>OX235279.1:169450444-170085560 GCA_944472155.2 Trichobilharzia szidati
GTGTGATCCAGGGAAGTGTATTAGGCCCACTCTTATTCATAATATATATAAACAGTATCTGTGAATGCTTTAGTGTAGGCAAACCAATACTATATGCAGATGACTTAAAAGTGACGTATAAATGCCACAACACAGATCTTGGAATAACAGTAAACGCCATACAGCAAGAATTAGAAAAAATGGATAGATGGTGTGACACCTGGCAACTCCAATTTAATGTCGAAAAATGTGGCTGGCTCTGCATAGGTTGCAACAATTTAGAACTTGACCTGACAATTCAAGGCGATGCACTTCAACGACTGGAATCTGTACTGGACCTAGGGCTGAAATATTCACATAACTTATCACTTTCTGAACATATCTCCAAACAAGTATCAAAGTCACGCAGACTTATCGGCTTTCTACTCAGGAACTTCTACGGAAATGAGTCTAGAATTCTTTTGTACAAGGTTTGTGTGCGTCCTTTATCTGATTACTGTTCATTCATGTATAGTAGTATACGCATAGAGGACAAATTGAAAGTCGAGGGAGTGCAGAGGTACTTCACGTTAAAATTACTCGGAACCGAAAATGGTGCGAACTACTTCACTAGATGTGATACCGTTGGACTAGAAACACTATGGCTAAGACGCCTGAGACTAAACTTAACACTTTACTATAAGCTTCTAAACCACTTAGTTTTTACCTCTACTAATGGCACTCGACTTTCAGATGACAATGGCTACAAACTAAGACACACTAAGGGTACAGTAGCTATCGAACAATGTAAAACAGCCACCAGGCAAAAGTTTTTACTTGATTAGGTATGCACAGATCTGGAATAAACTACCAATGGAAATGCGTCAAGCAAGTACATTGGCCTTCTTCAAAAGGGTGCTTAATGACAAACTACAAGAGTTTGCAAACGATAGTAGTTCTAGTTCCTATCTGAAAGCCTCCGAAATTATAGGTCCATTTAATGTATAAGCTTAAATACTACACCTGTTGTTTTTTGCCTATATTTATAATTCTAGATAAAACATTAACGGTTAAGATACGTATCCTCAAACAGACAAGAAATCTCGTTTGTAAAACCACTACCCAACATAATAACTGGAATAAAATGGACATAAACCGACAACATGAAAAATGTATAACTCACCACAACATCACATGAACAGATGTATGCTCGTTGGGCACCATATATCCCTCGCCAACTGCAACCCACCTTTCCTTAGATAATGTGATAAACTTATATCCATAATGTTGCTGAGCAGTTAATATTCTCAACTCCTGTCAGAACAGCTGAAATTCATAAACCTTCCTCACGCTAAGAAAATACCCACAAGCAGTAGAAATCCATTAATTAATGCGTCTGAAGCTTATGTATTTGCTCCCAACACTGACATTGCAGATCAAATGAGATAAACACATCACTGATTTCAAAATAACACATCAATGAACTATAATTCGAGGACTCTGCACACAACAAAGTTATGTATGAAAATTGACTTCAAGCTTTATTTTTTTTTCCCAGGCACTTATAATCCATCCACCAAAGACCTGTTTTTTTTTGTTAATGCGAAGACAATACTTCTGTATTTCCTGATTTGTTGCACTCACTGACAATCTAGCGGATTTCTCCAACTGTGCACAGAAATGATTGTATATAAGTGAAAAGGCTGTTTTATACTACTGGGATTAGCATTTATCAAGTGTATGTATAATCTCCAGCGAACATGTAAAGCATATCTTGCTACTGCCTGTAAATTGTGATTGAATTATATGGTTCTCTTTCTGTAACAATTTGATGATGCCTGTAAACTGGCGTCCCTCATTTACTGTACTATGAGAATAAATTTATTTATTTATTTATAATATTTGGGGTACGCCGTAGTACTTGAGTAGTTTCCAAATTACTTCGCAGTCAACGCTGTCGAAGGCCTTCTCAGAGTCTATAAAGTTGAGGTAGAGCTTTGATTGCCATTCCATGCTTTGTTCGATGATGATGCGTAGAGTTGCAATTTGGTCAGAACATGATTTGCCTTTCCTGAATCCAGCTTGTTCTGGTCGGAGTTATGTATCCAGTGCGTCCTTTATTCTCTCCAGGATGATGCGACTCAGGATTTTACTTGGCGTTGACAGGAGCATGATTCCTCGCCAGTTGCTGCAGAGTCCTAAGTCGCCCTTCTTTGGTAGTTTCACCAGGTAACCTTTCCTCCAGTCAGTAGGCACCTTTCCCTCCCTCCAGACCTTTGCACGTTCATATTTATATTTGAACATATAACCTGAAGTTTGTCGTCCAGGCTTGTGACGGCAGCCTCCTAAGAAGAAACTGATGGTCCCCACATTGGTCGACCAGACTTCTGCTGATAAGAATGATGATCAAGTTTGTCTTCGTCGCCAATGCCTTTAAGGGAAAATTGCATTACTTAATCGCCCTAGTCACTTGTGTTGGTAAACATTCCGTCAGTGATCAAATACTATACCTTTTCAATGGTTTATTCATTTCAAAATCTGAGCTCGCATTAGTCTGGCTGGTTACAGGTTTGGTCACAGGCTGATATAGGTTGGAGGACCACTGAAAAACTAGGGAGTATTGGGGAGCCGTTTCGTCACAGTTTGGGACTCTTCATCACTACACACCCCGCGGAGTTCGTACCCAGGACCCTCCCGATTATGATGTCAGCTCGTGGGTCGCTCATCCAATTCTTTCCTAACTGACGTCCTGTGTGTCCCAACTCCTAATTTAAGGTATATTGCGCGGCCGCCAGCCAGTGTCATCGGTGGGGAACTGTCTTACGTCACTCGGTGAACCTCGCCGGTGACGTCGCACTAGAACCTCGGTTATCTTGCTATATAAAGCCGGTCGCTAGTCGATGTCAGAGTAATTATCGATAGTTTACAGGGTTGTGGTTTGTTATGTCTAGTCAGGAACCTGATGGCTGAAAGTGGAGTTCATGAGACATTTGAACATGTCCCAGTGGTTGTATTATTTACAACTACGCCTCATGATCGGAAGCCCATGGGTTTGAACTACACCGGTTCATACCGAGTAAGGGACTCGGGCTAAAGTGAAACATCTGTTCAGTACTACGTGATTTCCCAGCTATTATTCAAGTGATGTTCGCTCGTCGTCAAAGCTTTAACCAATTTGACTAAGGGATCCCCATATCTCCACAATTGGATTGATGTCCATTATTGTACATACCAACTGGTATAAATGAAGGCGTTTCATCGTCTTTAAGCATTGGTATGTATTTGTGGGCTTGTGAGGATGAATTCATGTTTGATAAGAACAGCAACTCCCGTTATCGAACCAGTCTCTTTTATAGATGATGTAGGTCTCGTTTTCTTTATTCTATGGTCGGTTGGATACAAAGTGAAATGAATAACTTGTTGCTGCTATATTTTGACTGAACTAGAGTACACGTATCTTCTAGTATTTCCTCGCGTTTACAATTGTGCCCTAACGTTGCGACTACTCGACATCCGCAACGTAATTCAAAAGGCACTTGCGAAGGAATACGATAGTGTATTATTGCAGCAATCAACAATTCAAAAATCGAGCGAGTACAAAAAGTATCAATTGTTAACATGCAAGATTTAGAGTAATAAGCAAATCAAAGTACAATTACATAGTGAAAGTATACTGCGATGATGAGTAATAAAACGGGTCACTACAATAGCCCCTCCGTAGAATGCAGGTAAATGAAGTTTACCTGTATTCGGAATGATATTGTAAATTAAAAGGACAAAAACAAAAATATGAAAACCGAATTGAGACTTTTAAGTTTTCTGAGGTTCGATTATAACTGTATATATTCGAAAATGTTAACAACTTTGAAACGAACTAAAATGTTTAGAAAGTTGTGCAACATGTAACAATAAAAGCAGAAAAATTATTATTAGAATAATAATGAGGTTGTTATTGTAAAGAGTTACAGAATAGATTTATATCTTAACATACAGTTAATAGTAACGTAATAAGGTAGTATGGAAATGAATTAGAAATAAATTGTCTGTGCAAATCTTTGTGGCCAATGTACTCGTCTGCCTGATCTTGTGATTCTTTCTGTTTTGTTAGACGGAATATCATCAGATTTTGAATCTTGAGAGCAGGAATCATTTTGTGGCGTAATTTTAGGTGATGTTGATGACTTGGGTAAACATTCAGTCACCTCTATTTCCATGAAAGCTGGTTTTACTCGATCGATGCTTACAATCTCGTGTTTTCCTCCGCGTTCGACAGTGATGATTTTGCTTGTTCTGCTTATTACTTTGAATGGTCCGTCATAAGGTGGTTGAAGTGGTTTCCTTACACCGTCGTGTCGTATGAAAACATGCGTGCAATTTTCTAGTTTTTCAGGCATGTATGCTTGGTTGAGCTGATGTCGCGGTGGGTGATATCTTAAAAGGCTCATATGTTGTCTCAGTTGTTGTACAAAAGTAGTTTCGTCAGTTGGAACTTCAGTGGCTGGGTTGAAATATTCTCCAGGTAGTCGTAAAGTAGTTCCATAAACTAATTCTGCTGGACAACATTTGATATCTTGTTTTATTGTCGAACGTATTCCAAGAAGTACAAGAGGTAATTTATCGCTCCACTTATCATCGTCCTTCACTGCCATCAATGATGCTTTCAGTTGACGATGAAATCTCTCCACTAAGCCGTTTGAACTGGGATGATGTGCAGTAGTACGTATACGTTTGATTCCCAGTAGTTCTGTGAGTTGTTGGAATAAATGGCTTTCGAATTGGGAACCTCTGTCTGTAGTAATAATGGTGGGCACTCCGAAGTTGGAAATTCAATTTTGTACGATGCTCTTTGCAACGGTTTCAGCAGAAATATCAGGTAAGGGACAAGCTACTGGCCATCTCGTAAATCTGTCAATACACGTTAAAATGTACGTAAAGCCATTAGATGGTGGTAATGGTCCAACGATGTCAATGTGTATGTGTTGGAACGTACCATCAGGTTCTGGAAACTGTCCATTAGGCGAAACTGTATGTCGTTGTACTTTTGACTTTTGGCAGGCTAAACATGATCTGGCCCACTGTTTAATCTCCCGATTCATATTCGGCCATACATATCGGTCACTTATCAGTTTAACTGTTGCTCGGATGCCAGGGTGAGAAATGCCATGTACTTTGGAAAAAACTGATCTTCGCATTTCTAGTGGGACAAAAGGGCGCGGTTTACCTTTGGAAACATCACACGTAATAATTAGGCCTTCATCAAGCATAACATCTTGCAAACGTAAGGAAGTACTCGTGCTATTTTTTATTCTTTTCAGATCCTCGTCCATAGTTTGCAGTCTAGCCATATTTTTAAGATCAAACTGGTCTTTTTCTAAGGTATTTATATGGATGCGGGATAACGCATCTGCTACCTCGTTTTTATGTCCTTTTATGAATCGAATATCTGAAGTGAACTGAGAAATGAACTCGAGGTGTCGGAGTTCTCTTGGCGAGTACTTGTCGCGCTTTGCATTCATGGCCTTGTTAGTGGTTTGTGGTCTGTGTAGATGGTAAACGGTATTCCTTCTACCATATGACGAAAATGTTTAACAGCAAGATAGACTGCTAGTAATTCTCTACTGAATGCACTATATCTTGATTGAGTGGCGTCTAGACGTTTGGAGAAAAAGGAGAGAGGTTGCCATTTCCCAGCAGAAAATTGTTGAAGAACTGCACCGACGGCGACATCTGATGCATCTGTCATAATCGCTATAGGAGCGTTGACGTCACGACGTACTAGTAAAGTTTCTGAGCTTAGAGTTTGTTTCAGCTTTTCAAATGCCTCGATTGCTGAAGTACTCATGTGCAGCGATTTTGCATGACCTTTTAGTAAATCTGTCAGAGGTTGGGCCAGCTGTGCACAGTGAGGAATGAAACGGCGATAAAAATTGACGAGACCAAGAAATCTGCGTAACTTTTTGAAGGAATCTGGAATCGGGTATTCTTTTATGACTTGCAGCTGTTCTGCTATTGGTCGAATGCCTTGATTGTCTACCTGATGTCCCAAAAATTTTATAGTTTTCTTACCGAATTCACATTTACTTGGTTTAATGACAATTCCATATTCGGCTAAACGTTTAAAGAGTGTTTCTAAGTGATGTTGGTGCTCCTCAGGGGATTTACTTGCAACCAGTATATCATCGATATAAGCGTAAGTGAATGGGAGGCCGTGCAATACCTGGTCAATGAATCTCTGAAATGTTTGAGCTGCGTTAGTCAAGCCAAATGGTAGGCGGACGAACTCGAATAAGCCAAAAGGAGTGGTCACCGCCATTTTGGGGATGTCCTTGGGCTCGACCGGTATATGGTAGTATGCACGAACGAGGTCAATTTTGGAAAATATCTGAGCACCTGCCATGTTATGGAAAAAATCGTGGATGTGCGGAATTGGGTATCTATCTGCTATCGTCTGCTTATTTAAAGCTCGGTAATCTCCACATGGTCGTATCTCTGTTGAGTTTTTCTTTGGTACCATATGCAGTGGTGATGACCATGGGCTGTTTGACGGTCGTATTATTCCTAGATCCAATAATCTGTTGAATTCTGCTTTTGCTATTTGCATTTTAGCTGGATCTAAACGACGTGGTTTTGCTGAGACCGGTGGACCTTTAGTTACAATATGGTGTGTAACGTTGTGCTTGAGAGAGGCTGTGGAGTAATCGCTCCGTGTCAGTTCAGGAAATTTCTTTAGCAAAATATCGTACCTGGATAATTGATCTGTTGTGGCTACCATCAAGCAAATACTCTCGACATCTGTGGAGATGCCTGAAATCGATAGTTTACGACTGGTATCTATCAATCTATGGTGACTAGAGTCAACTAGCAATTCGTAGTGTTGAAGAAAATCTATTCCAATGATAGGAAAGGTTACGTCGGCGACTACGAACTCCCACTCAAATGGTGTACTGCATCCAAAATTAAGTTTTTGCCTCCGAGTTCCAAATGTTTTTATGGTAGAATTGTTCGCAGCCTTGAGAACTAATGCTGGGTTTGGTTGTAAGCGTTCGTTTGGTGTTGGGGGAACTACACTAATTTCTGCTTTATTCAGTGGGTCTATCGTGATAACTTTATCTGGTATTTTGCTAGTGGAAGCGACAGATTGAGGTGTTGACCTCTCGTACATACGATCCGCGATTTCAGTGAGCCTTTCTATGTCAGTGTCGTCGTCTCCGAAAGCAAGAACCTGCTGGATGTTTTGAGGAAGTCGTCGCAGCCAGATATGATAAAAGAGACGTTTATCGATTTCTCTTCCTGCAACTAGGCTTTGCATATGCCTCATGAGTTGAGATGGGGTTTTATCACCTAACTCAACATTGCTTAACAGGCGATCGAGTGCTTGCCTATCTGAAAGCGAAGTGCATCGCAGTACCTCTTCCTTCAACTTGTCGTAAGGCGCTTCTGTGCTGGGATGAACGATGTATTGCCGTACCTGCTCGGCGACTTCGTCTGGTAGCACTGTACTCAAAATGCCAAATTTAGCTGTCTGTGACGTGAGCTTATTGCTAGCTCTAAGATATCAGAGGTATTGGAAGACATGTTACAATTCGTAAAAAATTGGTTTAAGAGTAACAAAATAGCAAAATTTGTGCACAATAAGAATATGGCAAAACAGCAAAATGCAATGCAGGTGCTTACCACAAATTACTGCAGGTTGTGCGATGAGCAAACACAAGAATGAGTTCGGAATATGTAATAAATATATAGATCCACGAAGGTTAAAGTTTTATTAATCCAACAAGTGTAACAACGCGTCGAGGTCAAAAGTCGTCGTCGGAGTCAGCAAGTTATCGTAGGGCTCACCAATTTGTTGCTGCTATATTTTGACTGAACTAGAGTACACGTATCTTCTAGTATTTCCTCGCGTTTACAATTGTGCCCTAACGTTGCGACTACTCGACATCCGCAACGTAATTCAAAAGGCACTTGCGAAGGAATACGATAGTGTATTATTGCAGCAATCAACAATTCAAAAATCGAGCGAGTACAAAAAGTATCAATTGTTAACATGCAAGATTTAGAGTAATAAGCAAATCAAAGTACAATTACATAGTGAAAGTATACTGCGATGATGAGTAATAAAACGGGTCACTACAAACTCTGTTTGTGGGGGGGCCTATTTTCGAAAATTTTGCAATAGTGCGGAAGTAGCTTCAGAAATGTTCTTCATATGCGGCGTGACGATTGTCTTAGTGCCTATGCGGAATAACTTGGGGGTTGAACTGGGAGTGGACATCTGACGATTACATTTCGTGGATATCTGATTGACACTTTTTCTATATCCCACTCCAGAAATAAGTGCCGCGGTGCGTCCCTACTGTTTTAAAATAAGTTTTATACAATCTGTTTGTGTGCTGCCGTTATTTGTACTTAGTATGCTTAGGTCAATTTTCCAAATGTCATATCTTTCACACAAATTCATATTTTTTCCTTGAGGCCTAGATTTGTAGATTTAGAAAAGGTTTTCTAATGCGTGAGAGTTCAAATTATCATTGCTTCAAGCTTTACACCAATCAGTTGGCATTGCTTTCGCGCCAGTGAAAAACGAGCAAACTGTCATGTGGTTTTTCGGAACTGTTTTGCTACTCTTAGTCACTCTCGAATTTTAAAATTCCCCACTGAGTCATATGGAAAAGAGAGGACGTTCAGCGGGGAGACTCTTTTCGGCGAATTCATTCACATAACTGTACACTCGCACTCATATATAATTATGTTTTCGGGTGTATGTACATGAGGTTTGTCAAGTTTAGATAATTAACTGGGTAACACAAGAATGATTTAATATAGAAACAAAGTTAATTAGACAGCAACTGGAGTAAGATTGAACCTCCAATTCAGTGAAGATTTATCTGCAGAAACACTGAAAAATCGACTGTCCTGTTCAAAAAAAGTTTCGCAGCTGAAATTCGAATAACCTTCTCCACGAAACCTGTGATTCGCATGAACGTGAAGGATAAGCTAATACTGCTGGCTTCATCGATGTGTATCTACTAATTCACCTGCTCCTCTGGAGCCAGGTATGTTGACAGTACCCAGAGTCCGCTATCCAAACATATCACCGAACACTTACCAGCATGGTTTTACAAAGGAGAAAAACTGTCCTCCCAGCTCTGTCTTAAAACATCTAATGGATTCCGGACACCCAAACAAACTTCAACGTAGTCCACAGAATACGAAGCAGTCGTCCTAAAAGCGTACGAGCCAAACTCCTTCAAACTGTTGAGGCAATGGCGATTCACTTGCCAAGTCCTGAACTCTCCATACAGAGGGAGTTCGTTCCATCAACACACTTGCAATGGACGTAATATTTCTAAATACCCGTTAGGTAAATTCTGTTTCATTCTGTCTCTTTATTGGTATTATTTTGTCTTTACAATTGTAATATTTTAAATTTTCAACTTTCCTGTTTTCTACCTCCACCCGATTTAATGTCTACACCTAATTACCTCTGTTACCAACTTGACCAAGGCTCGATTTCTAGTCATTTATGTTACGTCACCAAAATTATTTGCCCTATTTTAGTCCCTATTTAAATGGCATTATTCTCTACCCCACCTCTACTTAGTCTTTACCTGTAATTACCTCTGTCGCTACCCTGACCTTAGTTGAAGCATTTTAGTCAGTCATATTACGTCATCTAACTTACTAACTCAATCTTACTTTAGCTGCTGTCTAATTAACCTTGTTTCTATATTAAATCATTCTTGTGTTACTCAGCTAATTATCTAAACTTGATAAACCACATGTACATACACCCGAAAACATAATTATATATGAATGCGAGTGTACAGTTATGTGAATGAATTCGCCGAAAAGAGTCTCCCCGCTGAACGTCTCCTATTTTCATATGGCCCTCGTATTTGTTCTTCCTGCTACGAGTTTGAACTGTGTTTTAGTCAGCTACTGTTCGCAAGACGGAGGGTGGCGCATGCTGATCAGCAGATATGGTGGTGGTCACAAATGTGAATCGCTCCGATCTGTAGGACAGCAACTTGCATTTTTTGATAGCTCGAGAATTAAACATTAGTCTGGATCATTAAAAAACAAAAATAAGGGCTGTACAAATCTAAATTATAAATAAAAATGTGCTTTTGCTCCTACCGTCTACAAGCCTGTTCAGCGTTTTGTTAATATGCTACCCACTGGGCCCTACAGAAATTCGTGGGACATATTACAGGCCGGCTTGTTCTACGGGTTCTAATTTTCCAGACCATAGAATTCACTCCTCACTTAAATATCACTTACCTACCTCAAAATAATCCTTTTAATTAAGCACTATTATACTCTATCTAGTCCTAAATACCTAGGCCTTTATTAAAGCTGAAACTTGCTCTTTGTTCATATTTGTTGCTTGCCCAAAGTCTGGTTGCTTTGATTAAAAGATACAACAACACCAATATTTGAACAAAGTTATACTTTCATCGGAAACGTGATAGTTTCCATGCTTAGACCAATATGGTTAGCTTTAAACATTGCAAATGTATACTATCATTTTAAGTACTACATAGCTTCTCCTTGTGTTTGTCTTGTAAATATACTTCCTATGACGCATTATTCATAATAGTATTTTATGCCATTTTGTAGCTGAGCTCTCACCCAGATATACGGTGTTCACTGGTTGACCATAACTATCAGCACGAAAATGGAACGAGGTTTGGGTTGGCGCTCAGTTTCGATGGTGAAGAGTTTGCAATTTAAAGTTTATCAGAACCTATTCTGATTGCTTGTACATTAAGTGAACAATTTAAACTTTTGAAAAAGTATCAATTTATGATACTTCAGGATGGTAATTTATGAAATAACTGATGGTGCCTGTAAAAATAGCATGCATTTCTTGTAAACTCACACGTATATACGAAACATAAATTATTATTATTATAAAAACAGACAGCCAACCAAATTTGAAGTTGATATATATACATTTGTATAATATCAGTAATGATAAAAAGTGTAAATGTAGTAGTTGGAGTAGTCAGTAGAGTAAGACAGGACAGAATTTAAATTAGTAAAACAATGAGTTAATATGTCTACCCAGTAATGGTGTATGGGATTTTAAGGGAATAGGCCGTTTGGACGCAGTCTTTTTTTTCATTCCTTCACGTTTCCAGTGGAACATGGGGCTTCAAGCTAGAGATTTGAAGTTTCTTGAAGTGTTTATTTTTACAGGATGGGGTTGCCAGCATCATGCCCAACCTTTCCTCTCCCCCAGCTTTATTACTGGCTAAGCGATGTAAAGGAGTGCGTTGGCCAGAGATCGAACCTTGGGCCACACGCTTGGTCGACGAGCACTCTACCGCTGTGCCACCAACGTAGTCCTTTATACGAAATATAAATTATTATTAGCAGTAGTAGTAAATCGGTCCCATAAGCTCTTTCGCTCTCTGAATTGCCTTCTTATTTCACTAATAATCTAAGGTAGTTTATGAGATAGTTTTCGAGGCGTAACCGAGGAACAAAAGGCCCAATGACTCAATCTAGTGTATTACTAAATCCCATTCAAGCTTTCTCGACAGTCCAATTTGTATGAACTGAGAAGTCATCTAGGGTTACTTCGTTTCGGATTATGGGTACACCAGCTTTCCAAATGTTTGAAAGAGCAGATGTTGACCTATTTGTGAAAGTAAGAATCCTAAACGCAAAAGTAATGACTACGTGATCACTACTGTCCTGCGACGGAATGCACCTAATGTCACCGTCATCCTCTTTCTGATGTGTTAGCACAAAGTCTGGAATAGACGGATCTTTGTTCAAAGTGAGATCCAGTTAATGCACGTATATGCTGGACAAATGCATATTCAAGCACTGTCAGTATAAGCTCTCTTTTGAAACAGATATCCAAGCTAGTGGATATTAATTTCTCTCAATTAGTATATGGGACATTAAAGCCACCTGATATTAGATATTTATTTCTGCTCTGCTCTCTGAGGTGACTTAACACGTTGTCATCAGCTTGGTTGGCAAGATTCCCACAAATAATCCCAATCGTCACAGTTTATGACAGCTCGCAGCCTCACTAGTGTCACTCTCATGCACTTCTGAAAACGTTGACTTAAGTCCTATGTCATCCCGGATGTGTAGGGCGACCCCACCACCTTTCCGCCTAATTATTCTGTCTGCTGTGGTGCAGATGTACCCAGGTATGAGTGGAGTTAAGTCTACACCCACTAAAAACCATGTTTCAGTGATAGTAATCACATCTGTTTATAGTCTTTCAGATGATACTCCTAATTCAGGTAGCTTATTCATAAGACTACACGCGTCCACATATCACAATGAAACACCTGCATGTTCATTTGACTTGTGAACAGAAGTCTGTGTGACATAGGCTTCCGAAGACCCAATAATTTGAGGTCTTTTTCCCTTCTTCCACTCGGACTTTTAATTGTGCCATAGCTTCTCTTGGTGTAATTCTATTTTCCAATGGCCAAATAGGCCTTATTCCCATGGTTTTGTCCCTGATCTCAATTGACTTATTGAGAAAAATGTTCTTTCCCATCCCGTTTCTCAGTACGATCTTCAGCAGTTGTCGGGAACCTTCCGTGGCACCGGCATTTCGTTTGACAATTATGATGATCTTTCTTACACGGACCCCAATCAGCATGTCAAGCAGCTGGATCTACTTTCTTCGATCCCTCTAAGTTCTAAATAATGCTACTGTAATTTGAGTCTGAAGGTCTCGAAGTCGTTTTAGTACTTACGAGCGTCAAGAACTTGTCGTCTTCTCTTTCCAATCGTTTTCAGATTTTCGCTTTTCGTAACTAACCAAGGGGAGATGGTTTCTTCCACTTTACTGTCGCCGCATTTAGAAGCCATCCTTTGGCTATACACGCTGAGCTCTGTCTTGTGAGTTTCACCAGGTGGTCTCAAAGTGGTGGTACTACATACCCCTTAGATTTTGAAAACTGCGTATCTTTCCAGATTTCTAAGAAAACTGTGCCTCTTTTGTAATTTGCGTTTCAGGATGTATTTCTTTCTCATTTTTATGATTCAGTTCAGAATTCTCGTTCCTGGCATCGATTTCAGATGCTGCCTGTTTTCCCTCCTCCTTATTTTCTGTCAAACTTTTGGACATATTAGGTCGTACGGCCCTGTTGCAAACGAGCTGTCGCGAAATTTTCACGCCCACTGAGACGAAGGGATATTAAATCTCCTATGGGCTGATGGTGATGAGCTAGTGCAAATTTTACGGAACCAGAGCTTTCAGCTGTCACACCATATGCCATCATCTACTGGAAGGTATCATTCCGGTCATCCACAGTAACTGGTTAGACTAACGGTTGACAAAGATATTTATAAACACAGGATGACTTAAAAACCGCAAACAAAGTCGCAAAAGTCAACAGAAAACAATCATCAAACTAATTAAATCAGTTAAAGTAAACCTAAAACCTTCTTATGCGATTTACACAACAAAAGCGGATATTATGTCATGACCTAAATATGCCACTCCCAACTGTCGAAGCCCACTAACGGGTTTAAAGTTATGAGAAAGAAAGTAAAATATTGTAGGACAACGGAGAAGCCGAATAAATGATTTAGATTTACTGGCATGTCAATCAATTTCCAACTACTCATGTCCTGAGTTGAGATGTTTCTACTAATGTGTGGTTAGTCTTGAGATTTGCCATATCAATTTTATGCCTCATATCAACGAAATAATACACAGGACTATTGAGGCATAACAGAGTGACAAAAATTGCAACTGGGACTGTATCTGATGCAAAGTATACGGAGTAGTGTAGTCACAGTACTTTTCCAGATTGATATTTTTCGTTGGGGATAGAAAGCTATTAGCCTGTGTTAGTCGTTTTCTATTCAGTATCTGTGTTTGTCTAACTCCTTCTTGAGCTGGTCAATCTAATGTGCGTCGGTGGCACAGTGGTTAGGACTCTCGCCGACTATGCACATGGTCCGGGGTTCGATTACCTGCCAACGCACACCCGATATCTATGGTCGGCCTGCAAAATTTGGGCTACCGATATCCATGCTGAAAATTCTATACTTCTACCAAAAGTACTGTGTGGAATCAAGCTGTAAACAAAAAATAAAAATAAATATCACTTCTCCTGAGAGTCAGTCGAAAGGGTTGGTGACTTGGTGAGAGAACCAGTACTATACAGAGTTATGGTTCATCCTTGGTCTTTCTACTCTTTTGTTATGCCCTACCAGGTGTGGTGGGAAGAGAAATAATAGATAGGTCAATTCAGTGATCGTTTCTTGGATTCTTGATCATTGTGGTTAGATCTGCCCTTTGCCTTCGGTATGATAACAAGAAGAGATTGGTCATACCAGCAATCAAGCAGTACAAACGAGTCTCTTTTTAGACAAAGGTTGGCTGTCTGGATATAGTTTCACAGTTTCAACCTCCCGAAAGATGTGTGTACTGTAGTGAACATTCCACCGGCTAATCTAGTCAAGGTCTTGCTTATTGCCCATAAGGATCGAAAGCCACGACCTGCAGCTGGACAATAATGTGTCTCAGGTTTCAATTCACGGCACACTATGACATCTAGTTCAGTGTGTATCTGAACTGAAGGGCGTATACTGTGATACTTGCGTGTCCCGTGTGTATAGTCATGCACTTGACTACGCTGATAGAAAATATCCATCTCTCGACTGACCTAATGGGTTGTTGAGATATGTTAGTAACATAAACATGTCACTGTCATTCTTCAGCCACCCCCAATCTGCAGGTCTTCTGCACTGGAGACCATAGGAGATTTGCTGAGCTAAGGTAGTCCGTTGATATACGAGATAAATAGGAGGGGATGGAAATCCCTACCTTGTTGCACACCACTACACACCTTTTTTAGGGAAGAAACTTTGAATTAAATCTTTACTTTCTATCTCATACATGCGAGAAGTTCTTCAGTCCAGTTGAGTGTTCTGCTGGTGGTTCATAGACATTCCAGTGACATGAGTAATCTCGTCTGATGAAGACACGAGAGTTGATATATTAGGACTTGTATGAACTTCACCGAAATAATAAGTGTATGCGATTCCTAATTTTGTCAATGAATGAGAATTGAGTTCAAATTGTATAATTTAGCCATGAGGTGAATTTCGTTATTTTCACTTAACTTTTCTCCATTATCACGTTTTCTTTATGTAGTTTAATGTAGTTCTCGAAGATGATATCTGCTTTTGGTTAGAAATAAAATAAATATTCGTGCAGAACAAGATGTATCGATTTTGTTTGACTGATGTATGTAAGAAGTCGAATGAAAAGATGATGATGGAATACAGTGAGTAGTACTAATGTCTGTGAAGAGTTTGTGCATTGCGGAATACATTTAATTAATTCCAGCTATATTTCAGTAGTTTACACACAATGGTAATTTTTATTATTTTGGCAATGTTTCGGGCGAAATTACTGTCTATCTTCGCACCAACTTCTGGAAATACTGGAAAAAGAAAAAGTATAAGAAAGAGAATTGTAAAAGAATGGTGGTAGTACCATGAGAAATTGGGGCATCAGAGGCAATTCGAAGGAACATCAAAAATATTTTGATACTTGTGACGTTAAAATGAGTGAATTTGATTAGAAATAAAGTGAATTACCTGAAAGACCCAGTAAGAATGATGGATAAATTCAGTGCGATTTACAAAATATCTTGTACTGAATAATCGACTGAATATGTCAGGCAAACGTCTCGACCACTCGAAGAAATAGTGAACGAACGTGAATGCCTGTCTGAACGCTATATCACAGGAATACAAGTGTACAGTAATTTAGAAGGAAATTCACCGAGAGCTGCACATGCATGGGATAAAAACCATAACATTGATTGGAACACTTGTGTTCTCAAATCCAAAATGAACATGTGGGAAGGAAGACTAATAACGGGATCTATGTTCGTTAGGGTTGCGCCGAATACATGTAACAAGGGTTACACAGTGCACCTATCAGCAACGTTGAATATTATTCTGGATGCATGAAAATGAACCATGTATATGGTTACAAACTATAAGTTTGTGAATTGAAAAACAATTCTAACGGTCCGTGTGACCATGGACAGTAATTCCCCTCGAAATATTATCAAAATAGAAAAACTTGTCATTGTGTATATACTGTTGAAAGATAATGATCATTAGCAGTGAGTAGAATTTACAGGGTCAATTAATAAGTGTGCTGTGAAAGTCAGACTAGAAACTGGGGGGGGAGGAGGGAACAAAGTGGTGAATTCAGAAGACGAAAATTTACTAAGGAGAGAGTTAACAAGGTGATTGAATACCCCACGATGGATTCACTGAAAACACACTTGTCCGTTTTCAGTCGTCCTGTCATGATAGCCTCAGTGAACCTAAGAAGACTTGGTCTTCCATACCTGTTTATTATTTTGAATGCTCCAAGTTATCTACACGGTGTCCTGTGTCTATCATGTATTTGGTAATTGACGAGTTTCAACTACTCAGTTGCTTTAAAAGTATGGCATCTGATACGTGTCTAATGAACCTGACAGAGGCCCAAAGGACTTTGCTTACATATGCAGAAGAAGCACATTAGGTGCTGTTGTAGTACTCCAGCACAATGTTGCTTCAAATCTTTGGAAAGTCGTTAAGCTCTGTAGAGCCTCTTTGACCCTATTCCTGGAGCACTATTACTAGGCGGGCTCATTTCAAGAAACAGTGAATCCCGGGTCACAAGATGGTCGTCTTTTCCATTATGGGTAAATTTTATTTTGATAGAGTCTCACAGTGTTATACAGTAATATTTACTGATGACGTTTCGAGCACAATTTATTGCTCATAATCATATCAAGGTAATCACACGACTTCCTAAATTCATTTATATAGTTCCGTTGTTTTTCTTTTCACTTGATTTGATTGGTAGTATTATTTTCCATATTTCGGGAATGAGTGATGATTCATTCCTATTGCATGTGTTGGGTGTAGATTCGATGAACAAGGATTCAGTAATCAACCTCTCTCTCCACCTACCTATGTTACTCTTTAGAATTTTAATCCTCTCCAACTCTATTGTGTAGTTGTGTGCTAAATGCATGCATTGCAATTGCTGAGCTTTTTTCTAAATTACTTTTCTTCTCTGGGTCAACCATTCTTACCTTAGCTAAATTCTTATGTTCTGACAATCTGACTACCCCTGACCTACTAGTGTGACCTATGTAGTTGACCTCACAGTTATTGCAGGGTATTTTGTAAATTATATTATTTTGTCTAATTGGATCCACTTACAGGGTCCTTCAACCTACAGAGCTTGTCCCTGAGTGAGTTTGTAGGTTTAAATGCCACCTTAATTCCTGCTTTATTTAGAATCCTACGTAGGGTCTCAGATGTCCCCTCTTTATATGGTGTAACTGTAGATTCGATTACAAAATATTGTGAACGGGAGACAATGGTGATTAATCATCATAGATTTGTAGACTGTGGGGTAGGAAAATTGACAAATCTATTCAAGGTGACTGAATGTTTACCCAAGTCATCAACATCACCTAAAATTACGCCACAAAATGATTCCTGCTTTCAAGATTCAAAATCTGATGATATTCCGTCTAACAAAACAGAAAGAATCACAAGATCAGGCAGACGAGTACATTGGCCACAAAGATTTGTACAGACAATTTATTTCTAATTCATTTCCATACTACCTTATTACGGTACTATTAACTGTATGTTAAGATATAAATCTATTCTGTAACTCTTTACAATAACAACCCCATTATTATTCTAATAATTTTTCTGGTTTTATTGTTACATTTTGCACAACTTTCTAAATATTTCGGTTCGTTTCGAAGTTGTTAACATTTTTGCATATATACAGTTATATTATCAAACCTCAAAAACTTAAAATCCTTAATTCGGTTTTCATACCACAAACTCGTATATATTTCTTCTGTAATTGTAATTTACAATATCATTCCGAATACAGGTAAACTTCATTTACCTGCATTCTACGGAGGGGCTATTGTAGTGACCCGTTTTATTACTCATAATTGTACTATACTTTCATTGTGTAATTGTACTTTCATTTGTTTATTACTCTAAATCATGCATGTTAACAATTGATACTTTTTGTACTCGCTCGATTTTTAAATTGTTGATTGCTGCTATAATACACTATCGTATTCCTTCGCATGTGCCTTTTGAATTACGTTGCGGATGTCGAGTAATCGCAACGTTAGGGCACAAATATAAATGCGAGGAAGTATTAGGATATGTGTATACGCTAGACCAACCAACAATATCAGCAGCAACAATAGACAAACTGAAGGTGTAGCAATGGGATCGCTAATATCCCCTATCGTAGCAGATATATTTATGGATAGCTGGGAAAATATGGCTCTTAATACGTTTAATCCTACTACAAAAATATGGTAGAGATATGTGGATGACACTTTCACACGCAGTGTTAAAAACAGAACATATCTCTCTCTAGCTTCTTGACACACATAAACTCACTAGTGGAGGGAATAAAATTCACATTTGAAGCCGAAAATGAGCAAGCAGAATTAGCTATGTTAGATTGTAAAATAAAATGAATAGAAGAAGGCAAACTACACACTAGTGTTTATAGAAAACCAACGCATTCTAATAGATATTTAGACTTTAATTCATCTCATCCTTTAACTGTTAAGGCAGGCTTAGTTAAGCGTTTAACAAACCGAGCAATGGCACTAAGTAGCACAAAAAAGACTTAAATGATGAGATAAAACTGATAGAAGAGGCGTTGGTGTTAAATAACTATCCTTCAAAATTCATTAGGAAGATTGACAAAGGCCAAAAGAAAAAGAAAAATAATTGTGTAACTAGTAATAATAACATAAACAAGAGAGAATATAAGTCATCTTCAGTTATATTTAACGTAGAATAACAGATTAGTTATGGGGTGTCAAAATAAATAGTCGTATTTGTGTGACAAACTTGCTAGGCTGAATTCGTTTACAAAATATTGTAAACGGGAGACAATGGTGATTAATCATCATAGATCTGTAGACTGTGGGGTAGGAAAATTGACAAGTCAATTCAAGGTTATAAAAGGTGTCATGTGAGTGTCTAGTACAAAGTGGTCTGTGTTAAACAGGAGATAGTAAGACTGCAATGAGAGGTTCATAATGAAATAAATATTGAGAAAGAGTGATATTATCTCTTTTCTCAATATATGCCTCCACCTATTTCATTTCACATATTCGTTATTTCATTATGAACCTCTCATTGCAGTCTTACTATCTCCTGTTTAACACAGACCACTTTGTACTAGACACTCACATGACACCTTTTATAACCTTGAATTGACTTGTCAATTTTCCTACCCCACAGTCTACAAATCTATGATGATTAATCACCATTGTCTCCCGTTTTACAATATTTTGTAATCGAATTCAGCCTAGCAAGTTTGTCACACAAATACGACTATTTATTTTGACACCCCATAACTGCTAATCTGTTATTCTACGTTAAATATAACTGAAGATGACTTATATTCTCTCTTGTTTATGTTATTATTACTAGTTACACAATTATTTTTCTTTTTCTTTTGGCCTTTGTCAATCTTCCTAATGAATTTTGAAGGATAGTTATTTAACACCAACGCCTCTTCTATCAGTTTTATCTCATCATTCAGGTCTTTTTTGTGCTACTTAGTGCCATTGTTCGGTTTGTTAAACACTTAACTAAGCCTGCCTTAACAGTTAAAGGATGAGATGAATTAAAGTCTAAATATCTATTAGAATGCGTTGGTTTTCTATAAACACTAGTGTGTAGTTTGCCTTCTTCTATTCATTTTATTTTACAATCTAACATAGCTAATTCTCCTTGCTCATTTTTGGCTTCAAATGTGAATTTTATTCCCTCCACTAGTGAGTTTATGTGTGTCAAGAAGCTAGAGAGAGATATGTTCTGTTTTTAACACTGCGTGTGAAAGTGTCATCCACATATCTCTACCATATTTTTGTAGTAGGATTAAACGTATTAAGAGCCATATTTTCCCAGCTATCCATAAATATATCTGCTACGATAGGGGATATTAGCGATCCCATTGCTACACCTTCAGTTTGTCTATATATATATATATATATATATATATATATATATATATATATATATATATAATTCTTATATGAATGATGGTCGTCTTTTGTTTTGGAGTAGAAAACAACATACGGATTTATATGGGAAGTGCTCCACTTCGCTGCTAACGGAAACTGATATGCCTCAAGGCGTTCTACTCTCTTCATTCCTTTTTTCTTTCTTTTTACATGACCTCCCGCATCCTTCCAAAGGTAACTTCCTTAAATATGCCGATGATCTAACCATTTCTGTCCCAGTAATTTCTACATTGGTTTGTTCTTATATGAAAAGATTCTTATCTGAAGTCAACAGGTGGTCTCACCTAGATGGTCTTAACCTGAATCCATCTAAACGTCGTATCGTTGATTTTAGTTTCAGGTGCATACAAGGCTTAAGTGGACTGATTTAGCTTCATTATTCCTGTAATATTGATGGCATTGTGATAGGGAGTAAATGGAATATCTCTCATCTCGGTATCAGTTTCTATTCGAGTCTCTTTTGGTCGTCTCATTTCTAAGAAATTTTTCGTTTGACTGACTCCGTAAACAAGTTGAAATTTTCTGGCATAACTCAACCTCTCCTCTTACAATTTTTTCATTCATATATTCTTCCCATTCTCCTTTACTGTTCACCATTATTCTTCCCTGGACATCTCAAAAACGATTATGTCATATTACGTAGAACACAGAAGACTGTAAGTATGGTTAGTGGTGTGCCTTTGACTGAACCAGCTGACACTATTGTCCATAGGCACTTAACAATTCTTGCGAGCATTTGGCTAAAATTATCTTATCTGATACTGAACATCCTCTTTATTAGCACCTATTTTCTTGTATATCTTTGGGTAAAACCAGAAGCAACTTCATAAGGTTTTACGCTCGTACAACTAAATGTAAAAATTCTACCATACCATATTTAGCACAGGTTTCTATGAAGACTCGGATGACAGAAAAGAAATGACAAACTTTTTAAATCAATAACTGAACTGCAAAAGTATGAGCAAAGATTATCAGTATTATTTCATGTATTATCTGTGATACTCCCTGCGTATACTTCATTGTGTTTCCACCAAAATTTTGTTTATAGTAGTTTCATTATTAATATTATTATTATTTTAAATTTTATGTGTTTAAGTTTTGTAAAGGAGCTAAATTGTTGCAATCACTGTAAAAACGCTGAAAATTCTATTCTGTATAATTATTATTGCTTTGAATAAAGTGATTATCATTATTCCTGCATCAAATGCCATTACATAGAGTAAACTAAAGCGTCAGATTGTTTCATTATAAGCCATTGCAGGACAGATGACTCACAGCCTGGTACAAAGTTGCTTGGTGGAAGTCAAGAAGATTTACTCGAATGATGCAAAAATTAGAAGGTTAGGGTGTCTGACAAATATTCGGAGAGAGAGAGAGAGAATGAGCACCCAATTAATTCCACATAGAGCAGTAATATGCTTAGAAGAGCAGTAAACTCAAAGGACAGTCAGGGCAGGCTACAATTCTAGGAAAGAATAATGTGACGAATATTATCACAAGGAGGTTCAATCCTGTTTGAAGAATACACTTTCTGCAGTTGCATTAGGAACAACTTGCACATGTCTGGTTATCTAACTGTTGTGTTTGAAGGATAGGATGTGTAATGCGTTTGTACCAATATGCATTTGTGAATTAAAGTGTTCCTGTAAAGTCTGTGGAAAAACAATCGTCTATTAATAGTAAAAATACGACAAACAAATAAAGGTCATCTCAATTTAAAGAGTTTATTTCATACAAAAGACTAAAGCTACCAACACAACACAGCAGTCGATTTAAATTCATTACAAGGAAAGATAAATTATTTTTCTCTTTACCCTTTTTCATATTTCTGTTAATTATAATTACAATCTGTTTTCTGAGGAATTTTGTTAATATTTATTTTACTGCATATAATGTTGTGTAAGCACAACTTTACAGAAGTCAATATAGTATTAAGAAAACATTTGAGATATAACTGAATCATCTATTCTGGAAAATTGATTAATTTTTTGCTGTATTCATTCTTCATACGTGTTTAGCCAATATCTTTTTCTCAAACATATTTAAAATTGCACCTATTTTGTACTACCAAGAATTAATCTTGTTTTGATTGAATATTTTCTTGAATGTCCTTTAAAAAATAAGCACAGTTCAAAGATTTTTTTTTATTATTCCAATTTGGAGTAAGTGGGTAAACATTCTTTTAAGTGATTCAATCATTTTAGAGAAGGAAACAAGTTATCAAGTGAATAAAGTCGATTTGAATCATCAACAAAATCAGATAAAATTTGAGAATTCAAACAAAGCAACAACGACACACATTCAATAATTTCCGTGAGTCTGAATTGATGTATACTATGCGAAAGAATATATTTCACATATATTATTCGTAATAATAATCACTATTATATATACACATGTTCATGAAAGCGTTAGCTTTTATATTTTATGCAGTAGTCATCTTGTGTTAATATTATGGAGAGTATAAACACGAAATATCAAATGCTTGGCTAGTGAGTAGCTGAGGATGATGTTCTTCATCGTTAGAGTATAAGTAATGACTTTCTGTGAAGCATGTCAGCAATATTATTATTCCCTTGAAATCCGAGTGAAATGTAGGGCTTTAGCACATCCCCAGTTCGCTCTGTTCCCTATAATCCCCAAGCTCTCTTCTCCTCCTTATACGTTCTCCTCCATGTCACCCTTGGACCGATACCCAACTCGTCGTATCCCATCCGGGTTAGACTAAAAAGATGACCTGGTGCGCAACATCACTTATTGGTCTGCTCAGCGTGTCCAATCCATCTCCATTTTCTTCTGCATATTTGTTGAGTAATAGGTGCTTGAATGGTTCGTCTTTAGGGTTTCTTTTTGCTAATCCTTTCCGTCTGTTTGATCCTCAATAAGGAATTACCGAAGAACACTGTTGATAAAAGCCTGCACCCTGTTAGAAATGCTTTTCGTGACACTTGTACCAAGATTCTGGCCCACATAGAAGAACTGACCTGACTTTGGTGTGGAAAATCTGAATTTTATTGATTATGCTGCGGAGTAAAGAGGATTTCTGCACTGATCCTCGAGTGATGATGGGCCTAGTTAAATGTCCATACAAATGGGCCATGAGTCTTACTAGTAAGGCAGAAGATTTAAATAGTTAAATCAAACAAATAAATAAAATACTACTGTTGAATAACTATCCACCAGAATTTATTTAGAAATATACAAGGACTCATGGGAAACAATCAGATTAACAAAAGAATTGAGAAGATTAACAAGAATAAATTGGAATTCAAAGCCTCAGTAGTACTGCTGTATAAAGAAGAAACGTCAGAGGCCTCAAGTAGAATTCTCAATGAGGCTTTAAATGGTGTGCTATTTCAACTAATGAACTCTCTCCGAGATAAATTCTGTCGGCTTAAAGACTTCCACAGATCCAGTCAAGAAACATAATACAATTTACCAAATACTAGTTAATGACTATGACGTCAATTACATAGGTTAAACTAGTAGTCCAGGGTCAATTAGAGTATTGGAACATAAAAATTTAGTTAGGGCTAGAATGATTGATACTGCTAAGTTAAATAATCTAGAAAATGGTTCAGCCATTGCATTGCAGTCAATTACGTGTAATCACATAGTTCAGTGGAACAAAGTAAAAATATAAAAAGTAATATAGTGGTCAGGTGGAACGAAGGGTTAATCACTGAACTATTGTTCATCAAATCAAATCTGGACACATGCCATCGAAATGATGCGACGTCTATACAGGAGATTTTGAAAATTTCAATAAAGAATAAAGGATAGACAGACAAAAAATATGTATGTAAAACATATTATGAAACCATGTGAATGCTGATTAATATGGATATAAGCAATAAAATGTACTCGAAACGTTGTTATCCCGTTATTATTACAGTATCACTGTTTGTATTATATTAAATATACTTATCTAATATGGAAATTATATTCTACCACAGTCCCCAACCGACTCAACACCTCACATGTGAAATAAAAATGATTCAAGGCCTATACCAGAGATATAGAGAGTGGCAAGGAGAAGAGTGAAAGAGCGAAATGCATATAAGACAAATTATGAACCCGTGTGACTAAAGTGATATGATTATGAGCAATAAATTATGCTAAAAATGTCAACCATTGCGTCACCGTGTGATGCTTAAAATAAACCTATCTAATATGGAATTGAAAACATTTATTTCCCGATACGAATTTAAAACAAGCAATAAAGGTTAATAAAGCAGGATCTAATGAATTCATCAAATTTCGGTAGAGCTCGTCAGCTGAATACTCTACATACATGGATATATATACTTTTGTAACTATATTGGGAGATATAAAACTGATAAGTAAACGAACTACATTGAATTAGTCATACAGAAAGACAGTTGCGAATGGTTTCCAGGTCACGTTCAAATAGATGAGGGGAGAGAGAGTATGAGAGATCAAATTAAGATAATATGGAATTACCTTCCACCACAATCCCAAAGTCCTACGCTTACATTAATTATTTTATAAAACCGGCTCCCTTTATTAGTTTGAACAACGAAAGAAAGAACAAAGAAAAATACTCGCCGATGACATATTAGCTAGAGGTCGCTCTACATCGTGAATTGGAAGAAGCTGGAATTCATAGGCCGTTGGTTTGTGTTCTAGTGCATTAATAGTCTACGAGATCGCCTCGTAACCGGAAAGTCTTCGTCTCGAACCCCCGAGGTTTGCATACTGTGGACAGTCTCAAACTAGGAGAAAACAGCTATCCAGTACTCCTAGGTTTCCCAATGGTTCTCCAACCGAAGTTAGATCAAGATGAAAATCCTCTAACCAATCAGAATCCTGCAAACCAACACTTGAAGCAATAGATTTGCAGGACAACAAGAGCTCGTTTCGGTTCGTGGATTCCCTTCAACTGCCTACACCCTAGTAAATAACAAATGGTATAAGTTTAAAAAAATTCTCAACATACTTTTCTCACAGTGACCTCGACTTATAGATAGATAGTACAAGCAACATAATTCCAGAAATCATGTAGGTGGACAAATGATTCGGTGTTAAAAGACTAACTACTCATAGTACGATTAGACAGGAGGAGAGGAGAGTTCCGATTTGACTTGGAAAAAAGGATTGACTAGAGACAGAATACAAGATCGAACAACAGAATGAATTTATACATAAAATGATGTGGAATGCAAGGGGTTGGGAGTGAATCATAAAGTAACATTATGATATAGACAAATAATTAAGTGTATTCGGAGACTTAACTGTGAGATGAACTCAGTAAGTGAAAATCAGAATCGAAATTTAGTGAAATGTTGCGCAACAGACCGAAATAGAAAATCACACGAACAAAGCAATTGTGGTTACCAGGGTAATGGGAGATTAGTCACGCTATCTTCCTGTACACAGAGATTGGATCGAAATCTTTTGATAGCAATGATATATGCGTAAGGAAGTAACCATGGTTTTCTTTGCATATCGATTATTTTGAAAGCCTGATTAATTTCCACTGTATGTTAATTAGATATCTGGCAACCGCACCGGAGAACATTTTGCTATCTTTCATATGGAGACTTTTAGGGCTATGCTCAGAAGGTCAACGGAACACTCTCCTCTCAATCCTTCCTATGTACTTGCTTCCGCGGGGAAACAAATTTACAGCAACTAACTGAGAGGCATATCATGACAATAAAAGAATGTATTTCGCATGCTAATAATAATAATTATTATTATATATACGCATAATCTTGAAATTGTTAGCTTGATGTATTATACAATAGACATCTTGTGTTAATATTGAGGCAAATATGAACATAAATTATCAAATAGTTCGTTTATCCTATGAAGGGTAAATCTGTATGAAGAAGGATGTTGAATAACCTAAAGAGGTCACTATGTATTCAGAATTTGAGGAAGGTGGTGGAAAAGATGCAGCATCCAGTCTTCATTTTTACAAAGTAAGTGAAGACTTACTGTGTAATATGTCAGCAACTTAAATCATAAATTTATACAATGCGAAAGTTTACCAATCTAGTAGGGATAAGTTTATCAACAATAGTTAGTTAATATCAGTTTTTCAAGTTGTTAATAGTTACACAAGGAAATTAATGCAGTAGTACAAGGTATAAGTGTTTACGAAAGTTAAATAAGTAGATTAAATAACACTTAATTTCGGAAACAACATAACAGGAGCATCAACTTTTATTTCTGAAAAGGGACATTTTTTGATGAAGTTGTGTGAGGGTATGCATTTTTCTTCTTGAATACGGTTGGTAGTCTTTCAAGCACCCAGTTTCCTTGATTACTTTGATTTAAGCCAAAACGATAAAAAGGGCTGAGTTTTTATCTGACAGCTTTTCTGCAGCTGCTAACAGCCCAGATATTGACATAAGTGTTAATAAATACATAAAATCTAAACAAGATTTTGAGCGAACAATTGTTTTCGATAACTTCTTCTTCAGGCTCTACAGTTATAAATCCATGAATAATAGAGTACATATAGCCAATAAAGGCAAATGAAAATAATATCAGAAACTGTATTGGGGTGCACGTGTAAGTTGAGATGATAGTCCATTAGTTAACATAATCAATCAAATGCGTATAGCGTGTGTATAGTCAGAAAAAATGTGATGAAGTGTGAATATGAACAATTGGGTGATATAGTGCTGTTTTATAGTCAACAGAATACAAGTGTCATTGGGGTGAGAGAAATGCGATAACCACAAAATACATACAAACACACATTAACGAAGGGGGCTGACCGATAATGTTTAGTGGTAAAATAAAGAGGCTAAATTGTGATAAGATGTTACAGAGTTGGTAGGCTTAGTATAAAATTACAAAGGTTGACAAAAAATTAAGGGTAACAATGGGGTGAAATAAACTGGATGGAGAAATGGATAATAAAGACATGATATCACAAAATGATAGTAATAATACGAAAAATTATGATCCTGGTGACCTTATAGTGGGCCAGGGTAGACAGAGAGAGTGAATACGTGTTTTCTGTACACATAAGTCTGGTCTTTCTCTATTAATCTCTAAAGCCTCAGCTATGGCTAGGAGGCGTAATCGGGTGCCTTTGGAGAGATTGTTCGGTAGTCGATACACAACTGTAAATGACTCACCTACTTTGATGCTGTGTTCGCTATCCACTAGGTGAGACAGAATTGCACTATTTAATGATTTGGTTGCTCTTTTCCCAAGCCAGACAGGAATATGTTCACGAGTGCGTAAAGATAAATTCCTTTGGGTACAACCTATATGACTAGCTCCACAGGAACAGTTGAATTTATATACACAAATTGATGTCGCCATTTTGGGTAATCTATCTTTAATGCACAGTGTCAATATCGGTTTGGTTGAAAAAGTGACATGCAGGTTTGCGGCACTGAAAGTTCTTTCAATTGCTCTCGTTAATCTACGGTTTAATATGTCGCTGGATATATCGCCTTTGAATTGTAAATTTAGGTAAAGCATTTTCTTACTTACTGTGTCTCGCTTAGTTTTGTGTATAGTTTCATAGATATACTTCTTTACAAAGTTGGTAGGATAGTCGTTTTGTAGCAAGGCATTTGTGAGATTTTTTATTTCATCTTCAATGCAGTCGTCGGTACATATGCGTCTAATTCTATGACTAAGGCAACGAATTAGGTTGCGCTTATATTGTATAGGTGTGAAGCTATGGAAGTGGGTGTATTGTCCATTCCACGTCGCTTTCCTATAGATGTTTCTCCTTAAGGTACCATCTGTTCTTTTTGTAAGAAGAACATCCAGAAATGGAATACTACCTTGGATTTCCTCTTCACAAGTGAATTTGATAGCTGGGTGTACCTTACTGAAGACTTGGAGCAGGTGTTGTCTATCCAGATTATTGTTACAAATGATAAAAGTATCGTCAACATATCGACAGTAATAATCGAGTTTGTTTAGTATCTCTTTTAAAGGACTATTTTCCAATTTTAGATAGAAATATGTCAGCTAATAAGGAACCAAGGGGAGAACCCATAGCAACCCCATCTATTTGGCGGTAATACTCCTTATTAAATACAAATTGAACGTTCATAGTGCATTTTAGTAGTAATTCTTTCAATTTTCTTGGCGTGACCCCAATTTCTATTTTCTTTACTATGAGTTGCTCGCATATGTAGTCGACAGTTTCTACAAGGGGAACGTTGGTAAATAGTGATGTTACGTCCAGAGATAACATAGTTTTGTCTGCTAAGTTCATACCTTTAATGTTTTCAACAAAGTCAAAGACATCTCTTACACTATATTTAACCAACTGGCGATGCAGCCGTTCCAACAGATTAACCAACCATTTGGCAGTTAAATGGAAGAGCGAGTTTGACATGTCCAGGATTGGCCGTAGGGGAATACCCTGCTTATGTATCTTGGGTAAGCCATAAAGTCTGAGCGTATGAGTTCCGGTGGGCTTAATAGCGTCGAATATGGAACTATCAATTAGATTTTCATCTTTTAAAGACTTCAAAGTTTTGACGAACTGGCGTTCCGTTGCTTCATTAGAATCTTTGCCGTTACCTAACTTTTGAAACTTATAACGATCATTCAGTAGGGTGTTCATCTTATCAATGTAGTCACATTTGTTTAAATTACTGTACCTGATCCCTTGTCGGGTTTCGTGATAATAATTCTGTCATCAGACCTTAGTTTTTTGAGGCATTCTCTATGCTTTTTGGTTAATATACTTTTCTTGTCCATCTTGGCATTATTGTATTGGTAACAACAGTCAACCAAGGTACTCTTAAATCTGTCTAGCTCGTATTCGGAGGACGTTGTTAGGTCTAGAGTCTGCATGAAGAGGTTTTCAAACTGTACTTCTGTCTGTAACTGATCAATATTAACTCTATTATCGCATAATTTAGGGCCTAATGACAACACTTCCATAGCAGTTTTATCTAAAGTTACATTGGAAAAGTTGAAGACGTACCTTTCAGGGTCCTTTGGAAAATGGGATTCTGATATTTCCGTGTCTAATCCTTTTGTAAGTTGGATTCTTTTTTTAGTTTCTCTAGTTTTAGAAACATCATGGACTTATTTTAAGAATAATTCCTTTAAATGTGTGGGAAGTTCATTAACAGCATATTGTCTCTGTGGAATATTTCTTTCTAATGTGCTAATATATCCATGAAGAGATTCAATCTGATTAAGAGCGAATCGCTTGAGAGATTTTGTATTAGGGCGCACTTTACATCGACGAAGTGATTTGGAAAATGATTTAGGATAATGGTTATTCTCCATACAGTTTCGGATAAACTCCACATTAGTTTTCGCTTCAGCGAGCTTTGCACTATACTTCAGATACTCGTTGAGTGCCTTCAATGCAACGGGATGCTCACAAGATTTCAGTAAATGAAATATCCCCATACTAAAATCAAAACTGTACAGAAACTGTACAGTTTCTGATATTATTTTCATTTGCCTTTATTGGCTATATGTACTCTATTATTCATGGATTTATAACTGTAGAGCCTGAAGAAGAAGTTATCGAAAACAATTGTTCGCTCAAAATCTTGTTTTGATTTCAACATGGGGATATTTCATTTACTGAAATAAATAAAATAAATAAATACTAAACATGATTGAAAATTCTGTTCCTAACAATCACGTTACTTACCTTAAGAGCAGATTTCGTTCACACAATAAGTTTACGCACAGAATCACTGTATACTTCAGAAACTATTTGATGACATTAGTATTTTACATGTAATCAACTTAATAATAATAATAGGATACAATCGGTCAAGAATCTTTTTAATACTTCTACTAGACATATTTCTACAAGAACTGCATTATACTGGTGATACATGAAGTTACTAATAACAGTGAATTAGAATTAACGGAAGATTATATGGCACATGGCTTTTCTGAAGTGGTGCCAAATGCTTTATCCGGCAGGTGTTATAGCGTTTCAAGAAACAGGCGAAATACACTAGCATAATTTCATGAAAACTCGCAACTATACGTTAAACTTTTGAACTTGCTGCCTCCTTCATTTCATTTCATCATAGGAATATCAGTGTCAAACGACAATTACTGATAAAGGTGCAGAAAGACTATGCACCTATCAGGCTATCATCACGGCAGCGCCAGAGGTGGCTCAATTTGGCGTATGCCCCGTTGAATTTCACTACAGGGTTAGAGGTCTCGTCCGTCACACCTTCAACACTCATATAACTACCTAGATACACAAAAATATCGATAACTTCAGGCGATTCAGCTGCATGGATGATTGAAGGCTTAGGCTAAAGCCAACAATGCAACAATATGCTGCAATTAGACAGACAATGATCGTCAGCTGACTGTGTACGATTCGAGTAACCTGTATTCCATCACACAGTAAGACGATATCGTCTTTCTTCAGAAAGCTGACCTACACTACCACACCTATCCCTAATGCCTGTCTCCATAATTTCATCGATTTTACAGTTAAAGAGAAACTGTCGTAGTATGCAACCCGATCTAACCCCATTGCTGATTGACAGCGACCGTGAAAGCTGGTTGTATGCCCTCATTCTACCGAACATCTATTCGTATACTGACTTCAGGGTGAGGAACAACGTTTCAGGAACACGTCTCTCCAACAAACAGTTCCAGAAAGCAATTCTGTCTAACGGATCTAAGGAAGCTTCAATATCAAGAAACACGATTTTTGGCCTGTAATACGTGTGACTGTGCTGTAGCAAATGACGAAGAGTGAACACGTAACCAATGCATCGATAACCTGGGCGAAACTCAGCTAGTAAATAAATACAGCAGCCAATATTGTAGACAAGCCTAACAGACCAATACCACGATAGATGTCACATGCGTTACCTGAGCACAATAACAGCTTCATCCTACACTCGTCGGATATTCTCACGTTCTCATGCTTTCGTGAACCACAGTCAATTCCGTGAGTAGAATCTGCCCACCATCTTTAAAAATAATCCAGGGCTAGATAGTCTGGGTCGGATGTCTTGTAATTGGAGTTCCCTCTGGATCTCCACTTTTTCTAGTCGGTAGGTATTCATCTCCCGTGCAGCACTGTAGTTAGATATTGGTGCTGATGGCAGTCTAAACTGCTTTCTCTAGTCTTCCAGGCATCCTTTCAGGTTGTTAACCGGCATGTCATCTACCTCGAATATAGTCTCATCGACACCTTATTACTGGCAGCCAGTGGTTTGGATGATCTGAAACTGCTTCCGGCTATCGCCTGATGTAGATGATAATTCTCTATCATAGGCACGTTTTGGCCACCAGGCTTCACGGTCCTTAAGAAAACGCGGTATGATCTTATGCGTGAGAGCCTTGCGCTTGCTGTCATATTCACTGTCTGCCAGACCGAACCGATGCGCATGGCTTACGCAACAGCTGAGTTATTGCTGGTGGTTCCCATAAGGGATCACTGCCTTTAACTAAAAAGTGAACAGGAAAAGCAACACAGCTCCGTCTGTATCGTTACTTGTGAGCAAAACAGATTCGTATATCACTTAGAATTCCAGAGCTTACGTGTACCATAGGTTTGAAATGATGGTTTCTCAGCTACTCCCTCTGTAAACGTCTATTTCTGTAAGTCCGATGAAAGGGTTTAGAAATTCAAACTCACCCCTGGAGAAATTTTAACTTATCTCTTCATTAATGTTTAGGCATGAATGTCAGAATGAATGTGAGATACTGATATGATCATCAATTATTCAGAGAAATAAAGATACACCTATAAACTTATGTAACTTGATGAAAAGTTGACTGAATTGCTGGAATGAATTTCACTGCAAAAAATCTTCCGCTTCCTTAGTATTTTCATACTATGATCATTATGGTGACCTATCGCACTGATCACTGATTTCACTGGCTTTCTGTCTGGAAACGAAGTTTTGGTCTATCTTCTGTCTTGTTATGGATTGGTTTTGACAATACGGATAATACAGGTTCCAAAACCTTCACACATGCCTTTCGATTTTACCTTATGCATAACAGTAAATTACAACAGTTGGTGTATAAAGAAGCACGAAGAGAAAATAGAATTCACATGACCTCAATTGGAGTTAAAAAACAGAATGCATCAATTCTAATGATTTGAAGTATGTGTAAGTATCTTCGGCCTCATGAAGTCGGGCTAGAGAAAGGGTGTTTAATTTATGAACCGGACGGAAGTGTAGGTTTATTCAGCAAAATATGTAGACCGTATTTGTTTACATTCCTCTGTCAGACTAACTGACCTGTTTTAGAAGCAGTAAAAAGTTAACGACCAGAAGATTAAGGTGATGAATATATCCGGCCAACAACAAACACCAACCACTATCAATGGGAGAAATCTATACGATGTCGTACTTATCAACTTCATCGGCAGCGTCTTTTCAACAATTGGCGGTACAGATGAGAATGCCAAATCCAGCCAAAACCAGGGAAGCAAGACAGGAGTTCGTTAGTCTGTGTGGTGAGGTACAAAAGGAATAGGATCCGAATTTGTAACCGCAGTGTCAAGTTGACACTCCTTTATATTCCATATACTTGTCATATGCATTACCGAAAGCATCTTCAACAGGTACCTGCAGACTTCCATCGGAAACTATACACATGGTTTCAGTACTGAAGACCAAATAGTCTACTGGCTGGAAAAAATATACAAGGAATAACTCTGAAAGTGAAATAGCCTACAATCGATTGGCAGACCATCGAAATTATGAAGAAAATAAAGGTGGATTAGATGTATGCTGAGGAGACTGGTGAGTGACACAACACACCAGGGGGACTATTCAGTGAAAGCCGAATGCGAATCAAGGAGTTGGCTGTTGCTTCGAGAGCGATGTTGAGAAGATCATGTGAAGAGACGATTGAAAAAGGCAGCGGAGAACCGAGTAGAATAGAAGTGAGATGAAGTATACCTGAGATGTATTTCACTGCGTTTGTGATCATTTGTTGACAGACACTTTATCATATCTTTTGCACTCATTCATGACACAATAAAATATTGTCTGTCTATTTTCAATATAATCAAATGAACTTTATTCGATATTAGACTAAACTAGTGTTGAACAACTTCATAAATTTTTTGTATTCATCCTTTTTCATCTACGCCAGACTGTAAATTATACTATTACAAAATCCCAAAATTAGTATTTCAGGATTGCTTCCAAATCATTGCTGCTAATTTTTTGTGCGCTTTCAATTTAAAGCATGCAGTCATTTTCAAACTTTCATGTTCATCTACAGTGTAAGATTCTTCAAGAAAGTGGATATTAAAAAATTTTTAAGTTTTAAACAACTGTAATGGACTGAATGGTAAAACATTTCACCAAGAATTGGTAACTTGCTGCACCTTTTAAGCCAGCGAGATATCCGCCTACGAATCAAAAGACCTGTGTACTGGAGATTAGCGCGTTGTTGTATCTCATTTGACACTGGTGAGACGGTCATCATTTTTAATTGATGGAAGTTTGGCTGTTTTTTGTCAAACATGGTAAGTAATATTGAGATGACATGCAGGATGTTCGATAAGAAAATTTTGAAATCTATGAAGCTGTGAGACTTTATCGAATGAGGTGGTTAGAACATGTGTTACGTATATTGAGCCACACTCTTCACTGTTAAGCAATATAACCTAACGCAGGTTAAATCTGGAGAAAAGAAAGGGTTGAGTGAAAAAATAGGTGACATTCACGCATGGAGGTACTGCACGCTGATTTGAGCCTCTTGAAGTGATGTGGGCTATCGAGCTAAATTCTGTAAAACACGGAGAATCAGTGGCTTGTGATATGCATGTAAATCGTTCACGACATCCATCCCTCGTTGTTTTACAAGGTCTGTATGTATTCACTAATCACGATCTCATAGATCTTCGTTCATTTTAAAATCGCTACACTTCGAAACACTTTAATGTAACATGTGCGTCCGTAGCACAGCGGTTAGGACGCTAACCAACCATGCACATGGTCCTGGGTTCGATCCCCGACCAACGCACTCCTTTACATCGTTAAGCAAGTAGTAAAAAACGCTGGTAAAGAGGAAAGGTTTGGCATAAGGCCAGCAACCCCATCCTGTAAAAATAAACAGTGCTACAGAAACTTCAAGCCTCTACCTCTACCTACCACTGGGAACGTGAAGGAATAAGAAAATTGTTGTACTTCTCATTACATTCCCTCGTAGGTGGAAATTAACAGAGTAGGTTTCGCTTAGCATTCATTTCTTGGTTTCATTCATTTATGACATTTAGACAAGAGCACCTTAGAAAGAACATTCTTTAAAGCGAGTGTTTTTTTCTAAGAAGTATGTGCGTCGGTGGCACAGTGGTTAGGACTCTCGCCGACCATGCACATGGTCCGGGGTTCGATCCCCTGCCGACGCACACCCGATATCTATGGTCGGCCTGTAAATCTGGGCTACCGATATCCATGCTGAAAATTCCATACTTGTACTGAAAAAACAGTGTGGCATCAAGCTGCAATCAAAATAAAAATAAATAATAAAAATATAATGAAACAATAACATACGGGTATTTCCTGACATACTGATTCAGACTAACATTGATATATGGATTAGTTCATATTTACTAGAGGAAGTATTTGACGAAAAAGACGTAATAGGTTATCACAAATCACTTCACAATCATCAAATTATCGCTGCACGATGGAAACCTGATACACGAAATAAAATCCGGATAAAGCTGTGGATGTAATTTTTGGGTGAGTATGTAATGATAAGCAGATTCTCCCTGTACTTTTAAATTTCTCGCATGTATTAATTAAAAATTTTTAAAGGAACACAAAGCAAATTAGACAGAAACCACTAGAATAGTAGTCACATGGAATCGCGTAAACTTTGTGAAGTATAAAACATGATAGCTAAGAGGTGAACAGAATTCTCACAAACAACCTTAGATACATAGAGTATAAGGGAATAGTACTTTGCTACACTTGTGCATGAAATAATATCAACTTTATGTGAGACAACTGTACAAACATTCATTTAGGTTCAAGTTAAGTCATGCATCATCTTCAGAATTCTCGTTCGCTCCTTCCGTCAATTAGACTAGAAAAATCTACATTGTTTAGAAAAAGAAAATATCAAAAATTCCAAGAAACTCCTGGAAACATACTACTCAGACTGATCTGAATCCATCTTAGAGTACATTTACTTGATGAAATCACACAGTGATACAATAATATTTACTGATGACGTTTCAACCTTAATTTACTGCTATTATAAATTATTTAAAATCTGACTCGGCACTAAAATTATTCCAGGAAATTCATAACATCTACTGTCTGGAAACTTACAATATATTACTACTGTTCACAGCCATATCAAGGCATTCACATAACTTTCTAAATTCATTTATATACTTCCATTATTTCTCATCTCTTCAATTTGTTGTCAAGCTGAAACGTGACTCATAAAATGTTGTATTTTCAACATAAAATGTTTAAAAAACATCAGATAATACCTAAATACCTACGCCTATACACACTCATATTATGGCAAGCAAAACAACATCAGCAGCTGAACACGTGAGCAACCTACGCCTAACAGGAGAACTCAGCAGAATTATTAAGAAACTAAGCAGTAAACGAAATGAAGTTGAGAAACACAAATGTAACATCGAAGATAAAGCTAATGGGCTCCTAACTGAAGCATAAAAATAGCTGCAAAAGCGAACTTTGAAGAAAAAAGAAGCTCATGAATAAACTCCGTCGAGACATTAATGAAAACAAAACAGGCAGTGCAATGAAGAGTCTCTTTTTGGCAAATTCACTCACTTAGCCGTACAGTCGCAATTACATATTTACTTATTTTTGTATGTGTGTGTACATTAGGATTGTCCGATGAGAATAAAAATAAGTTGGGATTATTCTTGTCAAGACATTTCAAAAACGTGATGAGCAATCAAACTGTAAATAGGAGGGGAGAGGTGGAAATTGGTGATTTGTAGTCAAAAAACATTCATTTACACATAAAAGAAGTTGAATAAGCTCAGTAGAGTTACATATGAAGATGTGTTGTTTAATGAGTGAGTTTTGGATAGGATCGATATAGAAACAAAGGAAAATATAGGATCATGTAAGAGTTCTAAAAGTTACAAATGTTATAGAGTTAGAAAAAGACTAGCGCACAAACATCGAGTCAGTAAAAGTCAATACTGTTGTTACCAAGATAGTAGAATTGGTTGGATGATTTTCTTCTGTATACATAACTCTAAATTCTCCAAATGAATGGCTAAGGCTTCAGCAACACAAAGGAGATGAAAGCATGTTGCCTTTGGCAGGTTTTTCTTCCCTTTGTAGATTACTTTGAAGGAAGCGTTTGTTGAGATGGAATGACCAGTGTTGATGAGATGTCAGACTATCGCACTCCTTACACAACCGCCATTACCTTCTTGTAGCTATGCGGGATAGTGTTCTTGAACCCTTTTGGACAGGATACTCATCGAAAGACCAACGTACCTGGCGCCACAGCACCCGGTGAGCTGGTATATGCCCACGGAAGTGGCCAGATGCAAGATCTTATCCTTAGGGCTTCTGTAGATGAATGGACGACTGGGGAACACTACTCTTAGCTTTGTTGCGAAGAATGTTCTTTTCAAAGATGCTGAAATTCTTCTCTTGAGTATATCGCAAGCTATGTCACTTTTGCAATCTAGATACATGTAAATTATCCTTTTTGAAACAAGTGATGTTTTGTTCCTCTGGATCTTTGGTTCAATATTATTGTCGAAGAATCTTGGCAGGTATCCATTTTGGATGAAGGTTTCTTTCAGAAGATCCAGTTCTGCTTCCAGGGTATCAGGAGTGCAGATGCGTTGGATCCGAGCGGCTAGGGATTTAAACAGATTTCGTTTCCTCTCAATAGGTAACCAGCTGCAGACATTTGTTAGTTGAAATTTCCAAGCGGATTTCTTTGGATTGACCTTCTTAAGGTTCCATCAGGTTGTCTTGTTATTTGCACACCAAATTAGGGAATTTTGGATTCACATTCTATTAATAGAGTGAATTTTATTGCTGGATGGCAGCTTTTGAATATTTTTTGCAACTGATCTATGTCGTAACTGTTGTAGCAAACGATGAAAATGGTATCTGCGTAAAGGCGGGTTTGATTAAGTGTCTAACAAACCGAGCAGGAGTACTAAGTAGCATACCAAAAGACTTCAGTGATGAAATGAAACAGATAGAATAAGCGTTGGTGTTAAATAACTATCCCATGGAATTCATAAAGAAGATAACAAAAGGTCGCTAGAAAACAAAAATAAAGTGAAACTATTAATGAAAACATAAATAATAAAGAATTTAAAGAATCCACAGTTTAATCATATAAGAAGGGGATATGTGAAGCCCTAAGTAGGATTCTTAATCAAGTAGGAATCGGGCTGGCATTTAAACCTACACACTCACTCAAATACAAGCTGTGTCGGCTAAGTAATAATATCGACTCAATAAAACCAAATAAGAACAAATTAGTTCAGCGAAGAGTCTCTTTTTGGCGAATTCATTCACTTAGCTGTACAATCGCAAATATATACAATTAATTTTGTGTGTATGTGTGTGTACATTAGGTTTGTCAAAATCAAAATCAAAATAACAGTTAGTGTGGGTTGTTGATTACATCATCAAAATAATAAAGAAATTAAAATGTGTGATTATTAATCAAAGTTGTAACCAAGTGGGGTGAAGATTGGTAGGATGTGAGTAGGGCTAAGTAATATAGACATGTTTAGAAAGATTAGATGTTAGTGAAGGAGTATGGAGACAATTATGAAAATAAACTAGATAATAGGTGAAAAGATTGAATGGGTTGGTTACTAAAAATTATTATACGAAAATTGCAAAATAAATTTGATAACAAAATGTTGATGACAGATAAACTTGAAATTAAACCCACGGTAGTAGGAGGGGATGGAGAAGTTTCTTCTGTGTGCATAACTCAGGCTTTTCTATGCAAATCGCTAAGGCTTCGGCAATACAAAGTATACGGAAGCTTGTCGATTTTGGAAGGCTTCTTTTGACTTTATAGATGACTTTGAACAACTTCGCCTTGCAAATCGAATGACCAGTGTTGAGTATATTCTCAATAATGGCGCTCCTTATTGCTCCGTTGTTACCTTTCCGTAGCCAGGCGGGATAGTGTTCTTGAACTCTTTTAGATAAAACTCGCATCGAACGACCTATATACCTGGCTCCGCAAGAGCAGGTGAATTGATAGATACACATGGAAGTGGTCAAATGCGATAGTTTATCTTTGGAGTAGTTGAAGAACAATGGCCGGGAGGAAAATGTCAGTGGTAGTGTGGCAGCGAAGAATGTCCTTCTGAAAGCAGCGCCATTATTGAGAATATACTCAACACTGGTCATTCGATTTGCAAGGCGAAGTTGTTCAAAGTCATCTATAAAGTCAAAAGAAGCCTTCCAAAATCGACAAGCTTCCGTATACTTTGTATTGCCGAAGCCTTAGCGATTTGCATAGAAAAGCCTGAGTTATGCACACAGAAGAAACTTCTCCATCCCCTCCTACTACCGTGGGTTTAATTTCAAGTTTATCTGTCATCAACATTTTGTTATCAAATTTATTTTGCAATTTTCGTATAATAATTTTTAGTAACCAACCCATTCAATCTTTTCACCTATTATCTAGTTTATTTTCATAATTGTCTCCATACTCCTTCACTAACATCTAATCTTTCTAAACATGTCTATATTACTTAGCCCTACTCACATCCTACCAATCTTCACCCCACTTGGTTACAACTTTGATTAATAATCACACATTTTAATTTCTTTATTATTTTGATGATGTAATCAACAACCCACACTAACTGTTATTTTGATTTTGATTTTGACAAACCTAATGTACACACACATACACACAAAATTAATTGTATATATTTGCGATTGTACAGCTAAGTGAATGAATTCGCCGAAAAGAGACTCTTCGCTGAACTAATTATATCTTATTTCAATATCCCTATTGGTATATTTCGCGAATTAAAAAACAAAATAACGCAATCTTTATATCACCACAGGTTGGACCAGTAGTTCGGGAGTAGTCAGGTTATGGGAATGCGAGAAATTAGATAAGGATAAAATGAATAAGCCCATGAAGGTGAATAGTTTGGACAAAAACTCATTAGCTGCATTGTATGCACTTACATACAATCATGCAATAAGTTGGAACAAAACTACAATTGGAAAACTTAATATATGTAGGTGGATGGAGACTCTGGTTACCGAATACTTGTTCATCGAATCCACACTTAATACGTGCAATAAGAGTGACTCCACACCAATACCAGAGAAATGGAATGCATCGCTAGCAGTAAAATCAATGGATTAAAGATATTGGAATTGTATAAACTAAGTGTTGGAGCCGACATGTAAACCTGAGACCGAGCACTTTGGTCCAATCAATCGACGAGAAAATCTAAAATTGAATTAAATAATTAATATGACCCGGTGCACAAGAGGTAGCCCTCGTGGCCCTAGTGGATAACGCTCTGGCGTTTGAAACTACGGGCACTGGCTTCCAGCCTCAATAGGGACATCATCACTCACTGCGGAATGCAGGAACATCTAGCTGACGAGTCCCAAATGGGACGAAATGCGCATCCTGGATTCTACTGCTAGTCACCATCCACTAATTAACTTGAAGTTTTTGATTATGAGCAGTAATAAATTGTTGTTAAAACATCATCAGTAAATAATAGTGTATTAATGTGCGATTTTATGAAATAAAAATTTATATTATGAGGGTATTGTACTTTATCACAGTCCCCAAGTTCTATACTTATATCAATGGTCTGAAACCAACAGGCACATTGACACAGAACAGATTTGCTAGACGACGAAAAAAAAGAAATCACATAGAGAAAAGGTTAGCTATCGGGTCAGAAAAATATTCACTATCAATAAAAAAGGACAGGAGAATGGGAAAGCTTCTGAAAACAACTAGTCACGTCCAGGATTAACAGGGGAGACGATTGACAAAGTCATAGAGAATGCTGAAATTCCACTTCATACTCAAGTCAGCTCTGCTGCAAGTGCTGTCTTTGGAATGCCAATGAAAGCTTGACAGTCAAACCCCCCTATCAACTCAGAGAAAACAACTACACAAATTTCATCTACCCTTTTAGGTACAAAACTTCCTTCATAATTTGTCCATCAACCTGTTTGTCAATTTTCCTGTCTATGTGTTTGTTTGTCTCACTAATATTTCTACGTTTGCGAATTCATTTTAAATTTATTTTTTATTCTATTGTATATCTGTGCATTTTTGTATATGTCCTTCCTTTCACATTCTGATCATTCTTCTATTTAATTTGTATCATGATAATGAATTTCAGTTGTATATTTCTCTGCTCTTAGCTAAAGTCTTCACCTTTATAAGGGCGTACAGCACGTACAACAAACAATACGATAAGAAAATTGATGCGGGTTTTATTTTCAGACATCCCTCTGGTTGCAATTCTTGTTAAATTCTCTAATCAAAACAAATGATTCAGCGAAGAGACTCTTTTCAACGAATTTATCATCAAGCTGTACAATCGTATATATATGGTTTTTAAGAAGTTATATCCTGTGAGGGAATTGAAACATAGGTGTGAATGCATGAAATAATAATAATATGAAGTGCAATTAAAACTAAAATGTTTGTGATTATAATCGTAGTTAAATGTCAAGTGGCAAAGCAAATTAATGTCATATATAGAATAATTCATAGGATGGATAGAACTTGAAAAAGGTGTGCAATTATAAGATTAGTAGACAAATCGAAAAAATAAAAACGTTACGTAATATTGTGTGAAATTTAAAAGCATAGAATTTAATGTTGCATAAAGGAATTGATTTAGAATGACAAGTGGAACTACGATTATAATCACAAACATTTTAGTTTTAATTGCACTTCATATTATTATTATTTCATGCATTCACACCTATGTTTCAATTCCCTCACTGGATATAACTTCTTGAAAACCATGAATATATACGATTGTACAGCTTGATGATAAATTCGTTGAAAAGAGTCTCTTCGCTGAATCATTTGTTTTGATTTTCTATATGTTACAATGGGAATTTTCCATGATTTTAAAAAATAGCAAAGATCCTTCGACAGTAAAGGAACTCAATGGGTTTCTGCGTTATTCTGTCAAACTTGCCGTGGTGAATGCGGAGATTTGTTTTCTTAATGAAAGCATCAATAATCATGAGTATCCGAAATGGTATTGGAAAGTTCTCCGACGCAATCACATATATCCTAATGCAAAATCTCTCAAGAGACACACATTAAATCACATTAACTCTATTAGTTCACGAATCCCTGAGTTAGAAAGGAATATATCGCAAAGATCTTCTGCTCTATATGACTTATCGATTGAAGAACGTCAAACGTTTAATGATTATGTCAACGTGGTCACCAACAAACAAACAATGTCTTTTAATTCTAAGCTATCTAATAGCCTAAAATCTATCGAATGTCTTCGAAAATTTCCTGAGAATTGTGAGAGATACGTGTTCAGTCACTCTTCCATATCCCTATCAAAATTGCAAATGGAAGCCTTGTCAATGGGTTCGAAGTTTTGCGATGTTAATCTCAATGTCAACAAGCTAAATACACATGTCCAGTTTGAGAATCTACTCAGTCAAACTTATGATCTCACACCATCGTCAGAACAGGACTTCCAATGCTTCAAATCTACAATCACTGACTCTTGCAATCAATACCTTAATGCAAGATCAAAAATGCAAAGTCTTCTGACCAAACAGCACAAAGAAGAACTTAAACTTTTGACGCATAACAACGATATATTACTAACACGCCCTGACAAGGGTGCAGGTGTTGTTATTATGGATCATAAGGATTATATCGAAAAAATATCAGGTCTACTTTCAGACAGCAGTAAATTCTCGAAACCGAACGAGAAAAATAAGACGGAATTAATTGAAAAAGAACTTACTGAAGCTTTAAAAAGAATGAAGAACAATCATCTCATTCGTGAAAAATTATACGAAAAGATCAGACCAACAGGATCTCTAATACCAAGACTCTACGGTCTACCGAAAATACACAAAGCTGGCCTTCCACTCCGCCCTATCTTGGATATGTCTGGATCGCCCTATCATCCAGTAGCTGGATGGCTAGCTGAAATCCTTGAACCTGTCAGGGAACAGCTATCTAATCATTGTCTCCGGGACACCTTCCAATTTGTTGAATGTATACAGGATATAAATGCGTCGAATAAACATATGTTGTCTTTGGACGTAGAATCCCTATTTACGAACGTTCCACTGACAGAAACTATATGTTTTATATGCAAATATATAGAAGACAACAAATTGAATATAGGTATACCCACTACAGATCTGAAAGAACTACTTCTGAGATGTACATTGAATGTACAGTTTACTTTCAATGAAGCAATCTACAGACAGAAGGATGGTATTGCAATGGATTCTCCCTTGGGTCCTCTCCTTGCAGACTGTTTTATGTCCAGTCTAGAAAATGATCAGCTGAAGCCTATAATCCAAAGTTTTCAAATGTATAAAAGGTATGTAGATGACACCTTTATTATTTGTAATAGTGATTGTAACTTAAATAATATATTAGATGTATTTAATGGTTGCCATCCGGCGATAAGATTCACACTCGAAATGGAGAACGAGTCTAGCATGCATTTCCTCGATGTGAACTTATCAAGAAGGACCGATGGAACCCTGAAAAGATCAATTTATCGCAAACTGTCATGCAATGGTCAACTGACAAATTTCTACAGTTGGGTACCCATTGGTCGAAAACGAAACCTGATCCGGTCGCTTGCCACTCGTATTCGGCGCATATGTAGCCCTGATACTGTGGAAGATGAGTTATACATCTTGAGGAAAATCCTAATAGAAAATGGATTTCCACCACGTTTTATAGATAAGAATATTCATTCAAATCCTAAAAAACGTGAGTTATCAACCGTACCCAAGAAGACACTTTACATGAGCTTGGAATTCAAAGGGGACTTAGCTTCCGATATCATGAAACGGAGGATATCACAATCCCTGAAAAGAACATTCCCTGCTGCATCCCTGAGAATAGCCTTTTCTAGTCGACCATTATTGTTCAATAACCTGAGGGACAAGATCCCGGTGTTGACCAACTCTATGTGTATTTATCAATTCACCTGCTTTGGTGGAGCTAGGTATATCGGTCGTTCGACACGAGTTTTGTCCAAGAGGGTGCAAGAACACTATCCTGCATGGTTACGAAAAGGTGGTAGTGGAGCAATAAGAAGCGCGATCATTGAACATCTGGTCGATAATGATCACCCTATCTCTATAGCCTCCGCCTTCAAAGTCATCTACAAGGCAAAGAGTAATCTACCCAAATCCCTACGTACCCGACTCATCTGTATTGCTGAAGCTTTGGCTATCGAAACAGAAAAGCCAGATCTCTGTGTACAGAAGAAGTTCGTTCAACCCCTCCGCTCCAACTTTCATGGTCTTAATCCCTCTATGCTAAAGTATGGTAATCCCCAATCATACTTTAGCTCTACCAACTCTCCATTTTTTCATTTTTGTCTATTCAATTTGTATACTCTTCCTTATTAAGTCAATTGTTACTGTTACTTTTCTCACTTTTAATTGTCCCCGGTATTATTTCACTTGTTCCACTTGTCATTCTAAATCAATTCCTTTATGCAACATTAAATTCTATGCTATTAAATTTCACACAATATTACGTAACGTTTTTATTTTTCCGATTTGTCTACTAATCTTATAATTGCACACCTTTTTCAAGTTCTATCCATCCTATGAATTATTCTATATATGACATTAATTTGCTTTGCCACTTGACATTTAACTACGATTATAATCACAAACATTTTAGTTTTAATTGCACTTCATATTATTATTATTTCATGCATTCACACCTATGTTTCAATTCCCTCACTGGATATAACTTCTTGAAAACCATATATATACGATTGTACAGCTTGATGATAAATTCGTTGAAAAGAGTCTCTTCGCTGAATCATTTGTTTTGATTTTCTATATGTTACAATGGGAATTTTCCATGATTTAAAAAATTCTCTATTGTCTAATTGTTTATCTAAGTGATGTAATTGAAGCGTAATGCAATTTATCTTAATTTTGATCTCCCATACTCTCTCTCCCCTTATCTAATTGAACATGACCTGGAAAAAATTCGCACCTGTCTTTCTGTATGACTAATTCAATGTAGTTTATTTACTTATCAGTCCTATATCTCCCAATGTAATTTCAAAACTATATATATCCGTGTATGTAGAGTATTCAGCTGACGAGTTCTACCGAAATTTGATGAATTCATTAAATCCTGCTTTATTTACCTTTATTGCTTGTTTTAGTTATTTTTAAACACTAAACTCCAAAGTCCTCTTCTTTGTATGGACAATAAAACTGTCCTTCTTTGATATCATATCTTATCTTTGAGTTATCTGGACAGCTGAATAAAGTTCAGGCGATTAATTAAGTTTGTCTTCTTTATGGAATTTGACTTGCAGTCTTATCTGTATTGATTATATGTTTACAATATATCATCATTGAATTGAGCAACGCATTCAATCACAAGACGCTGAACTACATCTCCTCTAAACTACTTCATATAAATAAATGAGATAATAAAATTGTTAACAAACAAAACCATAAGAGTGTATGAGTTATTCAAGAAGGAGTTTATAGTATTATTTCTACCTAAACATAGGTCACTTCACCAAATTTATCACCAGACAACCTCAGTTTTACTCCTCAAAGTATATCTGATTGACGAACTGTTAACAAAAATAATATGAGAAATAACTGTGAAAATGATCATTCTATTACTCCTGACATAACAAAAGTAATATATGATGAACTTTATTATCGAGATTTGTTTTCACTGATGTCGGTTGTCAGGAGGTCAATTAGTAAATCTAGAATTACTTTTATATTAAACGTGAGTTGAATGGCTTTTCGTTTTTTTAAAAATTAATGAATATATTGACACCATTTGTAATTTATGTGATTAAAATCCACAAGATATATATATATATATATTATCACCTTGCCTTCCGAATGCTATATAGTGCTCCAAAGGCCCATCTCCATTCCACTAGCTTTATCCCATGCCATTACTTTCAGCCTCTTCCACGACTGTCCACAAACTCTCAGTTTCCGCTCCACCCAACCTTCCCTATGACACCTTCTGAAGTCGAGTCTATCGCTTCCAGTTCGGTTTCCACAAGATGGCCTGCCCTACATCTTTTCGGTGGATGTGCAGTCCGTAATTGTTGCTCGAAATGCTGTTGGCTGATTCACGACCGGAGTTCTATGATGTTTATCCTTCATAAGCGGCAAACTGATCTTCACTGTTGAGTGAAAGAAGCTGTTAAATTAAGACAATCACTGTTTAACAGCCTACAGAATTCACCTGTCTCAAAATATCTGAATTTTAAGGAAATTTTTGAAAAATGTACACAGTTTATCGATGGAAATTAATGTTATTACTTTCTCGATCTACTTGTCACTAAGCAAAAGTGCATTTTTTAATGGCAGTGATCTCTGATTCTTTGAGAAATATGAATTAGTAATATAAAGTCAGAATACATGTGCAGTAGCTGTATCTATTTACCTAGTACATGCTCAAAACTCGAAGCGCTTTCTGTCTGCTTCAATGGAAATTTTGATAGTGAAAATAGTCAATAAAGTGAGAATTGCGTAGTCATTTACCTTTATGAAAATATTGAAAAATGCCTATGTATTTACAGTCTGTAGATTCGAATGTTAAATTATAGTAAAGTAATTGATTTCGACCCGCTCAGATCTCTATTATTACCTGCCATTACACGCCAAGTGTCTTTGTTCTAATCTCCGTTCACTTTTAGACTCGAGTTTCATTAATGGAAGTTTTAATTTCTATTATGAATGTCAATCCAACAATTACAAATGTTGATAACTATAGAAACAATGCACAGTTGTCACTTAATTCCATATATAAATGATATAAATTATGGAGACAAGATCGATGTGGCTCCAAAAACAAATGTGGTGTTGGAGTTGGAACCTTCTTCAGTTCCCAGTGGTATGCTTCAAATGATGTATGTTTTAGATTCTCTAGTGACGAAATTGACTGTCTCACTGTTAAATGTCGACCGAAACACCTGCCCAAATATAACTATTTATACACTCCAAACATTTATATTGCACCTGGATGTAGCCACTCAGAAACATCTTTATTTGTTGATGATTTTACTTCCTTTGCTGCTACCTCCCTTGAAAACTCCATGTAAATAATAGTTACTGGCGACTTCATTTCGTGTGACTACAGTTTCCTTACATCATTAGGAAATGAAAATATTGTCAACTTCTCAACACTACTTAAAATTACCCTTAATCTAGTGTTTACAAATGACTTCGGCATATTTGGAGCTCGGAAAAGAGCCCCACTAGTTGACTCCTTCTCCTCTTCCCAGGTCAAAAAGCTTCGCCGAGGAAAAGAAGGGTAATACAAAATGAAAGACAATGAGGGTGTTAAGAGACCGAACGTCTTAATTAATTACAGAGATTAAACAGGATCCATAACCAAAATTCCTAATCATGCAAAACCTTATCAAATATGTGGAAGCTATTCAAGGAAATCATCGGGGTTAAGCTATCGAATAGTGATCCTTCTAAAATTGATGCTAGTATTCTTAATAAGTCCTTCACATGTCCTCCAGCTGATGCTATGATCCCAAACACGACAAGTGCAAACGATGACCGCTTTTCTGATTTCAGCTCAAACGATGTCTTCAAGTGTCTTAAACCCCTGAAACCTACCCACTCCATTGGTTCAGATGGTGTGCCGGCTATTATTGTAAATAAATGCGCTGATGTTTCATGTCATTGTCTCACTGGTATTTTCAATGAATCATTTTCCAGTAACACTGTGTCTGCTTCTTGGAAGGAAATTAAAATTTTTCCTGTGCCTAAATTATAAAGTGGACAAACTACTAGGTGACCTATTACCATTACTTCACCTTTTCTTAAAAATATTGGAAAGACTGCTTTTGCTTGTCCTTGAACTTCCGTTGAAGGCTTTTAACGACCCTAATCAATTGGCTTATGAAGATAGTAGGTGTATTTTAGATACCACAGTCGTCTATATCATAGTAGTGTCTCTAGCATAGACAGAGCTCCCAAATATGTTCGGTGTGCATGCCTAGATTACTCATCTGCCTTCAACTCGGTACCTAGACCTCTTTTGTTAAGCAAGTTTACTGTCTCATAACCACAGTGCTACATTATCAAGTGATTGCATTCCTATTTTCCTGATAGGAAGCAGTACACTGTTTACAATGAGAAGTCATCCACTGCTTCACTTACTCTGGCTGGTGTTCCTCAAGGAGCTATTCTCTCTCCTTTTCTGTTTTCCTTCGTCTTGCATGACTCACTCCGTTCTGGCGAAGCCAACTTTGTTAAGTATGCCGATGATCTGACTGTTTTTATGCCTGTTACTTCCCAGTCAGACTGTTCCAAGATGAATAACTTCTTATCAGAAATTAGTCAATAGTCCTTGTCAAATGGTCTTAAGCTTATTCCCTGCAAATTTCAGGTTGTTAATTTCACTTTCAGAATCAAGCGCCACTTACATGAAATGGTCAGTTCTCACGGTTCCACTATCATAGATGCCACAGAAGTTGGAATTAAATCGAACGTTAAATACCTTCGACAATGCATTTCCTCTGATCACCTTTCCTAGTCTTCCCACATGATGTTAGTTTCCAGAAAGAAATTTCGTTTGACTTTCTTCTACGTGAGGAAGAAGTTTGGACGATCTGGTATCGTTCCGTCCCTACTTTCTAAATCTGTTAATTCTCGTAGTCTGTCTACCCTTCTTTACTGTCCTCATTAAAACTTTCTTGGGCTACTTAAGAAAGACTTTTTTGTAATGGTGTGAGGGGCACTAGAAGCCGTCAGTAGAGCCAGTGGGGTGTCGCTAAACCAACTCGTTAATACTATTGTGGATAGCTACATGAACTGTTGCAAGAAATTAGCAAATATTGGCAGCAAATATCTTGTCAGACTCTGAGCATCTTCTCTATACACAGTTGTGTCCCTTCATCTCATTGGGGGTAGAACTAGAAGCAACTATAGAAGACTGTGTACTCGGACGACTAAGTAGACAAACTCTCCAATACCTTATTTAGCAGACATGTTATGTGATGATAAAGGCTTAAGGTAGGATATAATCAAAAACTTATTGTGGAATTCTAAGTGAACGGCATTTATATTGTTCTAATTATTACACTGTCGCTAATATTTTCACTTGATTTAATTTTATATTCACTTCTTATTGAACAATATTATTAATGTAAATACCGTATTTTAATTATTGCCCCTGTAATGAGAAAATTAGATGCAATATTGTATTACATGCTGAAAATTCCATATTTGTACCTAAAGTACTGTTTAAAATAAGGCTATTATTATTATACAGATCATTATCATGATGTTAAATCAAAGGATGTCTTGTATATCATAATAATTCCAACGCTGAAATAAAGAACCTTGTCGTACAGCTGAAAGGATGATTTTTTGATGTGCATTCGGTGACACTTCCAGTATTATTTGGTTGCATTATGAATAAGTTGCGCAGTTCTTCAATGATACTGTACTAAATCAGCAAAAGGATTCGAATTTTCGTAAACATAATTCGTGTAATCATAATTACAATATCGAATGTGATAATTTTGTTATTTGTAGACCACTATCTTACTTCAGAGAATTTCATTAAATTATCCATCAATATATACGTCAGTGGTCGACTGATAGAATAATCGACTACTAAGAATGTGACCTAGAGTTCGATATTCCACCAACACACCCATGAATCAACACCAGCTGAGAATAAGCCCAGTAAAATTAGGAGGTCATGAATCAAGCTAACAAGATCAAGCAGTAACAAGAAACACCGAATATCCTCAAAATTGAGAGCTTAAGCTTCAAGCTACAAGTTCCCATATAGAGGCATACGCATCAAATAAAACAAACCAAATTGGAGAACAAACAGTTCAGCCAAGAGTCAATTGTCGGCGAATTCATTCACTTAGCTGTACAGCCACAATTATCTATATACACATATCTATGTTCTCTATGTTTGTGTAAATTAGCTATGTCAAACAAGAATAAAATTTAGTTAGAGTTATTGTTTGCGTCATCAAAGTGTTTCACAAATGTGATGAATAATCAAATTGTAATTAGCCGGGGAGGGAGGGGTGGATGGATCTTGGTGGTGGTGAAGATTAGTAAGCATTGACACGGGTTGTGCAGCATGAGTGACACCAAGAAAAATAAGATGGTAATGACTCAGCTAAGAGACACGTGTCCAAAATAAATTATGCACTAAGCAGAAAGAGTAAGTAAAGAGTTAGTTGAGAAGGAGATGCCAGTAGAATGTCATACAAACAATCCACAAATAGCATCGGTAACAAAGTAGTACAACTTGGAATTACACCCAAGGTAGCAGAAAGCAATGCAGAAGTTTCTTCTGTGTGCATAAATCAGCGTTTCCCATACGGACAGATACGGCCTCGGCAAAATAAAGTTGATGGAAGCTTACCATTTTCGCGAGGCTTCTTTTCACTTCATAGGTGACTTTGAATGAATTCTCCTTACACATACTGAGTGACCAGTGTTCAATATATGTTCAATTGTAGCACTCCACATTCAACCACACTCACCTTCACCTAGTCAAGTGGCATAATATAATTTGATTCACTCGGATAGAACACACATCGACCGACCTATATATCTCGCCCCACATATGCAAGTAAATTGGTAGATACACATAGAAGTGGTCAAATGCGACAGTTTGTCTTCAGAGTTATTGACGAACATTGGGCACCATGAGAATACCAGTCATAATGTAGGAGCAGGGAATGTTGTTCTCAGGACGTTAGATATTCTCCTCCTTAGGATGTCAGCCAGTCGGTCACCCTCTAATATCACATGCACGTGTAGCGTCTTATTCGGCACAGAGATGGGTTGTTCTTTGTTGGTTGTCGGCTTTATATTGGCTTTATCTATAAAGCGTGATTGATAGTCCTTCCCAAGTAGTGTCTTCCTCAAGAGTCATCTCTTCTTCTACTGATTCAGGGCGACAGATTCTATGGATTCTAATCTCAGGAGATATTATCAGGTTCTGTTTGTGATTGGTCGGTACCCAACTGTAGACGTTTTCAAACTTACCATCCCACATAAACTTTCGATATACTGATCTGTTCAAAGTCCCATCAGTCTTCTTTGTTAGTTGGACGTCGAGGAGTGAGATTGTCTGTCCAGTTTCTGCTTCAAGTGTAAATTTGATGGTTGGTTGGCAGCTATCAGGAACTTGAAGGACATTATTTAGATCGCATTTGCTATCACGAATGATGAAAGTGTCGTCAGCGCACCTTTTATAAATAGAAAAAGTTGTCGATGGTCGGTTTCAACAGACCATTTCCCAAACTTGTCATGAAAGTATCTGCACGTGACCGGCCCAACGGCGAACTCGTGGACACACCATCTTGCTGTCTGCAAATAGAACCATTGAATGTGAATTCACCATTCAAATTGTATCTAAGTAGACGTTCTTTTAACTTAATCGTATTTATTACAATATTCAAGTCATTGTTCTCTGTGTATTCGGATAAGAATCAAATCGTCTCCATGATTGGGAAATTTTTGAGGAGAGATTTGACGTGGAGTGATATCACGTGATTTTCGCCCACTTTCACTCCTTTTTATTGTCAAAGTAATTAAAACTTTTCTCAAAGAGATTATTTTTAAATTTGTTCTCCAACAGACTGTTGGATTTCTTTCAGCCATTTCGTGGTCGGATTGCAATGAGATTCAGATATTTCCAAAATAGGGCACAACGGAAGTCTCTGTTTGTGAGTTCTTGGTACTCCATGTAGTCACGTCATTATTATTAAATCAGTTAGCCGAATGGTCTCGTAGATATTTTCGGGAATATGCTGATCACTGTTTAGCTTTCTCAATATCTCATTTAGTTGCTTCCAGTTATTTCTGCTTCGTCTTTCTCTTTGTCAAGTGTAGCGAACTTTTTTCTTTCTAAGAGAATTACCAACATTTTATCAATAAAATCTTTTCTACCCATTAGGACTTTGCCAGTTCCTTTATCAGGGCGTATGATAAATAATTCCTAGGTATCTTTCAGTAGTTTGAGCTGTTCTCTTAGTCAGTAGATCATGGTAGTGAAACTTTGAATTGAGATACTCATGACATGAGTCAAGAATATCTGACTCAAAACGTTTGAACTCCGCTCCAGAAACTAGAAAATGATCACCAGTCTGATTGATCAGATTTCTACACTCAACATATATGTGGAGCTTGCTAATGTTTTTGGGTTTTATTTCTCAGGATTTTGGTCTCCAGTTTTATAGCGAATAAATTTAGTGTAGAGTGACTGAACAAAAATTTAGCAGAATCTCCTGGGAATTTTTGAATTGAGATGGATGCATGTTGTTCTATTCCAGAGGTGATTTGGAAACTACTTTTCTATTATAGGTTGCCGCGAATAATTATACACCTCATGCAAAGATGTTCGATAATGTTACCTGCCAAGTAATCCACAATGGGAAACTCACGGAATCCTTCGAAATGAAGACGGGAGTAGGACAAGCTAGCTGCTTATTATGTTCAATCATTTTCCTGATTGTGGTAGATTGGATAATGCGACAGACAGAGAGCGGGTGACGAGGAAACAGGCATAAAATGGACCCACACAAAAAACTTGAAGGATATGGACTTCATCGATGATATATGTCTGATTTCCCACAAACTGGAGGATATGCAAGTGAAAAGCAACAAGTTCGCAGAAGAAGCACCCAGAGAAGATAGGACTTCCTTCAGGTGAACATAGAGAAAACAGATGTGGTGATGAAGATTTCTGGTCAACAGCAACAACAACAACAGACAACAATCAACCAGCATAAATGGGAGGAACCTGAAAGAAACAACCTCCTTTACCACCTAACTACCTGGGAAGCATTGTTCCAACTACAGGCGGACGGAACTGATGAGGATATCAAAGCGAGGATCATCGGGAAAGCAAAGCAAGCTTCCATTACTGTCAAATCTGTGTGCAGATCAACAGCACTGTTCAGTATGAAAAATAAGATCCGGATTTGTAACTCCACTGTGAAGTCAGTGCAACTATAAGGATCAGAGACTTGGCGCCTCACGAAGGGCACTTCGAACGAACTACAGACCTTCATTAACAGTCGTCTTCGCTCAGTACTACCCAAGATCAGATGGCCGGCCAGAAGAGATAATCATCAGGGTGTGATCTCTGGCAATGAACGAACCAACCCAGGAGGAAGCGATTGCGCAACAAATAAGTAGAAAGAAATCGAGGTGGATTGACCATACTCTGAGAAAACCATCAGGTTAGTGACATCACACTTCAGGTTCTCGCTCGACTGGAACCCGAACAGGAAGCGGCGAGTTGGTCGTCAGTGCAAGGGTGACTTGGAGGAGGTCATGTGAACAGGAGATAAAAGCATGTAGGCAGACGTGGAACTAGGTGAAAACGTTTACAGAGAACCGAAAGCAATAGAGACGTGTGTTTGAAGCTCTATGTTCCTCTACGAATTAAAGGAAACATTAATAATAATAATTCCACTTTCGCATAAAGTACATTTTTATACTTTAGGGGAAAATATTCGCTGTCAATACTAACACTGACTTAAGTTGAAATGATTTTCTTGAAACGTAGTTCCAAAAATACAACATGGCAGATATCCTTTCACAGGTATTCATGGAAAGATTTGAATGACCTGCTTACAAGTTTCCTTTAGAGACAGACTTTGATGGATGTTTTCTGTAAAAGGGTATAATATACCATTCGTTTGCAGTACTGTTTGAGATGAAATTGATTTCAGCTGAAATGTATATATCAAAGTGACGGTTGCCTAGTAATGATCTGCCTGCACTGTTCTACTTCAGTTTTTATCATTTCATAATATCTGCAACAATTATTCATCCTAATTAGCTTTGCAATTTCGTTTTTCCCGGCTTTTAGGTTTTGTCAATTGTCGTCTTCCAGTTGGGGATTGCATTCGGTCTAACATGTCTGTTCACACAAGTGTATGTTGTATAATCCGTTAAATATCCTAAAATTGAATTGTTTCTACACAGAGTAGAGGCTGCCTTTTGGATAAACAGGAATTTTATATTTGTGTGGGTTATCAGGTAATTGAAATCTTATCTACTGCATTTATTATCAATGACTATTGCATTAAACAACCTTCAGTTTTGTGATAAATAAACACCTGCAACTAAATTTGTCGCATTCATCACTATTGTCAAGGTCAGTGTGGTACCTAATAAATCACACCCACTTAAGTCGATCAATGAAGCCTGTAGACAGTGAATGCGAAGTAACTAAAGCGTCAGAAGATAAAAATCAAAAATCAAGTTGTTTAAACGTAAAAGACGAAAGTATAACAGTCAAATAAAGATTATCATAGATACCTTATTCTGTAACACCAGTTGAAACTTTCAAAAGACATGGAATTAAATTAAATAATATGATGTAATCTATCAAATGACTAGCAGTGGCTGTAACTGACATAACTGAGTAGACTGGGGCATAGGTAAAAAGACACTGCATATAACGAGACACCTGAATTAGGTACCAAATTAGGCTATTCCCTCGCAATAGTTTCAAGTTAACTGGGCCACGAAACTATCCTCAGTGTCTGTCCAATCCAACTCCTTATTCTTCCGCAGTCGGGGTTCATCTTTGCTTAACCTTTCCTGCCAACAGGCAGTCTGATCTCCAGTATCAGCGCAGTGAACGTGAAGCATCATATCCATGTAGACCTACCTAACCGTGAACAGAACCTTACACTTTCATTATCTCTACAACGTCTTTTTTAATATCCACTTATTTCCGGAGAACCGTCGACTTCCTAACCTGTTCATGCTTAACACTAATGTTCTTTATATATTATTATTTATGTACAGTGGGATTCAATTTGTTCTGGAAATTATATGGGCCTTTGTGAAACCAGTCTCGAGAGTATTCCCCTGGAATCTTATCTATCTGTTAGTTATGGTAAGCGATATTTTTGAAATCTTGTTGGAATTTTCGCTTGTTAACGATTGTAACTCAATATCGCAGATATTGATTCTGTGAAGTGATTGTGAAAACTTTTCAGTCAACACAGTCATTCTATTGAAGGATGAACACAAAACAAATGTCAATACAACTTCAACTTTCATCGATACACTTTTTTTCAGTTATAAGATGCGAATGGATGGATGATGCAAGATGGTTTCATGAATGTTGCTATTTCATTGAGACTAGTTTTCAAAGACACTTAAGCGTGTGTGTTTAGACGAGACTTTAAGTGATCTACTGACAGTTGATTATTCGCTATATATGTTGATGAGCTTCGATTATGTAAGATACTATTTCATATGGGAGATGTGACTTATATTCGTAATAACACTTTTCTACTTTCCATATTGGTTACAATGTATTTAGTGTAGAAATGAGTAGGTTGTATTTACTGGTTATTGGACTGATGTCTACTATTAGTGAATACAAAATGTGTTATTTCAAACGCTAACTAGTTTACTTGTTGTAGAGATTGTCGCTTTTTTTTCTGAACTCATTGTTGTCTTACTAACAGTTTTGTATTATTTTCTATTTCAATGCAGACACTCTTATCTGCTATAATAATGGGATATGAATCCGAGCCATACAAGGAGGATGTTCCATTTATTGCATTCACATTCATATGGACGATATTACAAGTCATTGTAATATTCGCAGTATTTGTAATGAATGATTTCACAGAAAGTTTAGTAAGCAGGATAATAAATTTAGTTTATGCTGTGATAATATTGGCCGGACAGATTGCTTACTTTTTGAAAGACAGAAGTACAGTGAGTGAAATTTTGATATGTTCTTAAATTTAGTGTTTGACATTTCGAAATATCGTGGAAAATACCCATCGGGATATTAGAGGGAAAAGAACAAGAAGTTCAGCGAAGATATCTTTTCTGCGATTTCATTCTCAAAAGCTGTACAATCGCTTTTGAGAATGAAATCGCAGAAAAGATATCTTCACTGAACTTCTTCTTTTCCCTCTAATTTTGAAATATGTATATATCAATGAAACATTCCCATATTAAGTCATAAGAAAAAGAAGTAAACAGCGAAGAAAATTTTTTTTTCGACGATTCATTTTCATAAACTGTACAATTTAGACAAAGCAATAAGAAGACGTAATTTGTCTGAATCGTGTAATGTATTTGCACAACACATTCCGAACAATCTGACCTTCAATATGTCCTTTTAAATTGAGCTAAATCTATTTTCTCACCTCATACCTCTTTATTAATTTCATATATATTTCTATGACAGGTCTGTGTGTGATCAGATTGTTCGAAATGTGTTGCGCAAATACAGTACAACACGATTCAGACAAATTACTTCTTCTTATTGCTTTGTCTAAATTCATAAAGGGAATTAATTGTTTTAAAGCTGTACAATCTCAATTATATAAGGTGTAAGGAGGGATGACTAATTGTAAGTTAGATAGGAGACAGAAGTTGGCATGACGTAATAAGTGTGAGATAATGACTAATCAATAAGCTCGTGTAGAATGAACAGGAACTAGTACGCAACGTCAAGTCCACAAACGTATTCTGAAACACTGCCCAGCTTGGTTAGCCAGAGGAGAAAAGAAGAATAGCAACAGCTTGATGCTCGATCACCTTGTCATCTCCGGACTTCGAGCACCCCCACATGAATGCTTCACAGTGTTACACAGAGTCTCTCAATATCGTACAAAGGGACTTCGGATACGCCATCTGTACATAGCTGAAGCATTAGCTATTCGAGATCTGAAACCGGACCTCTGCATTCAAAAGCGATACATACATTCTCTTGCCCTACCATGACCAGAGTAAAGTTCTTACTACAATTTTGCTTCTTTCCTTTATTATGTAAGTTCACTATTATTATTAATATTATTATTATTAATACTTTTATTATCATTATTATTCCCATCATCCATATTTTATTAACGCTCTATTACTGTTTATTAATAACTTTGCTTTTCATACAGATTTTATACAAAAAACACTTTATAGCCTTTCCACTAGTCCCTGTCCATTCTACACGAGCTTATTGATCAGTCATTATCTCACACTTATTACGTCATACCAACTTCTGTCTCCTTTCTAACTTACAATTAGTCATCCCTTCTTACAACTTACATTATGTTATACAATTTTTCAAGGACAAAGATTACCAGTATCTGATTGGTCTAGAGATTTCTTTGTTAATTATAATTACGATTGTACAGCTCATGAGAATGAATCGTCGAAAAGAAAATTTTCTTCGCTGTTTGTGCCTTTTTCTTATGACTCAATATGGGAACATTTCGTTCATTACGTAATGTAAGGTGTAGTGCAGTAAGGGTGGCTAAATGGAAGTTGAAAGAGGCAGAATTTTGCATGACGTAATAAGTGCGAGAAAATGACTAATCAATAAGACTGTATGAAAAGGACAAGAACCAATGGAAAAACGATGAAGTGTTTTTATATGGATTCTGTATGAAAATGCAGTGTTATCAATAAACAGTAATACAGCGGTAATAAAATATGGACGGTGGGAATAATAACAATAATAAAATAATAGTATTATTATTATTGTGCGTCGGTGGCACAGTGGTTAGGACTCTCGCCGACCATGCACATGGTCCGAGGTTCGAGCCCCTGCCGGCGCACACCCGATATCTATGGTCGGCCTGTGAAATTTGGGCTACCGATATCCATGCTGAAAATGCCATACTTGTACTGAAAATACGGTGTGGCATCAAGCTGTAACCAAAATAAAAATAAATAAAAATAAAATAATAATTCCTACAGGAACATAGGGCTTCAGCCGTGCGTCTACATTGCGTTCGGTTCTCTGCTAGAGTCTTCACCTGGCTCCAAGTCTGCCCATACGTTTTCATCTCCTCTTCACATGACCTCCTCCAAGTCACCCTTGCACTGACGACCAACTCGCCGCTTCCCTTTCGGGCTTCACTCGAGCAATGGCTTGTCTAGTGATGTCACTTGATGGTTTCCTCAGAGTATGACCAATCCATCTCCATTTCTTCCTGCTTATTTGTTTCACAATTGGTTCCTGATCGGTTCACTCCCAGAGATCTCTGTTGCTGATCTTTTCTGGCCGGCCATCTGATCTTGAGTGGTATCGAGCGAAGACAACTGTTAATGAAGGTCTGTAGTTTGTTTGAGATGCTCTTTATGACGCGCAGTGCAAGTCTCTGATCCATATAGTAGCACTGACTTCACGTTGGAGTTGAAAATCATGATCTCATTTTTCATACTGAACAGTGCTGTTGACCTCCACACAGATTTGAGAGTAGTGAAAGTTTGTCTTGCTTTTCCGATTCTTGCTTTGATATCCTCATCAGTTCGCCTGTAGTTAAAACGATACTTCCCATGTCAGTATGTAAAGGAGGTTGTTTCTTCCAGGTTGCTCCCATTTATGCTGATCGTTGTCTGTTGTTGTTGTTCTTGTCCAGGAATGTTCATCACCACATCTGTTTTCTCCATGTTCACCTGAAGGAAGTCCTTTCTTCTCTGGAGACTTCTTCCAGCTTGTTGCTTTTCGCTTGCACATCTTCCAGTTTGTGGGAAATCAGACATATATCATCGGCGAAGTCCAGATCCTCCAAGTTTTTTATGTGAGTCCATTTTATGCCTGTTTCCGCATTGCCCACTGCTTGTCGCATTATCCAGTCTACTGCAATCAGGAAAATCATTGGCCATAGTAGGCAGCCTTATCTTACTCCTGTCCTCACTTCGAAGGGCCCCGTAAGTTTCCCGTTGTGGATTACTTGGCATGCATCATTGTCGGACAGCTGTTGGATGGGATGTATAATTGTCGGTGGCACCCTATAGTAGCGAAGTAGTTGCCAAATCACCTCTCGATCGCCGCTGTGCTGTCGAAGGCTTTTGAAAGTCGACGAAGTTGAGATAGAGAGGTGACTGCCACTCCAAGCTTTGTTCAGTGATGATCCGTAATGTGGCGATCTGATCAATGCATGACTTGTTTCTCCTGAATCCAGCCTGTTCCGGTCGAAGTTTTTCATCCAGGGTATGTTTGATTCTCTCGAGGATGATGCGGCTTAATATTTTGCTTGGTATGGACAGGAGCACAATTCCGCGCCAGTTCTTGCATTGACTTAGGTCTCCTTTCTTTGTTAGTGTGAATAAGTATCCTTTCTTCCAATCCTCGGGTACTTTGTCTTCTTTCCACACCTTCTCCAGTAGTAGTGTCACCAATTCCGCTGTTGTCCCTGGGTCCATTTTCAATGCTTCTGCTGGGATTCCATCTGGTCCTGCTGCTTTTTCATCTTTTAGCATCTTGATTGCGTTCAGGAATTCTGTTCTCGTCGGGGGGTTGATGTTTACTGGTAGTTCTGCTTCCGTTGTTGGTATTTTTGGGCGCGTTGTAGGTGGTGTTCGATTTAGGAGTCTTTTGAAGTGTTCAGCCCAGTGTTTCCTTTGCTCCACTTCTTTGGTGATTGACTTTCCATTGTAATACTTCACCAGCTTAATTTGTGTCAAACTTTTGCCCGATAGGTACCTAGTTGTTTGGTAGAGTGTTGCGAGGTCTCCTTTGCCTGCAGCTTGTTCTGCTTCACTTGCCATGGCTTCATAATATTTTCTTTTATCTCAGAGGTCTAATAGTTCGAATGCCTATCGCTTCAGCTGTGTGCAGTAGACGAATAAGAAGTCTACTGGAAAGATTCGGTGGGATCTCACTTGACATGTTATCATTAAATAGTAATTTAATAAATAAAAATTTGTTCTATACCGTCATAGTCTCAGGTTTTCTCTCCAATGTTTCCAACAGATTCCCTTAGTTATTGCTGGAGCTATTGGATTCCCACTCACATGCTTCGTAAGTTAAATTACATTTTCATACACTATTTATTTTTAAATGAGGTGTGTAGTAAATTGATATTGGAGAAGCATTAAGGTTTCTGTGACGCTCAACTGACTCTACTATTCCACAAAGGGTTTCATCTGCTCCTCACATAATCATTTCTATGTCACTTTCCATTGCCCATCCGACGATCTGTCTGGAGTGTACTGTCACTAAATAGTCTCCTTAGTTTATGTCCAATCCACTTCCACTGCCTTCTGAATATTTGTTGGGCAATATGCTCTTGGCTGATTTCCTGTCTATCAAAGTTCACTGATATTTCTCATTTCTTCCTAGCTATCGGAACTTGAGTATTGGGACAGCTGTTGATGAAAGTCTGCAGTAGTCCGTTCACATAAGCATTCCATTTCATTAGTAAGTGTAGAAACACAGGATGAACCTACTAGCTAATTGTTATCAAAGCATACCTAATTTCCAGTAGTTGGTTTGTAAGGGTTAGTTTTGCTATTACGAGTTCATCACGGATTGATATGAGTTAGAGGACTATTGGTGCGTCGGTGGCATAGTGGTTAGGGCGCTCGCCGACCATGCACATGGTCCGGTGTTCGATTTCCGGCCGACGCACTCCTTTACCTCGCTAAGCCAGAAAAAATGCTGGTGAAGAGGAAAGGTTGAGCATGAGGCTAGCAACCCCACCCTGTAAAATAAACACTGCTACAGAAACTTCAAGCCCTATGTTCCACTGGGGAACTTGAAGGAAAAAAAGACGACTATTGAAAATCAGGGAGTACTGATCAGCTGCTTCATTCTAATTTCGGAATCATCGGCAGTACACAACCACTGGGGTTCGAATCCAGGACCTTCCGGTTTTGAAGCAAGCTCGTATACCATTCAGCCACTGAGACTCGATTCAGTGGCCAGTCCATGAATTCTAACTTCTATCACTTAGTGATTTAGCGCGACCGCCAACCAATGTCATCGGTGGGACATCCATCCTTACACTTGACTGGATGGGCCTCACTGGTGACAAGCACCCGAAACCCGACTTAAGTTTTCAGAAATAAAGTGGTAATTATTATAAAATCAATATACGCATACATGGCATACCACTGTATGCATATATTGATTTTATATTTAAAAATGAACTCTCTATGGGTTAGTATGTTAAAATCCTTTCTGTACATAAACTTAATAATGTCTTCAAGATGTAAGCTGATGGTGAGAACACAACAAAATAAGCAATGATGGTACCAACACTTTATTCTTCACAAACCACTGTTGTTCTTGCTTTATTCAAATTCATGAAGGGGAATAAATGTTTGGATTGTATGTGTCAACTATATGACCCAGATAACTCTATTTTTAGTGTTATTTAGACTATTTTTGCATTTATAAATAATAAACAGGTATCCATCAATACATGTTAGCCTCATTCTGATTTACCATGTTTTTCATGTTATTGTTTACAGCAACTCATAAAAGAAGTCAAGCTTGTATTCGGAAGTAGCAAAAGCTTTTACCCAGAGGATAATATTGTCCTTCCAGCTAGGAACATTTATGCTTACTGTTGGAGTTTATTCCTAACAGTCATATGGGTGTATGCATTCAATGGACAAAGACCACCACCTCCCCCTAGAACCGGACTATAAACTGGTTGAAAGTGTTGACCAAAGTCGTTGTATTTCACGAAGAACTGTAACAGAAACATTGAAAGTTGAATGAAATTGTCGTCTTCATTTACGAATATGTATTTAGTGTTTCTGGTTTTCTTATGAGTATCATTTTTGAAATTACCAAGAAAAGTGTGCTACAATTACCAGTATGTATTAATAATGAAAACTTCAATTCTCGACGAGTTTCAAAGCACTAGGAATATTACACAACTGTCACAAATGACTACACAGATTAGTGGTCCAATCTGATGACTTATTATTGATAAAAAAGACGTAGGAAACAAACACGCGTCACATTCTCGATTTAATTTAAATTTTTACTTTGTAGTGACAATTCACCATGAAACGGTGTGGTATGAATGGTAAGATTCATACATTAAATGTTCTTTCGACGAAAAACACTCTAGAGACCAGTCTCATGTTTACACAAAGTACTGTAGGAATAAAAAATGTATTGGATTGTCAAAAATTTAGCTATCCAATAACAGATGAATTAATATTAGCTGATCACTTGAGAAGCATTGGATTGCGCAATCCAATATCTGATGCTAACATGCTGACTGCAATTCGATGACTCACTGACAGATTAGTTTCAACATAGGACTTTGCAGAGATGTAGAGCAGTTCGAGTCGCTACACTCCCTCCTTGTAGCACACAAAGCAACAGAAGATAGTAAAGAGAGATACAAAAGAAAGAGATAATAAACAGATATATGAGGCAACCAAAATAGTAATATGGAAGAACATTAGAATTTTATTCGATATGCTAAATAACAAAGAATCAATATACCTGCACTATGCACTGAGAACGATTTTGAGCCAAAACATCCGATGTCACCAGCCATGGGTTTTTAACGTCCCGAGGACCCCAAACAGTCAAGAAGTCTACACATACTGACGTGGCTGACTTAAACTAACTGTTGTGGATTTCATTCACTGCTGTCATGTTTTGATTTCACAGCTGCTAGCTCTTTTCCAACCTGACCCTATATCAGCTAACATTGCCCGTCGAGGAAGGTGATGACTAGGCATACGTAGCACATTTCCTAACCCCATCTCAGTTGATGTAACTTCACAGTCTCCTCGATTGATTTCCCTTCCTCCTTACCTACCACTCAACCGATGCTCAACCTCCATATTGCTCACATTGTTACACCAATTCACACGGGAGATAGAACTCAGACACCTACGATAAAAGACAGCCAGCCAGGCTTTTCATGTCTTCCACTCTCAATGGCCAGGTCTCACAGCCATAAAGCAGAACGCAGAGGACTGCTGAGCAGTACAGACAGCCGAATATCACGTCTACGCCAGAGATGGCGTAAACCGGCATATGCAAAACTAACTTTCCATATGCGTGCTGAGATTTCGTCAGCAATCAACCCGTTGGAGTTGGCTGATGCAACTCCCCGAATAAGTGAAGTGGTCAACACGCTCCACAAACCACTTCACTCCCCATTTCTAATCTAGGAGTCAATGTAGTCCAGTCAGTCCTGTAGCATCATCTTACATTTCACAACACGAGCGAATCGCATGCCAAACACTCGAAGATTGCTGCTCTTCAAGGCGTTCAGAAGACTCCGCAATTTGTCAGCGTCTTCATGTAGGGGGAGAGGACTATATCATCTGTATATTCTAAGTCAACGAAATTATTCCCTGATGGTAACAAGTCAATCCCTGAGTAGATTAAGTCATTCACGGTTAAGTCCATTAGTAGAAATGAGGATAGTGGGCATCCCTGTAGAACACCACTAGTTGTCACCACCTCAGATGACAACTCACCGTAAGCTCTCACCTGGCTGACTGCATGACTTCGAGTAGAGTGAGTGCCTTGATCCTTTGATTCCCAGACGCTGCCTAATACTCTAGTTAACACAGACAGTAAACTGTCTCCACCGTACTTAAACACCTATGGAGACATTCCATCAGGTCCCACAGCTTTGCCTCGTTTCAGATTAGTGTCAGCCTTAGTAACTTCACTTAGGGATTGAGGACCTGTGTCTATATCCCATATATAGGCAGGTGTTGGATGTTCAGTAAGTTAAGTGTAGCTGTAGGCCAATTAAACTGCACCTCGAAATAATCTTTCCAACGTCCGAGTCGTATATCCTGAGACCTAATTATGGTGCCATTTTTATCACAGATCGTTTCAATTATCGTTTGCCCTTCACCACCTGTTTCCCTAATAAGTAAGTATAAATAGTTGTCTGGTGTTACCAATCGCCAATGCCTTTCCCATCTCTTTCCCTTTCGTCGTCCACCACTGTTCACCGTCGTTGCGAAGACTTCTTGTTAGTTTGCGTTTGAGTAGCTTTCGCTCCTCATCATAATCGGAGCTCAACGGAATCTGTCTTCTTGCGTCAATCAGTTCGGATGAGGCGGTAGAGATCCAGTGGCCCTTACTAACTTTTGTTTTTAGGTTATTAAGAGCTTTTACAGCTGTGTCTACAGCTAACTGTATGTTGTGCCAGGCTTCTTCAGGAGGAGTCCGGCTGTCGACCTCAGATACTCCTTTCGCTATTTCCTCCTTGAATAGGGGACTCAGTGTGACCATGTGAAGACAACGACGGGTAACGCCGACCCTCCTTCTTCTGACGGACCCGTTCAGACAGACAGCACACATACGACTATCTACTGAGATCCAACCAAGAATTGATTTTTCTGCCCAAACACTCAAAGCTATCCCAACACCTGCGAGTCTTTGCGAACTAGCTGAGGGGTCTCCTGACAGCCTTAAAGTGAATTTTGCAGATTCACCTTGTTGGCCGGGTGAGGTTAAGTGAATAATCACACTTCGGTCCTGTATGCGTGTCTCCAAAATACATCCATGGCTCGAGATGCCAGAGTTATTGCTAGTGATGCCTGTTGTCCGATTTGGTAGAGGGTCTTGATGTTGAATGCCCCTATATGAAGTTGGTGACGTCGCTTTAAGAGGCTATCGGGGGTGTTTGTGTTCACAGGGTGAAGTGAAGATGACTCACTAGCCTGAAGAATAGTACCTACTGTAGTAGGAAGGTAAGATGATGGTGATGTGGGTAAGGGAGAACGATGCTCAGGAAGGCTGCGTGGGCGGCTGTTACTTCCCGGCTGCCCACGCCGCGGATACCTGAAAGAGAATTAGTGTTGCGTGATCACAGAGCCCACGAGACAAAAGTCTGAGACCGGTCACATAGGACCTGCATGATTTGGTTTCTTGGATCGGTTCCATATTAGTAAATTATCGCCGCTTACGGACCAGTGTATGACAAGTTGGAATGTACAGTTTTGGTGTCGACCTTTTCTAATCCCCTCCCTTAAGAGTGGAGACAGCATAGTTGGCATGCTGGTCATCTAAGGGAAACACCTTACTGCTGCTACATCCCTGTTCCGTAGCAAGACGACTTTTCCCACAGACCCCCAGAAGTGTTAAAAAGAGTCTCACACTATACCAGTAACTGATTTTAGTCTAATTGTCACCCTAGCAATCTTCTTGGCATGGTAGGACTTGCAGGAACATTAGTTCTAGTCAGTGTAGCTTGCTGGATCATTGTGATATGCAAACCCATCTACTATGTCAAGTCAGCAGATACCGGTCGAACCTTCCAATGACGGAAAGAAGGTGCAATTATTTGAGAACTCTTCACTCTTATACAATAATAATCGAGGGAAGAATATTTTGATAAAAGTTGAAGAAATCACAATGATTTTGGGACTCATCTATATTATGAACTTGAAAAGAGAAAAAACACTTGCTGTCACATAGGTTTGCTTCCAATATCCACTGAACATCAACAACCAAACTCGAGTCGAGATCAATTTGTGAAAATCGGTGAAATAAATATTTCATATACAACGTACTGTATATATATATATATATATATATATATATATATTGACAGGAAGTTCTAAGTAGAAAACCACAGCAGAATTTGCGTAGGCGGATACATTTAGCATAAATATGTGTTGATTTCCTTAATAAACGATCTGTTGCCTGGCCCTTGTCTGCTGCTGTTACATTTGGTGTCGCTGCCTACCGACAAATGGAAAGCCTATGTCCTGCAGTTTTTTATGGAGACATGGATCTTCGGGCAGGACTTCGAGGCTTCTACGCAGTTGAGTGGCGTTCAAGATCTGTCAGCGATGAGGCTGTTACTTGGGACGCTGCTGGGAGGTCGGGAGAAAGCAGCATATGGAAGTGCGAGGCGAAATACCAACGAATGTGCGACAGGGTCAGGCAAACAGTTTCCAAAGTGGGAAGGACCCCATATGGTCACTTTGAGATGGCGTTACGCAGACACAATCGCAATGGCAAACAAAGAGAAACAGGTGAAAATCAGCCAAGATTCCAGACAGCAAGACGAACGAACAAAGCCCCTAGAACCAAGAAGACCGAACCAACTTCAGTCACAAGTCTTTGATCGGGGGACGAGTGTGGTGAGTGCTGGCTGCTAGCCGAATTGGCAGATGGTAATTTGCGTCAATGTTTACGTCCTCAATATTGGTCGTGAGAAAAATATGACCAAAGACTGATTCAACAACCAACCAGAGCAGACTTTGCGTAGGCGGAAACAGTTAGCATAAATATGTGCTGATTTCTTAATAAACGATCTGTTGCCTGGCCCTTGTCTTCTGTTGTTACATTAGTACACAGAGATCATGAATATCAGGGTGACAGACCAAGTTACAAAGAAGAGAAATGGGAACCGGCGAGAAACAATTCAGAAAGTATAATACGATGACAAAAGAAGCAGAATACGAATAACTTGTGAAATTTGAAGTTTCGATGTAAGGCTTCCATAATCACTTTACCTACTTCCAGGGTATTCCTGGTGCCAATGAATAAATAAACGCGACGTCGTTTCTGAAAGAACTGCAGGCTGTCTTTGAGATGGTTTGTGTGCACAACCAGAAGTCGAAGCTAGCCGTACTAGGGACCATTTCAAGAAAAGCTTCCTACTACAGTTCATGTGGAGCTAGCGCACGAACATTGTTGTCCTTCTGTCCATTAGACGTGCACATTTTACTTCATTAGTAAATGATATAAACAGGTCTGAACATTCGCCCGCTTTTAGATTCAACTGTCGCCAGATTAAGCAAAAAAATACAAAAATATTCAGTTACCAGAACTATATGGAAACCATAATCTATTAAGCACGTAAAAGTGCACCAATTCTCAACTCTGATCACTCTATTGTTCGTGTTCTACCAAAAATATACAGCAAGACACATATCAAAGTCTTCTCGCATCTGTCTATGAAAGCACAACAAAGATGCTACTCATCCGACAACTTACTCAATCTAAGGTGCATGTTACAAAATACTAACTGGGATTTATTCCATGAAAGTTCATTAGATGACACAATTGTCAATATAACGGATTATCTTAAGTTCTTCCTTGATATATGTTGTCCCAAACAAACACTCGACCGCTTCTCATCTCCTTATCTCAAACAATTTCGCAGGAAAAAAGAAACTTTATACAAATCCAAAGACAAGTTAGGACTCAAAAAGATTAATGCTCAGATCAAATCTGAAATCAAAAATCTTAATGCTATCTATTATGATACACTTTTATCATGCAAATCTCCTATCAGCATGTGGAAACTTTTTAATGAAATTACTGGCAATAGTAAGCGTTGTAATGCTTTTCCCTCTCATGATGTTAATGCTCTTAATCAGTCTTTTATACGCTGTCCTTCAATTTTAACTACTTCTAATGTTACCTATCATGTAGCTGAAAACTTTCATGACTTTAATACTCTCGATGTTCTAAAATGTCTTAAAATGCTCAAGCCCTCACGTAGCCTTGGCCCTGGATGGTATACTTGCATATGTTCTAAAACAGTGTGCAGATGCGTTGTGTTCTCCACTAACCAACATCCTAAATGCTTCTTTCTCCAAAAATATCGTACCTGATGCATGGAAAGACATCAAAATTTTCCCTGTTCCTAAAACTGGAAACGGCAAGAACGTAAAGTTCAGACCCATTTCCATTACTTCCCCGTTTCTAAAGCTTATGGAAAAAGTAATACTTCTTAAACTTGAACCCTCCCTTAAAAACTTTGAAGACCCCAAACAATTTGCCTATAGACAGGGTAGGAGTACATTAGACGCTGCAGCTGTCTTACACAACATCGTCTCATCATTAGATAAAGGTGCCAAATACGTCCGCTGCACGTTTCTTGACTTCACTTCTGCTTTCGACTCTGTACCTAGATGTCTCTTGCTAAATAAGCTCTCTTTCACAAAAACCGAGTCCTGGGTCACTAACTGGCTGCATTCCCACTTCTCTAACAGAATGCAGTACACCGTATACAAAGGTATATCATCCTCTGCCGTACTCACTGAAGCCGGAGTCCCCCAAGGCGCTGTACTCTCCCCACTTCTCTTTTCTTTCTTTCTACATGACTTACCATCTTCAAATGACATTAATTTTGTCGAATATGCTGACGATCTGACTGTATCTTTGCCTGTCAAATGTCAAAGCTACTGCTCTAAACTTAATGGCTTTCTGTCAGAAATCAGCCAGTGGTCCAAGAAAAATGGTCTAACCCTAAACCCCTCCAAATGTCAAACAGTCAATTTCATCTTTAGGCATAAATCCGACCTAAACAAACTGGTTGGCTCTCACGAGGGGTGCAACATAGATGGCACTGAAATAGAAACCAAATCGGAAATTAAATACCTAGGCGTCATTCTATCCGCTGATCTCTCCTGGTCTTCTCATATCTTGGCGATTTCTAAGAAAATATTCCGTCTTTCTACATTAAGAAGTTAAAACATCCAAGTATAACCCAACCCTTACTCCTACAATTCGTCAATTCTCGCATTCTGCCTATTATTCTCTATTGTTCCCCCTTAGTCTTTCCAGGGCTACTGAAGAAGGACTATATCTTAGTATGTAGAGTGGTGCTAAAGGTTGTCAGCAGGGTAAGCAACGTGCCACTTAACCAGCTTGTTAATATTCTGGTCGACAGGCACATGGACTCATGTGAGAAATGGGCCAAGTCCATTTTATCTAACTCACACCACCCTCTTCACTCACAACTCTCCCCTTGCATCTCATCAGACAAAACCAGAAGCCAATATAGAAAACTATATGCCCGCACCAGCAAGTACAAAAACTCAACCATACCCTACTTGGCTCGTGTTCTGTGCGATAAATAAAGTATTAGGCGTGACACCTATAATTCATTAAATAGTCAGTAGTACAACTTGGATCTCGTCTTTCCAACTCACATCATTTTTAGGTACAACATTTTCTTTCTTTCTTTTCCTTTTCTCGCTTTTTTCCGTTATGTGCTGCTTTGTTTCTTTCGCTAACACCAATAAATATGACAGCTCCCACTTTTCTAACACCTTCAAACACTGTTTCAGCTTTTCCTTTGCTACCGACATGCCAATGTGTTACTGTAATAATGAACTGTGATTCCCTTAATCTATGTAGAATTCTATTTTTTTGATAATGTACTAACTGGATGCAGTATTGTAGTAAAAATGCTGAGAATTCCATTCTGTATCACAAGTACTGTTTTGAAATAAAGCAAATTATTATTATTATTAAATAACTTCCCCACGAACTTCAACACTAAAGAGAGTGACTTTGTTGTGGAGAGGAATACCGCCTCCGATTTCACTCTTTCTGCAGATAACCACTACTCCAACAGCATTGCTACATATCAAGTTTCCACGTTATTTTCTTGAAAACATTGCCTTACTCTCTACTTTTGTTGCTCAATTATTGACATTTCAATGAATAAATAATGAGAGTGAATAAAGCAGTTAACAACACCATTGAACAATACTGCTAACGTATGCCTGAAAACTTGAAGCTTCCAATAAACCTGCCAGGTTTTTGACAACTTTCTGCGCCTTCACCACAAGTGCTGCAGTCCCATACAAGTCAGGATCCGCCAATGAATTTTACGATACAATAGGGGTAAAGGTTCATAAAAACAAAGCGACCACAGGCGGCAATCTCAATGACAAGTTGTGTTCTGTCGCTTTCTGGTCGAATTGATGTACAATTATAAGCTAACACATTTCAACTAATTCATCGCATTTTTATTTATATGAGATTTCTGGCCTGTTTATAGGATTGTATCTCGACTTGGTAAAGCGGTATAAACGGTAATGATTTCCATGTATCTTCCCCCCCACAATTTTGTTTATAGGTGTATTCGTATGTAAATACTCAACTATATACACAAAATGAAGTCTGCTATTGTTGATAAGAAAAACAAGGATATCACAGCTTCAAGTAATTTGCTCAATTATGAAATATATAATAATATCGTCTGTACATCCAAAGTAAAAACCACCTCATGTTACAATTAGTCATCATAAAGTTAAAAACAACAGTGCAGTGTGTATAGTTACAAAAATGTGGATTCAACAGTCAATGAATTTTTAAGAGAAAATGCAGTCATCAAGATACTATTAAATACTAGGGTAGAAATTTTTAATAATTTGACATTAAATACAGATATTTGAAAAATACAGGAAAATAGAGTGCTTAGTTTATTTGCCCTTATAATCTATTACCTACATTCAGTAGAAACAATAACTCCGAACCAGATATTGGTTGGGAGAATGCATAAACCCTAATCCTTGTCTCCTTAAATATATTGATGTTTGGTTAGTTATTACTATGATTACCCCCCCCCCCAAGTAAATAGGCCTTAATTTTATCCTTACAACAAAAGTATGTGAATACTTGATGCTTGAAAACCTTAATCCCCCCCTACCCCAACTAAACCTAATTATCCCCGAGTCCTAATCCCCTATTTGAGCACCCAAACTACTAGTTCCACAGAAGTTAAAAGTAAAAAAAAATCAAAAGAAAGAAATAATCAAAGATAAATAAAATATGAAGTCATCTAAAAGCATGAAATTAGGTATTTCAAAATAAAGAAAACCAGAAAAATCAAATTACTTCAAAAAAAAGTATTGAAAGATAAAAACATTTGAAGTACTACAGTCTACGTCGAGCTACAGGACTACATATCAAATAATGAATGATCATTCAAGACAATTATACGTGCGAATGCAAAATAAAAGAAATAAACCACACCAATAGTAAATGACGATATATATCCACAGTGTACGATCGGAAGGGAAAAATGCACTGTTGTAGAACATATGCTTCCAGAACAATCTGTAAGACAAACGCAAACAAAAACTTATATAATTCTTTAAGTCTACATTCACATTATCTAACGAGATTTAGGATTTACTACTAACCACCACTTTTAATCGCATTTCATTTCTTTAAATGACCTGGTAGGGAATTCATAATAGTCATAACCGATTAGCATTTAAACAGGCTTATTGAACATCTTCCCACCGTATTTATTCCTACCTGCTTATTTGTGGTAGACTTAAAATCATTCTATCAAACCGAGAAAAAAATATCCTAGTGTTGGTTTGCAGGCATTTAATTTGATTGGTTACAGGACTTCATCATAAGCTGACATCGGTTAGAGAACTATTCAAAAACCTGGCTGTTGTGACCATTGGGGTAGAGCACGTCGGGTGTGAGGATAGGTACTCACCGATGACATTGGTTGGAGGTCGCGCTACGTCGTGAATTGACAGAATTCATGGGTCACTGGATCGGGTGGAACCAGTGGCTTCCATGGTATACGAACTCGTCTTGTAACCGGAAAGTGCTGGTTTCGAATCACGATGGGCGCGTACTGCTGGACAGTCCAAAAAAGACGAAACAGCTGTCCAGTACTTACAGGTTTTCTAATGGTTCCCTAAAAGACGTCAGTTCATGATAACAACCTGTAACTAAAAAACATTCTGTCCGCCTTGTACAGCTGCTAAATCTACACACAAGATGCTGAACTCACAACAACAGGTACACCACTTATTGGAAATTGGTTAAAAGAAGTGGTTAGTTTCACCGTAAAGGTGAGTGGGTGAATTTCATAGATAGTTTGAGGATTGTCAAGTGATATACGAGGAAAGAAATCTTTCAGCAAAACATCCTGGTAGACTGAATCATGTCAAAAACCATAATGGGAATGGCTTTTTAAGAAAGTGTTACTATTCTACATGAGGTATTTAAGTAAGTTGAAACACACAATACTGAAGACTGTGCAGCATTTCAGCTGAATTTACGTTTTACATACATTTCGACTGAGATATTGTTTATCTTTGTTTAGTAAACTCTTTCTTTCTTTATCTAAAAGTAAACCATGAGTTCAAGTTATATTAACATTCCCTTCACGATAATCAGAACCGTTTAGCACTTGATGTTAGCATATGTTTATGAATACATTTCACTGATCAATTTTGTTATCCTTCGTAACTCTTATTATGCTTTATTACTTTTTGAAATATGTTTCAACATTTGTGACTTCTTAACTGGTTCTTTGTTTTACCGACACTCACAACGACAACAACAACTGGAGATTAACACCAGTGTCATGTGTCTAGTCCCTGGTGGCGATGACTGAATTCCACAAGTCGAATTAATACAGACAGTCACCGAGATAAGAGATTTATCAATCACATTGTAGAAAGGAGTTCGTGAATAACCAAAATGAACAGGTTTGAGAACAAACGTTACACTTATCAAGTTTAGTATGTGGATGAACACACTTTTGTAAAACAGGGTTCTAAAAACTATGATTTATATAATGTCGATAATTAAAATGACGTACCATAGTATGTGTGGTGGTTGACAATAATGTTGGTGGAAACATCGAATGCCGAATACAAAAGAGCTGATCATACTCGAGGAAAAACAACGCATAGACCAATTGCGAAAACATTGAATCGACGTGCAAGTGGGTAGGCACAAAACAAGAAGTGGGACCGAAACATGCAAACAGTTGAAAATATGATAGTTTCATAGATTATACAGCAGAGACAATCGTTCACGCAACATTGGAGGGCATTGATTCCAGAATTTATTCCAGTCATCCTCTCCAACTTGAGACTTAAAACCGTGTAAAATCTGACGTAGAGATGAAATCAATAGACAAATAAGTGGATATTAATGTAATAACGAATAACTTGTCAGTTAAATGGCTGGAACCAGGATACACGTAACAATCTCATATCTATTATTAACCGCACAAAAAACGTTTACAACAGTGTCTCAGAAAAAATTCCCTTCAAATGAACTTATGGAAATAGATACATAGTAAAAATTAACTTAAGAGCTACAATTATTGACTGCCCGACTTCTCATCACTCTTCTTTTCTGAAACGAAAAATGCAAATCCATATATACTCTGAGCTCTAGCAACATTTCCATTGCCAGTAGATTATTAAATATGAACAACAGTGAATTAATTTCCAGCATTCTGCACCAGTCATGTTTACATCAATTTTGTCGATCAAAGAACAATTTGATAGATAACCTTTAAAAGACTACCTCACGTCAGATGCAAACCCGGTTGAATACGAATTATCCATTCATTTTAATAAGCAGAAATGACGGTCACATCGAACATTTACGATGTAGGTATGCCGGAGGGAAGTGTCAAAGAAACTTCAAGCTATGGTGAATATTATATTATAACAATACCAAAGGAATTCAAATTTCTGAAGATAATAATAATACGGTATCACATATAAAAGTATCTTCTGTGCTCGCAGTGTCCATGAGTAGATAAAATGAATAAACAAAACAAACAACATATTTACTCTAACATCACCTTTAAAATCAAAATTCCGATAAAAATAGACGATTTTACATCATATATATATACATATATTGTTACACTCACATCGTGAAAGCGCTCCTTTAAATCTTCTTTTGGACTATTCCACGAAGCAACTGAATCACAAAAGAACAGGAAATCATTCAAAACTCCGTTTGGATTAAGTGTAATTAGATTGCAAATACCGCGAAATGCGCTGTCCTTTTCTTCATTATCTCGTATATTGCGCAAGAACAGACACCTACAACAACAAATGCAAGCATAAGTAGGATATAAAGACAGATATGATCAGATATCAAGGAAACTGAACTGGAAGTACACTTCCCCAACGATATGACTGATTCTCATTGTGAATGAAAATTAATCCAGGCAGTTAAGTAATAAAATCCTTTAATTCATATGGAGAAAAAGGCAAAAAAATTATCACCACAGAATGGAAAATTAGGATAAATAAAAATGTAAATTACTGCGTTGAAGCAATGATGTTAACAAAAAAGAGAATCAAGATGACCATTGGAAAACCTGGGAGTACTGGACAGCTGTTCGTCCTAAATACTCGCCGATGACATTTGCTAGTGGTCGCGCCATATCATGAATTGGCAGAAGTTGGAATTCATAGACCCTCCGGTAAGGTGGCCCCAGTGACTTAGTGGTCTACGAGTTAGCTCGCCCTGTAACCAGAAGATCATGGGTTCAAACCGTAATGGTGTGCGCGCACTGTGAAGAATCCCAAACTAGGATGAAACCCCTGTCGAGTACTCCCAGGTTTACCAACCATCCTCTAACCGATATCAATAAGAGGTGAAATCCTGAAGCCAATCAAATCTCTGCAAACCAACACTTGAATAAAAAGGGGAATGTTTATTTATTATGTCTTGTATTTGTTATAAAGAATTCTTTGAAATAAGGATACTCTAAGTGGCGACCAGATCAATTTTTAATTACTGAACGGAATGCAAAAGTCGCTGCAGTAACCCCAGGAGCATATTCTGACGTCTGCTACCTTGTTCCATGTAACAGTTTAAACTACACTTACAAACATACAACTCGAATCGATCAAGATCTGGGAAAGCTACCTGTACTTTATAAGACAGTAAGATATCATTTGCATATTCGAAATAGAATATTTTAACTATCACCACGGATATCCTTCAGAGCTACATCTCTTCAAAACGTTGTCGATGGTAAAGTTAACGAGTAGTTATGAAATTGGGGAACCCTATGTAAGGTCACACTGCATCTTGGATGGGGATGTATAGTGATTTAATTTTCCGACTTTTTCTCAGGCATTTTTACAAGACTCAAAATGTTCATGAACCGTCTGCAGACACCTAGCTCACAACGAATCATAAGTAGCGTTTAAATTAGTACATACAACGGTTGCTGTATAGAGATATTCGTGAAATCTTAAGAGCTGGCAAAAAGCAAACACATAATCAATTCCACCAGCCTGCTTCTTGAATAATTCTTACTTTACACTTACTTCGCTATGCTCTTTTCGAAGATAGGTTCAATTATGACCCCACCGCCTAGCATCTACCATTAACTCAGACTTACACTGAGAACATGCTTACTTCTCCAGTTTGTGAATGTTTCCGGATGATGCTTCCAGTTAACACATAGGCTCCAGCTATAAGGCCGTTTGATATTTAAATAAATTCTGTTTGGTTTCATATATATGAATCTTACACAGATTATTAAACATACTACTAGACGGAAGAAACTGTCAGGAAAATGTACGATACACCCATGGAACAGACACAGAGAATCGACGTAATTTAGTTAATGCACCTAAAAATGCATTGACGAAATTACACTCTTTCGAATGAAATATGACGAAAGCCGTAGTCAAGCATCCGACAACCGGATGAAAAGACGAAGTGAACACACCACCATAGCCCTTGGAAAGAATTTACAAGTTTATTATGCGCAGCTTATCTTTTTCACAAAAATAAGAGATTAGAAGAACAGAAGTTGCCTAGAAATCTATATCCTAAGGCGAAAAGAATCCATCATAAACATGACTCCAAAAGACCAATAATTCATTTGAGAGATGTTTAGTCTTAAATCGGAAAAACAATTTTTATTCTATGAATGTAGGCAGCTCCTTATCAGTCGACTAATTGAAAGCCACAAGTCAGTTCCAGCATATATTGAATTAAGAAACATGTGCTTACCAGGGACGAATGAAGCTTGCTAAGTGAGGAGCCAATTCATTTGGACAAACGTAACCAAGGCGTCCAATAGTTATGGCTTAAAGTAAAATAAAAAGAATTTTGAAATCATTAAGTATTTCGATTATTTTCAAGTGATTTTATTTTCCAAGTAAATGGATATTGTATATATGGAATTTTATGGTAATAAAGAGCTTTAAAAAAGGTCATTGGTAAGAAATATTCACGAAAACAGAAAAGTTTACAATCAAAATTATTAAGACACGCCACACCATTTGAGTGAGCATTTGCCAAGACCGAAGATTACAATGTACAAAATGTACCAGAATTTCTATCGCTAACAAAATGAGTTGCAATGAATACGTCTCAACAAGTGTACATGATCAAAATATGACGCAAACTCCACTTACTTTAGTAATGTTTCCCAAAACTACCACTTTGACAAAATCTCGGAAACTACTTTTCTTCTAATTCGGAATTTGAATTCGTAATCGAACCAGCCGCAGCATTGATAAAAGTGCACATCACCCCACATCCATACAATGGTAGTGGGAATAATGAGTCCCGGATTTAACATCTACTTAGTTGGTTCTTTAGTTCCTCTTAAAAATAACTGCTCTATTCATACTGGACACACAAGCACACACACACACAGAATGTCAACTAATGAGAGAAGAAAAATATTTACATGAATGTCCTCATAGAACAGTGAGGAGAGGTACGAACCTATGCTTATTTACTATATCGGAAACTAAGCACACCAGTCATTCGCGCTATAAACAAAGAACTAACATAATAAGTCAAAGATTTATGATACATAAGTAAACTCTTTTATTATTCAAGTTACACTGTGGTACACACACCTCCAAAGTTTTAACCAATGATAGTGACTTGGGGTAGAAGTTAGGAGTCATAGCAACAATACTGATGACTCCCACAATAATAAAAATAAAACTACAAATAGTTAACGCCAGCGGCGGAAAAATAGTGAAGAACACCGAAATAAATGTCCAATACTCATGTGGAAAAGTAATAAGAGACTGTAGATTTAAACTTAGCATAACTAGATTACAAGGTGAGTGGTTACAATGCTATTAATATACGGAAGGACGACCACTAAATCCTCAAACATGATCAAAAATAGTGAATGAGACAACAAATTAAGTGTTGGACTACGCTGTTTATATTTCAACCGATCTAAAATATGGATGCAACCGATTTTTTCGTATCTGAAAAACTGAATTCCAAGTAACTTCAGGTTAGCCATCATCTATTTTGAAACTTGACCTAAGGTACTTGATGGACTATACTCAAACTTCTATCATTTTTCTTCGTGCAATTGTTCATTCTTAGATTCATTTTTGCTTATCGTAGCTACGATGCATTTATTTTCTATCTCCATTTGTGTTTTTATGAATAGTGGTAATTTGAACTGATGCAATCTGGCACAAACTTCTACGCTGATAATTCAGTTGAGTTCATTTGGTAATGAAGTATGATGTGACCATTTGACAGAATGAAGGTTAACAGACAGTAAGCTTTAAGACAGAAACTAATGATTTTCATGGACAGACAGATATGGTCATGGTGGTCGCATGGCAATTTCATTTCAACGTGCAGTAACTATTAGGATCATTACCGATAATGCTATGGAATTATAGAAGACAGGCAATTTACTGCTTGTCATAATGCATGGTGAAGTTGACGAAATAAATTACATATGAATTCAAATCAAAAACACAACATTCATCTCTCGAGGAGAAACTTTAAAACATTTACCGGCGAGGCAATTTGAATAAATTTGAAAAAAAAATTAAAATTTTCACGACGTACCAGTATTTTCGTGCAACGTTTTGGGTGTATTTTGACGATTAATAATCTCTATCAATGGATGAATGAACATAGGAGCATAAGGTTGCATGTTGTCACCTAGAAAATGAAACCAATAATTTGACAATGATTGTAACAAAACCGTATTATAGATAGAAAACTAAGGGTCAAATAGCGAAATATAGTCGTCTATTGTAACTGCTTTGACGTAAATAATATATAGGATGTAATAAAACAGTTAAAAGTACACCAAATGAAACCTTATAGTTGCACGATATATGGCTAGGATTATACATATACAGCAATCACTTCAAGCTGTGAGTTTTCCACATCACAATTTAAGTTTGACAGATGATAAACAAATTTCTCAGGATTTTCGGGAACACTACAGAATGACTGACCTACGCGATACCATTAGGAAGAGTTTTCAAAAATGTTACACTAGTTTCGGATTCAATGTAATGCATAAAGTTGAGAAACTTGATTATGAATACTAAATTCAGTTACTAAATCAACCTTCCAAAGCTATTAGGACTTCCGTTAATCTTGAGATATGTTGTTTGGTACAGTCAATTTGAGATTCTGTAAAGCGAGAATCTTTAAACGTGGCAATCTGCATCAACGGAAAATTCTTCGTTCTGAATGCTCAAATCGAATGAGAAAATCGACGTTGAACAGACAAATATTAGTTGCTCATATTTTCACATAACTAGTACTCAATAGTGTGTTTAATCTGCAGACTCATTTCGAATGAAATGAATTTTAAACTCATCTGCGAAATTTGACTGATGAAATATATTCACACAGCCCACCTTATATATAAACTAACTACACTCGGTGAAGACTCAAAACAATTTTCAATAATAGCATTTACTTACCTAATTGAATACAAATTTCACCGATAGCCCAAATTGCATTATTACTAACAGATATATGCTCCGAACTAAGGTTACTGGCTAGAATTGTCATGAACTGACCAATTTGTGGTTGGATGTAGGCGAAACATGCCTTCGTTAAATCTCCCAGAAGAGCGAAACTGCTCTGGCGAACATCAGGTTGAGCATCTTGAGCTGCTTCACAAAGCAATTTTACCAGTGTACTGCCAGATACCAAATGCTCCATTTGTGATCCAAGACCTTCCATTAGCCCACTCAACAGATCTAAAGATATTACCATAAAATCTTTGTCTGGTTGTTCATAAACATCAGGTTGTTGAGCATGAAGCTATAATACATTGGAAAGGTGAGTTATGAAACTACCCGAAAAAACCAACGGAAAGTATAACCGACACAATATCTCGAAAGTACTTAGTTACGCAATCCTGTTTATTAGTGTAAATAGTAAAAAATGACCAAGATTAATTAATTCGTTTTAAAATTTGTTTTAAGAAGCTCCACCGAGTAGTCGATAAGTATACACTGCTACATAGAAAACTGTAAGCAGTCCTTATATTGATCTAAGAACTTTCGCGTTATATAAGGAACAACAAGAAGAGATGATTAGTTCTAAAAATCATCGGTCGTACTGCAGCATGGTCCACAAAACTTGAATTAATTGTTTTAAATGATAGTAAGAATTCACCTGAATCACAAGTGAACTTAAACCAGGTCACTCAGTGAGTTTTCAACATAGAAATTTGCACCGATGTGCAGCTGTTCAAGTCGCCAAACTCCATGTAGCACACAAAGCAAGAGAAACAACTAGAAATGCAAATTAGAAACAGTTAACTGGGATATCAGGCACAAGGAATAGTAATAACGAAGAGCAATATAGTTTCATTGGAAATTACAAGTCACAAGAAGTGGAGGCATCTGCGCCCTTGAGAACGAGGATTCTGAGCCATATCACCGATTGTCTCCAGTCATTGGTTTTACCGTCCCGAGGACCCCAACCAGCCAGGAAGTCTACACATCCCGACGTGGCTGACTTAAACTAACTGTTGTGGATTTCATCGACTGGTGTCATGTTTTGATTTCACCGCCGCTAGCTCTTTCAAAACCTGACCCTATATCAGCTAACACTAACCGTCGAGGAAGGCGATGACTAGGAATACGTAACAGATCTCCTAACCCCATCTCAGTCGATGTAACTTCACAGTCCCGTCGATTGATTTTCCCTTCCTCCTTACCTACCACTCAACCGATGCCTAACCTCCATATTGCTCACCTACTATACCAATTCACACGGGACATAGAACTCAGACACCTACCATCAAAGACAGCCAGCCAGGCTTTTCATGTCTTCCACTCTCAATGGCCAGGTCTCACAGCCATTAAGGAGAACGCAGAGGACTGCTGAGCAGTACACACGCCCTTTGGTCGATAGCCAGCCGAATATCACGTCTTCGCCAGAGACCGCGTAAACTGGCATATGTAAAACTAACTTTCCATATATGTGCTGAGATTTCGTCAGCAATCAACCCGTTGGAGTTGGTTGATGCAACTTCCCAAATAAGTGAAGTGGTCAACACGCTCCACAAACCACTTCACTCCCCATTTCTAATCTAGGAGTCAATGTATTCCAGTCAGTCCTGTAGCATCATCTTACATTTCACAACACGAGCGAATCGCATGCCAAACATTCGAAGATTGCTGCTCTTCAAGGCGTTCAGAAGACTCCGCAATTTGTCAGCGTCTTCATGTAGGGGGAGAGGACTAAATCATCTGCATATTCTAAGTCAACGAAATTATTCCCTGATGGTAACAAGTCAATCCCTGAGTAGATTAAGTCATTCACGGTTAAGTCCATTAGTAGAAATGAGGATAGTGGGCATCCCTGTAGAACACCACTAGTTGTCACCACCTCAGATGACAACTCACCGTAAGCTCTCACCTGGCTGACTGCATGACTTCGAGTAGAGTGAGTGCCTTGATCCTTTGATTCCCAGACGCTGCCTAATACTCCAGTTAACACAGACAGTAAACTGTCTCCACTGTACTTAAACACCTATGGAGACATTCCATCAGGTCCCACAGCTTTGCCTCGTTTCAGATTAGTGTCAGCCTTAGTAACTTCACTTAGGGATTGAGGACCTGTGTCTATATCCCATATTTAGGGAGGTGTTGGATGTTCAGTAAGTTAAGTGTAGCTGTAGGCCAATTAAACTGCACCTCGAAATAATCTTTCCAACGTCCGAGTCGTATATCCTGGGAGCTAATTATGGTGCCATTTTCCTCACAGATCGTTTCACTTATCGTTTGCCCTTCACCACCTGTTTCCCTGATAAGTAAGTATAAATAGTTGTCTGGTGTTACCAATCGCCAATGCCTTTCCCATCTCTTTCGCTTTCGTCGACCACCACTGTTCACCGTCGTTGCGAAGACTTCTTGTTAGTTTTCGTCTGAGTAGCTTTCGCTCCTCATCACAATCGGAGCTCAACAGAATCTATCTTCTTGCGTCAATCAGTTCGGATGAGGCGGTAGAGATCCAGTGGCCCTTACTAACTATTGGTTTTAGGTCACTAACATCTTTTACTGCTGTGTCTACATGTAACTGTATGTTGTGCCAGGCTACCTCAGGGGAAGTCCTGCTGTTGACCTCAGATACACGTTTCGCTATTCCCTTCTTAAATAGGGACTCAGTGTCTCGATCTAGTTGGAGACATAAGTGTTTCACTGCCAGCAATTTCTTATGTTCGTTCACTCGTTAGCATAAACATGCGTGATCGGAGTCCACCCACGTGTTCCAAAAGGACCCTCGCCAACCACACCTTATCGTTATGTGGTCTACTTGAGTCCAGCGTTGATTTGGTGATGAAGGTCGCCAGGTTACGCAATGTCTCTCTTTGTGTCTAAAGTTAGTGCTGACCAGCAACAGATGATTATCTGAACAGAACTGTAGAAGACGATCACCGTTGTCGGTTCATCGGCAGGGAACTCCATACGTCGTACCACCTCCACATACTTCTTAATCTGGCACAACTTCCCTACTTCGGTATTCAAGTCGCCTGCTAAAACAACTGTGTATGAGCGTTTTGCTTATAGCAGCGAACTAGACAATTTCAGGTAGAAATTGTCCTTCAATTCAACCCAACCAGTCTGTTGGGGCGTAATCAGAGACTATGTGACGGCAACGACGGGTAGTGCCATCTTTCCTTCTTCTGACGGACCCGTTCAGACGGACCGCACACATACGACTATCTTCTGGGATCCAATCAAGAAGTGAGTTTTCCACCCTAACACTCAAAGCTATCCCTACACCTGCGAGTCCTTGAGAACTTGCTGAGGGGTCTACTGACACTATTAAGATGAATTTTGCAGATTTACTTTGTTAGCTTCAAGACCTGATACTTAGCTTTAGTATCAGGTTAAACGACTCACCCATACTGCGTAAATGGTGGATGGTGATAAGCAACGGAATCCAGTATGTGCATTTCGTCCTATTTAGGACTCTATAGTTGTTTGTTAAACTTCATTTTGAAATATCTTACTTAAACAGATCGTAATAATAATGCACACTGCACTAGTTACTTAATATTGAATCAGCTGGATATGCCTTGGAACACACCACCGCTAGCCATCAGCAACAGATGTGCTTCTTCGTCTAACTTAAATTCGCAGATCTGCTGGTTTGTTTGCTTGTTAAACAATAACGAGGTGTTTACAGAAACTTATGTGTGAAACCATGCATTTTTTTTCTATGGGTTTGAACTTTTGGCTGACAACAATTGTCATTTGAAAGATAGTAGTAAACGATACTTTTCTTCCTTTGCACAAGCCTTGTTTTTCACCACTTCTTCAAATGAACAGATTTACACATCTATCATCAAGTCACCAATCCTAAAAATGCTTTTACTAATGTGAAAATTGTACGGGAAAAGAAACAATCCTCAGCTTAAGTCATCATGGTTTTTCATTACTAATGAGTACATTCGGATTCGCTGCAGTACTATGAGTAAAGTGTTATTTTAGATACAGCTACTAATACATATTCCATTATTACAATTGTGCCTTATGAATAAATGAAATAATGTAGTTTACTATTCATACACGGGTGTTTACGGAATTTTGACTATTGATTTCAGCTCAGTGGTATTTAAACCCGGATTTAACTACACCGGGACAGGTGAGCAAATAATTGCATACGTCTTTACACAGAATGTGTTGACTTCAGCCTAGTACATTTAAAAAACCTCTGTTACTTTGTACTGGTAAGAACTGCATTATCAAAAAACTTGACTCACTTTACTCATCTGAACCGTCCGATCAATAAGGGTGACACATCTGTTGAACACAGGTTCACAGTATGGTAAAAAACCGGTTCCTAGAGCAGTAGCCATGCTAGAAAGACATTCGAGAAGTGGGAATAAGTCTTTCTCGTCATCTCGTAACGCATTCCACTTTTCAAAAAGCGGAGGCATCAGCATTTCTACAAAATCCTTCAGAAAAGTTAGGAATTAACAAACGTTTACCGGTCGATTGAGATGATGACCCACAGAATCTGCCAAAGTGCCTATCGCGTCATATAAAATGAAAAGGTTTTTGTGCTGATACTGCTTTAATGCATATACTAACGTTCGTATAATGATGTCCAGATGAGGCACAAGGTCTGTACACGCTTCTTCCTCCAATGTCGCAAAAGCAGAACAAGCCGCTTCTTGCACGCGTTTGTTGCAATCTAAAATCCTTTTGAGAAGCTGCAGAAAAAGTAATTGGAAAGACTTCTTACCTCAATCATAAGAGGTTTAAAATAATGCTCATGGGGTTGACCAACGATCCAGTGTGAGTAGCGACTCAATGTCCAACAGGTTATACTACGTATTAGAGGACGATCATCTGATAAACATCCAATAAGAAATGGACACAATTCTGGAAGATATGGAATCATGCCTTTCATACAACCTACACCAAGACAATTGATATAACAGATTTTTATGTACCTACCTTCTGCAATAGCGCCAAGGACCAAAATACCTGACTCTTTTAGTTCCCACTGAGAAGAAAACAGAAGTTCTTTGGTTATCGGTAACAATATCGGTAGGAAATCTGTATGAAATACATTTGCGAGTACATCCAGGGCAGCTGCAGAACACTTTCTAAGAGTCCAGTTAGAGACGTAGTCATCATCTTCATCCTCGTCATCTTCCTGAACAAATTATTAGAAAACTCGCTACATTTACCTCATGTGAGAAAAGTTTATTCTTGGTTTTATGGAATCGAGGCCGAATATCACATTCTTTATCAGGTACATGAGCATCTTCCTCTAAGTCATTCTACAGAATAATTACAATGTAAAAACTTACCCTGAGTAATACCATATCGCTTTCGGAATATTTCATCCCATGCACTAAAACTGGTATCAGTCTTCCAATATATGGAGAAAGGGCCTGGTGGCACACAGGCTGTTCTGAAAGTGAAAGCCAAAATTCGCACGCCTCTCTGGAAATATTTTCATCTGCCTCTTGGGTGCGCAAAAGCATAAACTTTTTTTAAATTAGCAACAAACTGTATTACCTCGATTATATGAGACAGATGAGGAAGCAATCTGTCCAAGTGAGCCTCCAGCAATTGCACGAATGCTGAGCAAACATGACGCCGAACATTCGGGTCGCTGTCATCGGCCAAGGAAAACAAGCATTCCAGAAACTCGTTAACAAAATGTAACAGTGCCTGAGACTGACTGTGAATGAAGTGATTGATACATGCAAGAGCGTGGGATCTAAAGACAAAGTGAAACGTGTGGATTAGCGAATTCAGATGAAAACTGTGGAAATGGTATCAATACACTACTGGTTTTTAAAATATGCGTTTAAGATAACTTCACATAAAAGCACGATGAAAAAAGTGATGCTACGCTTGTGATTTATGCTTCGAACCGCACCTTATGTGAGATTTCATATATATATGTATGTATACAAAAGATTTCAGCTACCACTTTTCCTTACTTTTAAAGTTGCAAGAAGGAAATTTGGTGGAAACATGAACAGCGATAATTACAAATCGCAAAACCACTGCTTTGTTTGCAACAACTATAAACAAAGAGTGAGCAGATTCCGTGAGCCAGAGAGTCAACTAGCCAGTTTTCCCTCTTAAAACATGTGAGACACAAAAGCATGTTATAAATGCCCTTTTTCTAGATAAAGGAGGCACAATGATTCAGATTCAGGAGTCTAGTTACCATATCACAGAGGACATGTCAACTATGTTGTTGCTATACCTGAACACATACATTTGTGGTTGTAATAGACAATATCAACTGGGATACTGCTTCCTAGATAACTTCGCTGTAGTTGACGAGGCAGCCCTTGCTTTGCCCATATGCGTGCGGATCTGCTGAGAAGCAGAACTGTTAAACATAAATATATTATTGAACCCATATTTTGTACAGCACACGGTTTACTACACTGAGTTTATTTGTACAGAAGTGAAAATATTCGTCTCATAAGGAAATTCCCGTCTTCAATAAGCTGACATCCACACTATAATATCTACCTACTTGCTATTCAACAGATTATTTAGTCGACCTTGAAGAGATTACTACTACTTTTCACAACACGACATGCTCTTAAATGCTATTACGCAAAATTAATAACTATACTCCAATTGTTAACACGGTGATAATAAAACTTCTCGCGTCGATTAGTGATACATAATTATAATTAATTTGATCTATTCCACAGTGCACAAACCTTTCACTGATATTAAAGCTGTCACTTGACTTCAGCTTTTCAAGAATATCTACCTTGAGTGAGTGCCTTGATATGACTATGAGCAACAATTTGTGTTCGAAACGTCATCAGTAAATACCACGGTATAACTGTGATTTCATCACAATAAAAAATCTTCTCTAGTGAAGTAGTACTCTCTACCAGTGCCTTCCTCAAGTGGACTATAAGGTATCATACAGTTTACACTGGGTACTAGCACCCCTGAACCTCCTACAAAAACAAAATACCTTGACTGCGAGGAACTTTGGAGTATAATTGCACAAGATTAGGGAAAAACTGATGCATTAAAACTATAATGAACAAGAATATCCACAGTATAGAGCAGTAGCAGAGGAAAAGAGAGTCCGATAGATGTGGAAGATCACATGTATTGAATTTATCTTTACCAATGGTACCGATTTGTAGCTACATCAACAAGTCTCAAGTGACTGCTCAACAGCTTCTTGGGGAACACAGCTAAGCAGTCCACACCACCCAACTGACTGATTTCAGCTTTTGACCTGACCACCTTCCAGGCTTCTCCAATTGTCTCGGATGTTAGCTAACATCTCCCGTCAAAGTAGGCGGCAGATGCAATACGTGTCCTACGTCCAGAACCTTATTGGATTGATCTACACTCTTTGCCTAACCCCAACATTGTTCACCCTACTATGCCCATTAACATGGCAAATACGACGCAACCATCCGTAATCGAAGACGGCTAAACATCCTGTATTTCGACCTTTAAACAGTTACGCCCCCTTAATTAACGAATCAGTGTTGAATTTTATTTATTGAGACCATACTGTTAAAATAAGTAGAAATAAAGTCAGTGTGAAACACACTCAGAGCAGAAAAACTGGTGTGACCATGTGATCCCTACCCAAAATCATATTACATACAAATGCACTGCAGCACGAAATATCCAGCAAAAGTTCATAAAAACCAAACATGAAGTCCCATGTCAGCACTAGGGAATCCTAAAGAAACTACACATTCCAAAGCCATTGTGTGGTACTAACGCAGATATTCTACAGATCCCCCAATGACGGACACCACAAGATATATCCGATAATAATCAAACAACCCCGAGCAATGGGATACAGATTTAAATCATGATGAAACAATTCAATGAACAAAATCTAAGCATAACGCACCTGATTTTAGGACTATCGTGTCTGGCGTACTGTAGAAACTTAGACAGCAATAAAGCCATTGGACAACCGATAGGATCACCTTCCAACTGTGATGAGGAATCTTCACATATTTTTTCGATCGCACCAAAAGCACCCTAGAAAGTCCGACATAGAATGCTTTAACAAACCTCCATGAAATTGATATCATGCGAATCAATGCATTCGACCAACTTTGGGAGCAACTCTGGCCAGTTTTGAAGGCCATCACTTGTTACAATTGTGGTAATAAGAATACCAACAATTGATCTAATCATAGGTGAGCTATCGCTAACGCACCGCAAACAGGCATCTTTAATGTAGCATATTAGCTCAGGGGGACACTTTTTAAAGTGACTTTTGAGGTTGTTCTTTAAAATAAGACCACTAAGAGAACGTGTGCTATCGCCTGCAGAAGATAAAAGACAAACTGATGACTTACTTTCGGAAGCAGCACTCGTCAGTATGAAGGCTAAGTATTTGTTAAAATCAGGGACATTATTCAACTCATTTAACTTCTAAAAGAGTCGACCAGAGAAAATTTACGAACCTCATGCACAATCTTTTGGACACTGGTGTCTGATGACTGGGAATTACGCAGTAAATCCAGTGTCTGCCTTATTCCATCCTCATCAGGTAACCAGCTCATATTTAGTGACTACGCGGGAAACTCTTCAAGCGGTTATACAAACAATGTTACATGTTCAATCCATATGGGGCCAAAAATTTCCTTTAAATACAAATCCTACTTGGCTCGCTATTCATTCATTATCCATCAATCTATCTCAGAAAATTTCATTCAGCGGCTGATATAGTAGATTCAACATGATGGAACATTTCGTTTCTTAAAACTTCAAAGTTGGTACTAGTGATTCGCAGGCAGGGTAAAACAGAAGACATAAGGTACTAGCGAATAGCAGACTTACCAGAGTCTTAAATCTATAGTGATCAATTAAATTATTTGTACAAATTTTGTCTGCCTGCCACCATTCGATGATTCCCACTCTGACTAAATTGAGAATACACTCTGAGGTAATGGGAAAAATAATATTCACACAACAGAGCAAAATGTACACAACCAAAAGATGTCATTTGGCAATAACAACAAAAAGTTGTGAGTTATTCGGAAATCAAGCCTTCTTAGCTGTCAGGTCCCTGTGCGATTAATTCCAAAGTAAAATTGCCTCTGTGGAATTCCTCCACACAGAAAGTAGTACATAAAAGAACATTGGAAAATTACCGACATTATGTAGTATTTCATAATCATGTTCCTATGCATTACAAGAGAAATCTGATAAGGACCCAAGGACTCTCAAATCCTTTTGTTGAGTTTGAGTTTGTTTCCCATTCGGAATCTACTACGAATAAATGGAAGTATTTTAAATTAAGATGAACACACTTTGTACAATAAAACTATTGTTTCACAGTTACTCATTTATGCAACCTAGAATCTTGTGTTTTAGATCTGTTGCATTCAGTTTGTTCAAAGAAGGTTAAATTACTCCTGCATGTAATACCTGGATTTTTTATTTTTTTTATTATAACTTGAAACCACACAGTATTTTCGGTACAAGTATGGAATTTTCAGCATGGATATCGGTAGCCCAAATTTTGCAGGCCAACCATAGATATCAGGTGTGCGTCGGCAGGGGGCCGAACCCCGGACCATGTGCATGGTCAGCAAGAATCCTAACCGCTGTGCCACCGACGCGTCAACGATTGAGTTAAGCTCAGGTGGTTTCAATCACCCAATTCAAAATTTAAGTCTGAATTCATATCGTCAGTTCAAATTTAGCCACATATATCAATGTTAAACTTTAGACAGGACTTAGCAGACCATGGTTCGACATCGCTTAGTTCAAGACGAATATTACCTATCTGTTCACCCAGTTATATACATGAGAATAGGGAAAACAAACGACTTTTGGATTAATGGCATTCAGGAGTGCCTAATCAACGGTGAAACTGTTACAAACATTGTTGGTGCACATTATGAATAGTAGTGGTATGAAAAGGTCTAAGAACTCAATAAACGATCTGCAGTATGATATAAAATGAACGAGACAGCTGAGATTCGTTTGAAAATGACTCAAACCATTTTAGCAACAAGCCATAAATTCCACAAGAATACGACTCAAAGAGTGAGATACGGTGTCAAATTCCTTTGATATACCAAAGTGAAGAACAATAACTACAATGTATGGGTCACATTTACAAGTAATACATTTGAAAAAGTTGAAGTTGCAGGCATCATAGGTATCATTTTTGTGGTATCCGTTTTGAGACTTTGTAATGAGATCTTCCTCAAACAGACAATCAGACAACATATCTTTGACAACTTTGCCTTGGCTCGCAAGAAAATAGGGTCACGTTTATAGGCATATACCTGCAGCGTAGTATCACAAAGCTAGTTTTACCCTTACCAGGTTATCTACCAGTGTCCATAGATAGATGGTACAACCAAATAAGCAGAAAAAGAATATACAGGTGAGGCATTCCTGTCCCAAACCTGTAAGTCCGAGGCTCTCATCGTTTCATCCAATCTTGCCGACGACGACACTCAAGAAAGTGCAGCTTGCAACGCGTGCTTCGCAAAGAAACCACCGAAGATTTTGCGGGCGGTGGCAAAGTTTTGTCGATAACCTAGCTATGAAATACGAAATATCTCTGGTCGATAGCGTGAATTGTCTAAGATGATCCATTCAACTAATAGCTTTCAAGATACTTTTAGGTGCACTTGGTTTTTCATTGAGGTCGCTTTTTTCAAAGCGTAGATACATGATAGTTTCAAGCAGTTGGCAGGGAAAGTGAAGTGATGTTATGTTCTTAATGGAATAATGTTATTTTGATAGTTTCTATAGCTCATTGCAATATGTTCTTGGAACGTATTCAGCTTGATCTTTAGTTAACTTTACTAACTCATTAAGGGCTACTAAAGATGGATGCCCCAGTGGTAAAATAGTTATCTCATTGACATCATCAAATGAGTTACTATAATAATATATATGTTCTCATTTTGTACACATGAGGGATGCCAGTTTACAGGCATCATCAATATGATAAATAATATATACGGGGAGTGAGCATATTTATAATTTACACAGGATACATATACCAGAAAAGGTAACGGAATGAATAATACCAGTAAGCACACTTTACATAGGTAAAGCTATTTATATGATATAGTCCTATGCACCACTATTGTTTCAGTTAGTCGAAAATCCGTGTAACACCTGAGTGTTGCATTACATGTGGTCGACATGGTGGGCTATTCACAAAAGTATAGAAATGGCTTGCAGAATTTTTGTTTACCGACAATGTTTTCAGTAATATCATCTGCAAATGGCTCACTGAGGCAGTTTGTATTCAGTGAAATATGTAAAGAATTATTAATGAATCACTGTAATCAGCAGTTGGTGGATTTTTAACTCATTTCGGTCAGGAACAAGAATAACTGAGAACTAGTCTATACGGAATAATGAATGAAACATGAAGAACTAGAATATTACCATCGAATGAATCAGTGAGGTTCGAAATAAAAAGTCAGCATATTTTCACTATTGTCTACATTTCCTGATCAATTAACGCTATAAAGTTAGTGACTGCGTCAGCGACACAGCGGGAGAATGCTCGCCAATTATGCAGGTGGTTTGGGTCTCGATCCCCGGCAGACGAACTTTTCTACTTCGCAAAGCCAGTAATAAGACTGGTAAAGAGGGAAGGTTGAGCAAGAGACTAGCAACTCCATCCCGTATTGTAATGACTGCTGCTCTTTTATCTGAAATTATAAACGGAGGCAAAACAGACAACGGGTGTCGTCTCTAAGTTCATACATTAAATGGGCCTATCATTTCTGAAGCTCTTACATGCAAATTAGCACTAGTATCACCTGTAAACTCTCTTAGTGTGCCATTAAGTACCTTTTCAAAGGAGGCCAATGTACTTGCTAGCTGCATTTCCTCTCGTAGTTTGTTCCAAATCTGGGTATATTTTTCATCAAGTGAAACTTCCTCCTGGTGGCTGTTTTACACTCTTCTAAAGCTCCTGTACCTTCTTCTCTCCAAGCCTTCCGCGGTAGTGCAGTTACCGAATCCGCTATGAAATCTTGATCTCTTTCCAGGGCTTCAGTAGACACTGTATCTCGTTCTACTGTCTTCCCGACCTTCGATGGCTTGACAGATTTCGAAACTTCTGCTTTGTTGGAAGATGGGTTTTCATTGGTTGCACAGAGATATCTGGTGATAATTCTGGACGAATTGAAGGTGATACTCGATTCAAAAGTCAGCCTATTGCTCAGCTTGCTTTGTTCCCTGGGTATGCAGTCTTCCCCTGCGCTAACCTCTTTCCTGGTATGATAATAGTAACAATATATTCTTATCTTTTGTACATGAGGGGCGCCAGTTTACAGGCATCATCATTATAATAAGCATATTCAGTAATAATATAATGAGATACATATATATTCCTACCTACGTAGGACACACCAGTTGTACAGGCATGGATAAGTACTACTTAAATTACATAAATTTGGTTTAAGGTAAAATGACATGGTTGCTGTCATTTTTTTCTTTGGTTTGTTAGAACAACTTGCTAACTAGTCATTCAATGGACCGCACCAAGAATCATAGAAATATTGTCTTCGCATTAACAAAAAGACCCAAGTATGTGTTAGATGGATGGATTACAGATGCTTGGGACAAAAATAAAGCTTGAAGTCATTCCCCCATATAACTATGCTGTATATGACATGAAAACTTATTTTTAATTTATATCCAAATTGGGTGTTAATTTAAAATAAGTGATATATTTGTATAATCTCGTCAGCATTTTCATCGTAACATCACAAGTGAATTGTGCTTAACGTTGACTAATAATAATGATAATTTATATTTTCTTATAAACGGGTGTTTTCAAGAAATGCAAGCTATTTTTGCAGACAGGATCAGTTATGCTGTAAGTTACAATCGTGAAATACTATAAATTATAAATTAATACTTTTTCATTGGTATAAATGCAGCTCACGAGGCAGTTGTATGATATGACACTAGTAGTGTTTGCAGATCATTAGTCATTGCAAGTGGTCAAAAATGTAGATTCTTTATTGTCATTCATAAACTCATATGGAAGCCAAAATGGTGAGAGAACAAGGAAGACAAACGACAACAGCACAAAAAGCAAGTGGAGTCCTCAAGGAGTCATTAATAAATTTACATACATGTATTCTGTGTAGTAACTATGATTATTTTGGTACACTAACTAACTATTCCTGCTATGCATTTATATTGTGTGAACTAATATTAATGGCCTTTGTAGAAATGTCTATCATGTCCTTCCAACAATATTAACATTTATAATTGTAGTTTTCTGTAACTTATGATTTTCATGAACTTATAATATCTATTTAGGGTGAAGAAGCTGTAGAAGTAGGACCCATGGGAACATTGTCATCTTTGAGGAGCCTGGTGACTGAGGAGATGAACACTGCGAGTGTGTTTGCATCGCGCACATCAGCTGGTAGTCTATTCCGAATGACTAAAAACTTATTTAAGAAGAAGTTGTACCGCATGTAAGTCTGACAATGCTCTATAGCAGCTAGGTTGTGATGATTTCTAAGATTTTAACTGATGACAGCGGTAGGTTTAGTTATTGGCCTGGGGGAGTGCGAGAGAAGATTAGTTAGCTTGTAGTAAAAGATAAGGTTTAGCTTGAGACGTCTTTTCCAAGATGGTTCTAGTCTCAGTATGTTCCAAGGTCTAGAGTACTCGAGACCACAATCTAAACCAAGAGTTCTTGAAGTGAATTGCCAGTTATGCATCCAAAGAGCCTTCGTGTTTTACGTCTAGTATATTCAGTCTGTTCAGTGAACGTTAATTTACTAGAGTATCTGGTACTGAGATCCGTGACTGAGCTGAGCTTGGCCAGTTTTCGCCCGTTTAATTCAAAAGTTAGGTCAACGTTATTGTTTCCGATACAAATCCAGCCGCATTTATCAATGTTGAACTTTGGACAGGATTCAGTACACCATGTTGCGAGACTACTTAGTTCAAGATGTATTTTAGTCACCATATCGCTTAGTTCATGAGCGTAGCAGGAGTAAACGACTTTGAGGTCGTCAGCATGTAGGAATGGATTACCTGGGGTGAAGTTGTTACAAATGCTGTTAATGTAGACCGTAAATAAAAGTGGTCCTACGACACTACCTTGCACAACCCAACTTGTGATCTGCCTAGGATGATACAATACTGACCCTGCTTTGGCTATTCGTACCCCTAAGCTTAGAAATGATTTTAACCAGCTCAGAAATGGATTGCGAATTCCACATGAGTACAGCTTCTCAAAGAGAATACTGTGACATACCATGTAAAATGCCCTAGATATGTCGAAGTAGAGAACAACAACTAGCTTGCGTGCTTCGCGACTACTAGTGATGCCTTTTAAAAGTGGAAGTGGCAAGTAACGCAAGACCTATTTTTGAGAAATCCATGTTGAGACCTTGTAACAAGATCTTCTCTAAGTAGATAGTATGACAATTGATCTTTAAGAACTTTCTTCATGATTCGGGAGATAAATGGGGTTATATTTACGACTCTGTAATCGCGAACGCTCGCCTTATAACCAGATTTGTAGTTTGGAATTATGAAGCTAGTTTTCCACTCATTAGGGTAAGTGCCAGTGTCCACATATATTGAGAAGAATTTAAGCAGTAATAGGGGAGTCAGTGGTAAAATAGTCACCCCATTAACAGAGTTGAATGAGTTCTTGGACTAATCCCCAGTCTGTATGTTTGTAACTACGACATATCATGCTCCCTGAATCTTGTTTGTTCCCTGTATTTAGGGGTGAGAAAGACAGAGCAGAGTACTATTCTTTGGTCACTGCTAGAAAATCTGCTACCAACACAGGTAGAGACTGTCATGACAAAACACAAGGTCCAACATGTTGTCACCACGAGTAGGTGTCTGGACGTATTGCTGCCATCCATAACAATCGATAGTGGCAAGTAATCCGTCGAAGAATTGGGGGCCAGAACTACTTAACCAATTGACTTCTGGAAGATTGAAGTCCCCTGCAATTATCTTGTAATTATTACTTAACGAGGAGGCGTGTGCAAACGATTTAGCTAACGACGCATCAGTTTCTTTTGTTGAGCATGGTGCCCGATAAAAACAGTCTATGTGAAGTTTGCACTTATCTCAATGTAAGACGACGCAGAGTGAATCAGGTACCCCATTCAATATTTCATCTTCCACCATAATGACTACGAATTAGTTATGTGTGCGTCGGTGGCACAGTGGTTATTTTTATTTTATTTATTTTCATTTACAGTTTGATTCCACACCGTATTTTCAGTACAAGTATGGAATTTTCAGCATGGATATCGGTAGCCCAAATTCAGGCCGACCATAGATACCGTGTGTGCGCCGGCAGGGGATCGAACCCCGGACCATGTGCATGGTCGGCGAGAGTCCTAACCACGGTGCCACCGACGCACACTCTCGCCGACCATGTACATGGTCCGGGGCTCGATCCCCTGCCGGCGCACACACGATATCTATGGTCGGCCTGAATTTGGGCTACCGATATCCATGCTGAAAATTCCATACTTGTACTGAAAATACGGTGTGGCATCAAGCTGTGATCAAAAATAAAAAAAATATATGAGACATACTCCACAACTCCTGCAATCTCTATTTGCATTGTGTACAATGTAATCATCTATACTTATATGCACATCAAGTATAGAGGATGATCACCATGATCCAGTTATCAGAGCTACAGTAGGTTTGGTGATTAATAATAATGTCCGTAGTTCAGATATGTTGTTGATTAAGGAAAGTGTATTAATTAGCAACGTCATGAATAAGTCATGGGATACTACAAACTGGTTTAGAATATCACCATAACCTAATTCTAATTGTGCGTCAGCACCGTAGGAGTTTATAGATGATAAGGGGGTCGGACTGGGTGTCCATACATCGGGCTTAGACTGCAATGAGGTGGTCCTAGGTGCCATGGGTTGTACCAGTGATTCAGGACACCTAAAACATTTACTGTGTGTTCATGGATATGCGGGTAGTAAAGGTTGGGGCTGGGTTGTGGATTAAAAGGCATGGCATCATAAGGTCTACCTATCAGTCTGCTATTCGGCATACTGATGCGCGTCTTCGTATTGTTATTGCAACCACAAGAACATTGTGGGGGAAGGCGCTTCGGTTGCTAGACTTTGACGTTTTGGGGCCTAAATTTTTATAAGGCGGAGTATGCTGTAAACCACCAAATATACTTGTGTTTTGCGAGGATTCCTTAGTATCAAGTGGGAGTTTGTTGACACGCTTACTCTCAGCAGGCTTGTTGAATACAAAGTATTCTTCCCCACCATCAGTGTCAATCCAGCGAAATTTGTTCACCGTGGTGAGGTTCCTAAGTTTGGGTAAACATTTCCTAGAAAAACTTGTAGTTCCAGCTATTTTAACATCTTTCAGTGAGGCTTTATTCACAGGGATACTGATACCTAAATCAGTTCCTAGTTCCACTCGCAGGCGTGGTTGTTGTGTAGTTCGCTGAATGCTACTGTCAGTACTAGGTGACTGTCGCTGTAAACGATTTAATTCAGAGGAGATGACCAGATTATTACTACGCATTGTTCTGCGCTGACACGGTGTTTTATCCTGAGCTATGGTTATACACTTATAACTGCTATGCAGTCTTAAGTGATCCTGAAATTTAGTAAACTTACTAGCATCAAAGGAATTACTGAACTTAAAAATGATAGGACGATTAGACTGGGTCAACTTTTTACGAAGTCTTACAGTCATGGAACATTTTTGCCATTACTTTATGAAGGCCCCTAACTGATAGTTCAGAGATAGCCCAAAGTGAATCTAACCGTTTGATCACTTCCGAACCATTTCAAGTTAGCATCTGTGAGCAGAAGCTATTACATCTTACGGCAAATACAGCTGTTCTTACCAACTTATAAAGAATAGTAAGATAATGATTCATTCATATGGCATAAATTCAGAAGAAAACAGTTCTGCGCGGAGAATATTCTTTACGACAATCGCCTCTTCCAGCTCACCAACTATATACACATTTAATTATATACACAGAATATTCTAGAGTAATCGTCATCAACAACTGACAACAATCAGCATAAATGGGAGGAACCTGAAAGAAACAACCTCTTTTACCTACCTTGGAAGCATCCTTTCAACTACAGGCGGAACTGACGAGGATATCAAAGCAAGAATCGGAAAAGCAAGATAAGCTTTCACTACTCTCAAGTCTGTGTGGAGGTTAACAACACTCAGCATCAAAAATAAGATCCGGATTTTCAACTCCAATGTGAAGTCTGTCAGTGCAATTATACGGATCAGAGACTTGGCGCGTCATAAAGACCATCTCAAACAAACTACAGACCTTCATTAACAGTTGTCTTCGCTCAATACCACTCAAGATCAGATGGCCGGCCAGAAAAGATTAGCAACAGAGATCTCTGGCAATGAGTGAAGCAACCAGGAACCGATTGTGAAACAAATAAGCAGGAAGAAATGGAGATGGATTGGCTGGCCATACTCTGAGGAAACCATCAAGTGACATCACTAGACAAGCCATTGCTCGAGTGGAACCCGAAAGGGAAGCGGTGAGTTGGTCGTCAGTGCAAGGGTGACTTGGAGGAGGTAATGTGAAGAGGAGATGAAAACGTGTGGGCAGACATGGAGCCAGGTGATGAGGCTAGCAGAGAACCGAACGCAATTGAGACGCACGGCTGAAGCCCTATGCTCCTCTAGGAATTAAAGGATTATTATTATTATTGTTCCCTTGGGTTCCTAGTGGAACATAGGGCTTCAACTGCACGTCTCCACTTGCTTCTGTCTTCTGCTGTACTTTTCACTTGCGTCCATGTTATTCCATACTGTTTCATCTCCTCCTCACACGATCTCCTCCATGTCACCCTTGGACGTCCCACTCGCCGCTTCCCTTTCGGGTTCCACTCGAGGGCCTGACGCGCGATGTCACTCAACGGCCTCCTCAGCGAGTGTCCAATCCATCTCCACTTTCTCCTGCATATTTGTTGGGCGATTGGTTCCTGTTTCGTTTGTTCCCATAGCTTCTTGTTGGTGATTCTTTCCGGCCATCTAATCTTCAGTATGGAGCGAAGACAGTTGTTGATAAAGGTCTGCAACCTGTTGAAAATATTCTTGGTGACCCGCCAAGTTTCTGATCCGTAAAGCAAAATTGACTTCACGTTTGTATTGAAAATCCGAATTTTGTTGTTGATGCTGAGTGACGAAGACTTCCAGATTGGTTTCAGGTTGATGAATGTGTTTCTCGCCTTCCCGATTCTCGATTTGACATCCTCGTCCGTTCCTCCTGTGGTTGAGACAATGCTCCCTAGATAAGTGAAAGAAGTAACCTCTTTCAAATCCCTCCCGTTGATGGTGATTGGCGGTGGATGTTGCTGCTGCTGTTGTTGTTGTTGGTTGGTTATTTTCATGACCTCCGTCTTGTCTATGTTCACCTGGAGTCCTGTCTTTGCTGCTTCTTCGACCAGTTTGTCGGTTTTTGCTTGTAAGTCTTCGATTTTGTGTGACATCAGACATAAATCATCCGCAAAATCCAGGTCTTCTAGGTTCTTCACGTCAGTCCAGGATATCCCTGTCTTCTCGTTTCCCACTGTCTGACGCATAATCCAGTCCACCACAATTAGGAATATCATTGGTGATAATAAGCACCCTTGTCTGACTCCTGTGTTTACTCCAAACGCCTCGCTGAGTTTTCCGTTGTGGATCACTTGGCATGTGCCGTTGTCGTACAGCTGTTGAATAAGGTTGATGAATATTTGGGGTACGCCGTAGTACTCGAGTAGTTTCCAAATTACTTCGCGGTCAACGCTGTCGAAGGCCTTCTCAAAGTCTATAAAGTTGAGGTAGAGATTTGATTGCCATTCCATGCTTTGTTCGATGATAATGCGTAGAGTTGCAATTTGGTCAGAACATGATTTGCCTTTCCTGAATCCAGCTTGTTCTGGTCGGAGTTCTGTATCCAGTGCGTCCTTGATTCTCTCCAGGATGATGCGACTCAGAATTTTACTTGGCGTCGACAGGAGCATGATTCCTCGCCAGTTCTTGCAGAGTCCCAGGTCGCCCTTCTTTGGTAGTTTCACCAGGTAACCTTTCCTCCAGTCAGTAGGCACCTTTCCCTCTTTCCAGATCTTTTGCAATAATGGAGTCAGCATATCTGCCGTCGTTTCTGGGTCCGCTTTCAGTGCTTCCGGGGGTATTCCATCTGGTCCAGCTGCTTTTCCAGCTTTCAGAAGCTTGATTGCATTCATGACTTCAGTTTTCGTTGGAGGATTGGTGTCAACTTGCAGTTGTGTACGTGCTGTTGTTGGTATTACTGGACGGGTTGTAGGTGGTGGTCGGTTCAAGAGTCCTTTGAAGTGGTCCGCCCATTGTTTAATCTGTCTTTCTTCTTTGGTAATTGGGTTCCCTTGGCTGTCTTTTATAGGTTTCACTTGTGTTGATCTCTTCCCGGATAGAGACTTGGTTATCTGATATAGTGTCCTCAGGTCCCTTTTGCCTGCTGCCTTCTCAGCTTCAGTAGCCAGGTTGTCGTAGAATTGTCTTTTGTCCTTCCTGGCACTCTTCTTCACTTCTTTGTCCAGTGCTGTGTAAGTTGAGTTCAGCGTCTCTTTCTCTTGTCCATCTTTGCATTGAATCATTTTTTCTTTCACCATTCTCCTCTCCTCTATTAGTTTCCAAGTGTCTGTTGAGAGCCATTCCTTGTCTTGTTTCTTCTTTCTTCCTAAAACCGTTGAACACGTTTCGTTGAAAATTACCTTCAGAGAGTTCCAATGGTCTTCCACGGGTGATTCCTCAGTGGTGCCACGTAGTGTTTCCTGCTTTGCTCTGACAGTTGCAGTGAAAGTGTCCTTTGTGGTTGTGTCCTTCAGTTTTTGAGTGTTGAACTTGCATTGTGGCCTATCCCCAGGTATCCTCGAGGCTTTCAGCTTCACCTTGAAAGTCCCTTGTACTAGATAGTGGTCTGAACCCACATCTGCTCCTCTCCTCGATCTTGTGTCCAGTAGGCTCCGTCTCCACTTCCTTGAGATTGAAATGAAGTCTATCTGGTTTTTGGTGTGTCCATCTGGTGAAATCCATGTTGCCTTGTGTATATCCCTGTGTTTGAACACACTGCCACCAATCACCAAATCATTGAAGGCGCAGAAGTCTGAGAAGAGTTCACCATTTTCGTTCATTTCACCGAGGGCCTCGCGACCCATGGTGAGTTCTCTTCCTGTATTGTCTCCTCCCAGTTTCGCATTCATGTCGCCCATCAGGATTTTGATATCGCTCTTTGGGACGTTGTCCATTACTGTTTGTAGTTGACTGTAGAAATCCTCCTTCTTCTCATGTTCTGAGACGTTTGTAGGCGCGTAGCACTGAATGATTGTAACCTTCTTTCCTTTTGAGTTGAACCTGGCTGTCATTATCCTGGAGGAGATTGGTTCCCACTGCATGAGAGCTTTAGCCGCTGTTGGTGACATCATGATGGCTACTCCCTCGGTGTGCTCGTGATTGTCCTCTGGGTGACCGGAGTAGATTATTGTCTCTCCAGTTGATAGTTGGCTCCTTCCACATCCGTTCCATCTGCTCTCGCAGATTCCCAACACTTCTATTTTATATCTCCTCATTTCTGCGGCTACCTGAGCAGCCTTTCCAGCTTCGTACATTGTACGAACATTCCACGTCCCCATCCTTATTTTCGCTTTCATCGAAAGAAGGCACATCGGCTGACTGGCTTCCCGAAGGCTTTCACCAGCCCGCGTCATTTCACTTCCCCGATTCCAGCGAAAAATAAGGCCACTATTTGTAATTTTAGAATTTTGAATATATTTGTGCGTTGAAGTTTTAGTAGCAATTTGGTTAAGTTTTGGGGGTGGAGTTGCTAGCACCACGCCCCAACCCTCCCTCTTTATCCGGGCTTGGGACCGGCTAGAATACTAGTGACCTAGTAATCTAGGCGAGGTTAATTAAAGGATACAATAATAATAATAATCATCGTCATCAACAATATTGGAGTTTTCAAATACTATCGATATGTTGGGATAAATGAAATTACACTTCAAGAAAGATGCATGAGTGACAATAAGCATAACAATGTGATAGCAAATAGAATATCACATAAAATTAAGGAAACCTCCACAACAAGCTGAGGATCATTAAAGCCTTGATATCCAAGGTAATTAAAGCGTCTGAACCAACTATTTTTCGATACATATATTAGGCTTCTTAGTTTAGATTCAGACAGCATCAGCAATATGTAATAGTCGAACTCTTGAGGTAAAATTAAGCTTAGTTGGTATATGATAGTTAACTTTGAAGTTCTACATCTATGGGATGAAACTGCATAAAGCTATGAATGGATTTTGTTAGTCCTTTACTTGACCGCGCTGGAAGATGTTCGGAAATCCGACGATAAACACGCCCAAATATACGGCCTATGTAAGCGGCACGCTCCACAGGAGCAGTCAAATTGGTAGATACTCATAAAAGAGGTGAAATTAGATAGTTTATCTTTGACTCCTTAACTAAAAATAGGGGCGATCTTGAAGTCACAGTACACTCCAGTAGTACAGAATGCCCTTTCCACCTCATTCCTTAGACTTTGCGGTGATATACTAAATGAGGTTAAATTTTGCATCAAGATTTCGGCTATTACATGTTTGAATCTAAACTAAGAAGCCCAATATATGTATCGAAAAATAGTTGGTTCAGACGCTTTAATTACCTTGGATATCAAGGCTTTAATGATCCTCAGCTTGTTGTGGAGGTTTCCTTAATTTTATGTGATATTCTATTTGCTATCACATTGTTATGCTTATTGTCACTCATGCATCTTTCTTGAAGTGTAATTTCATTTATCCCAACATATCGATAGTATTTGAAAACTCCAATATTGTTGATGACGATCACTCTAGAATATTCTGTGTATATAATTAAATGTGTATATAGTTGGTGAGCTGGAAGAGGCGATTGTCATAAAGAATATTCTCTACTCAAATTATCTTTTGTCTTCTCATTACCTGATTGAGTATTTTATTCAATATTGCCACCTAAATTTGTTTAACCTAATGTGTACCCTATCGTTTAAAGTTGAGGTAATTTAAGTATGTTTAGATATGTTCGGTGTTTACGACAAATCGAAGGATAGTATTTTGTATTTCGCAAACCGCATTGGGATCCTTCTGGGATTTGATGTAATCAGTGATATTTCAAACATTAATATTGAATTCTTCGAATACGTACTTCAGAGTATTAGCGATTTCAAATGTGATCGTAAGTATGCACAAGTTGTTAATTTATGTCAGTTTAGCCTCAAAAGAAAATGAAAGCCGTTGGAACTACTTGCTGCAATCACTGTCAAACTTAATGGGCATCTCGCTTGAATATATATCTGCCAAAAATTTGTGCGTGCATAATCTGAATGATCTTCACAATCTCCTTGAGATTATTAATCTTCTAACAGAAGTTTCATCCCTCAGTAGTGTGAAGAACTTTTCGGATTGCAGCCGTGTTCATCAAGCTAGCTTGTAAGTTTCTTGGAATATATCCGTATGTAAAGGTGGGAAGAATACATCATTACACCACACTTTTCCAATTTGAACCATTAATTCCGCGTTTCCAGTCAAACCACTAATTATTTTCTCCTTATTGATGAAACTTTTGCATCGACTCTATTCACAGTAGTAACAAAGTCTTAATACACGGCATACTACAAACAACATATAATTAATCCCAGCACTACTACTTTTAAAGTCAACCAAAGCTACGACAGTCGAGGATGAACTACGCAGAAGTTTACCAAAGACCAGGGACCTTTACCTCACAATGAAGAGGCGAGCACAAAGAAATCAAATAGGTTTATAATAGCTCATGAAAACGTTACTGGATATTGGACTCATTTATTACTCTTAAACTTAAAGTATGTGGGAGATATTATCTCTCTAAGAGAAAGCAATAACAAAGTGCCGAGTCTTCTGAACGATTTGAATAGAATCACTACTGTTTGCTTTCCATCTCCCGTGTTAAATAGTGTAATATCGTGAGTAATATTGAAGTTATACGTAAACTGTCAGGTGAAAATTGGAAGTCGGTCGATGGTGTCGTGAATCTGAGTCTACTGAGATGGCTAGGATACGTGTTATAGAAGATGAACCACCAGATGGCATACATTAGAGTCTGAAAAGTATTAGAGAAGTGAAGGCTTTCATAAAAGAGACAAAGGGTATTTAATCGTGGTTACTATGGATTTTCTCCCTGATGCCCTTGGGACAACTTATCGATTCACTAGATCTCATGTTCACTCAGATCTCATCTAGTGAGTTGTAATGCATCAGTAGGCTCTAACTACGCTTCATCCCATGGCTTTACTTCATAGGTTGACCGCTACTTCCTTTGACGTGTCACAGAGTAGGCATCAGATCTGCAGTATATAGGCCACTTGGAAGACATTTTTTCCACATATTTCCCAAGATGACCTCTCTTACTGACACAAAATTTCTAATTTCGAACATGCATCGCTTGATTTCGTAGTATGCTGTCAAGTGGGTGCTGAATCATAAATCGTCATTGGACATCTCTAACCAATAAATGTATTGTACAGGTGTAGGGTAGGGCTAAGTATATCTGTGTTTTGTTAATTTTACTTTTGACGGTCAAACTGACTCGTGATGGTAGTACAAGTGACACACAATGAGACAGCTTGCTCTACCTTTCTATATATGACTGTGTATTTTGCTGGTCGCATCTTTATCGCTGCTTACATAACTGCCTCGTAACCCTAGGTTTCCTACTACTTCTAAGGGTAAGTAGTTGCTACCAATCTGGTTATAGTACCTCGCATTTCGGCAGTGGTTCAGTTAAGATCAATTGGTATAGAATCTCGAACTCTATCCACTTCATCATGCGTATGAACTCCACTTCACGTACCGATGGTTTGGCACCTAGGTGGAGTCGCTAGAACTCACACAATAGGTGTGACTTGCTGTCAGCCAATAGGAAATATCGATGGTTATTATGACGCAGCAGTAACAAATTTGATACTGTGGAGTACTTACACACAGCTTCAACTGATTAAATACGATTTGGTTAGCCTTTAATTCATCGCAGAATCAGACGATATCATCTATATCAGATATCCTTTCTACAATATCATCATGGTCCTCCTTCGGAGCTGTTCCGGAAGTATCCTTGATAATTAAGTGAAACAGAGAGAATGAATAACCCTACCTAACCATATTACTGATTTAGAACTGTAGTGAATGGTGGTTTTATGCTGTTGCTTTATTTTGGGTGTTTTTGTATGGATGCGGTTTTTTGTTCGTAGTAAGTACTCCAGTCAGTCATCGGCCTAACCGCTTATACGACTTCATCTTATGAAGCAAATGAAATGGAATTCAGAAAATATTTTTTCATCGACGAAGTAATCTTCAAAACTGTAAAATAACATCTTTATTTATCATTAGTCCATTCTCGGACGTATATGATGGAATTTGTACGTTTAATCCGATGTGGTTTCTAAAATTTCAAGTTGCCCCTAAAATCTGCTCATATTTGTTCCTATAAGCTTGAGACGTTCAAGATTTTGGGGAGACATTATATGACCGGATACCATAGTTTTCAATATCTTAAAAATCCTTTTCTATTTTATGTTCATCATCCTTACCATTCAGTAGTTTTTGAAATTTTGTAGTGCCCAGTGGAATGCTGTCAGTCTTACCGATGTAGTCGGTGGCACTCCTCCACCTGCCGCTAAGTCCAAACTTACGACGAAACAGCTGTCCAGTACTGGCTAATTTTCAATGGTTTTCTGACTGATATAGATCCATGTTCAATCATGAAAACATGTTATCGTGAAATATTATATTTTCATATGAAGAAGAGATTATTCGCCTTCTTCAAGGGTGACATCTATAAATATATTTTGTAAATTATTTGTTTGCTGCTGAACATTCACCATTATTATGCAAAATGTTTATTATTACTCTTAGTCCGTCACACTATTGTTTGAAAGTGGAATAAATGAGATCTCCCGTGAATCGACGCTTTTAATATAATTCTGCTTTTAATATTTTCTCTGAAACAGAATCGTAGATGACTCAAAGAGAAATAAATTGCACGGAAATGTTTCGTACAAACTTGGAAATGACCACAACATGGGTTCTGAATATGATTCCGTGCCAATTTCCTTCAGTGATTTTCGATTTGATTCTGCGAACGAAACAAAAGACAATCTAGAACATATCTTGCAGTCTACAAATAAAGCAGAGAATAGTGATACTATTAGACTGGCGTATTTACGAGAAAAATTGAAAGAGTGTTTATCAATTATGCGGCACAACAGAAGCAGTTTGAAAAACACTGAGTCTTGGGTAAATACTACTTTACAGCCAGATTCAATTGCCATTGTACAGGTAGTTCTGGTGTATGCTTCTTTTCATTATTGTTCATCATTTGTATTTTTGAACAGTAAACTAATATGGGAACTGAAAATGGTTGTATTAATATAACCAGGTTTATGACTTTCAGTGTAACAGACAAACAAATTAATGCCTTTCAGTTTCAAAGAAAACGATCATGGGGTTAGAAGTTTCTTTCAGCTGTGCGCAAAGATGACGACAAAATAAAATGCCCGGTGTGAATTGAATGATTTTAACGTCGTTTGACAAGTGTAGCTTGCAAGATTGAAACTCTGTAAGTGTTAAGGAGCGGCCGTTACAGTTTTGGCTGTGTGATTCAGAAACACAAGTAAACTCAACTCGAAATTTAACATTGGATTATCCTGTCTTCTATCACACACATTTTTGTCTCATGTAGTACCACAATGTATTCGTTCACTTCTTTTCCGCTGGTTTATTTAAACATGATATCATTAACTAATTCACTCTGTTGGAAAGCTTCTAGGCTGATCTGGTCGTCTCGTTAAGACCTACTTAGTGGTACCTTATACTAACAATTTTCGAAAAGAAGCAATTTAGGCACAGGTGGCATTTCTAAACAATTGTATTTCAGTAGTCTAAATGTTGAAAACACTGCTTCTGTAGTTTCATTTCGGTACGTTTTTTCCTTGAAGTGTAAGAATGTAGAGTTCAGGAACTGATCATCACTAAGACAGAGTTGTTAATCTTTCGCGGTATACTCTGTTCATTTGCTTAAAAACGACATATTTATCAACAGTTAACATATTTTTTGTCAGATAACCTGACAAACTCCATTTAAATGAATGTCATCAGAGGAATATCGCAGTTGCAAATTTTAAGTCTGTTTTGGTTGTACATTTGTGTGATAAGTGCAGCTTTTTGGACTGACGGTATAAGACCCGTCGCTAAGTCATTCAAAAAACCCAGGATTATAATGACTGACCGACTTGCATTTGGATACACAATTGTTCTAACGTATTTGAATAGCCTAACTGCATGTCTTACACGGTAAATCCAAACAATCTGCTAATGTCTTTGCATAAATCAATGACAGTTATGGTAATAATCATGTCTGTGGTAGTAAATATTGAAAATAGTTGAGTCAGTTAATGAAAAGAATTCTGATAACAGCACCAGTATATAAACATTTCAGTAATTTATTTAGATCAGAATTTAGATCAGTATAACAAGTACGATACATGTTTGAAAGAGGTGAGGCTTTTTATTTAGTTTATTTGATTCCCCTAGGTCAAGAGAGGGACAAAGGTAGAACGGACTACCTTACTACACAGTGACTATAGTTGTGAATACACATTGTCTGTATCACACCACCACACTGTGTTCCAACAGAATATGGTTCCCACATATTCTCACAATTCAAGTGGACAATAGCAATAGAATAGAATCTATCTATTTGAACATTCTATTTGATGTTAGAGACAGAATACTTTTCCCACAGTTATATACTACATTAACAACAAAATACTATGTATATATGATCATAATAATAATAATTTGCTTCATTCCAAAACAGTACTTATGATACAGAATGGAATTCTCAGCATTTTTACTACAGTATTGCATCCAGTTAGTACATTGTCAATAAATAGAATTCTACATAGATTAAGGAAATCTCAGTTCATTATGACAACAACATATTGGCATGTCGGTAGCAAAGCCAAAGTTGAACAGTGTTTAAAGGTGTTTTTGTATTTCATGTAGTTTGATGTTAACCAAAATCACACTCAGCCATTGGTTCAAGAATGTAAACTGTACATATATAAACAGCGGTGTGAATAATGTAGTATACTTTGGCACCGTGTCATGCCTTCTGTTGTTACAATAGCTTTGGCTATTAGTAGAAGAAGAGTTCGAACTTTGGTCAAACGTTCCGATTGAATGCCATATAGCTATAGTGGTTTTCCTGTTACTGATCTATAGGAAAATTTATTAGCGTATTACGTTCTGACTGCCATCCTATTGATAGCTCTTGTTATTTAAATGAGTTTTCTTGTTCACACTTATCCCTTCAGTTTTATTGTTTAGCTTACTAAAATATACTACTTTTTTCTTTTGCAAGTAGTCTCCTGCAAAACACCTGACATCTAAACGTTACAGTTCTGGCTGCAGCAGTGTAATTAAATCTCATGCTAAACCTCTGGTGGAACCATTGGCTATTTGTAGAAAAAAGCATTCATATGTAATGCATCCAAACAGTGTCTGTGAAGAAAATCAAGAACGATCTGAACAACCGTTCAACAGAATACTTAAGGCATTTCCAAGACTTGATTTAGATGGACATGAAGAGCACATTCTTCAAAGAAAAGCGTGTAAGCTTAATTTTGTTTTCTAAACATTACATTTCTGTCAAGATAGAAACTTATTACTGATTCACTAGGAATAGTATACCTCTTTTTTACATTGATATTACCAAAACTACTTCACAATTAATGGTATTTCTAGTGGAAACCGTTTTCTGACTGGGAAAATTTTACTTGTGATAGTGATGATGATTCAACGTACAATGTAGCATAGATGTGCATTAGTACAAGTTATTACGCTTCTGAGGGAACAGATAGATAATGCTACCGTAATAGACAAATGTAGATGTAACGAAAGGAATACACGGAAATTTGCTACTCATAGTCATCATTAGATACGCCGTTATGTTTTACTCTTGACAACCTAGAAATTCCAAATGAATTACGATTATATCTCAATAGTTTATTCACACAGTGATAAGTTTCTGTTTTTTTTGGTAATATTTCGAACAAAACTGCTGCCCGTGATCACACCAACTGTTGGAATTGTTTTGTTTTTAATTCACACATTTATGATTTGTACTCACATATATAGTTCTTATTATTTTTGAAAGTCTGAGGTCAAATTTTGATCACAGTTCATACAGTTTTGTTTATTATACATGTTGATACCTGTTTCATGACTCATATGATTGGAAAAAGTTTTCAAAAACAAGTGATGTTCCTTTTTATATATAAACCTAATTTCCCTGAAGAAGTTCGGACCAGATTGCCGGACGAAACGTTGGAATTAATCATTTCAATTTCGCTGAGATTTTAAAAATATAATTTTTAATGATTACAGATTCTCTTATAAGTCTCTCTTTTCATTTGTTCGTATTAATTTCCAGAATACAAACATTGTCCCAATCAATATTGCATGGAGGATTTCATCATGAGCTGACATCAGTTAGAGAACTACTGGAAAACCTGGTTCTCTAACTGATGTCAGCTCATGATGAAATCCTCCATGCAATTAAACAAAATCCCTACCAAACCAATACTTGAAAAACCAATCAATATTGTGGGTTTTTTTCCATGTTGTGCAGCTACAGACGAATTTTGTTTTCTAAATGTTTGTAAGCTTGTGTTCCTGTTGGATGATCTTTAGTTAGGCGTTTATGTTCTATCACTCTTATTTTGAGTGATCTAGACGTTTGACCCACATATATAGTCGGACACACGGTACAAGATATTTTGTAAATTACATTATTTTTATCCATCATATTTATTGGATTTTTCAGTTGATTTATTTAAAAAAAATTAGATTCGTCGGTTTAAACGTGGTGCGAATTGTAATATTTTTGAAGTTTCTTTGAATCGCCTCTGATGTACCATTTTTGTATGGTATCGTAACTATTTTTTTTTGCCTTCCTCCTTCTTGTCATTCTCTGGTTTTACCCTCTTTTTTCTCTTCTTTATATCATCTCTGATGAATTCTTTTTGTTAGTTGTTGTCGAGTAACATTTTGAAAAAGACGTAGAAGTCGTGTAACGGACAGAGCAACAGTTACACAGATAATTAAAGCAGAACACAAGCTGAGATATTATGAGGTGATGTTATGTGGTGAAAACCTGTTGAGGATGCATTGCATGCGAAACTCCCAGAGTTCGTAGTCGCTGATGATGTCCAGAAGTATCAGTCCTCGCACACTGGAACTGTTCTTTATCGTTGAGAAATGTATGCTGACTTTGTGTGTGGGGACTATATTGCAGAAGGCTCGTGTGGACCAGGATTCTTGTTGGAACACCTCCGATACCAATTTGTAACGGACAAAGAAACAGTCACACAGATAATGAAAGCAGAACAAAAGCTGAGCAGAGAACTTATATTCATCCCAAATCAAATTTCAAAAAGTGCGAGTTTTACAGTCTAACAGTCTTTATTATCTTTGTTAAGGTTAATTCCTTGCAGTTGTTGTATCAGCTGGTCTAGGTAGTTAACTCCAGAGTGTCTTCCTCCAAGGGTAGAAAGCAAAATATTGAATAGTGTTTATTTATACAAGTTTTTTTTATTATTTTTATTTGTGCCATGTATTATTATTATGTACCAAGTTATGGGCAATTTTAAGCATTCTATACCTACTGACACTGCTGATGACTCCCAAAGCTAATTTAGATAGATCTGAGTGTAGTTCATTGGTCACTTTCCTATTTTTCGACTGATAAATATTACAAAGGAAATGTTTCTTTAACTACTGTATACTATTTCCATCAGTTCAATTCAAAGCTTCTGATTAATCTTCTGAAATTATACTCATGAATCTAGTCAGTGAGTCTGGTTTGTGACGTAAGTGAAATAACTGTCTCAACTATAAATATACATCATACATTATATTAGCGCCACCACTTTGTTTGAATGGTATAGCAAACAGACTAGTGAGTACACAAGTTTTCCCACATTTAAGACATTTTATTACTATTATTCATTGCTTACGTTCCAACTGGAATACAAGGCTTCAGCAATACATCCCAGTTGCATTCTGTTCTGACCAATCACCTCCAAATGTCTTGACGGTTCACTATAGGCATTCATTTCCTCCTCACATGACCTCTTCTGTGACACGCTCAGACATTCAACCCGTGGCTTCTCGCTTAGGGTTCCAGTTCTAGTTCTTTGCGTTGAATGATTTAGGTCTACAGAGTAATGAATGATTGTCTTGTTTTTCTGATCCTGCTTTAAAGTAATATGTCCCGGATTTCCTCTGTCTCACCTCTTTGCTAATTGGGTGTCCTTCATGGTCTTTCATTGGCTTCATCTGTGTTGATCTCTTCGCAGATAGCTACCTGGCTATTTGAGCGGTGTTTTGAGGTCCCTCCTACCTGCAGCCTGTTCTGTTTTAGTTTTCAGTGTGTCTTGGAAGCGTCTAATTTCTTTTCCAGCACTCTTCTTCACTGTTTTTTTTAAATAATCCTTAGTTTACACTCAGCTTCTCGTTTCGTTGTTCATCCATGCACTGGCTTAACTATTGCTTCACCGTCCTCCTGTCTCTTGTCAGGTCCACGTGTCTTTACTCGGGCATTTCTTATCTTGAACCTTTCTCTTGCCTCAGACGTCTATGCAAGTTTCTTTCCAAGACGCTTCCAGAGATTTGCAGTGTTCTTCTGTGCAGGGTTCTTCAGTGATATCCCTTGTCTTAGATGTTTTGCTGGTGATTGTAGTGGATGTGTCCTTTGTAGTTTCATCCTTCAGTTTTCTTAATGTTGAACTTGAATCGTGGTCTATCTCCACATTCTTTGAAGGCTTTCAAATTTATCTTGAAGGGTCTTCAAACTAGATTTTAGTCTTATACTACATCTGCTCGCCTTCTCCATCTTTTATCCAATAGGGGGCGTTTCCAACTTCTGTAGATTTAGGTGAAGTCTGTCTAATGTTTGGGTGTGCATTTGATGAAACTGACGTTGCCTTGCTTATATCCGTTTGATTATTTTTATCATTACTTTTATTCTTCTTATTGTTATTATTTCTCTCCCCATGACCTTGCAGTAAGCGTGATAAAACAGTTTTCGGACAATTTTCCCACTGATCTGTCGTCGCTGCGTACTTCAACTATCAGTGAACCAAGATCTCTGCTGAGAAATGTTGAAGAAACCCAGAAGCATCGTCTTTCCCAGTTATTACGTCATGATCGTCAGATAGACCATCTTAGAAAGCAAAGAGCAAGTGAAGCTGTTGAACGACGTATCCGAGCAGAAGCTAGGGAACGGAAGTTCCAACTTGTTAGAGCTAAAAAATACTTCGATGAATTTGTCCGAGAATTTCGCCTCAAAAAACTCAGTAAAATTAATGCTGATGAACAGGTAAGCTGAAAATTCATCATAGACATTTAAATTTATTTACATCTGAATGCTAATGGTGATTAATATTGGTTGACTGTATCCTGTTTTTGTATCCTAATAACTTGTTGTCGTTTATCACTATTTCGCCTGAGTTTAAACTTACAGAAAACAGTTTAAAAAATAGAAACTCATTTTGGTATAGTCCTCCAATGTGCCTGATTTATTAATCTCAAAGATCACAGGTGATTAGCATGGGTTGTTTCAGTACATGTATATATATATATATATATATATATATATATTTGTAACAACAAATGGCGAGACACGGAAGCCAAGATATATTTTTCATTGATCAACCGCTGTTCATATATGTACAGTTTATATTCGTTAACCAATCATTGAGCGTGTGTTTTTGGGTTACATTAAATGACGAAATAGAATGTTCAAATATACGTAGTATTCTGTTGCTAATGCCATATTGAACTGTGGGAACACTTGAGAATAACACTCTGTTGGCACACATTGTCTGTATCACACCACCACATTTAGATTGGACACTAGTTTGTAACTGGCCTAATGTGTCTAGTGCTTTGTTTGGTGTAGACTGAGTTCTTTTAATCAAGTTTGCAATGTGGCCACCATTCTAGATGTCTTGCCATCACGGTACACTTTGAATTATTAATATTAGATGGTCAGAAACAATCGGCGGGAAGCCTTTGACCTAAGTTTCGTGCCAGTTGGCACACGTCAGTTGATGGATTCCTGCCGACTGCCTCCAACTATATAATATATCTTCATATATATAATAAAGTTCTCTTTTCAAGGATTCCACTGTCATAGATGTACAATCGTATTTATATGTGAATTACAATCGACAATAATAACCACTTTCCTATTGTGTTAAATAATTTAATAATTCCCATTGTAGCATTGTGTTAAAGTTTGACAGTGATTACGAATCACAAATTGATTAGATATATGAATGAATAAATAAATAAAGGTCAATTTAAAGTTCAATGAACATGCGTAAATTGGATGATAGGATGATGAAGGACATTCGGAAAGTGAATGTGCGAAGTGCGCAATATATGAAATAAGATGGAGAAATAAAATGACTAAAGTGCTGTAAACAGAATAAAATGTTAGAATGTGCTAATGAAGTAAAGTGAAATAAAACAAAATATAAATCGAACATGGAATAAAGAAGCATAAAGAGGTTTTTGTGAATGACAATATAAAATCAAAACCATGGTAACGAAAGTATTCGTTTCAGCAAACTTTGTCTGACTTTGTAAACTATATTAAAGGTTACATCAATTGCTACGTGGTCATTACCTACTCTATGTTGCAATATAGATGAATGAATGGCTTTACACTGTCCTCTCCTCAACCAAGCTGGGAGATGCTCTCGAACGCGGCAGGATATTTCTCTTGATAAACATCCTATTACCATAGCTGCACAACAGCAGATGAGCATATAAGCACACGTGAAAGTTAACAACTGAGGTAACATTTCCTTAGCATTAAGGTTCACTAGTAGACGGCTAGAGTAGGGTATTCGTAGGGTGGCAGCAAAAAATGTTTTTTTCTGATGATTTTGTCAACTGATTTATATATATATATATATATACCTCCTGGATGGTGGAATAGTTGTGTTAGTATTAACCCTCAAACTTTCAGTGCCGCGAACGCTGTCATTTTTAGTGGTACTAAGCTTGATTGCAGTATTTTTTATTGTTGCCAAAATCCACACGCAATTCTGAAACATAAATGGCTTAGTAGTTAAGTCACGAAGTCCTAGTTGTGAATATACACCGTATGATACCTAATGAATTTAAGCTTCACATATGTCAGAAATACTAGTCACTTTGACTGTATATTTTTTTTCACAAGATAGTTTCTAATCCTTCTAACAGTTTGAGGCAAGATATCATTGAATTCAATCTGTGAAAATATCTCTTATTCCAAGCCACTTTAACTAAGTATACTTAAATACAAACTTTGAGGATTAGGTGCAGACACTGAAGTTTATCAATTTGTGGAAGCTAACGAATTTAATGATATAAGTATAAAACTTGGGCACTGTGGTAGAGTATAATTCCATAATGGATAAGATTTTATTTTGATAAATCACACAGTGTAGTACAGTTATATTAACTGATGACGTTTCGAGCACAAACTATTGCTCATAATCATATCAAGTTACTCACACAACTTCTTTCCTTCATTTATATACATGTGTGGATTCGATTAGATATTGGAATAGAATTCAAAATGAGATAATGTACCTTCAGAAATAATAGTACGAGTTTTATTAATCCATTGCAATTTAATGCTACAGTAAGGGGGATAAGTGTCGATAAGCCATTCAGATTGTGGCAGATTGATGAGTAAGTGAACCACCCTAGTTTTTCATAATATCTGTTCCCCTGGAACTATTCTGAATACGGTTGATGACTTCTTCTACTATCCACTGCTGCTTTGAGTCTTTACAAAGGCTTCATTCAGTCTATCCAGAAGACAATCACAGGCATGATAGAAGAGGATGTTGCTATAGTGATGTCACCAACAGCTTCGAAGACTTTCATACAGTGGGAATCATTCTCCTCCGGTATCGACTCAAAAGCAAGGGAATTTGCAATTGTACAATGCTACAATCAACGCAGATCAAACCTCCACAGACTGCTGAAAACAGTAATGGACAAGGCCAGCCAAATTGGGAGCAGACAACAAAGAAAGAGAACCACACGGATATACACAAGGCGATGTTGGCTTCCTCAGAGAGACACACCAAAAACCAGATAGCCTTATTTTGATTTATAAAGAAGTGAAGACACAGCAGCCTACTGGATGCAAAGTTGAGACGAGGAGCGTATGTAGGCTTAGAGGACCATGTAGTGCAGGAAACCTTCAAGATCATTCTGAAAGCCTCTAAAGAAGCGGGAGAAAGGTAGACAACGATTCAAGTCCAACACATAAAACCTAAAAGACGAAGCTACAAATGACACCCCTACTTCATTCATCAACAAAAACGTCGCACAATGTAATCAACATCAAGAGGAAAACTGTATGGAAAAATATTAAAACCTGCTGAAGAGATTGGAGAAGGAAACTTGTATGGACATCCTAAACAAGAAGAAGAGGTAACAGAAGGGATAACTCCCTCTGGACATCTGTAACCTAACAGAGAAGAGATGCATGGTGAAGCAGAAGGTGGACTAGTGCAGAGACGAACAACCAAAAGAGAAGCTGAGTACAATCTGCAGGTCACTGAAGAGTACCGTATCAAATAACCTGGTCAGGAAAAGGTCAACACACATACATCCAGTGAAAGTTAGTGGAGGGAAGCCAATCTTAAAAGAGGTGAAATAAGGAAAATGAATTGCTGATGACTTCAGAAATACCTCCAGTAGTCTCAGAACTGCTAGTGAACAACAACTCTACAACAAAATTAGGAGTCTTGAAAGACGTATAGACACTGGAAACCTGGAAAGCAGCATAACCAGATGGAGAAAGACTCCAGCGTATATACTAACGCCACTAATGCACAAGGCTTGAAAGTAGGGGAAGGTATCTGAAGACTAGAATAATGGTTACTTTGTCCAGCTGCCAAAGAGGCTCAACTTAAGTCTATGCAAAAACCAGCTCGGAAATATGCTTCTGTATACTCCAAGCAACAAATTAGACGGAATCATTTTGGAGGGACTAAAGGACGACTTAGGTGGGAAACTCTCTTTGGGACAAACTTCACTAGAGAAAAACAAGTCGTGTGAGACACTACGCATTATCATCGAACAGAGTTTAGGATGGCAGTAGACCCCTAACTATTATGTCGTAGACTTTAAAAGGTCTTCGATAGCATCGATCATGATGTTATTTGGCAAGTGTTTCAACATTGCGGTGTGTAGTACCACAAATCCTTTTAAACTTCATCCAACAGCTACATGATGATGCCACATGCCAAGTAATTCACAACGGAAAGCTCAGACAAGTCTCTGAAGTGAAGAAAAGGCTGCTAGTTATCACCGTTGATCTTGCTAATTGTTGTATTATGGATCATTTTGCAGGCTGGGCATGTGATGGACTGACAAATGGACCTTAAAAGAGTGGACTCCGCAGATGAATTTTGTCTTGTGTCTCAATGACTTTAAGACTTACGAAGGGAAACCAACCAGTTGGCAGATAAAGGAACGAAGGCAGGACTATTCATTTATATTAACCTTAAAAAGCGCTAATTACCGTCAACTGGAGTAATCTAAGGGAAGTGGTCTCTTTCACTTACTTGATCTAGGCAGCGCCTTTTCGACTGCAGGCCGGATGGATGGGAATTTCAATGCTAGCCAGTCATGCAAGACAGGTGTTGATCACCCTGAAATTGGTGCAGAAATCTACAGAACTTAGCACAAAGAATAAGGTTCAGATTTCCAACACTAATGTGAAGTCATTGAGTGCTTGTATATGATTCAGACACATGTCTGTTTCTGAAAAGCCTCAGACTCTTTCATCAAGCAACAACTACCATCGCTATCTGGATGTCTGAAGATCAGATGGCCGACCAGAAAGGATAAACAACAAGGAACTCTGCCAGTATTCTAGATAACAACTAATCACCCGACAAAAATGGAGAATGAGATGAAGTTGGACTGTGTGTATACGGTGAGGTGACCTTCAAATGAAATCTCACACGAAGTCCTGAAGTGGGAAGCCATTGAGAAGCTATGAGTTGGGTGTCCGAAGGCAAAGTGGGGAAAATCACGTGAAGACAGGAAATGCAAACCTTTGAGTAGTCGCTGAACCAGCTCAGAAATAAAATAAAAAACACAATGAAAATGTGAGGCTAAAAGGCCATATATATCGTGTTTTGAATCCATGGAACGAATGATTATAATGATGTATCTGCAGTTTATTTAGTTCATTCACTGGTTTTTAAGGGAAACTGTACACTGTTTATATTGAATATTCTTAAATGCATTACTGAAGTACATTTGAATATTCTGAAGACTTTGTGCATTTGTATGCCAATCATTGAGGATGGCATTAATTTCGTTTTGTTGGGTCTTATTATTCTTGTTATTTTTTACATTGCACATTTATATTTGAAATTTTGATTTAAATAATATACCTATTTACACTACAGATATTTCGAAACTTCTTCCAACAATTTCTTCAATGTCAAAAAGAATACCTTAATGAAATGCGAAAACTGGAGCGTGAAGAAAAACTACAGGAAAAGGAACAAAGAAAAAGGCTTATAGAGACTATAGAACACGAGTACTGAAGTTAATTTGAATTTAACTAACTAAACTAAGGAGTTTTACCATTTCAAGTTTTATAGCTTATTATGTTTATTTTTCATATTACGTTCTTGTTTATTAGACTAGAATGTTTGTCAATCATTATTGCTGAACACATGTGCGTCGGTGGCTCAGGGTTTAGGACGTTCGCCTACCAACGCACATGGTTCGGGGTTCAATCCCTGGCCGAAACACACCTGATATCAGCCTACTAAATTTGGGCTACCGATATCACACGCTGAAAATTCCATAGTTGTACCCAAAATACTGTATGGAATCAAGCTATAATAATTTTAAAGAAAAATCCGATTTTCATTTACCTCGTGTGCTTCATTGAATTTTACAAGTCAGTTCCTCATCTTCACTCAATCTATCTTAACAGTTCAACGTATCATTTCTCAAGAAGGATGTTTTTCTCTGTGCCAAGTACATGAATAAGACTGTTGAGAATAGAGTGTTGCGTTATTGTACTTGTATTTCTCGGTAAAAAACAATTCTTAAGTTTACGTTTTATTTGAGTTGTAATTATAATAGCAGATGTGTTTTTGACTAGTCAGTAAAAATGTTTTGAAGACAGGTCTTATGATCTCTTGAAAACATCATCAGAAACCTTGTTAAACTTTGAATTCCCTGTGGGAGTTCAATCCACTTCATTCAATAGGATTCCTGTTTTCCGAATCACCTTTAAGCGTATTTATTGATGTTTAGTAGTAGTCTAAAGGGATGATTTATTTGTTGTTGACTATAAAAAATTAATAATGTGTGCTAGTTGGTTGAAAAAACGAGTGTGTACTCTCCAAAGCATAAGAAAATGATAAATAAGTGCATCCAGCATTTTGACTTTAGGCGGAATTCGATTATGTCAAAAACATTGAAATCATTCTAATCTTCATAAACACACAATTTGATTATAAAGCCACTGCTTACTAGTGACCAGCTTCAAGATGCATTTCTTAGAGTTATGATGGTGAAACAGCAGCTTGTTGATGCCATTGGATGATGGCCTTGGTGCTGTATCGCCAATCAGATAGAATTTATAATTTACAAGCTATTGAATACCAACTCGGTGGTTGAATAGTAATCTGATCGCTTCAATTTCGTTTCTAGTAGGATTATGTTAACTTGCTACTGATATGTTGTTACAGGCTATAAGGAAACATCTCTCCTCGACTTCTAATAGTTTATCAACTGTTTTCAAAGCGTGGTGAAACCTATCTTTTGTGGAAATATGTGTAAATTAAAGGCATCACACTAGTGTTTGTAATGTCTTACAGAATTTACTGAGTCCTTATTATCTGTATTCCATGCTGTTTTCTTTTTATCGTGTAACTAGATATCGTGTTCGATTGGAGTTGTTGAATGAAAATATTAAAAAGGAGCGTGATGAACAATCACTTCGCATGCGTGAAGAACAAAAAGTATGTGTTTTTGTATTTACACCATGTTAGTGTGAATGGAGAAGTAAACAGTATGGATGTTTTATGCGATAATTTTATCTTACTCAGTGAATATGACAATACAGATATAGACATTAGAATTTACAGAGTGACATGTGGCGAATTCGATTATGTGGCTAGTATGAATGACTCATTATACGAAGCCCAAATGACTTCCTGTGCTGAATGTGTTCTATATGGAACTTTACTCAAATGTGTAGCAGTTCAGGTTGCCACAGTTTATAAAATACATATATAATTATTCCCTTGGATTACGAGTGGAACATAGGGCTTCAACAGCATGTCTCCACTTTCTCTTGTTTTCTACAGTCCTCTTTAGCTGGTCCAATGAATGCTCAAAGACTCTCACCTCCTCCACACCACACGATATCCTCCATTTCACCCTCGGGTTACACCCGATAGCCTGGCGTCCGATGTCATCCTACGGTCTCCTCAACGTGCAACCGATCCATCTCCATTCTCTTCTACATATTTGTTTGCTGAGCAATAAGTTCTTGATTCTTAAATTCTCATAGTTTCTTGTTGCTAAACTTTTCGGGCCTACTATCTGATCTTCACTATGGAGCCAGTGAAGGCAGGTGTTATTAAGTCTTCAGTTGGCTATCGGAAATGATTTTATTGACCCATGCGCTCTAGCTGTTGGACGAGATTGATAAAGGTTCGGGGCATGCCATAGTGTTGAAGTAGTTTACAAATTATTTTACCGTCAACTCTGTCGAAGGCCTTTTCGAAGTCGATGACGTTGATGTAGAGACAGGTTTGACTGCTATTCTGTGCTTTGCTCGATACTGATGCGTAGAGTTGCTATTTGATCAGCACATGATTTGTCTTTCCTGAGTCCAGCTTGTTCCAGGCTGAAGGAGTTCTGCATCCAGTGCACCTTTTATTCTCTCCAGAATGACTCAACTTAGTACTTAACTTGGTGTAGACGAGAGCATTATTCCACGCCAGTTCTTTCAGAGGCTTAAGTCGTCCTTCTTTGGCGGTTTTACAGGGTGACCTTTCTTTTAATCAGTAGGCACCTTTCTTTTCTCCCAAACTCTTTGCAGTAGTGGCGTGAGAACATGTGCCGCAGTCTCTGGGTCCGTTTTCAGTGTTTTATAGGGAATCCTATACGGTCGTGGTACGTTCCCGGCCAAAGTTCAGTAACTTGATTGCATTCAAGATTTCTGCTTTTGTTGGAGGATTGGTGTACATTGGCAGGCAGTCCTTTGCGTGTTGTTGTTGTTGGTGTATTTCTGGGTGAGTTGCCGGTGGTGGTCAATTCAGGAGTCCTTTAAAGTGATCGGCCCATTGTTTTATTTATTTCTCCTCCTTGGTGTCCAGGTTCCCTTGAACATCTTTCATTGGTTTCATCATCTGAATTGATCTCTTCCTAGATAGAGACTTGGTTATCTGATATAGTGTCTTGATGTCTCTTTTGCCTGCGGCCTGTTCTGCTTCAGTCGCCAGCCAGTGTGTTGTAGAATTGTTTTTTCTAGCACTCTTTACTTCTTTATTCAGTGTGATGTACACTGAGCTAAGCTTCTCTTTTCGTTTCACTGTCTTTGCACTGGTTCGTCTTCTGTTTCACCATCTTTCTCTTCTCTATTAGTTTCCAGGTGCCTGTAGATAGCCATTTCTTGTCTTTCCTCTTCTTTCTTCTCAGAACAATTGTACACGTCGGTGGCGCGGTGGTTAGAACTCTCGCCGACCATGCACCTGGTCCGGGGTTCGATCCCCTGCCGACGCACACCTGATATCTATGTTCGGCCTGCAAAATTTGGGCTACCGATATCCATGCTGAAAATTCCATACTTGTACTGAAAATACGGTGTGGCATCAAGCTGTAATCAAAAACAAATAAACATTACTTTCACAGAGTTTCGGTGTTCTTCCATGCAGATTTCCTTACTGCTGCTAAGTAGTGTTTCCGACTTTGCTCTGATGACTGCAGTGAAGGTGTCAATTGTAGTTTCGTCCTTCAGTTTCTAAATGTTATACCTGAATTCTGGTCTGTTTGTATGCTTTCAACTTTACCCTGAAGGTTCCTTACTTTAGACAATGGTATGAGCCCTCATTTGCTTTGACTGCTATTCTTGGCATTACGATAGCCACTCCCTCAATGTGCTCGTGGTTATCGTTTGGGTGATTGGAGTAGATAACTGACACTTGAGTTAACAATTCGGATAGTCCATATCCATTCCTCTCCCCTCTCACAGATTCCTAGCACTCCTGTACCATATCTTCTCACTTTCTGGCAACCTGCGCAACCTTCCCAGATTCCTACGTTGTACAAACATTCCACTTCCCAATGCTTATTTATGATTTCATTGGAAGAAGACACATCAGCCGACTGTCTTCCTGAAGGCTTTCACCAGCCCACATCATTCCGTCTTTTCAATTCCAGCGAAGAATAAGTCTGTCTTTTATATTTATGTTGCTTTTCCAAGTTTCGGTAGCTTTTGGATTGATTTTCTGAGGAAGGATGGCTGGTCCCACGGCCAACCCTTTTTGTTTTCCTGGACTTGGGATGGGCTTGAAAACTATTGAACTAGTAAACTAGGTGAGGTTAAAGACCGTAACTCTAACTGTAGTGGAGACATTTTGTTAAAAAAAATCAGTTACTTAATTATTTATTTGTTTTTAATTTGTGTCTCTACTAAATGTTTCCCCATATTTTAAAATGTTTAGATATTGAAGAATAGTAAACGGGATTTACGCCGTCATTTGGAAACAAGTTTACGTGAAACACAAGAAGCCTTTTTAAACAATAAAGACAGAGTATATTTCAGAGAACAAGAAGCGAAGATGCTTTTAACATCGAATAACCTTTCCTTACATAATTCCAAAGGAAATCATTGAAACCATTTAATTGTACAATTTTGTGATTTGTAATGGTATTTGTCAATCAACTTTACAAAATTTCTTCATATTGTACAGCTATAGTGTATATGGGATATTTTTGAACAAGTTCATTCTGGACTGACATATAAGTAACTTTTATGAGATAATATAAACTTGATTATCGCATGGTTTTTACACATTTCTGTCATTAAATATCTGAATGTTTCTGAGTCATCTATCCACTGCGTTGAAGGTTAGTCATGATTTACAATTCCAACATTCCATCATATAGATAGTCTCTTTTCTTTTATGGTGATTAGTAACGAGAAATGAATATAGAAGTTTATGTAGCTAATATTCAGTTATTTTGTGATTAATCTATTCTATATAACAGCTAGTTTAGTTTTGGTGTCGTGTAGGGGTGGACTAGTAAATTTCACTGCCCCTTAAAAGCTTAGTTGAGATACCAGCAAGGTTCTGTAATAGGAGGCAAGTGTGACTCGGACACACAACATCTTTCCGTAACGGTGATGGTTTAGGGGATGTCTGAAGTTTAGATCAACTGTGCATACTTACTGAAAAATAAGACTTAGAGTGTAGGCACACATTGGTTCCACTGTACTTCTAAAAGGAGAGTGGCATTTTTACGTTGTGAAGTAACTTCTTCAGTTTTTGTTGTGGTAATTGCATCGGAAGCCTTTTCAGTTTATGTTGTCTGAGTTATTTAGTTGAAAAACTGTTATTTTCCACTCATTTAACGTGAATTCTCTGACACGTTTGTATCATTCTGTATTTTGATATCCATTTTTGTGTCTCGGTAGTTTAAACAGCCTAATCACCACCCTGTGTGCGTCGGTGGCATAGTGGTTAGGACGCTCGCCGACCATGCACATGGTCCGGGGTTCGATCCCCGGCCGACACACTCCTTTACCTCGCTAACCCAGAAATAACGCTGGTGAAGAGGAAAGGTTAGGCATGAGGCTAGCAACCCCATCCTGTAAAACAAGCACTGCTACAGAAACTTCAAGCCTATAGCTTGAAGCCCTATGTTCCACTAAGGAACGTGAAGGAAATAAAGAAAAAGAAAGAAAGAATCACCACCCTAATTCCAGCCTCATTAAGAATCCTACGTAGGGGAGCCTGATGTTCCTTCTTTATATGGCAGTAATGCAGGGGCTTTGAAAATGATAAAAGTAACATAATTAATATGCAATTCAAAGCCTCATTCCACTACAGTACCCAAGCCCAACCGGTAGCTGCTACCTTGACGTGGTGGTCGGGCTTGCATATCACAATGACCCAACAAGCTACACTGGCTGGAACTATTATTCATGCAGGTCTTCCCATTCCAGGAAGGTTTTTAGGATAGCGATTAGACTAAAAGCAGTTACCGGCTTAGTGTAAGAATTGTTTTAAACTATGTTCGGGGTCTGTGGGCGAAGTCGTACTGCTGGGAATCAGGGATGTAACAGCAGTGAGGTGTTTCCCTGAGATGACCAGCATGCCATCCAGCTATGCTGTCTCTTCACTTTGGAGATAGGGGTTTAGAAAAAGTCTACCCCAATAATTGTACATCCCGACTCACCCTACGGTGGTCCGTAGCCGGCGGCAAATTTGCTAATACTGAGCCAATCCCAGAAACCAATTCATACAAGCCGTGTGTGGCTGGCCTCAAGCAGTTGTCCTCTGGGCTCTGCGGTCACGCAACACTAACCCTCATTATGTTTCAGGTACCCGAAGAATCAGCCAACTTCCACGGTTGGTTGCGCAGCTGGGAAGTAACAACCGCCCACACACTTCCAAAAGCACGCGAAGCCTACCTGAGCATCACTCTCCCTTACTCACATCACCTTCCTCATCTTGCTTCTCTACTAGAGCTAACACTGTTCTTCAGGCTAGTGAGTTCTCTTCACTTCACTCTGTGACCACAAACAACGATGAGAGCCAACAGCCTCTTAAAGCCACGTCGCCAACTTCATATAGGAGCATTCAACATCAGGACCCTCTGCCAAATCGGACAACAGGCATCACTATCAAGAACTATGGTATCTCGAGCCATGGATGTATGTTGTATTTCGGAGACACGCATACAGGACCTGAGTGTGATTATTCACTTCACCTCACCCGGCCAAGGGTGTCGAGACCCCTTGGCTAGTTCGTGAGGACTCGCAGGTGTAGGGATATCATTGAGTGTTAGGGCAGAAAAATCACTTCCTTACTGGATCCCAGTAGGTAGTCATATTTGTCTGGACCATCTGAACGGGTCCGTCAGAAGAAGGAAAGATGGCGCTACCCGTCGTTGTCTCTTCGTAGTCTCCGCTTAAGCCCCAACAGACTGCAGTTCTGATGAACTAAAGGATAACTTCTACTTGAAACTGTCTAATTTGCTGCAAAAAGCAAAACGTTCAGACATAGTTGTTTTGGCAGGCGACTTGAATGCCGAAGTAGGGAAGTTGTGCCAGATTGCGAAGTATGTAGAGGTGGTACGACGTATGGAGTTCCCTGCCGACGAACCGACAACGATGATCGTCTTCTACAGTTCTGTTCAGAAAATCATCTGCTCCTAGTCAGCACTAACTTTAGACACAAAGAGAGACATTGTGTAACCTGGCGACCTCCATCACCAAATCAACGCTGGACTGAGGTGGACCACATAACGATAGAGTATGGTTGGCGAGGGTCGGTAGAAGACTGCTGCTCCTCTTGGAACACGTGGGTAGACTCCGATCACACTGTGGTTGGCGCACGTTTATGCTTACAAGTGAACGAACATCAGAAATTGCTGGCAGAGAAACAATTACGTCCCCAGCTACATCGAGACACTGAGTCCCTATTTAAGGAAGAACTAGCGGAAGGAGTATCTGAGGTCGACAGCAGGACTCCTCCTGAAGAAGCCTGGCACAACATACAGTTAGATGTAGACACAGCCGTAAAAGCTGTTAGTGACCTAAAAACAAATGTTAGTAAGGGCCGTTGGATCTCTACCGCCTCATCCGAACTGATTGACGCAAGAAGACAGATTCCGTTGAGCTCCGATTGTGATGAGGAGTGAAAGCTACTCAAACGCAAACTAACAAGAAGTCTTCGCAACGACGGTGAACAGTGATGGGCGACGAAATCGAAAGAGATGGGAAAGGCATTGGCGATTGGTAACATCAGACAACTATTTATACTTACTTATCAGGGAAACAGGTGGTGAAGGGCAAACGATAAGTGAAACGATCTGTGAGGAAAATGGCACCATAATTAGCTCCCAGGATAGAGGACTAGAACGTTGGAAAGAACACTTTGAGGGGAAATTTAACTGGCCTACAGCCACGCTCAACTTACCCAACACCTCCTTGAATGGGATATAGACCCAAGTCCTCCGTCCCTAACTGACGTTGCAAAAGCTGTCGCTAATGTGAAGAGAGGCTAAGTAGCGGGACCTGATGGAATGACTCCATAGGTGTTTAAGTACGGTGGAGACAGTTTACTGTCTGCGTTAACTAAGGTACTAGGCAGCGTCTTGGAGACAGAGGAAGTCCCATTGGGTTGGTGTAAGTAATTGATTATCCCGATTTGCAAAAAGGGAGACAAGTCTCCCTATGATACTCACGAAGGGATTAGCTTGACTAATGTGGTATCTAAAGTTCCAGACTCAGTAATCATGCGTAGACTAAGTGGTACACAGGAGGCACAAACACAAGAGAACCAGGCAGGCTTCAGACCAGGAAGAGGGTGTATTGATCATATCTCCACCGTTCGACAGATTCTGGAACATAAGCATACTTACCGGCGTCCAAGGGTTGTCATATATCTTGACCTAAAGGCGGCACTCGATTGTGTCGACCGAGAGGTGGTCTGGCGATGTTTGGCTGTGAAAGGAATGCCGAGAAAATACTTTGCACTGATCAAGGCACTCACTCTACTCGAACTCATGCATTCAGCCAGGTGAGAGCTTACGGCGAGTTTTCATTTGAACTGGTGACAACTAGTGGTGTCCGACAGGGATACCCACTATTCCCGTTCCTATTCATTTTCATCATATATGTACTAATGGACTTAACCCTAAGTGACTTCAGCGACTCACCATCGGGGAATAATCTCGTTGACTTAGAATATGCAGATGATATAGTCCTCCCTCCTAGGTGAAGACGCTGAAAAAATACAGTCTTGTGAACACCTTGAGCTGCAATCTTCGAATGTTTGGCATGCGATTCGCTCGTGCTGTCAAGTGTAAGATTATACTACAGGACTCGACTCGACTACATTGACTACTAGCTTAGAAATAGTGAGTGAAGTGGTAGAGCACGTTGACCACTTCACTTATTCGGGAAGTTGCATCAGCCAACACCAACGGGTTGATTGCTGACGAAATCTCAGCACGGATATGGAAAGTTAGTTTTGCATATTCCAGTTAACGCCGTCTCTGGCGTAGACGTGATATTCGGCTGGCTGTCAACCAAAGGGCGTGTGTACTGCTCAACAGTCCTCTTCGTCCTCCTTTATTGCTGTGAGACTTGGCCACATGAAAAGCCTGGCTGGCTGTCTTTGATCGTAGGTGCCTGAGTTCTATGTCCCGTATAACAAGATGAGCAATATTGAGGTTAGGCATAGGTCGAGTGCTAGGTAAGGAGGAAGGGGAAGTTAATCGACGAGGCTGTGAAGCTACATCGACTGAGATGGTTAGGACATGTGCTACGTATGCCTAGTCATCGCATTCCTCGATGGGAAACGTTAGCTGACATAGGATTGGTTAGGTTGGAAAAGAGCTAGCGGCGGTGAAACCAAAACATGACAGCAGTTAGTTCAAGCCAGCCACGTCAGTACGTGTAGACTTCCTAACTGGCTAGGGTCCTCGGGACGGTAAAAACCAATGGCTAGAGACAATCGGTGATATGGCTCAAAATTGTTCTCAATGGCGCAGATGCGTCAACTCCTTGTGACTTGTAATTTCCAATGAAACTATATTGTTCTTCGTCATTACTATTCCTTTTGCCTGATATTCCTGTTAACTGTTTCTAATTTGCATTTCTACTTGATTCTCTTGCTTTGTGTGCTACAAGGAGGGAGTGTGACGACTTGAACTGCTGCAGATCGGTGCAAAGTTCTATGTTGAAAATAGACAGACAGTGCCCAAATTCTCCATCTACACTTAAGGTATTAGGTTTACGGGTGACTAGATATCGCCAACCTATGTTCCTAAGACCTGTGTTTATAAGTCAAATGAAAACATAAATATATCAGTGTGTTTTTACGAATGCGTGTAGTCTTAGGAATAAGCTTCCTGAGTTAGGAGTATTATCTGAAAAATTGTGACGTTGTGTTGTAGCAATCATTGAAACAAAGTCGTTAGTTGGTGTTGACCTCACTCCACTATAAAGGGATATCTACTCTAGACCACATAGAGTATTTAATCGGAAAGGAGATGGAGTTGCTTTTTTCATTTGGGATGACAGGAATTAGTTCAGCGGTTTTAGAAGCTCATGATAACGGCACCGGTAAAACCGCAAGCTGAGTTATTAACCTGAATAAAATTACTATAAGGATCGGGTTTACCTACAGAAGTCCTGCATGTCAAGCTGATGACAGTCGTCATATGTATACTTGTGGAGCGTGTGCATGCACCAACACAATACGGCCGTAAACTTGACCCCTCTATTCTGCACTTAATGTTGCAGCACTAGAAGGAGGACGTAAGCGACATTAGGTGCCTCCAACCCCTTGGCATTACTGACCATGTTGTTATCACTTTTACTTTTAAGATTCATGACTTCATTCATAGATGAATACCTAGACCAAACATTTGGAAACCTGACATGTCAGTAATCCCGAACAAAGAAACTAACTGACTGGTCGGTTAATACAAATGGGACTATCGAAGAAGCTTGGGTAAGACTTAGGAATACATTAGGATGTGTCGATCCATCTTTTCGTACCTTAGTATACCCTTCAAAAGTTTTAGCTCAAACCACCTCGGATTAGTAGTGAAATAAGGTTATTATTAAGAAAACGAAAAAGTTTATGGGTTCGGTATACAGGAACAGTTAGGAAAAAGTTTTGGATAAGCTACGGCGAAATACAGAACCTTTGTAAGTATATTGTTAGTGGTGGACTGTCTGCATTGCCACAAAAGACTATGTGGGGATTAGACGTAGGACTGAAGTAAGTAATGGTATACCGTCACTAATAAATGATGCAGGTGAGGCAGCCGAATCAGATCAAATGAAAGTAGAAAAATCTTTCTGAATACTACCGTAATGTTCTGTAGTCTAGTTGTAATACCCACGAGTTTCGCGAGGTCACCTTATCTCCACTAAAAGTATCCTAATTACAGCAAATAACACATTAGTGCTTAAATTACCGTTCAAAAGCCAGGTAAATACACCAGGCTGTGGCGGACTAAACCCTCGACTGTTGGTCTCCTTAGCGGATGCAATGTATTTACCACTCACGGAGATTTTTTCAACGCCCCTCTTTGATTCAGGCCATGCTATCCAGGGAGTGGAAGGATGCTATTATAAGCCTTGTATTCAAAGAAGGAAACAGGCAATTGGCATCTGACTACTGCCCTATAAGTGTGAAATGTATGATAGCAAAGGTATTAGAAACAATAATAAGGGACCAGCTATTAGCTAATGTGGAGAAACATGGCTTACTGGCAGAGGAACAGCATGAATCCCAACCAGGACAATGCTGCCTAATAAATTTACTGTTAGCTAGGGAAAACTGACTAGGAATCAGGGATGAAAGCCTACCGTTAGAGGCCGTCTTTATCTATCTTAGTATAGCATTCGATAAAGTATACCTTGTTAGGCTTCAGTAAACTAAACCAGTTTCGATTAGAATAATGCCTATGTGATTGGTTTAGGGACTATCTATAGGGTTGAAAAGAAAAGGTTAACGGTTCATTGTGTGCTTTCGGTTTGGACACCAGTATCGAGTGGAGTAACACTAGGTATTGCTCTGGGACCCTTATTATTCCTGGTATACTTAAACGATTAGCCAAAAATTCTTTACTCATCTCCTTTTTTATTTGTGACCAGTATTAAAACCTGGAAAACTCTAAATATTAATGATGATATGCCAGTCTTACAAGTGATCTACATAAATTAACTGGATGTTCTAACCTCTGGAGTTCGTAAGTTAATTCCATTTAAAAGAGAGGTAATACACTTAGGTCAGAGGTCTTACACGTCGTAGTCCCTAGGAGACACGGAACCCCATGATGTGAAGAGGCATAAGAACTTATGAATTATTGTCAACCATGATTCGGAAACAACTGCAGCTAAGGCTATTGGAATGCCATGGGCGCTTCGAATAGCTTTCAAATGCTTAAATGGGTCTATGTTTAAAGTAACATATGTGAGGCCTAATCTGGGATACCGCATACAAGCGGTTAGCCTATGCTTCAGGAAGAAGGCACTAGTCTTGAAAGGAGCACAAAAGTTAGGAACCAAATTAGCTAGTGGTATCTCCAACCCCCCCCCCATTAAGAGAAGAGGATGGAACGCTTAAACCTCTTCCCAATATCTAACTGAAGAAGGAGAGGTGACTTCACTTTGTCATATCGTATGTGGAAGAATGATTTGGCTGCTGATCCTTCTTAACCTTTCTCTCGCCAGGGGACCTTTGTGAAGTCATCACTAAAAAGTGCTCTAACGTCAGACGAAAAGAATACGTGTGAAATTTAGATTCTAACATACAGTGGTGAACGACTGAAAGTGCTAACTCAATCAAATAATATCAGCACTATCGGTGTATATATATATTGCGAGGACTAACACAGGACACAAGAGCCTTAGATCCTATATTAATTGTACCTGTATCAGTGCTGGGAAGATTCAAAGACTTCATCTACATTTCACTATTGATCCTTTAACTATGGAGGAAAATTGGTGAGGAATGAACCAATTACCATCTGAGTGCTGCCTCAGTTCTTTTTGCTCAGGGATTTCTAAGTCTTTTGAATTTTTTAGCTTTGCACTATGTTAGGATTTTCAAACACAGCTTAGGCGATAGCTACACTTACGTGTGGGCATTTTTGAGGACATTAGTCAAAGTTTGGCGAAACGAAACTTCCCAATACAGTGAAAACGCTGAACTTATCCGGGTTACCCGCATATCGACGCAGCCTACTTGAAGCAAAATTGACAGGAGGAGCATATATAGGCTCGGACCACACTATGGTGCAAGGAACCTTTGATGTCGATTTGAAATTTTTCGAAAAAGCCGAAGATAGATAACAATTCAAATTCAACACTCAGAAACTGTAGGACGAAACTATAAAGGACATCACTGCAGCCATCAGACAAAAGCCTGAGACAGTATGCTCACCTCCTGTACACAGCAACTTTCCGACAGTAATGGTGAAGGAAACCCGTATAGACATTTTAGGAAAGAAGGAGAGATGCGATAAGGAATGACTCTCTACACGTGGAAGTCAACAGAGGAGAGAGGTTTGGTGAAACAGTAAATGAGCCAGTATAGGAGAGAATCTAAGATAAATACACAATGCACTTAATAAAGTCGTGAAGGAGAGTGCTAGAATAACAAAAGACAATTTGGCGAAAATATTCATTGAGAAATTTAGAAAAAACGAAAAATCTGAACGAAGAATATCCTTTTAGATAATTGCCTCTTCCGGCTCACCAAGTATACATACATATACTTATATACACAGAATATTCTAGAGTAATCGTCATCAACAATACTGGTGTTTTCAAATACTGTCGATTCGTAGGGATAAATGAAATTACACTTCAAGAAAGATGCATGAGTGACAATAAGCATGACAGTGTAATAGCAAATAAAATTGAGGAAATCTCCACAACAAATTGAGGATCATTAAAGCCTTGATATCCAAGGTAATTAAAGCGTCTGAACCAACTATTTTTCGATACATATATTGGGCTTCTTAGTTTAGATTCAAACAGCCTCAACAATATGTAATAGCCGAACTCTTCAGGCAACATTAAGCTTAGTTGGTATGCAGTAGATAACTTTGAAGGCCCAGTTAACATCGGTTTTGTGTTCTCTATCTACCAGATGAGAGAGTATAGAACTATGAATGGATATTGTTTCTCCCTTACTTAACCACGCAGGATGTTGTTCAGCAATCCGACGATAAACACACCTAATTATACGGCCTATGTAAGTGGCACGCTCCACAGGAACAGTCAAATTGGTAGGTACTCATAAAAGAGGTGAAACTAGATAGTCACAATACACTTCAGCAGCACTAAATGCTCTTTTTACGGCATTCCTAAAGCGTTGTGTTAATATCTCACTGATTTTATCCCCGAGGAACTGAAATTGAAAGAGTAAGGCCTTTTTAGAAACTGTTAGTACTTTGGCTTGTCTTATTTTTTGATTCATATTCTTATCGATGAATTTTTCTGGATAACTGTTCTCACTCAGCAACTGTTTAATAATATTAAGCTCTTCATTAAGAAATACATCAGAGCAGCTTGCTATTGCTCTATGGATCAAGTACTTTATTAGATTGCATTTGTATTTCAAAGGCATAAAGCTGAAAAAATGAGTATATTGTTTATAAACATATGTATAAGCGTATAGCCAGAAAAGGAAATTATCGAAAAGGATATCCTTTGCTGACATTTTTTGTTTCTTCTCAAGGACAATTTCACGACTCAGTTTACAGTTTACAATTTATTTAGGATAGTAGGCTATATGCCTGTGTTAATCCTCTCGATTTGTTACACACAGGAGGTCCAATCTCGCCTTGAATGAATCAACGGATGGCGCTGATACGACGTGTTCCAGTAGGGAGTCCCAATGGTTCACAGTTCTATGCGAAAACGTATCTCCAGACGCAGACGATTCGACCGTGGTTTTTGAACCTTGAGGTGATGTCCTTGCAATTGGTTGGTGCTAGAAGGAAGAAATAAATTAGATAAATTTGCTCCAAAATCATTTCTTAGGATACAGTATGCTAGTATTAGGTCACCCCTAAGTCGTCTGTATGACAGTGGAAATAAACTCAGTCGACTTAACCTCTCCTCATATGAAAGGGTTGAGAAACCCTTTTTTAGCATAGTCCCTACTCTTTGCACCCTTTCTAACAAGTCTATTTCGTATTTGAAACACGGGCTCGCTGCCTGGATCCCATATTCCAAATGAGGTCTGATATAAGTCGGATATAATATACGAAATATATCAGCGTCAAAGTTCGCAAAAGCCTTGCGTATGGCCCATAATGTTCGAAAACCCTTAGTGGCTGCAGCTCTACAGTTTGTTGCTGTTTTCAAGTCATGCTGCACAACCACTCCCAACTCCTTGTACTCAGTGACCACTGGGAGAGTAATGCCATTCATTGAGTAATTGTGCACGTGACTATGAGATACATGCATAACTACACTATTGCTTGAGTTAATCTCCAAGGGCCAGTGCTTACACCAATCGCTTAACAAGTTTAGATCTTCCTGCAAAGCAAGTTGATCACTGTCATCGTGTAAAGCCCTCCATATCTTGATGTCATCAGCAAACAGTAAACAGGATGACTTAACTACCAATAGAATCTCATTCACATAAATCGGGAAAAGAAGTGGGCCTAGAATTGTACCTTGAGGAACGCCACTCTTAACCGATTCCCATGTTGATAAAACCCCGTTAACTCGTACTCTTTGTCTTCTGTCCTTTAGAAAGTCTTGAACCCAGTCGGAAACCACTTTATTGATTCCCAGACTACCTAACTTTACTAGAAGACCTGAATGAGAAACCCTGTCAAACGCCTTGCTAAGGTCGATGAATATGGCATCCACCGGTATATTAGCATCAGCTGAGCTTGCCCAACTTTCTCTGGCCAAAAGAAGGTTGGTCAAGCAAGAATGACCTGCTCTAAAACCACGCTGTTCCACAGCGAAAAGTTTGTTCCCTTCAATGAACTGAATGATAGCATCACGAATTATTCTTTCTAGTAGTTTAACAACAATACTGGTCAAACTAACAGGACCATAGTTCTGAACTAAGTTTCTAGATCCGGTTTTGATTGCATCTTTCCAGTCTCTTGGACATTTAGACTGGTCCAGAGACATATTGAAGATTACCGACAATGGTTCGGCTATGTTTTCAGCCAACGCTGTTAATATACGTGGGTGGAGTTCATCAGGACCACTGGACTTACCAGGATTGAGTCTCAGAAGCCACTTTAGGACAGTATCCTTTTCAATGTATAAGGGTGCCATTTTCAAGTTACCTTCTGGAAAAGTTACAAAGCTGGTATCAATATTATCAGAGAATACTTGACTAAAGTGCTTGGACAAAGCCTCAGCCTTAGTCAAGTTATCCTCAGCCATGTTTGTCTGGTCATCTTCAAGCATAAGAGGTGGGATAGCATCACTCTTACGTGTTCTTCTCTTGATATATGAGAAGAGTCTTTTTGGGCAGCCTGGTGAACTTTTAACTAACTGGGTTTCGTAAGCTATCCTTGACTGGTGAATCAAAGTTTTACACTGGTTTCTGGCTTCACAGTATTTCAGCCGGAACTGCTGTAGCCCAGTAGAAACAAAGAGATTCCAGAACCTTTTTCTCCGTCTTAGGAGTGTTATAGCTTGTCTATTTATCCATGGTGGCCGGTTTGTCGGTCTTTTAGGAACCCTCCAGGGAATGAAATCAGTGGTAACCCTCTCAAGTGTATTCTTAAATCTATCCCATTCATCTTCAATGGATGAGACAATATTGACTGACCAGTCTTCAGTTGAAGCACGCTCCTTTATAGCGACTATGTCAGCATGCCAAACACTAGGTCGGGATTTGGGTTGAAAACTGACTAAATTGCCAACCCTTAAGTTAAAATCTAACACCCCATGATCACTGTTTGCTAGAGGTGGATGAATAACTAGACCATCCACGTCGTCGTTGTCATGAGTAAGCACCAAGTCCAGCAAGGAAGATCCTTGGGTAGGACCGAATCTTGTACTACCTAAGACATGTTGTGTCAGGGCAACTGAAGCAGAACAAGCCGCAACTAAGAGAAACCTCAGAACTCTAAATCAGGTAATTAGGTTTCTATCCGGGAAGAGATTAACCTATGATAGGTAGTAAAGGAACTGCCAAAGAAGCCAAACAAAGAAAACAATAGGCTTATCACTTCAAAAGACTCTTGAGTTTCTCACCACCTGGAAATTTTGCAAAATTACCACCGACAGGCACAAAACTGACAGTAAACATTAGTTCCGTATGGCGTGAAGTTATTGAAAGCGTAGAAAGTAACATGAATAGACGGAACTCCCCAGAAAGCTTGAGAACAGACTCAGGGACTATAAAAAGTATGCTAATACAACTATTGCAGAAGTCTAAGCATTTACGGATTGGAAGAAGAGTTGCCTTGTCAGACTAAGGAAATAGGGCGACTTAAGCATTTTCAAGAGCTGGCTGGTAATAATACTCCCGTCTACCTCAAGCAAAATTTTAAGCCTTATCATCCTGGAGAGACCAAAAGGTTTTCTGGATGCCGAATTCCTCCCAGAACAGGCTAGATTCACGAAAAGTAAATCATGTACTAGTCGAATTGTATCTCTGCGCATTATGAGCGAACAAAGCCGAGAATAACAATCAACTTTCTACCTCAACTTCATAGACTTTAGAAAGATCTTCAGTAGCATTAACGATGAAGTGAATTCCCAAATATTCCAGCACTGCGGATTGGAGTGCTGCAAACCTCGATCGGCTTCATTCAATAACTGTATGGAAGAAAGAGCAAGATACATCCCAAGGAATCGTGACGTATTATTCAGTCAGCTTTAGAAATAGCGGTAAAAGCTGCTGACAACCTAAAACCAAATGTTCGTTAAACTCAAGAGAATTTCTATTACTTTATCCGAACTGATAGACTCAAGAAGACTGTATCCAGTTTGCTCTGAACATGATGAGGAGCGAAAGCTGCTCAAACGCAAACTGACCAAAAGTGTTCGCAACCACAGCTAAAAGTGGTGGGCAACAAAAGCGAAATATACGGAAAAGCCATCGGCGACAGAAAACACTAAACAACAACTTAAGCTTATTTAAGAAACGACTTGTAAAAGACAACTGATAAGCAAGAGAATGTTCGAGAAAAGTGGGGCCTTTTTAGCTGTCAAAGTAGAAGGCTGAAACATTGGAGGCTGGAGTAGTTTAACTAGCCTAAAGCCACTCTCAACCTGCCCAAATTTCAACGCCTACCTGAATATGATGTAGAGACCAGTCCTCTATCTGTAAGTGAGATTATAAGGGCTATCTCTAATCTGAGATGAGGCAAATCTGTAGGGCTTGACGAAGTAACTCCAGAGGTGTTCAAACACGCTGGTGAAAAATCATCTTCTGGGTCAAATGGAGTATTACTTAGTGACTGGGAGTGATACAGGATCAGAGAGACTGGTGTAAATCACTGATTATTCCAGTTTATAAAATGGGAGACAAGTCTCCCTATGATAAGATTGACTAATACAGTAGCTAAAGCCCCAGGTTCAGTAATCGCGAAGTGCTCGAGGGGAACTAACCCAGGAAAACTAGCCATGCCTCAGGTCAGGAAGAGAGTGTACTGATGACGTATTTACACTCTGACAGACTCCGCAATATACTCACCAGCATCAAAAACTTCTCATATATCTTGACCTCAAGGTGTAATTCGACCCTGTCTACCGAGGAATGCTATGGTAATATTTGGTAGTGAAGGCGGTAGTGAGGATGTCTATTGCACTAATCAGGGTGGTCTACTGATCCTATTTTCGCTTAATTTCATCAAAGATATGCTAGTGAAATTGATCCTGACTAACTTGAGCGACTTGAGTATTGACTCGTTACCAGAGACACAGCCTTGCGGACCAAGACTAAGTGGATTATATTGTGCTCCTAGTTGAACACTCTGAAAAAAAATGCAGTCTTCTAATAACTTCGAGCAGCAGTCTTCGAATGTTTGGTATACTATTCGCCCCTATCAAATGTAAGATGATGCTACAAAAAACCACTCTGGACCGAATCCTAGATTGAAGACAGGAAGTGTAACGGCAGAGCATGTTGACCACTTCAATTATTTGGGAATTCGCATTAGCCCTAATTCACTGATACCTAACAAAATCTCAGCTCAGATATAAAAGGCTTATGTCATTCCATTATGTGATATACGTGATATTCGGTTATCAATCAAAGAAGGTATGCGCTGTGCAGCTTTTCACTCTGTCCTCCTGCATGACTGTGAGACATGACCACTGAGTTTAGAAGATATGAAGAGACTGGCTATTTGTCTTTGATCCCAGCTTTTTGCATTCTATCTCAAGTGTGATGTGGTATAATATTGTTAGCAATATCGTAGTTAGGAGTTTAGTGCTAAGTGAGAAGGATATGTCAGACGATGAAGTTATGAAGCTACATCGATTGAGGTGACTAGGACACGTTGAACACATATCCAGTCATCGCCTTTCTCAACTGGCAGTGTCAGCTGACGTAGGACTAGGTTGAAAAAGAGTTAGGGGCGTTCTAGTCAAAACCTTTCATTAGTTCATGAAGTCTTTGGCAGTTGGTTTGTACCATGCAGGGAGGTGCAGGCTACTTGGCTGGGTACTCAAAATGCTAAAAACCAATGACTGTAGACTATTGGTGATGTGGCTCAAAATCATTTTCATTGACCCAGATACATTTACTTTTCGTGATCTCCCATATACACTAAAGGCTGCTTTTCCGTGCTGCTATTTGTTCACCATCATATTTCTGTTTATCATAGTTCTGTAGAATCTCTTTTTCGCTATCTTTTGTCTACCTTTGTGTATTAGGTGGAGTGCAAATTTGAACTTCTACGATTGTGCAGAGTTCTATGTCGAAACTCAGATAGGCAGCAGGTAAATTATGATGTCACATACCAATTGATTCACACCTAAAAGCTCAGAGGCGGTTACAAAGTGAAGACAGGAGCAAGGCAAGACTAGCTACTGTCAGCGATGATGTCGCACATTGTGGTGCCCTGTATCATCTAATAGACTATGGGGAGCGGGAAGACAGCAATACTTTTGACCAAAAAAGAAGACTTGAGAAGATCCCGACTTCTTGGATGACCTGCATCGAAAATCGTACAAATTCGAAGGTCTACAGGTGAAAACCAATAAGGTGGCAGAAACAGCAAGCGAAGAGAGGACTTCAAGTAACCACGCAGAATACAGAAGGTGATGGGGATACCTAAAAAACTCCAGCGAACATCAATCACTACTGATAACAGAAATTTTCCACTTAGCCAGGTAGCATCATAGCAACTAAAGGCGACAGAGATGGTGATACCAAAGTCACTGAAAATGGCATTAGAAAAGCAAGCGAGATCAATATAATTCACTCACCATATAATTATAACATGATATAATCATACTGAGTCTACTTGACGAAATTTCCACTTCGTTTTTAACGTTGCACCTACGAGCTACTTTATGAGTACTACCAATAGTGGCTACCACCATAACATTCATGATCTTTCCATATACTCAATTCTTTCTCACTGTCATACAGCGAAGATTTTGTTAGCTTTTGGAACTGCAAATGAAGCATGATAATATCAATTCAATTCTATTATTTCACGGACTCTTTCCAGACGTTTCCAAACCAAATAATAATAATATGTTCATCTGTAAAACATTGACTGTTTCAGTAAAATGGCTTTGTTGATGTGCATTGAATATCCGCCATGAGTATGGATAGCTTGCTCAGAATAACAAATTCTCGTAAATCCATCCATCTCACGTTGTCCACAGCAATTAAGGACACCTTAACATAACGATGGAAAGGTTCTACTGGTCTGGATGACATGCATCATAGCGAATGTGTCTTATTTATATTTTTATTATTCCTTTGGATTCCCAGTGGGACATATAGCCTCAAATATATATATCCACTGTCTTCTATTTTCTGCCATCTTCTTCAACCGGGTCCATGACTGCCCGTAATCCCTCAACTCTTCCTCAAACTATTGGACGACCCACTCGTCGCTTCCCATTTGGATTCCACTAAAGGGCCTGGCGATGGTGCGATGTCACTCAACGGTTTGCTTAACGTATGCCCTATCCAACTCCATTTTCTCCTACATATTCGATGGGCAGTCGGCTCTTGGTTGGTTTGTTCCTAGTCAGAGTTTCTCGTTACTAATTCTATCTAGCAGGCCATTATATCTTCAATATGGAGTCATTGAAGCGGGCAGCTGTTGATAAAAGTCTGCAACCTGTTGGAGACCTTTTTCGTGACATACTGGTCAAGTTTCTGACCCGTATAGAAGAATCGACTTCACATTGGTGTTGAAAATCCGAATCTTGTTGTTTATGCTAAGGCGGAGTGCAGAAGATTTCCAAACTGGTTTCAGGTTGATGAAGGTGTATCTTATCTTTCCGATTCTGACTTTGACGTCTTCATCCGTTCCGACCTTGTGTGACTGAAACCGTGCTTCCTAGATAAGTGAGGGAATTACCCTCTGCTAAATATCTCCTGTTAATGGTGATTGGTGCTGATTGTTATTGCTGTTCGTTGGTTACCCTCATCGCCTCCTTCTGTTCACCTGAAGTCCTGTCTTCGCTTGCACCCTCTTTTGCAAGTTTGTTGGCTTTCACCTGTAAATATTCGAATTTGTGTGACATTAGACATAAATCATCCACGTGCGAAGTCCGGATCTTCTAGAGTCTTCTTATCGGTGGTTCAGAGTATTCCTGTCTTCTCACCGTCAATGCACAGTCTGATGCATAACCCAGTCCACCACAATTAAGAATAGTAGGCAGCCAGCTTGTCTTATTCCTGTATGCACTTCGAACGCATCACTGAGTTTTACGTTGTGGATCACCTGGCATTGTCATATAGACAGCTGTTGAATGAGGTTGGTAAAGACTTACGCACTACACACCGTAGTGGTGAATTAGTTTCTTAATTACTTCTTGGTACAGTCAACGATATCGAAGGCCTTTTCGAAGTCGACGAATTTCAGGTAGAGACAGGTTTGACTGCTATTCTGTGCTTTGTTCGATGGTGATGCGTAGAGTAGAAAATTGATCAACACATGATTTGCCTTTCCTGAATCCAGCTTGTTCCGGCTTGCCCGCATCCTTTATTCTCTCCAGAATGACGCAGCTTAGTATTTTACTTGGTGTGGACAACAACATGATTCTATGCCAGTTCTTCTACAAACTTAGGTCGCCCTTCTTTGGCAGCCTGACAAAGTAACCAACCTTTCTTCCAATCGGTAGGTACTTTTCCTTCCAAACCTTTAGCAGTAATGGCGTGGGCACATCTGCCGCAGTCTCTGGGTCCGTTTTCAGTGTTTCCTGGGGATTCCATATGGTCCTGGTACCGTCTCGGCCAACGTTCAGCAACTTGACCACATTCAGGATTCCTGCTTTTGTTGGAGGATTGGTGTACATTGGAAGGCAGTTCTTTGCGTGCTGTTGTTGTTGGTGTATTTCTGGGTGAGTTGCCGGTGGTGGTCAATTCAGGAGTCCTTTAAAGTGATCAGTCCATTGTTTTATTTATTTCTCCTCCTTGGTGACCAGTATCCCTTGAACATCTTTTATTGGTTTCATCATCTGGGTTCATCTCTTCACGGATAGAGACTTGGTTATCTGATATAGTGTCCTGATGTCTCTTTTATCTGCAACCTACCTGCCTGTTCTGCTTCAGTCACCAGCCAGTGTGTCGTAGAATTGTCGTTTGTCTTTTCTGGCACTCTTCTTCAATTCTTTATTCAGTGCAGTGTAAAATGAACTCAGCTTCTCATTCTGTTGTCCATCTTTGCATTGAGTCATCTTCTCTTTCACTATCCTCCTCTCCTCTCTTCTATTAGCTTCCAGGTAGATGTCCACTGAGAGCCATTCCTCATCTTGTCGGTGGCACAGTGGTTAGGACTCTCGCCGACCATGCACATGGTTCGAGGTTCGAGCCCCTGCCGGCGCACACCCGATATCTATGGTCGGCCTGTGAAATTTGGGCTACCGATATCCATGCTGAAAATGCCATACTTGTATTGGAAATACGGTGTGGCATCAAGCTGTAACCAAAATAAATAAATAAATAAAAATAAAATTCTTTCTTCCTAAGACAGTTGTACAAGATTCCTTGAATATCGCCTTCGTAGACTTCCAATGTTCTTCCACACAAGTTTCCTCAGTAATGTCACGTAGTGTCTACGTCTTTGCTTTGATCTGATCTGTAGCGAAGGCATCCCTTGTGGTTTCGTCTTTCAGTTTCTGAATGTCGAACTTGAATCACAGTGGCCTGTCTCTACTTGTTTTCATTGATTTCAGCTTCACCTTAAAGGTTCCTTGAACTAGATGATGGTCTGAGCCCACATCTTATCCCCTCCTCGACTTTGTATCCAGCAGGCTGCGTTTCCACTTCTTTGAGCAGCAACTATTTGGTTTGTGGTATGTCCGTCAGGCAAAATCCATATCACTGCTCTTGTATATATCCTTGTGTTTGTACATGCTCCCTCCGGTCACCAAATAGTTGAAAGCACAGGAGTCTGCGAACAATTCTCCATTTTCATTGATTTCTCCGAAACTCTATCGACCCATAATGAAATCTCCTCCTATATTATCTGCCTTCAGTTTGGCTTGTATTCATATCGCCCATGATGATTTTGATGTCACTATTTGGGATGTCGTCCACTACTGTTTGTAGTTGTCTGTAAAAGTCTTCCTTCTTCTTTTGTTCCATGTTGTTTGTAGCATTGGATGACTGTGACCTTACTTCCTTTTGAGTTGAATCTTGTTATCATGATCCTGGATGAAATTGGTTTCCACTGCATTAGGGCTCTGGCTGCTACTGATGACATCATGATAACCACTCACTTTCTCAGTGTGCTCGTGGTTGTCGTCTGGGTGACCGGAGTAGATTACTGACTCTCCCGTTGACAATACTGTCAATCCACATCCATTCCATCTGCTTTCACAGATACCCAGTGCCTCTAAGCCACATCTTCGCATCTCCTCGGCTACCTGGGCAGCCTTCCAAATGTCTTACATTGTACGTACATTCTACGTCCCCGTTCTTACTCATGCTTCCATCGAGAGAAGACATCGGCTGACTGGCTTCCCGAAAGCTTTCGCCAGCCCGCTGTGTCATTTGGCCTCTCCGATTCCAGCAAAGAATAAGATTTTTCTTGGAATTTTTCGTATTTTTGATATATTTTCTGTGTGTTGAAGTTTCTCTAGCGGTTTGAAAGATTTAGTGGTTTGTGGTTGCTAGCCCCACGTCCAACTTTCCCTATTTACGTGGGCTTAGGACAGTCCAGAAAACTAGCAAGTCAGTTAACTAAGCGAGAATAGCTTTTTCAAGGTAGTGTTTTCAAATTGTGACCATTAGTCAGTTGCCAAAGCACAAGGGCGTCAAAGATATGGTACCTGTCCCTCCAATAAAACTCTACTCATCTTCTCAACAGTGATATCGAACTTAGGAATAGCCTGTCATCAGCAAGTAAGCCGATCCAAATGAATGACTATTTAACGATGGAAGCAAGTTAACCATATGTAGATGTGAATGTGTCTTACATCGGGTGTGGTAAAACACCTAAGCAGCGTGATATTACGTCCGTGTGAGTTGAATGTTGGTATTGTATACAAGCTTGAGTCCACTTTCTTAAATCCAGGTTAATACCTGACAACCCTAATATATTTGATATTTTTTTGTCTGTAGCATAAATAATAGGAGGAATTTTGTGCAGCGCTTCAAAGACAGCCGTATGCAAAGAAACAGAACCACTGTTCTGGAAATCCCCGTTGACATACCACACAACATGGTACCCTCACTATTCACAATCGGTATGCTCTTCAGCCACAACTATATGGAGAACTAAGGTCTATTTACATCCTCATAAGAACGCTAAATTTCAGCTGTTTTTCCTGAGGCAGTTTTCTTGGTAACTATAATGGTGCAAATGCGAGACAAGGGTCGGGATATTCGATGTGAACTGAAAATGACTATCTCTAGTGGTGTGTAAGGCATGCGCCTAAGTTTCGCAGTCAGAAAGCATGATAAACTCATGACTTCTTATGAGTTAACCAAAATGTCTAACATATATATGTGCTTACGATTACCTTTGAGCATATTCGTTAACGTACTTATACAGGTTGAGGGTGTTGAAGTTCACGGTTAGTACGAAGTATAATAATGCAAGATCTAATACCCACAACTTCTATAGTATTCGTTTCGCGTAGTCCATAAGCAAAGCAAAACAACAGAACTGATTTGCCAAACTAAGAATCATATTTCGGGACCAAATCGGAGTGTGAGATGAATGTTTAACTAGCTAGGGATAAGGCACGAACGAACGAACGTAACACAATGGCGTCCCAAATGGTTCGGATGCTTTACTGTAAAACTTCAGCCGAACAGATCCACTTAAACAGTCAGGATCAGAATCCAATGTTGAGTGATGAATGCTGCACCTAATAATTCTGGGGAATTAACTACCGCTATAGCTCACACCCCGCGTAGTGAGGTTGTGAGAAGCCTAAGACAAAACCAGTCAGAATTAAAAGCCTAATGGTGGCACCATTAGTGAAGCTCTTCCGATCGGCTGGATGGATTGCCTATTGGTCGCCTACCTATGCTAATATGGTATATAAACATGGTTTCTTTGATGTTCGTCCGTTGGATCTCTCACTTCGTCTGCTTCTTGCCTAATGCCCGTCACATTTGGAATAGAAAGCTAGAATGCTGAGAACCTTGTCGAGGAAAATGTACCAAAAATAATATTTGAATAATGATACACATCTACCATACAGAAAAATAATGCGGAAAATAGAACACTGAAAAACTGTGTTTTTAGTGTAGGCAACATGTACAGCTATAGAAATAAAATTTTGACTTATCTTGCGTGATTTAATAAAAAAGTGATGTGCCTGAGAGAAAAAATATCAAAAACGAACAAAATTGGGTGAGTCGCATCATTTAGTTATGTGAGATAAGTGTAAAGATGTTCTGGGAATCTCATGGTTCGTCCAGAACGCGTTTTCTTTTCAGTCTCGATTGAAGGTTTGGTTGCCATCGCCATGCTCTGACGACTAACGGGTATTCGGTCAACTGTGTATTATTCGGAATGTTTAGTTCTAGGCTCATGGGATCGCCTTCTAAGTAGGCCGGTTTCAGACGATCGATACTAATAGAGTCTTCGCAGCCTTTTTTGTCTAGGACAAAGAATTTATCCGTACGTTAAATGACTATATGGTCCATTGTATGGGTGTTCCAGAGGGTGACGCATAGGGTCACGACGAACAAATACATATGAAAAATTTTTCGGGCACTGATGAACAAAGACGTCTGTGGACTGTGGTCGGAGGGGAGCAGGTTTAACTGAACTCATTGCGTTTATAAGCCTGTTGATGTACGAGGCACAATCTACAGTTGGTGGGAAGCTAGAGGAAGAAACAAATTCACCTGGCAGTCATCGTTTTGTGCCATATACTAGCTCAGCAGTAGCACAACCTGTATCAGTTTTTTTAGGCATTTCGTTTGCCTAGGAGAAATGTTTATCCAACGAACTGTTCGCCGCAATCCACAAGATGTCGGTACCAAAAAATCTTGAATCCCTGTTACCTTTGCCATAATGAAAAGATTCAAAGCTCATCATTCATACTAGAAAAATGTTAATGAACGACCACTAAGCTGACACCTGGCTAGACTGACTATGATATAATGTTCAGATAGCTTTGCAGAAGTCTGTTGTAATTTGTTATAATTCGTATCTTAGTCCGAACGAGACATGAGAATGTCTTGCTAATACGCATAAGCAAAGTTCAGTTCATGGAAGAAATCGCAAACGAAGTTCACGTGAAACTGCGCAGGACGAACGATCTGAGAAAATAACGAAAGATGTTATGACCACCGACTCCATTTAGATGAATCCGAATCTGATACTAGGCATGTGTCAGCTTAAAATTTCTAAAGGTAAATTAGCCATCCAGAGATGCGCTGAAATCATATATGGGAGGAGAAGCATTGTATGACTGTCTGAAACCGTTCTAGCGGTTATCTTTTTGTAGTCATCACAAGCCCTTCAGTCAATACCAGTATACTTCGGCACTGTGGGAAAAACATAGGTGGGTTTACACACTAATGCTACTACCGTCTGCATGGTTTTCAATTATCTTGGTAAAACAACATTGCTAATACTAACTTTGTTTTTGTGTGATCCTGTAGTCAGTACTTAATGCGTAAAATGCTTCCTAATTCTACTATAAAAGAAAGTAACGATTACTGGTGCATAAGAGCAATAGATCCTTTAATTAAGATAGACCAGATGAGATTAGAGAATTATGTGTAGAAATGTAATCACATGCAATATCATCTATTTTGAGTAAGCGTATACCAGTCTATAACAAGTTTGCATCAAAAGAACACATACTCTCATTCTTAATATCAATTCCATCAGTTCAAATGTATCTTTCAGTATATATGTAGACAATTAACTTTTGATTGAGTTTAGCAATTCCAGTATTGAAGATGTTTATCTGTGGGTAGTCTACTCACTGACACTATAGGACGTACATAATGACTTGGTTTATGTATTTTTAGTTAAACCATACGCGCGCTAGGCCCTCGACTGGAATCTAAATGGGAAGCGATGAGTGGGTCGTCACTTCTAGGGTGATATGGAGGAGATCGTGCTAGGAAGAGATGAGCGATTACGGGCAATCGTGGACCCAGCTGAAGAGGATGGCAGAAAATAGAGGAAAGTGGAGATGAGTATTTGAAGACCTATGTTCCACTCGGAGCCCAAGGGAATATTATGGTTTTAAAAAGAGTCAAACCTATCTCTACTGGTAACATTTAAGTTAAGAAGCTCCACGAAATTAGCCGACACTGTGCCTTTTAATAAGTGAATGTCTTCTGAAGAGTGATCTCAGCTAAATTTTGCTCTGATCATTAATAATAGATTACATTTTGAAGTTTATATTCCCTTTTATTACTAATAACAACTCCAGAACCTTTATCAGGTTTCATAATCATTCTGTTAGGATTTTTCCGTAGTTCTCTCAAGGCTTTGAAATACGTTTCTATTCCTGATGGTCTTTAAAGAACTGGTAAGATGTATCCATCATCTTAGCTTTAAACTAACACACACCTCCAGCCGATGTCGTGACTGAGGGGTTTAAGTTAGTCGTACAAGTTTGCAAATCCAGCATCGATAACTAATTGCTTAAAATGCACATGTGTGAAGCACAAAATTTTGGCCAATAGGACTAAGCTTCTTTCCGATGAGTGGACAGTACAATATCAGAAATATTCGTAATATGTTCTGTTTTGGACTAATGGAAAAACAGCTGAATTTTTCAGCCCCTTTAGTATATTGGCTTTCGTTTTACAGGTAACACTACAACAAAACAGAGGTTTTTGGCGACATACCGTTGATTACTCCGATAAAATATGTGATGCGTCGAAATGAAAGTTAATTCTGTTTTCCATTGTCGATATGCGGTTGCGTAAGACAAAAAAGATTAGAAATATTTAATTGTTACTTACTGAATTATAAATTTTAATAAAGCTATTTGTTCTATAGCCTAATTTTGAGTGATTTAGACGTTTGACCTACACAGTTGTTAACCTAGCAGCCGGCTAAAAAAATATTTTGTAAGCTCCATTGTTTTAGTCCGATTATTTTGTTGTTGAAACTTCTAGCCAGTTTAATTTGTTACGAATTAGATTTATGTGTCAAACGTGCTCTAGGCTGAATTCATTTACAAAATATTTCGGTGAAATTCCACACTACGATGATGCTGATTACTCATGAATGATAGATTCATACAATGTTGGGTTAGGAAAAATTGTCAAGTCAATTTAAGGTTATAAAAGATGTTTGATGGGTGGTTAGTACAAAGTATTACAGAGGAGATAATTTTTTTTTTTATTCCTTCACGTTCCCAATGGAACATAGGGCTTCAAGCTAGAGGCTTGAAGTTTCTGTAGCGGTGTTTATTTTTACAGGATGGGGTCGCTAGCCACATGCCCAACCTTTCCTCCTTACCATCTTTTATTTCTGGCTTAGCGAGGTAAGGGGGAGTGCGTCGGCCGGGAATCGAACTCCGGACCATGTGCATGGTCGGCGAGCGTCCTAACCGCTATGCCACCGACGCACACATAGGAGATAATAGTAAGTCTGTAATGAGAAGTCCATTATGAAATAACCAACCAGCTTGGTTCAGCAAGGGAGAAATTAAAAGCATGAATAGCTCAATTTTTTTACACTTGGTCGATACTGGACATCGCATCGGCACCAACACAGTCTCCTACACACAGCTGAAGCTGTTGCAATCAGATCGACTACATCGGAAATTTGAATCCAAAAAGAACACGTTCAGACGCCGTTCCTACTGTGGCCGAAATTGGATTAAGGTTTCTTCTTCTATCCGAGAGTACTCTTCCCCATACCCTCTAGGCTTTTTTTACTTTCCTTTATTTATTATTACAATTATTATTATTCACTGGAAATTTGACCTTTTCATTCAAACATTCTCTCAATACTATCGAAACTTCCATTTGTACTGCCTGAACTTATTATTAATAATACTGTAACAACAGAAGGCAAGACACGGAAGGCAAAATATATTTTTTGTTAATCAAACCACTTTATATATGGGATATATATATATATATATTCAAATATACATAGTATTTTGTTCTTAATGCAGTACTGAACTGTGGGAAAGTAATCTGTCTCTAACATCAAATAGAATGTTCAAATGGATATATTGTGTTGCCAACTTGAACTGTGGGAATATGTGAGAATACCATTCCGTTGGCAAACATTGTCTGCATCACTCTATTATGGATAAGATTTTATTTTGATAAATCACACAGTGTTGTACAGTAATATTAACTGATGATGTTTCGAGCATAAACTATTGCTCATAATCATATCAACCCATTCGAAAGCTTTTGGAGGCCCATTTTAAACTAGGAGTCGTTGAGTACCATGTGTAGAGAATCAATCTCAAGTTCACATGAGTGGAGTGAATGTCAGAAATGTAAATTTCTAATAAGTCCGCTAAAAATACAACTCACTAAATTTTTATCCCAACAAAATCTATCCACAACATCCAATCAACTAGTATTTATGCAGCTTACCAGATCCTGACACCGCTATTCGGTAGACAATACTTCTGTGGCATCATCTTCGATTTCCACAAGGCCTAAACTTATGCCAGACAGACATATTCCAACTTTCCCTCAGAGAACACTGTATTTTGATGAATGTTTATTCTAAATCAAGGCGACTTTTGTTCGGTAGAGATTCAATTCCTGAAAGATGGGGATAAAACGTGGTCAAAGATATCATTGTGTCTGTAACAAAACTAATTAGCAACGGTGACATTACGCATTTGAAAACAACAACAGTGGTTATTGTCTCCTAAGACGAAAACTATCAGACGGCTGTATGAGTCTAAATAGTTTCTTGATTAGTACAATACGATTTGTCGTTGGCCTAGTTTACTCCTCAGGTTGCCTCCGACCAAGCACATCACATCACTCAGTCTACGGGTGTATAGATATGGCCCCTAGTATCTTAAACACTTTCAATCGAGGTTATTCATCTGAATCACTTGTCTTTTCTTATCAACTGAGATGACCATCGATGTACACCAGTTTGACAGAACTATCTCAGTTTCCTGAACACTAACTACTAGTTTACTTATTCTAGCCAATAACTCAAAATCGTCATCATTTTAATCCCCGTTGAAGCCAGACAGTAAGGTCGTGTTGATTAGCCTCGTTTCAGATTAGAAACAGTCATTGCAACGTCAGTCAAACCACTAGCACCGGTGTCTACAGTTGGATGGTGGGAATTTGTAAAACCCCACCCTTTACTCAATCAGCCATGTATATCATCTATGGCTAACATCTCTTCTCCCACTTCAGCATGTGATATCGGTAGCCAAAATTTAGCAGGCCGACCATTGATATCACGTGTGCGTCGGCCGGGGATCGAACCCCGGACCATATGCATGGTCGGCGAGCGTCCTAACCCCCTCGCCACCGACGTATATATTTCCTGTTCAAGCGCATCTTCTAAATGTAACGTGAATTACTCACATGCGTCATGACATTATTGTATGCACGCAGTTACTCTGTATGGACTATACGCACATCGTTGATTCAATCTGGCATCAAATTTCTCTCTGTACAACACAACCGTATTTCAAGTGATGAATAAGACAATTAATCGCGTATATGCTAAGACCTCTTGAATCTAGTTGACTAACAATTACTGTTTAATTTCTAAGCAATTCTTTTTATTATAAAACTAATTGTATAGACTGTTGTGCAAATATTTAGTACTACAAGAAAAATAAAAAATAAAAAGAAGCAAAATAGGAATTGATAGTAAAAAAGGTAATTAGTGTTATGATGTAATATAGATATAATCAGATAAGGATACTTAATTCATCAGTTAGTAAATAAAGTTACAAGGATTGATTCTATATTGTTATATTGCTCTTCACTTCCATATTATCCTTGTACGGATGTAGTGCAGGATATACTTCACTATTTAAAAATATATCAACCTAGACAATTAAATTAAAACAAAACAGATAGAGAGGATTAGGTAATTCACTCGAGTTATACAACATCAACAAGAAATCATCATCAAAAGGCTACCAAGAAGAAATTCATTCTACCGTAAATGAATAAGCAAAAGTTATCTCTCTGAAATAACAGCTAGAAAATTAAACCCGGTCGATGAAATGGATATAGCACACAAGCCGGCCGGCCAGCAAGCCAGTCGGTACAATCACTTTATTTGATATTATGCAAACCAAAAGATCCAACCGGGAAAAGAAGATAAAATTCATACCATTTGCAAAATGAATTGCATGTATAAACTGCAGTAGACAACACTACATCGGTCAAGAAAGTGGGCATCCCCTTCAAATCCAAATGCATTTAGACAATTAGGGACACCAATTTGACATTCTGAATAGAGGAAACACGGAAAATACTGTTGCGAAGGAATTTCTAGAAGCCTGGTACTCAAGTGAGTCAGTCAGCAATTACCAAACACACTATCCACTATACACCAAATTTACCAGCTAATAAAAAGTAAGTCACAAGACCAGAAAGTTCACATCCCAAGTCAGTAACAGAAATGATCAATTTTTTTCCTTCACGTTCCCCAGTGAAACATAGGGCTTCAAGCTAGTGGGCTGAAGTTTCTGTAGCAGTGTTTTACTTTACAGGATAGGGTTGCTAGCCTAATGCCCAACCTTTCCTCTTTACCAGCATTATTTATGGCTTAGCTAGGTAAAGGCCAGGTATATCAGGTGTGCGTCGGCCAGGGATCGAACCCCGGACCATGTTCATGGTCGACGAGCGTCCTAACCGCTATGCCACCGACGCACAAAATGATCAATACTGACGTAAATCAACAACTAGTCACGACAGTGGTTGTCAGGAGATGCAACTGTATCACCATTCATGGAGAACTGAAACGAGTTCAGTCCATACTAAAACCTGCGCTGAAGAAAGGTGTTGTCTAGAAGAACGGGGGGACGACGAAGGCTTCGCAATAACTATTTGAAAAATTAGTAATTACTTTTACATAAAAGAAGCTGCAGTTGGAAAACTTATAAGAGATTAATTGGAAGAAAATAAAGTGATTTTAACTTTTTATTCTGTTTAATCTGTGGAGAAATAAAATGCATTCGATTTGATGACTGTCGGTTATCATAATTGATATAATTTATTTGAAAAATGTAATGTATTTGCTCAATTCATTTCCATAAATCTGATCATAGGCGTACTTGTCACACGACTGTATATTATAAAAATAATAAAGTATTAAGAAGTGAGAGAACAGACATGATTCTAGTTAAAGAGCCATTCTGAATGCCAGAATAACAACAGTGATCAATAAACCAAATAGAGATAACAGTGCACATATCTGCTGTTTATTCAACCAAAGTTTACCAAGGAAGGTTTGAAGGTGATGACAAGTTGTTTCTGAGCACATACATTTGGTTAAAATTTCCTGATCACTTAACGCTTTTCACAAACCTTAGGACGCACCCCAAACACGTTTCAACGATCACTTTAAAAGAGGTGCAAAAATCAATTTTATGCCCTGTATCTAGAATATGTTTCTCAATAAAACAGCTGGTTCGTCTGTTTTTTCACCAGTCAGGGGTTCAAGGGATTCGATCTACTTTCGAAGTCATTTAGGAATATGCTCCATAGGCGATATCTGCACAGGATGATGAGTCCTGCCTACATATATGTATATATAAATATCTGGCCACCCGTCAATTTAAATCGGTTAGAATGATACACTAGCAATCAAGGCCACAGAGGTACACAACAATTTTGCTTATCTTATAAACGCATTTCTAAACAATACTGTTATTCTTTGTTTTCGTTCTTATTTTGCGTGATTTAAACGTTTGACCTACTTAGTTTAGTTAACCTAACAACCAGCACAAAATATTTTGTAAACTGAATTCTTTTGTTGTCGGAAGTTTTAGTAGTTGACTGACTTATTTTTGTTTCTAATTAGGTTCATTCATTTAAACGTGACTGTTGTAATAAACGCTGTTTTCACAGACATTTTGAACACACATATTTATTTGGCTCTTCAAACATCTAATCCCACTTCACGTATCTTTGCTCGTCTAGGAAGTGTTGGATCGACGTGTATGAGACAGATGCCTGAGCCAGCACAATTGACAGACATATTCACAACAGCGCTAACCGACACCCACCCCAATTGAAACAATGTATCAATTCAGGTTCGAAGCTAGTGCTGATCAGGAATTTCTAATGACCTGAACAAAATTGTAGGAGACAATTGTCATCATCAGTTCACTAGCATGACACTCTGAAGACAATCCACCAACCAGTATGTTTTACTGTTTACATCAGATGACCAAACTGAAAATTGCAATAACCCAACAACTCTTCTCCCCTGAGCTACTAACTGCATACATTCTGATTACATCTATCCTCTACTTCTTCTGAAATGCAGTCAGCTGCTGCACAATAAGGGCAGATATCCAATGATAGTCGACGACACCTTGTTTATCTCTTATTCTCATGGACCCACTCAACCATGCCATACACACATGCACATGCACGCAATTGATTGGCCGCTGGGACACAGTCAGGCAGTAAGTTTTCAGTTCTACCGCCTTACGCTGTTCCCACACGAATTAAGTCCACAGCCCATTGGTTAAAGAATCTTATGACGTATATACTCTCTGCACAAACTGGCTGACTAAGTGACTAAATGGTTTATGAAAGTGGAAGTCTGCACAAAAGTCAATATGCACAAATCATCACAATTCAGAAATGAGCGTATATATGTACTGGGATGATATGTAATGACATGTATCCAGCTATTGAAACGTAAATTCAAATCAGCACAACTCGTTTTTTATTAAATCACTTTTCACGAGAAACAAGAAGTGATATATTTAAGCGTATCATGTAGATGCTCTGAGAGAATCATCTATCGCTAGAGGAGATGTGAAAGTTAATCGTGGTACTCGAAGTGCATACAGAGAACAGGAGGATTGTCAGTATTAATCTGAGGACTCAGTTTTGTTCCGGACACGTCACATATGTTATTTTTCAATGTGCTGCGTATAGGTGTAATTATTTTTAGAATGCAAGTAAAATAAGCCTTAGTATTGTGTTGAAACACAGTTCCATATATGTAGCTTCTTCACCATATATTGTGCATAGATCGCATGAATTCTGAATTTTGATAAGCATGCACAAGCTTTATGTTTTATTCTCCGGCTAACACATTTTGTATCAGGAAGAATGGCATTATTGAAATCTTCTATGTCCACAGACGAATCGTATTGCTATCAGTTGTAGTCGCCCTCAATCACTAATTAGGGCTCTACATCTCGGTGTTTGGAAAGACTTTCCAAAATAATTTTCCTTCCAAAGCTACATATTTGAAAGCGAATAGCTGAATACCACTCCTTTTTCAGACTAGAATGGCAATTTCACCTTAGACACACATTGAGACTATCGAAGCTGAATTGCTCGTTAACATCTCGATCTTACGAATACTCCATGGGGATTATCTTTCATAAAATAAACAAAACTGATAAACACTATGGTCATTATTTTGGTTTATTTAATTCTTTTGCGTTCCAAGATTGAGCTTTGAAATTCCAGTGGCAGGGGTGGGGCGTTGCTAGCCACACACCCAACCTTCCCTTTTTACCAGGCTTACTACCGGCTTAACCAGGCTCAGGAGCAAGTCTACCGGGGGTCGAACCCCGGGCCATATGAGTGGTTGGTGAGTATCCCACCACTGAGCTGCCGATGTAATACGGTCATTACGATATGGTTATTGCCAAACATGACCACATTTCCTCGCCTTTTAATAAAATTAAGCAAACAAATAAGTTTCTATTTTATTCGGTACCAGAAATCAACAACAAAAAGAAATAAGGAGGCGGTATAAAGTAAAACGATTAGAAATATCAACGTGAAAATTATTACCTGTTCAGGCGCACGGCCTATCATATTTTTGGGATCCAATATTTCAGGAAGTACCGAGTGTATTTTAGCAAAATATTCATCACCTAATAATTTCTCCACAAGACTATTTTTCATACCCTGAAGCTTGATTTCTACAGCAGCCTCATGACAATGCTTACGAAGGCGTTCATGACATTCTTGCCGATCAGCTGCTGCATCAGACACCATTTTAACTAAGATACGCTCGACAACAAGGAAAGGAAGTTCAGTCATTAGATTAGCCTCCACAACCTGCAACAAAAATAAACAGAAATAAAAGTTGTTTTAGAAAGAGGGACGCAGAAAAAAAAAGAAAATGAATTACAGTCTAAACAGGCATAAGAATTCGTAATTCCTACAGTCGTTTAGTCCAACATGCTTTGAAGTAGAGATTTACAGCTTAGGTAGGTGTAATTTAAAATGTATAAAGCATCCAGCTAGGAAAATATAAGCACTAAGATACCCTGGATATTCCAATAACAAATCTACTTTCTTATCAGGATCAGGTAGTACTCAATTAGACTGATAAACCAGACAACACCAATACTATTTATTATGTGCCGTGTTTGGTGTTCGGAAGTGAGACTGGCAGACAGCGCCAGTTTCTTAGCAAGACACACTTGCAACTTAAAAAAGCAACACCCGTTTGATGTGGAATTTAAATCTATACAATTAGTTGTCAAAGTCGGATATTTATTTACTAGTCTGCGACTACTAAATATGAATGCCGATCTACTACTTGAGGGAGCTGAAGAAATCTCATTTCAAACCTATGACGCGTACGTGCATTCCGAAATCCAAAATAATCCACTGGCGTATGAACCTGATTTGGTCACCGCCATAGGAATGCATAGGAATGACATTCTGGAGTCAGCTCTGAAGGATGTGCGTGAAGGTGGTGTAGATCTGCTACCTGGAGATAGACTTTTCGACCTCGAGTATGCAGACGATATCGTCTTACTGTGCGATAGCATGCAGGCTGCCCAAATCGCACTCAATCAGTTGGCGATCAGTGTCTGTAAGTATGGTATGTGCTTTGCGCCGTCTAAGTGCAAAGTACTGTTACAAGATTGGCGGGAGCCTGTACCTGCACTCACTCTTGCGGGTGAACCGCTTGAAGTTGTCGATAAGTTTGTGTACCTAGGTAGTTGTGTGAGTGCTGGCGGAGGGGTGACGGATGAGATTTCCAACCGTATAATGAAAGCTAGGGTGGCATACATCAACTTGAGCCACCTCTGGCGCCGTCGCGACGTTAGCCTGGCTGTCAAAGGTCGGGTATACAATGCTTCGGTGCGGGCTGCGCTGCTCTACGCCTGTGAAACCTGGCCTCTCCGAGCTGAGGATGTGAGGCGACTCTGTGTGTTCGATCACCGCTGTCTCCGCAGGATTGCTTGCGTTCGATGGCATCATCGCGTGAGTAATTCTGAGGTTCGGCGGCGTGTGTTTGAACACAGTGGAGATCACCATTCATTGAATGTCGTCATCTGGAAACACCGGCTCCGGTGGCTTGGACATGTGCTGCGAATGTCACCCCAGAGGCTTCCGTACAGGTCTCTGTTCGCTAGCCCTGGGACGGGTTGGAAAAGGCGGAGAGGTGGTCAGCCCATGACGTGGCGTCGTGGGATGAAGGATATTTGTGCTAGATTAGCATCGGTTGGTGTGTCACGACTCCCTGGTTGGGGTCTGAGAGATAGCTCAAATCGATGGCTCGAAACGTTATCGGATATGGCCAAGAATCGTAATCAATGGCGAATGTGTTGCGATTTCCTTCTTTCTTCCATTCCCGATGATAGTTAACGAACACTGTTTGAACCTGTTAAGAATGAGTGTTTTCCTTCCAGATGAAGTTCATTATTCGTTCTCTACTTATATATATTTTTTCTTTTCCTGTCTTCCTTTTTTTTTCATCTATGTTGTTTTATTATTATTGTGTGGCGCATCCTTCTTGGTGCCATAATGTACCAAGTTTTAATGCGTTTAAATAAATAAATAGGAATGCAGCTTCCATCGCCTTGTAGATCAGGCTCCAAGTCGGTTTGTGAATCCGCGAAATATCCCAGCCTAACACAAACTATGATATTGTCTGGCAGCTCTCTTGGTGCGCATAGTGTACCAATAAAAAGTAAGGATTAAAGATGCAGTTGTTTAGCGGCTAAATTTCAATCACCATCATCTAGTAATTAACAGCTAACACTTTATATCGCTTTTTTTTATCTGAGGTATCGTCACAGACCATTTTACTCCGGTTGATTCTACATCCCAAAGCACGCAAAAATATCAATGCACTTCATCACAAGAACATAATTCTTGCTGATAAGTGTGCCTCTATTAGTTTTTTTTTTGTAGTTTTCAGATGAAAACACAAATCAATACACCCTTTTCTTAAACTACAAATTGATTCATTTCTAATAGATTCACTGAACAGAATTCAAGGAATGCTATTGAAATAATCCAATTGGTGGTAATGGGAAGTACAACTATAAGGCATTTCTTTACTAGCCACTACTTTCAAGATTGTTTTATTTTAACGCAATTGTACGATTGTACAAGAGTTAATCATCATTGGATAAACATACCTTTGGATACACTATTAATCCTTCAAATATGTTTTGCAGTAAAATGAGACATGCGTCTGCTGCAATAAAAGCCTCGGGAAGAACAATTCTACGAATGGCTGAATCATCCAACGAGCGTTCAAGCCACTGAACAGAAGCAGTAGACACTAAAGAAGCAGACAGATTCATTAGATAACGTGCTAAGGCGCATACTCTTTCCGATCGGATAGGATTACGTTTATACGGCATAGCACTTGAGCCAATCTATGGAAAATGAACCAAATGAAGAAAAAAATGAAACAGAGTGAGTCAGATAGTATGCACGTTTTTTGTAAAAAAAAAAAAGAACAAACTCGCTTCTAGAGAAGCTCGACACAATTTTATATGAATATGAACCATACACCACACACACACACACAACATAAATATTAGTTTGGATGTGAAAAGTCTTTTCATCAATAACCTTTCTCCGAGTTCTGGCAGTTATACACTAAAATTGATTACCATAGTAACAGCAATAGCGACGTATGTGGTGGATACACTTTAATGTAGAATAATATGACTTCGGTTTTAAAATCAGTATTCTGTTCGGTATTCAAAATGGACACGTTCAGAAGTTGTTACTACTACTATAGTCAACATCTTGGGAGAAGTATTATCCTACGAATTTAGAAAAGTAACAACACGTTTTGGGCACTGGAAAAAAGCGATCGAAGATGAGAACTGTGAGAAGAACGTTACAACACTGTGCAGAATCTCACAAACTATGGAATGTGGGGATATTCGACAAATTTGCTAATGATGTGCAAATAAAGCCCTGAAGATAAGGTATACCAAATCGATGTACGTACAATGCGTTTGTCCTAATAAACATTGCCTTCGAGGCTCATCGGTCTTTTCTTCTTTTTAATAGCAGTGTGTAGTAAATGTCATATTATGTTGGCTTTGTCAGTGTTTGGAACTGCTGATAATTAATGAATGAACATCCCATACAGAAGGCCTATAACATTAGTTACGAGATATAAATGACTGACATCTTTCTACACATGACGTTCTACTTAAAGACGTCACCTAGGTAAAAAAAATGGCGTTTTAGACGAACTTCTGCTGACTGTTCACTTTAAGAATGCCAAATAGTACCCTAATTGTTTATCTACCCAAGCAAGCCAAAAGTGATATGTATATATACAAAGGCGTGAATTTTTATCCACCCAAGATTTTATAATCTTTGGATAACAGACAAATGAGCGAAAAAGATTTTACAGCTGTAGCAAAGTGGAAAACAATATGAAACAAAAATTACCTGGCTCGTTTCAAACGGTTCTTCAATTTCTTTGAAACTACTCAACAGTCGTATATCTGTGCATATCTTATGAGCGGTAGCACCCAAACTGACCAATGCACTAACTATCTCACTATCTACTTTTCGAGGGTAGGTTTGACCAGTCACACTCCATGATCGCTGAAATCCCGCCTTTTCTGTGATAAGTTTATCTAGTTTAATAACCTGCAGAAGAGACAACAGTTTGAAAATTGGCTACATTTAAAAATAAAATCATGTATAATCAATATGATCTGAAAAGTCAATTCAAAATACATGAGGGGAGGGGGGAGTACTTGGTATTAAAAAGACCTAAGGAATATAAGAAGAAATGATTATAAGTACCCGACAGTTTCTACTACTACTGATATATATATATATATATATATATATATATATGCATATCTTCTCTTAGCTAACTACGTAATTGTTACTAATTTTTTGTTACCACCCCAACAACAAACTTGCCAGTTAATATTCTAGAAACTTCTTTCTGATAAGATATATATATATGTATATAATTACACTTCAGCTACCTTGTCATTCTGATGTTTAACCTCATCACGACACTCTTATAATATGCTTGTTGATGAACAAAAAGTAGGTTAAATTTTACGCTGAATTTTATTTATCAAAGATTACAGGTTGTGTACAGTTGATGAGAACCACCAACGCAATAAAATAGATCCGTGGTATTTTGCAGCAATGTTTGTTCTTTCACTGCTCAAACTTATAAAAGGGAATTCCTGTATGAAATACAGAAGCGGTTATGCTCTGTCCTACTTTACACTTATATTAATATGGAAACTGATGCAAACGAACGGATGTGAAAAATCAAATATGTGCATTTATAAATTTCTATTGTTTAATTAGTTCTCCTCGTTACTGAACAGGTGTACTAAATCATCGATGATTGAATTTCTCCACCCAGTCTTACGAGCAAACAGTTTAACTTAACAAAATTGTCTCTTGTTCTTCCTCTTTCTCAGGAAGAAAGATTCACTTAAAAAAAGATGTTCTCTTAGCAATAACATCACTGTTGCCGACTGTCTGTATAATCTGAGCACCTATTAAACGACAGCGTAATTCATTTGAGTCAAACGCACAACACTAATCCAACTGACGACCTTTAAAACCTTACTTAATGCAAGTCTTCTTCAACAATTCAGAAAGGAATAAGCAGCAGTGATGAAGAACAATGAAAAGATGAAGAAGAAGAATAGATAACTGCAGCACAATTGTCACACAAAAACACTCTGAAATCAACTATTTCCTGTAAACTAGATTACTGACTGGAGACACCATTTTCACCAAACAAAACCGTAACGAAACAATTATTCATACAGTAATTAAAAAATATACAAAATAATAGAGAGATTAGATTACCTAGAAAGACCGGTAAATATGAACATCACTAATCCCCCATACACGACCTGATACGGTCGAGGGTGAGTATGTAACGACAGAAGACAAGGGCCAGGCAACAGATCGTTTATTGAGAAAATCAAGGGATATTTATAGATTTTTATGTACATTATTATTCGTTATTGTTAGAAGAGGAGCAAAGTCTTCTGATTGGCTTTCCTTGTTGAAGGTTATTCTGTACTGCTTGTGACCGTTGCTTACAAAGTTAACTATATATCTGTGAATCGTATTTTCACACGTTAATTCTGCTGTGGTTGGTTTTTGAGTTTCCCGAGGTTAGGCTTTGTTCTTGTTTTCTCTCATGACCCCGATTCGGGACGTAAACATTGTTGTAAATTGTTGTTTACAATTTCAGCTTGCAGACAGTTCTCACCACAAGTAGACTTTGGTCTTCCTCTCGAAATACTCTTATGTAGTCAATTGTGTTCATACCCTCCACTAGGTAATTTTTATTCACTATCTTGATGCGTCGGTGTTCCTCACATAAAGGTGAAAGGGTGAATGCGAATGTTCGGTGCTTATAACCGAACTGACTAACATGTCGACCTACATAGTACAGCTGGAAAACCCTGATTCCAAACCTATGATGTACATGAGCTCTAGAATCAAAAAGGATTGAATGGCGTATCAACCTGTTTTGATCACCGGAAGCCATGGAAACGTAGCTCAACTGCCTTTCCAACCAAATTTCAAGTCAAAAGCTCCGAGAGTGGGCATTTAAAACAACAACCTGCCTTGGTCTATGAGTTCAGAAAGGATTCCAGCTCTCGCACAACCTATGAGATTCTGTGTAGTGCACCTCTTGGTGCCCAGCGTGTATTCAGTTTGTATTTTGATAAATAAATAATTAATTTCGACCCTAATTGTCCTAAAATACATTATGAATAAATAGTAAAATAAATAACAGAAATCTGCAAGCGCTCACATTTCAGTGACTGTGTCTTCAGACAATAGGAAAGGAAGAGTTGAACGAATAAACATTAGTAGAAATACATTAGGACAAATAACAAAAGTGACAGAATACAAAACGAAGTGATGTTACTCAGCATACTTTTCAAAGTGTCCAGGAATCTGTCACATTCGCAACTTTACGAAAGCTCTAACTAACCCAGAATTCCATCCAATTGACAATTATGTATTACCATTATACTACTAACTCTGAAGGACAAATATTTGATGATTGACAAAAGAAACAACTTTTCTTTACCACACTTGGGGAAAAAATTTGAGTCTATTAAGAGTACCAACCTTTTCATGATCACCTTGAAATAAATCTAGAAAAGAGGCTTGCGTTCCTACAGCACCTTTAGCACCACGAAAACGCAATGTATGATTCTTCAGTCTCTCCAAGTTTTCTAAATCCATTAGGAGATCTTGAATCCACATACATATTCGACGACCCATGGTGGTAGGTTGAGCAGCTTGGAGATGAGTACGAGCAAGACAAATTAGATTCTTGTGTAACAATGCCTTCTTAGCCAATCGATCTATACACCTAGCAGTTTTCGGTAGAAGTATGTTAATGGCATCACGGAACATAATGAGGTCAGCATTATCACCAACAAAGCAGGATGTGGCACCTGTAAACATGAAAAGAGAGTTTACAAAATATTAAACAGACGGTAAATACCCAACAAAATCGGCGAATCAATGACCCCACTACTTATCTTATTTAGAGATTATAATTCACCCCCTTACTTTAAAAAAACCCAGAAAGAACAATAAAACGAGTGTTAAACAAACGAAAAAGCGAACATTTACACAAATAATGCAAACAAAACGTCACACAAAAGAATAAGTGCTACATACACGATTTAGAATTCGTAAATATACATCTGTCGAATTCATTGATTTCTGACATATCTAAACCAACTCGGTCGGTCGGTCGGTTTTCGACATAGAACTTTGCACATATGTGCGGCAGTTCAAGTTGCCACACTCCCTTCATGTAGCACACAAAGCAAGAGAAGAAAGTAGAAGAAATGCATAATATAGACAGTAAACAGAGGTGTGAGACAAAGGAATAGTAATAACGGAGAACAAAAGTTTAATTGGAAATCATAAGTCACAAGGAGTGGATGCATCTGCGCCACTGAGAACGATTTTGAGCCATGTCACCAATTGTTTCCAACCATTGGTTTTCACCATCCCGAGGGCCCCAACCAGGAAGTCTACATCTTCCTACGTGGCTTAGATTAACTGTTGTGGATTTCATTGATTGGTGCCATGTTTTGGTTTGACTGCCGCTAGCTCTTTTCCAGCCTGACCCTATATCAGCTAACATTGCCCGTCGAGGAAGGCGATGACTAGGCATACGTAGCACATGTCCTAACCATCTCAGTCGAAGTAATTTCACAGTCTCGTCGATTGATTTCCCCGCCTTACCTAGCACTCGACGCCTAACCTCAATATTGCTCACCTTATTATACCACTTCACGCGGGAGATAGAACGCAGACACCTATGATCGAAGACAGCTAATCTTTTCATGTCTTCTGCTCTCAATGGCCAGGTCTAACAGCCATAAAGGAGGACGGAGCGGACTGTTGAGCAGTACACACGCCCTTTGGTCGATAGTCGGATATCGCGTCTACGCCAGAGACGGCGAAAACTGGCGAATGCGAACCTAGCCCTCTGTATTCGTGCTGAAATTTCGTCGGAGATCAACCCGTTGGGGCTGATGGTACTTCTCAAGTAAGTGAAGCGGTCAACGTGTTCTACCACTTCACATTCTATTTCTAATCTAGGGGTCGATGAAGTCCAATCCTGCAGCATCATCTTACATTTTATAGGGGCGAATCGCATGCCAAACATGCGGAGGTTGTTGCTCAGGGTGTTCAGTAGACTCTGCATTTTGTCAGAGTCCTCGCCTAGAAGGACTATATCGTCCGCGTATTCTAAGTCAACGAGATTCTTCCCTGGTAGCAAGTCAATCCCTGAGTCGCTGAAGTGAGATAGGGTTAAGTCCATTAGTACATCTATGATGAAATTGAATAGGAATGGGGATAATGGGCATCCTTGACGGACGCCACTAGTCGTCACCACTTCAGATGACAACTCGCCATAAGCCCTCACCTGGCTGCATGAGTACGAGTAGAGTGCCTTAATCAGTGCAATGTATTTTCTTGGCATTCCCTTTACAGCCAAGCATCGCCAGAGAACCTCCCGGTCGACAGAATCGAATGCCGCCTTTAGGTCAAGAAATATAATGATTGTCGGACGCCGGTAGGAATGCCTATGTTCTAGAATCTGTCGAAGGGTGAAGATGTGATCAATACACCCTCTACCTGGCCTGAAACCAGTTGGACACCAATCAACAAATTGTATTGCACGTCTACTTTTTAAATTTGTTATTGCTGTATTTACATCTTTAGCTATTACATCACCACGATATAACAGACAACATGCCATATATTTACCATGACGTGGATCACATTTAACCATTTGATTAGCTGATTCAAAACATGCATTTGTTATTTCACTTACAGTTATCTGTTCATGAAATGCTTTTTCAGAGGATATAGTTGGTGCATATGCAACTAATGGAAAATGTATTCTTGGATAGGGTACTAAATTTGTTTGAAATTCTGTTAAATCAACATTCAATGCACCATCAAAGCGTAATGATGCAGTTATAGAACTGACAACTTGACCAATTAATCTGTTTAAATTAGTATAACTTGGTCTTTCAATATCTAAATTTCGTCGACATATTTCATAAATAGCTTCATTATCAACCATAAAACCACAATCTGAATGCTCAAGTGTTGTATGTGTTGTTAATATTGAATTATACGGTTCAACAACAGCTGTAGATATTTGTAGCGCGGGGTAAACAGAAAATTCTAACTTCGACTTTTTACCATAATCAATACCCAAACGTTCCATAAGTAATGATGTAAATCCAGAGCCAGTTCCACCACCGAATGAATGAAATACTAAAAATCCTTGTAAACCTTCACATTGATCAGATAATTTTCTGATACTATCTAATACTACATCAATAATTTCTTTGCCAATTGTATAGTGTCCACGTGCATAATTGTTAGCTGCATCTTCTTTGCCTGTGATTAATTGTTCTGGATGAAATAATTGTCGGTATATTCCTGTTCGTACTTCATCAATAACTGTAGGTTCCAGGTCAAGAAATACAGCTCTTGGTACATGTCTTCCGGAACCGGTTACACTGAAAAATGTTTCAAATGAATCATCAGCCGGTAATTCTTCGTGTTTTGGCTTTAATCCATCCGGACAAATTCTGTGCTCCAAACAATAAAGTTCCCAGCATGCATTTCCAATTTGTACACCAGCTTGACCAAGATGAATACTTATACATTCTCTCATTTTTGTGCGATAAAAAAATTTACGATCTCGTGTGAAATTATTCCTGAAGTTTATATATCTTCTAAATTTGATTGAGTAATAAACGAAAACTCGAAATAATAATGTATCTGATAATCCACAACGTAGACAGAAAGAATTTTGATTATAGCTTGATTCCACACAGTATTTTGGTACAAGTATGAAATTTTCAGCATGTGATATCGGTAGCCCAAATTTAGCAGGCCGACCATAGGTATCAGGTGTGCGTCGGCGGGGAATCGAACTTCGGACCATATGCATGGTCGGAGAAGGTCCTAACCACTGTGCCACCGACACACGACTTAGCGAAGTAAAAAACATTACTTTTACAACACTACGTCTCTTAGGAATACAGTTTTTATCCCTAACAAATATATTTCAATGTTTAATTAAAATGAACAAACAAATGACAAACGTTGAGCGCTAAAACAGTATCTATTCTTTTCTTCAAAATTACAACATCACAACTGACAGAATAACACTTTTATTCCTTCAAAAATGTCAGTCGATTTCATCCTTGTTATTTTCGTTAAAAGTTAACGTAAGCGGCTATAATATGAGGCTTTATATTTCCCACTGTTTCCCTGATAATCAGCGAAATTTCACAGGTATGCATCACTGTAGCAAACTTTGATTTCCTGAAAAAGTCAGACCCTCTCCCCCAACTTTCGATACAAGTACTTCCTTATATGTACAGTTCAGGTGTAGAAACTTATAGTTATGGACAGATGTCATATTTTTAAATCATACGTTAGGAAATTAAGTGGCAAAAGTTGTGAAATTTTATGTGATTCGACATTTTACAAAGTTCAGTGACGTACTAATTTACACTGACACTCCGGTTAAGGCTGAAAGCATGAGAATGATGCAAAGTATTAGGAGTCCTAGGAACCAACAATATAAGACGTCATAGTATAAATATATATATGTATGCATAATATCAGCGGCTTATCTACATGTTCGACTCGGCTGATTCAATTAATTGTCACTTCCCATAGGAACAATTGAGTATTTCCGAGCCATGTCTAAAGGTTGAGGAAGCAGTGAATCCTTAAGTTCAAAAGTGAATGGTAACGTGCTGGATGGGGAATCTCATGATCCCTGACTTAGTGTTTTACAGACTAATGGAGGAAACCTGTTGTAGAACCTCTAACTAAGACAAAACTCCTGCCTAACCGTTTCTGACTTCCATTGGTTGCCTTAGTTGATGTACATCTGTCACGGAAACTATCCTGAAATAAATCAATCTAACGAAAGTCTTTTGTCTATTAATTACTGTTTTCACGATGTGATCCTCAATAATATGATAGAAATGCATAACCTGTGGAACCAACAAAACAAACGGTACAAATAAGGTACTGTCAATTGTTTCAAAATGAATAAAAAAAGCTCACCGAGGTGGATGATTGCTGAAGCTTTTGGGCATGCCATAGCATAAGTGTATACATGTGCCATCACATCATGGCGTCGAGCTTTCTCTTCAGCTGCAGCAGTCTCAAAATCAATGAAATCTCGCTGGCTTTTCATCTCATTAATTTGTTCATCTGCATTTACATTGTGAAAGAGGATAAAAATCAAGAAAGTTGTTAAATATTTCATGTGTTCAGAGATACAGTTATCAGACAGATTACTCAAACAACTACTGAAAGGTTAAACATAATCAGAGATGTTTACTTGCGACAAAACTGAGATCAAGGGAACAAGAAACACTCAAACATAGCCTACATAAGCAACCACTTTTCTCACACCCAAAATAACCTAACAAAGCCAAGTGAGCAGATCCCGGATTTTTTTAAGTGCTTTTATTAAAGCAATTTTAGAGGTAATGGTGACCAAATATACATTTAATACCTACATTGCTTTGCACTTGATGGCAGTTGAGTTGTGAAGCTCTAAATTTGCAACAGAGTGGAACAGCACAGCAGCATGGCGGTATCATACAGTCGTCAAATCACCGTCAAATAAAATATGCTTAAAGGACGACAGATAAAGAATTTATTTTCTGGATCTAGTCAGCTTCAAAACGTGAACACTTAAAGTCGAAAACCTGAGGTGCAAACGAGCATAGCATATTCATCACAAAAGTTACATTCCATAAGGGACTAATGAACAGCAATGTGGTAGCAAATAGCTGGTTACAAAACCTTGAATCGAAAACTAACCAGAAAATGAATAAAATAAAGATAAGTACAAATGTTTGCATCGGTGACACAGCGGTAGAATCCTCGCCGACCACGCTGGTGGTTCGGGGTTCGACCCCCGACCAACGCACTCCTTTACACTGCTAAGCTAGTAATAAGACTGGTAAAGAGGGAAGGTTGGGCATGAGGCTAGCAACCACAACCCGTAAAAAATTACATACCACTGCTACCGAAACTTCAAAGCTATAGTTTGAAGCCGTATGTTCTACTGGGAAAGTTAAGGAATAATATAATTAAAAAAATGTACAAATGTATACAAAGAAAACATTATAGTTCGCATGCAAAAATAAAGGCAACATAAAGGGGTTAAATGAACAACTGAATTGCAGAACAAACTTGGAAAACTGAAGCTTTAGATAACAGCTTTGGAATATTGTGATTACTGCACTGACATTTCTGTCACAGCTCAAATATTACCCGAATGCGACAAACAGGACATATGGTCTTTTCAGATCTTACTTTGTAACCTTAATTTCAAATATGATCTGTAAGGTAAAATAACCACTTCAAAAGCTACTTCATCACGGTTACGAGTGACGAAAACGTAATTGCACACTTTCTAATCCTTGCAGATTTTACAACTTAGTTGATGATTGGTTTGGAACCAGGATTTCTCAGCTGAGAAAAACGCTGATCCCGTCCACCAATAGTTAGACCAAAGCATTTTGACAACGAAAGTGGTGTTCCGCTCTGGTGAAGGCATTTTAAGGACCTCTGGTAAACTGAAAATGCCAATTTGCGCCAGGAAACGATCTCAAACACAATATGTCAAGAATCGCTCCCAGAGTTTTATTCCAACCCTTTCAAGCAAATTAAATGAATTCGCCTGAATACAGTATTATGAGCATCCTAGACTCGATAATACACATATAGAAATGAAGTCCATGTGCAGTGTTTATTTAAAAACTCCGACTGTTGATGTGTGAGAGCCTTAGCTGCTGCACTTGGTAGTGCAAAACTACTTACCACTAAGGTATCAAAATCACAAAAACTAAACCTTGTTAACATCTAACATTCCTACTTCTGGAATAATTTTACCACCTAAAAAACTGAATTTGACAAAAGTGGATACAAGAAGGAATACACACATCTTTAAATGAGCAATCAAAAGCCTTTAAACAGGATGTGGAAAAAACAGAAATCTTAGGACTGAAAGAAACTTATAATCATAGAAAAGCAGACTGTGTACACTCAGTGAATTTTCAAAACCTGCATATTTTTAAATAAATAAAAATACTACCAGTAATGTCGAATCCCATTTCTTTTTGCGCTTCGGCAAGCCATATCCAAAGTTGTCTCCAAAGTATTACTTTTCGTTTCTCGCCAAAGTTAGTAACCATTTCACGACTACCATACCTCTTCGTAAGGGGGTTCCTTCATCAAATGAAAATAGACGAATAACGTACTTGTATTCGTCGAACTCTTCCATTAGAACGTCAGGAAACAAATCCTAAAAACAGAACAACACGGAAGTTTGCACCTCATTGCAACGGACGAAACATAATTGTGGATGATATACAAGCTGTGATTCCCAAACCAGTCAAATGTACTACATACATATCTTGGAGCAGACAATATGGAATTTTAGAGTCAGTAATTGGATGTTGAAAGAGAAATGTGAGGACGAGAAGTTCGGAACTCTTTTGGAAATAAACATTACTAAGGACAACAGTTTCTAGCTGCATCTATGTGGATTCTTTACGCCACCAATAACTGGTACACCTTGTTTGTCAGACACTGAGCGTCTAAGATCGATTTTGGAGGAATCTGCTTTCTTACTGTTTCGGAACAATGATGGACACTGAATATTACTAAGGCTCCATTGATACACCTTAAAATTATTAGACTAAAAAACCAATGAAGTACAGGAATTTAATGTGCTGAATAATTTTTGATTGGCCAGACAAAAGTATAATGACCCCGTGCAGACGACCAACGAAATGGTTGTTATTGAACTTTGTATAAAACTAATTAGGTCAGGCAAAGTGTCTACACAGAATACTAATTTACATTTATTGGTTATATGCACTTGAAGTATCTCCCTACTTATCAAAGGAATATTGTCATTCGAACGCATCAATAGTCCTTTCGGTCACCCGGCAGACTGTTGTTGGCAACAGTAAAGAATAGACACCAAAGCCAGATGACATTGGTCCTACCAATTATATTCTTCTAAGTGAAAAGTGGCATTTATTTAGAAAAGTGTATTTATAAAGCATGTACAAAATAAAATTGAATTAGACAGGGTATGTATCTCTAATATGCTGTAAAAACTGGTCCCAGATTCTCATGGAAGTATCAGTAGGCATATAAAACCAATGTGGATACAAAAAATTTAAGTGGCTGTATATCATATCACATCATATCGGGAACCATTTACTATTATAATACGTTTTTTAAGATGCACACAGAATCCTTCAATACAATTTGTACGAGTTCCACTCATAGGATCTAATTCAGAAGTATGGTCATGATTATGATGAATGTTGTCTAATGATGACGACAGCTACCAATAACCCTTCCATTTGAGTGCATGAATGGCAGTGCCTAGGAGGACTAGTTGTTGTATTATTGGCATTAAAACATCTAAGTGGAACTTGCAACAAAAATTACAAACACGTGTATGTTACTGTACACGTGTAATACCTAGCCGTCTTATTGGTTGATTCGAGGCCATTTGATTTTGGTATCTATTTTTTACCGTTGGCAGTGAATGATATTATTTGTAAACCATGTCGGAAAATAAACAAAATTAATTACTTGAGTATTTCAACAAATCCCCGTACGTCTAAAGCTGCACTCTCAAGCGGACTTCAACCTTGAATACAAAAGCAGCGGCAAGAAAGTCCAATATTCAATATCCTGACTACAAGCTCGCTTCTTGATTGTAAGGTAGACGTTCCAGATCTTTGGTGAACTTATGCGTAGTAAATCCCGCCACTCGACTGCTTTAGCTCTGGTAGACTCCAAGAGGAGTGGTGCGAGGATTGGTCAAGATTGTGGTTTGCAGTGTGCAGTATGTTAGGACTCAGTTGCTGCCGTGAATGGAGTTTGACCTAACACCCGTTGGTCATTCGGTGTAGTCATAAAAGTAGAATAGTAATAATAATAGGTTGTAGTGTAGATAATATAGGTTGAGATAAGTGAAATAATAAGGGTGAAATAATAAAGGTGACCGAAGGAAAAGATAGAGTAGTCGGTACAGTGAGAGAAGACAGAACGGGTCGTGAGGATTTAGCTTGTATGCTTATCCAATGACAGTGTGGTTTCAAATTTTAAGAGGATAAGCCACTGAGACACAAATCATGCATTTCTGCATGATTGTCCAGGTTCCGCCTTAAAGTCTCCGCAGATGGCGCTGTAGTCCAGGCCGCCGGTAAAGCGTTCTAGAGACGGCAAACTCGAAGCAAAAAGAAATGTGAACGCACTCGAGTCTTTGGTCTCTGGTGTACGATCCTTAGCGGGTTACCTCGTGGAAGCCTATAATCACTTAATGGCAGGATGCTTTTATTAGGGTGGGCCTGGTCATTTAAGATCTTATAGACGGTGATGAGGTCTCCCCTGTGACTACGGTAACGAAGTGTGAAAAGACTTAATTTCTTCAGTCTTTCCTCATACGATTTGTTGCAGAGGCCGATCACCCATTTTATCGCTCGTCTCTGGACACTTTCTAGAATGTTAGCATCCCTTTTGAGTAGCGGAGGAGCAATGATATTGTGCAACTCAAAAAGTGGCCACACGTATGTCGTATACAACCTTAAGAATAGTTCGGGAGTGAGAGCTCCCAGCTGCCTATGCATAAAGTGTAAAGTTGTGTTAGCTTTGGCGACGTCCCTCGTGTAATTTACACTGGTGTATATGCATGTTAACAACTTCAAGACATAGCAGTATAACAACTTTACATAAACGAATGCTGATGCTAGCACCAAATATCTTCTTACGACCATACTGACTACTTAGCGACTGCTTCTCCACACTATTTAACACTGTTAAACTTCATATTCGGATATATTTGATTGAGGAGAGACAAATCGAAACCTAATTTAATCCTTTTCTAGCTCATTTCTGTGTCTTTTAACCCCTCCTTGAATGAGTTACTTGAGGGCACTGACACTACTCCTTCTGGAAATCAATTCAGGGAGTTTCTGACTCGGTGTGAGAACCAGTATTCCGTAGCCATATAATTCCCTGGCGCAAGTCAGTGAGTCTATGATTTGGGTATCATTTTGGTTAACTGTACTTGACTGTGATATTATTATTGTTGTTGTCGCTTGTTATTCTTGTTGTTGTGAATTTTTTCTTGTGCTGGTGTTGTTCTGATTGTTTTATTCCTTGTTTCCCTGGTTTTAAGGGGAGCAACCCACAAGGTCACTTCTCTCTAAACTATATTTTAATGTAACAATCCCCTTCTCAGGCGAGAGGCTGGCAACCCCAAACTGCAAACGAAGTTGCTACAGAAACTTCAGCACGAAGAATCTCCTTGCGCCAAAAGGAAAAGTCTGTGTGGAGACATGGAATGTCCGCACCACGTACGAGATTGGCAAAGCTGCCCAGATCGCGAGCGAAATGAAAAGAACCGGAATTCAAGTACTGAGGATATGCGAAAGCAGATGGAACTGTAATGGACTCACCAAATTGTCAACGGGTGAGTCAGTGATCTACTCCGGTCACCCAGAGGATAACCACATGCACACCGAGGGCGTGGCTATCATGATGTCACCAACGGCAATGAAGGCCCTGATGCAATGGGAGGCGATCTTGACCAGGTTAATGAACGCCAGATTCAACTCCAAAGGAAAGAAAATGTCAGTTATGCAATGCTATGCACCGACAAGCAACGCAGACCTCGAAACGAAAGAAGAATTCTACAGACAACTACAGGCAACAATGGACAATGGTGACATTAAAATATTAATGGGAGACATGAACGCCAAACTGGGACCAGACAACACAGGAAGGGAACTCATCATGGGTTGTGAAGCACTTGGAGAGATGAATGAAAACGGAGAACTCTTCGCTGACTTCTGCGCCTTCAATGAACTAGTGATTGGTGGCAGCATATACAAACACAAGGATATCCACAAGGCTACATGGGTGTCACCAGATGGGCGAACCAAAAAACAAACTGACTCCTTCTCAATGGTACTCAAGGAAGTGGAGACGCAGCTTACTGGATACAAAAGCAAGAAGAGGAGCAGACGTTGGCTCAGACCACTATCTCGTACAAGGGACAATCCAAATCGAATGAAAAGCTTTCAGAGAAACAGGAGCTGCAGATAGACCACAAGCCAAGTTCAATACTCAGAAACTGAAGGATCAGGCCACAAAGGACATCTTCACTACAATCATAAGGGAAAAGGTGGAGACACAAATCGACACTGGCGAAGAGGTCGGCGTCGAAAAGCACTGGAACAACTTGAAAACAGTGTGGAGTCAAACCTGCATGGAAGTTCTAGGCAGAAAGAAGAGACAGGATAAACAGTGGCTCACTACGGACATTTGGAGACTGATAGAAGAGAGAGGGATGGTGAAACAAAAGATTCTCCAGTGCGTTGACGAGCAACAAACACAGGATTTGAATGCAAGCTACAAGACACTGAACAAAAGAGTGAAGAAGAGTGCCAGAGAAAACAAAAGAAAGTATCATGAAACCATGGTGAGTAAAGCAGAACAAGCTGCAGGCAAAGGAGACCTCCCAACACTCGACCAAACAACTAGGAACCTATCGGGCAAAAGTTTGACACAAATGAGGCCAGTAAAGGATGACAATAGAAAATCAATCACCAAAGAAGTGGAGCAAAGGAAACACTGGGCTGAACACTTCAAAAGACTCCTAAATCGACCACCGCCTACAACGCGCCTAAAAATACCAACAACGGAGACAGAGCTACCAGTGAACACCAACCCCCCGACGAAATCAGAAGTCCTGATGGCAATCAAGATGCTAAAAGCTGGAAAAGCAGCAGGGCCAGATGGCATCCCCGCAGAAGCATTGAAAATGGACCCAGGGGCAACAGCGGACTTGATGACGCCACACGTCTGGAGAAGGTGTGGAAAGAAGGCAAAGTACCCGAGGATTGGAAGAAAGGATACTTATTCAAGCTACCAAAGAAAAGAGACCTAAGTCAATGCAAGAACTGGCACGGAATTATGCTCCTGTCCATTCCAAGGAAAACACTAAGCCGCATCATCCTGGATGAAAAACTTCAACCGGAACAGGCTGGATTCAGGAGAAACAAGTCATGCATTGATCAGATCGCCACATTACGGATCATCATTGAACAGAGCTTGGAATGGCAGTCACCTCTCTATCTCAACTTCATCGACTTTCAAAAGGCCTTTAGTAGACAGCGTCGATCGAGAGGTGATTTGGCAACTACTTCGCTACTACAGGGTGCCACCGACAATTATACATCTCATCCAACAGCTGTACGACAATGCTGCATGTCAAGTAATCCGCAACGGGAAACTTACGGAGCCCTTCGAAGTGAGAACAGGAGTAAGACAAGCTGGCTGCCTACTATCGCCAATGATTTTCCTGATTGCAGTAGACTGGATAATGCGACAAACAGCGGGCAATGAGGAAACAGGCATAAAATGGACTCACACAAAAAACTTGGAGGTTCTGGACTTCGCCGATGATATATGTCTGATTTCCCACAAACTGGAAGATATGCAAGTGAAAAGCGACAAGTTGGCAGAAGAAGCATCCGGAGAAGATAGGACTTCAGGTGAACATAGAGAAGACGTTTTCATCTCCTCTTCACATGACCTCCTCCAAGTGACCCTTGGACGACCAATTCGCCACTTCCCTTTCGCGTTCCACTAGAGGGCTTGTCAGTGATGTCACTGTCATGGTTAAAGGACTACCTAGCTGAAAGGCAATTTTGCACTAAGATCAATCGAATCCGATCATCTTGGCACAGCTAGTCATCAGGAGTGTCGCAAGGTTCTATCCGAGGACCACTGATACTTTTGATTTTTATCAATGATCTACCTTGCCGTCTAAGCTGTCCAACTCTTCTATACTCTGATGACGTAAAGATATGGAGGGCGATAAAGTGTCCGGAGGACTCAGAGAGACTGCGGGCAGATCTAAAGCTTCTGGAAGACTGCGTGGTGGCCAGTGACATGACTTTCAGCCTGAAAAAGTGCTAAGTAGTGAAATTACGGACCCGTAGACTGCAGAATGCAAGTCACACCCTGTGCAACAACGTTGGAACGCTACTTAGGTCTAGTTCTAACGGAAATAATGGACATAAGAGTAAATTACACAGGGGGATGTATCGAGGGCATATGTGGTCATACACTTTACACATACACAGTTAAGCGCACTCACTCCTGAGCTCCTTCTAAATTTGTAGAAAACATACGTCGGACCAAACATTGAAGTGTATAATATCATTGCACTGCTTAGAAGAGACTCCAACCTCTTGGAAAGAGTTCAAAGACGGGCAACAAAAGGAGTGGTTGGTCTCTGAAACAAACCATGTGAGGAAAGGCTGAAGAAATTGAGAAGGGACGTAATAGCAGTTAATGATGATGAGTCATGATATCTGTAGTATTTTATTGAGTGCTTTCGTAGACTTCTCCTCAACGATGTCGGAATATAATCGCTTTGGGGGAATCTGAAGCTAAGAATCTTCCCAGGTGCAATGACGTCATGAATTGAGTTAATATTCCGATAAAATTGTTAACAATTGCCTCTAAGGACTCGTTCGAAAAGTACGAGTTCCAAGTATCTAACTAGGTGCTGATACAAGTCCCAGTCAGCATGTGTGTACAATCTTATGTGTGTCTGGTCAACTTCATCTCTGCATTTTGTTTCAGGAAAGATGTTAAAAAAACACACTACTATTTTATGGTCACTACCTGGAAATTCATGCCCCATATGTACGGTATGTGGTGTTATGTTGTTTTTGAAAATAAGGTCTAGGATATTTGCGGATCTAGTGGGTGAATTTATGTGTTGTGTTCACCCTTCTGTGACGATGGAATTCAGGAGATCATCATGCTTTTGATGTCATCGAAGTGAACGCTTTGATACTTCTGGCATGTTGATAATTTTATAACTGTGGGGAAGATCGCCTGTAACATTAAAAATGTTGCTGAGCATATTATCTTACTCCCCGCTGGGTGATGAAGTAGGCTACTAAGCATTCCAATGATGTTGCTGCAGTTGGCATTGAAAATGGAGCACGCATTAAAGCCATCACCTTATAAAGTTCATTTCATTGTGTCGAACAATACCCTTTAAGATTTAAGGAAGAAAGGCCCTCCATCATTTCTTTAATCAGTTTCTCTAAGTCTATGGAGTGTTGAAACACGTCACTTAATAGCACCCAGGGAGGTTCTTCGAATCACTGATGGATGTCTTTACAAAACGGTGATTCTCCCTGACTTAAGGACCACTTTAAGGTTAGTGTGGAATGTACCTGTTAAGTTCTCCTTTGATTTATTAAATCTACCCTAATTCCCAATAGTGTTATTTCCAATAGTGTTGCTTAGCTGTATATTACAGGATAAACTGCGTGCTTTAGCTATTCAAATACTCATGCCCACCATTTATGCCTCTTGATGAAAGTCTATACCAAAGTGTCGGACTGTGTGCATTAGCATTTCACACAGTATGTAAACGTGTGTTAGAAATCGGAGACACATCAGACTGCATTGTTCATATCAGGGAGAGCAAATTAACTTTTCCGTTCATCGTTGTGCCTCAGTTACAGCGAACACTTCACAGGATTGGTTCAGTGCAAATAAGCGTGTGAATGAACACGAAGGAAAAGCCTGTAGCTAAATAGCATGGGCTATCAGCATGTATGAAAACAACAAGGCAGCAAGGGTAGAGGCTGGACAATATTACAGAACTAAGATTCTGTGTCATGCTAACTTTAGCTGAAAACCTTGATTTCCCACAACATGCAAACCTGTTCACAGTTCTAGACATCCAATAATGACATTGGCAGACACGAGTAAAACTAAAAGACACAGATGAAAAAGCGTTCACCATGGGGTAGAAATAATATCCATCTAAACCCATGCTGTTTGGATCGACAGGTGCACCTTCTTCATTCAGACGAATAATAAGGAGGGTAGTTAGAAACTTGAAGAACTAGGAGGTGTACAGTAACGATCTGTTCATATGCAGTCAAATTGAAAGTGAGCAAGTAGAACATATGGAAGCCGCCTTATGAGGCATTGAAGGGGGCGGTTCGCTTGTTGACATGACTAGACTTAAGATAGCCAAAAAGATTACCAAGCCGTTGGGGGCATATAGTAGGAAACGGTGAGGGATAACTAACCCCTAACAAAATCTTAATTGTAATAGCCATTGCATCCCGGAGTTCGAAGAGGAAACTACTACGAATCTTTGGTAGGGCAGCACTTTACAGTCGGCTTCTGAAAAGCTTCGAGAAAGCTGCTCAGCTGTACAGACTGTTAGATGACTTTGAATTCGTTTGGTCGGAAGGTTCGCAGAAGATATACGACCGCATTCAACAGCGTTTATGCCACTAGCAAATGACGCTAAAACTACCTGTACATGAAAAACTGTCCGATTTACTGAGGAATAGGTTCAGTGCTAAGGCAACGTGAAGCAGTCGTCACGCATGCAGTCATGTTCTAACACACACGTAGCAGAAGTATTCGATAGTCGAAAAGCAGTGTTTAGCAATACTATCGGTATTTGACAGATGGAGACCCTATCTAATCGATCAACAGCTCCACATAGAGACTGATCACAAACCGTTAAATTGGCTGAAGACGGTGAGACTGTCCAGGTGAATTTTGAGCCTGCAGGAGTATGACTTCACGATCTCACAAGCTCCAGGGAAAGAAAATTTGCTGGCAGATATTTATGCAGACCATAAGATGAAGCTGAGTCGTCAGATACCGCATAATGAGTACATGTGTTGGATCAAGATCCACTAAGACTTGTTTGCAGTCAAAAGTCGAACCTTTCCGGAATACAGTGACACAGGTGATCGCTAATGGAATTGAAGTGAATCGACCTATGGTGAACGGAGAGCTAACCGTGATACTCAAACCGAAGAACTGATCAAGACTGAACGCCTGCAGAACACTGAATTGACAAGAAAAAGATGGAAACTGGTTGGAAGAAATACCTCGGTCCCTAAGGCATGAGATGACAACAATGCCACCAGCTCATACATACAGGGATAGTAGGGACATGCCTTGTAAGCATTTACTGACAAGGTATGAGAGACGATGAAAAATATGATCTGGGACGTCCGTGGTGTCAGTTGATGAAAGGAGATCGGTGCATACCACCTTCTCTACAGTCAGTTCCAATCACGGCATTAAGTGACTTGTTGTCTGCAGATGTAATAGAGTCTTGTCTTCAAACTTTAAAAATTAATATGGTTAGGTGAAGCGAATTATGGTTTATCGATTCTACATTGCACACATGCAGTTGAAATCATGCAACGCCTATACCAGATATATGGAAAGTTGTAATAAACAACAAGGAGAAGATGTAGAGAAAAAATACATATCAGACAAATTATGAAGCCGTATAACTAAACTGAAATGATTATGAGCAATAATTTGTGCTCGAAAAGTCACCCTTCTTTTCTTGTTTGTAGGTGAGTATCACTGAATAATTTCAACTTTCCTATCTTTTCAGTTGAATCTTACCGTCACTATCCTGGAGGAGGTTGGTTCCCACAGCATTGGAGCTTTGGGTGCCGTCGGTGACATTATAATAACCACTGCCTCAGTTTGCTCGTGGTCGTCGTCTGGATGACTGAAGTATATCAGTGACATGCATTTGAATGACAGTGTTCGCCAAGTGAATAGAAGAAACGATTCCAAGCTTAATTAGCACATTCTATAGAACCTTTCGACAAGAATTCGTACGCTTGACTCCCACTTGATCTAGGTAAGTCAAACATACCAATTGTTAAATTCCTCAGACCATCAATCTTTTCCATTTTCACTAAAACTTCTTATTCCTATATTTTTCTTTACACCTTTCATAAATTAATCATTTTTATTTAAACTTTCTACAATGTTTTAGAGTATGTAAGTGAGTACCTTGACATGATAGTGAGAAATAAATGGCTCTTGAAATGCCATCATAAAATTATACTGTATAATTCACCTTGTGGTTTTATCAAACAAATGTATTCTATGATAAAATCTATTGAAACTTTGATGATCCACCTATCTCGGATTTCGTATTTTGTACGTTTTGACTGATTTAACACTAGATGCTGACATTTTATGTGTTTTTTGTCTGACTGCTGTTGACAGTCGAATGTAGGACAGGTGTCTGTGCCTAGATTCGATGAGACGATTATGTAAAATGACACATATAATAAATTCTAAGGAATCGAAGTTTACCGTCAAGGACAATGATAATTGCCTGTATTCCTGCAAGACTTAAACTCTAGGGAAAGAAACATTATACACAAATTCATGCATTTTATTCTACTAGTCGGTGAATGTTTGCAGAATTCATTTTCGAATATTGCTTCGTACTACTTATTATCCTCAATAAGTAGTTCACAAAATATTCGTCAACTTTATAACTTCAGCTGAATGTTTAATGTTTACAAACATTACGTCTAGTTTGTATCACATTTGTCGTACATTCCAATAAATTGCTTAGTCTGAAACTTGTTTCATCTGATATATATATATATAACTGTGTGCAACATTAATCCATAATTTCAAGCTCACGCTATATATTCTTCAAAAGAAATACGTTCAACCATTGTCTCTACCATGACCATCATAAATAGTCATTTAGCTCAATAATGATTATCCTATTACTTTGCTTATTCGAACTCCCTGTCTATTTTATTATCTATAACATTTTTAATCCCTAATTTCACAAAAACACTCAATTTTCTCAGTAATTATCATTCTATCATGCTTTTTATCTGATCTTACTGTTTATTATTACAGTTTAATCCCTATCTGCAATTTCAATAATTTGACGGGAATAAGTTCAGGAACTTCCTCACCCATTTATACTATAAATACATGAATGTGCAGTTTATTTGATGACTTTATCGAAAAGAAAATTTTCCTAGCTGCAACTGTCTTTTTAATATGTCCTATGATCCAGTGCGCATATTCCCTGATTCAATTAATGTATCGCATTGTACAACAGCATAATTTTCTCAATGTCGCTAAGAACGTCTATCACATATAACAAGTCAGTTTAAAGTCTGTTACTGATGGTGAACTCATGTATCATCGATTTTTCGACAGTAGATAATAAATGTCAAAATTTTCAGTTTTCCAAATTACTGTTAATGAATGATATTTTGATTAATAGTAATTTGATGTGCTATTTTGAAACAAGACATACAACTGAGTAACACTAATTCAATAGGCATTACTCTATCATCCATAGCCTTATATATAAAATTTGTTAATCACTGACGGCGAGCCTGCGGATTGAAAACAAGCCTTAGAGTTTGCAAATATGTCAGCGATAAGAAAGATTATGTCAGCAATAAATAATGATGATGTGACCAATGATAATGAGAAGCTTTAATCAATTTACTGAGTCTACCAAGGTCAGAGGGGAAACAAATATACAGCAAACTTCCTTTGTAAACAAGGAATATGGCAAAAATATTATTCATCAATAATCCTCATCCAGACGTTGGCAAAAACAAAACACGAATGGGCACTTTTCGATGAATTCATTTTCTTTAGCTGTACGGTTGTTTCATGAAATAGGGTAGTAAAAAAAGTGATAGGCTGTCATAATCCTAGTTTTTAATATTAGTCAGTGAATAGGAGGAGTTGAATAAGTGAGTCAGGGTTGTTGTTATCAGGATTCACACAGAAACGAAGAAGAAAATGGAATTATGTAGGAGTTCTGAAGTATTACAATAGTCATAAGGAGTGAGAAAGACAAACAAAGAAAAATCAAGCCAGTATAAATCAACGAAGTTGTTACTGTGATAGAAGAATCTGTCGAATAATTTTCTTTTCGCACGCCTAGCTCTGGTCTCTCTGTCTGACTGGCTAGAGCTTCAGTAAACCAAAGGAGATGAAAGCGAATGGTGTCTTTAACAGGTTGTTGTTCTTCACTCTGTAGATCACTTTGAAGAAAGCGCTTATAAAGATACAATAACTAGTATTGAGGACGTGTTTGGTTATCGTACTCATTATGGAGCTGCCAGCTAGTGTTTCTGAACACTTTTGGACAGGAAACGCGTACAGTGACGAATGTATCTGTCTCTACAACAATAGGTGAACCGATTGATGTATGCACACCGAAGTGGTCACATGCGAGATCTTGTCGTTAAGGCTTCTGCGGAAAAATGGATGACTGGAGAACACTATTCTAATGGTTGCTGAGATGAACCTGCTTCTCGAATCTTGATGAAATTCTTCTCTCAGGGATATCACAGGTTAAGTCTCCCTATGTAATCCAGGTTCATGTAAAGTTTGCTTTTTCGAACAAGTAATGTTTCGTTCCTTTGAACTTTTGGTTTGATATTCTTGTCAGTTAATCTGGAAGAGTATCAATTTTGAATAAAGATTTCTTTCACTGTGACTCTAAGCAGAGCACTAGTGAAATCATTTAAGCCTTGACTTACAAGAAGACGAATTAGTTCAGTTTTGATGGGACGATGCTGGATATGTTTTCCTTGTCTATCACTTTGTTCTGACAACGTCTGGAGTATTTATGTATCAGAGATTTACAGGTAACCAGATCACATTTGCTATACTATAGGTTTCTGGGTATTTTCATAACCCGTCTTTTCTTCTGATGTCCCATCCTCCCACTTGTGTGTAAACAACATCCTAGTTGGCAGTCTTTATCTGATTAGCTGTCTTGTCTTTACAGTAAAGCTTGCTTATAACTGGGATAATGCTTACTGTATTTTTTGGTTCGTCCTACTGTTATTTCAGCACACAAGTCTTAATTTGACTTTACATTTTTATAGACTGATTGCTAGGCAACAGCTATTTCTTATATTTCAGAAGGCGGTTTCCATAACCAGGACGTTAAATAAAGTTGAGGGATTTTCGAGAGATAAGTTAATGAATAACGATCGAAGCAGACGACTAACTGCGTAAGGCCTAGCACTGTTTTCGTAGGTAATAATGCGTTTACATCATGTAAACAGGAGTTTACCATTAGTAATGATTGGTTGTTGTTCAAGACTAAGAGAAAGGACTTTATATGGAAAACCTCTATGCAACAGGCTCTAACCAAATAGTTAATGGCTCTTAATTTGTATCCGTCCTATCAACGATGCTTATTTGCATAAATATACCGACACTCCAACGGGAAACTGGGTATTATTCTTGCAGAATTCCCAATTAAGCAAACCTAAAAATAATATTCTTATACTTTCTTCATGAAAGAACTATATTCCCCTCCTAATTAGCCTAGTTTACTCCGATTCGTCGATTTAGGCGTTATTGAATCCGTCGTTCGCTTTGACCAGCGATTTCGCCTATTGTTCCAATAAAAAAAGATCGTCAACAGTGCTGAAAAACATTGTACCTGTTGTGAATGTGAAAATTCTCTTAAGGAAATCACTTCAGGCAAGATAATCACATTTGTAGAGCAAATTAAAGGAACAAAGTGTATTTCATCTAATTGTATCAAAACATGAAAACAAAAATGATTATAGTAGTAAAATATGAAGGATTTGATATGCAAAGAGTTTACTTTTTTTTACAGTTTTTCGGTTATTTTACTCTTATCATTAATATTATTATACCATAACTTCACGAAAATAAGGATGAGAGTTGATTTCGTTTAAGATGGATTCTTCCGAGGGTTCTTGAAGTTTTCGGCTATAACAAGGATAAAGAAAGGAAGGTATTAGTATGTTTCTAACATATGATAAATGAGATATTACTATAATTGTTATGCTCACATGTTTATCAAAGCCAAAATCTTATTCCAGTTGTATTAAACAACGACTGTATCTGGTACAGTGGTTATCTACAACGTGTCAACTTGCTACAAAATATGTCGATTCATCTCAGTGTTTCTATAAAGATGACATTGCATGTTTGGCATGTGATCTGCTCCTGTCAAATGTAAGAAGGTGTTACAGAACTGGACTGTATACACTTACTCCTAGCTTAAAGATACAGAGTGAAGTGGTTAAGCATGTTGACCTCTTCATTTATTTGGGAAGTTCTATCAGAGACTTGGCGGGTGATAAAGAATATTTCCAACAGGTTGCAGACCTTTATCAACAACTGTCTTCGCTCTATAGTGAAGATCAGATGACCAGAAAGAATCACCAACAAGAAACTATGGGAACAAACAAAACAAGAACCAATCGCTCAACAAATATGCAAGAGAAAGTGTAGATGGATTGGACATTCGCAGAGGAGGCCGTTGGGTGACATCGCGCGTCAGGTCATCGCTCGAGTGGAACCCGAAAGGGAAGCGGTGAGTGGGACGTCCAAGGGTGGGTAACATGGAGGAGATCGTGTGAAGAGGAGTTGAAACAGTATGGATTGACATGGATGCAGGTGAAAAGTACAGCAGAAAACAGAAGCAAGTGGAGGCGTGCAGTTGAAGCCCTATGTTCCACTAGGAACCCAAGGGAACAGTAATAATAATAATCAGCCGCAGTGAACTGATTGGTGACAAAATCTCAGCATGGATATACATGGCTCGTTTGGCGTATGCCATCTTACGCCATCTCTAGCGTAGACGTAATGTCCGAATGTTAGCCGAAGGACGTGTGCACTGTTCAGTAGTTCACTCCATCCTTGTTTATCGCTGTGAGACATGGTCATTAAAAGTGGAAGAAACAAAACTGCTAAAAGTCTTTGATCATTAGTGCTTCGACCAACAACATTTGCTGAAATAGGATCAGGTTGCAGACGAGATAGTGGTGGTCATACTAAAACTTGGTATCAGTTCATGAAAAATATGGTAGTCACTTTGAGCCAACCACTTACGGAAGTGTAGACTACCTGGTTGGGATCCTTGTGATGTTCAGGACCAATGGTGGCTGGACACAATTGGTGATAGGTCAGAAAATCGTTCTCAGTGGCGCAGATGAATTCACTTTTTGTGATCTGTCATATCCGTCATGTTTTTCCATATTGCCATTCTTTCTCTCGCACACTTCTTTTTCTTGTAATTTTTTTTCTGAATCTCTTTTTTGCCTCCCTTTGTGTGCCACATGGAGTGTGGCAACTCGAACATCTGTAATTCTGTGCAAGCGTCTACGCTGAAAACAGTCAGTCAGCCAGTGAGTCATGAAGATTACAGTCTTTTTCCTTCCACCCCCGCCCGCCGCCAACTCCGCCTTAAAGACATGAATGCTTAAGTCATTATTTTCGACTTAACAATAACTATTTCCTTACAATCAGATGCTCGTTAACCTATAATATAAATTCAAGTCGCATAATCTAGAAAACATGAGTCATTAGATTTCAGTGCATTTTGACTTATCCCATTTAATACATTTGACGTATTATGGAATTATACTCCACTACAGTATCCTAACCCTGTCCTTATATCATTATATCAGATATACCTCAGTTCTTCGGTTCTTTAATGTCTTTAAAAAGCTGCATTTGAAAACGTCTCAGATCAAATCTAACAACTATTTGTGTTCATTGAACAGTAGTTACAATGTCTACGCTTCTAATCATAATGTCTACTTTTAATCATAGAAAGAAATCTAGTCCTTCAACTTCTAGAGTTAACTTAACTAAAGTAATCTCACACTGCATAATAAGGTTTAACAGTCTAAGTGATTATTTAGCAAAAAACTGAAATTATATGTTGGTCATATTCAACTAATGTCTTCACTCTTACTAATAAACTCACGAAACGCGAAATCGAATCAAATGACATTCGAATGAAATTGGTTGTTCTCAGATATCAAATATAGTATAAACATGAAATCAGCGAGATAGTATCAAGGCGAATGCAGGGTTTTAGTCATTTGGTTGGAGGATTTCATCATGAGCTGACTTCGTTTAGAGAACAATTGGAAAACCTGCAGGGACTACTGGACATCTGTTTCCCATGTCCTAGTTCGGGACTCCTCAGTGGTACACACCCACCGGGGTTCGGAACCAGGACCTTCTGGTTACGAAGCTAACTAGCTCACAGACCACTTAGCCACTAGGACCCCACCCGATCCAATGGCCAGCCCATGAATTCCAACTTCTGCCAATTTAATAACGGTCTGTGTACAGAAGAAATATGTACAATCCCTGCCTCTGCATTGGCCGTAGAGGGATAGACATTTAATTATTTATTTATTTTGTTTATTTAGTTAATCTATGTACCTTTCCTTCATTACTAAGATTATTATTGTTATTTTTACTATCCTCACTCTGAATTGTTTCCACTTGTCTCACTTGACATTCTAAATCCAAAAAAATTTTTTTAAATATTGAATTCTATCTTATCAAATTTCACACCATGTTATGTAACATTTTATATTCGTCTATTAATCTTATAATTATGTACCCCTTTCCAAAATTCTACACACCTTATGTATTATTCTATATACGACATTAATTAGTTTGCCACTTGACATTAAACTATGATTATAAACACAAATATTTTAATTGCATTTCATACTACTATTATTTTTATTATAATTTCACGTAGTCGTTTAAAAGAGTCTCCTCGCTGAATATTCTATACTTTATGTTAACAAGTGGGAATTATTAAATTATTTCACTAATAGATTACAACGCATCGGTATATCTAAAACAAATTGAACAGATTGTTACCTTTCTAAGCATTTAAGTACATTTATTTGACAACAAGTCAAGAACTCCATTTAACTAAAACCAGATGAAGTTGGTTCATTGTTCCTAGAATTATCTGAGGCATTACCATTAGTTCTGAAAGCCTCTGACGCATAATAGTTTCTTATTACGCGTATTCCCCATACCACATAAGAATTCACTTACATTCATTTACCAGCAATACAGTATAAATCAAGTGATTTTCAGCATTTATCGGATATTATTTCAGTTCCACTGGAATTCATACACTTAAATCCCTCAAATGTTAATTGAATCTTCACTTCCTTGCGTTTATAATTTAATAAAGCTGCCTGTTTTTAAAAAGGTCCTGTGAATTCAAAGTGTTAATTTCCATCTGGGCAAGATTATTGATACTATTTCGGGGTTATCGCTGTGAAAGGTTTCGATTCAAGAGGTTATAGACTTTCAAAGTGCATTTAGTAAAGCCTGTCAGAACGTTAATTCAGTAAATTTCTTTATGTAGAATAATACTACTGTTACTACTAACAGAAGTAATATCAATAATTGAATGTTAATTTCCACTGAATCTTACCGAAATATCTCATCCAATGACATCGGAGTGATCTCAGTAGAAGAACGCCGTCTAAGAAACGACATTGATGCGATTACTAAACGTCGAGATTTCTGTCTGCTGGATTCCCCGGTATTATTTGAATAGGAATGTTGGTTCAGACGAGAAGATATTTGTTCATTTGAGTTGAATGTTTCACTCCTCAGTGTTTCTGTTGGTTGGTTTTGATAAATTAATATTTCTGTGTAGAGATCACGACGATATAAAAATGTCTGGAAAAGGAATTTTTAAAGTATCTTTGAGAATATAATAATACTTCTAATCAATTATAAGAGAAGACTGAATGAAATGTTACTGTGGTCGGAATCAAATGGTGAGTCACTCCCACATTAAGTAAGTAGCTAAAGTATATCATACTTGTTTTCTGACAAACGTTATTTGGCTACACAGTTGATATTCACGAAACTGCATCTATACTTCTACTTGTCAGAATCCAAGTTGTTCTACAAAACACTTTCAGAATATTATTATTCCACTTTGAGACTAGTCAATTCATTCGTTGCGTCAGTGGCACAGCGGTTAGGACGCTCGCCGACCATGCACATGGTCCGGGGTTCAATCCACGGCAGACGCACTCCTTTACCTCACTAAGCTAGTAATAAAACTGGTAAAGAGGGAAGGTTGGGCATGAGTCTAGCAACTCCATCCTGTAAAAGTAAACTCTGCTACCGAAACTTCAAACCTGTAGCCTGAAACCCTATGTCCCACTGGGAACGTAAAGGAATAATAAAAAATTTCACAATATTGCTTTCTGATATATTTTTTCAACATAATTTACTATTCATAATCGCATTGAGGGTAACTACTCTGTAGAGAAAGCAAGTAGTTTTTATAGTTCCATCTGTCTTCTTCTGTGCTTTGAAGATACCATCGCGACTGGACTGATTTTTCGGCTTAGGCTTGCTAGTTCCATGCCCAGCCTTCCCTATTTCTTCAGGCGAAGGACTACTGGCTGGTAATATAGGCGACTCAATCAAAGGCAAGATCTTAAAAGGATGATACATCTTCATTACTCTGAAAGCTGTGTGGAAATCTGTTGCATTCAGAGTGAGGAAGAACATCTAAATTTTCAACACCAACGTCAAGTCACTGCCTCCATGTGGCTCCGCGAGTTGGTGGCGTCACGAAAAGAAATCCCAGCAGGCTGATGCATAATTCCCTCAACAGTTGACTTCACTCCATGCTGAAGAGCAGATGGCCGGAAGACCAAAATTGATAAGCGATAACTAACCAGCCAAGAACCTATCAGCCAACAAATATGCAGAGGGAAATATAAATGGGTGAGATATTTTCTGAGGAAGACATCGAGTGACGCTAAGTGTCAGCACGTCAGGAGGGACTTGAATTAGAAACGATGAGTTTGGCTTCTAACAGTGTTATGGAGGCGAATTTGTGAATAGAAGGAAATAAAAGTTCATAGTCATTTGTCCAGCCAACCAAAAGAGATTGCAGTGAAGAGAATGACATGGCGCTGTTCTGCTCAGGCCCCATGTTCCACTCAGACGCCAACAGGGTGATAATAATTTCTCTTTTTATTTAGTCGTAGTGGTCATAATGTTCCAGGAATCTGGAAAAGCTTAGGATAATGTCTTTTCCTTTATTATATTGTTGTCGTATATGCCTAATAATAAGGCTAGTGTTCAAATGAACTCCATCATACTACCAAGTTCCTATTGGTGTGTTAGTGTTCTTCCAGTTTTTCAATAAAAAAATCTTGAATAACTTTTCTGCTTGTATAAGAACAGAGCTGATCAGATTAAAAAGTAATATAAGTATGTAGTATTTGACTTGTAAAACGTTTGCATATGTTACATTCGTAAAGTATGTGCGTTTCTTTTTGTATAAGACATGTGGCAAGTAGTAGGTTTTGGAAAGTTCAAAATTAGAATTAACAAGAAGACAATAAAGCATGATAAATTGCGCTTCTTTTCTCTTGTATTAAATCCGTAACAGGTTAAGATAGAAAGTTATATAGTCTTATGATTCATGTACATGAACATTCTCTCTAACCTCGCCATTCATGCCCACAATTTGCTTTTGAGAAACCTCGACCACATTACATATACATTTACAGCAATGCACTTGCATTTTACTTAACACTTGGATTCATTTATGACCCATGATCATTCTCACTGTTGAAATTTTATTTCCAATGAGCTAAAGGGTTATGTTAAAGTTGTGGTAATAAAGCTGTTTATTAACTTTCATTATTCAGATTGTAGGCAGCTGACAGGAGATGGCGACGAAATAAATAGATCCGTTTTATCCTGCCGTATGTGTTATTATTATTTCCTTGGGTTCCGAGTGAAAGATAGGGATCCAACAGCAGATAGCCTTACCCTATTTTCTGGGGTCCTGTTCAGATTTTCCCATGATTGTCTATAGTCTCTCATCTCCTCTTCACACGATTTCCTCCATGTCAACCGCGGACACAAGTCCAACTCGCTGTATCCTATCCGGGTTACACTTGAACAATAGCCTGGAGCAAGATGCCACTTGATGGTCTCCTCAGTGTGAGTCCGATCCAACTCCATTTTTTCGGATATATTTCTTGAAAAACAGGTTCTTGGTTGGTTCGCTCCCTGAGTTTCGTATTGCTGGTTCTTTCTGGCCAGCTGATCTTCAGTAGGCAGGCAACAAAGGTAGCTGTTGATAAAAGACTACAGTCTGTGTTGGATTGCTTTTGGTGACTAGTGCTCCAAGTTTCTGACCTGTACAAAAGCACTGACTTACTTAATATTGATGTTGAAAATCCGAATTCTGTTCTTTGTGCTGTGGAGTTCAGAAGATTTCCAAAGTTATTTCAGAGTGATGAAAGTCCGTCTTGCCTTTCCAGTTTCTGTTCTGACATCCTCATCCGTCCCTCCTATAGTTGAGACGACGGTGTCTAGAAAAGTGAAGGAAGTGACGTCTTTTGAATTTATTCCGTTGGTGGTGATTAACACTTTTTGTTGTTGGTTAGTTATCTTCATCACCTCCGTCTTCTCTATATTCACTTGAATTTCTGTCTTCGCTGCCTTTCTCTTCTACCAGTATGTTGGTTTTCACCTGTAAGCCTTTGAATTTATGCGACACTAAACATAAGCCGTCCGCCAAATCCAGATCTTCTAGAGTCTTCTTATCGCTGGTCCAACGTATTCCAGTCTTTTCGCTCCCCATAGTCTGGCAAATAATCAAGTCCACCACAGCCTAGAATATCACAGCCTTGCCTCACTCCTTTCCGTCTTCACTTCAAAGTGTCTGCTGAGTTCTCCCTTGTGGATCGCCTGACACGTGCCACTGCCATATATCTACGCTGTTATTGGTTTGTTCAGATTAATTGTTGACTGAAGTTCGAGTATGAAATACACTAAGCAGTAGGTTGAAATAGGAAATTAAATCAACTTAACAGCTTATTCTTGAAATAAGACTTTCATGCATACTACTGGAATTTGCCAAACTAAAAAGAAATCAGCGCTGACTGCAACTTGATCTATAACAGTTGTCTTTTTTCACTTCACACCATTCTGAAATATGACTGCATTTAAACTGTTTTCTTCCTTTTCAGAAATTACTGTGAATGGCTGAATAGTTTGAAAGGTCAGATGAGCTTATTTAAAAGTAGAGTTTATAAAAGTCAATGCAACAACAACAACCTAGGAAACTAGCGATAGAAGAATGCCTGCTGTGAATGCAGAATGAAGTGGAAACTCGTTTGCCCAAATTATTTGTGTTTTTCATACAGTTAAAGCATGTAATAATGAATTCTTTGGAACAATCATAGATATAAAACATTTAAGATTAATCACCATAAGACGAAGTTAAACTGTCATAACGAAAGTCAAGGTTTGTCAAAAGCTTACCTTCAAAGACCAATCAGATTTAGGTATTGCTACGCAAGGTTATTCCAAATCAAACTATGCCTGCCTTTATCGATTTGGTGAGTGAGTATCATGAAGGCCGAGTGTTTGACTACTGTGTCAATAACGGATTAACTGGAGTCACAAAGACTTGTGTGTGTATGTGGAGAGTATGACAATTATGTGATACAACCTTGTGGGAGATTAATGCTGCTATAGATGCAACTTATGCGATAAGAGAAAATTCCTTTGTGACCGTAAGCATAGGATTTCACTTATTCTCTAGGTACTTTTCCCTGTAAATCTATACTGTTAGGCAGGGGATAGGGATAGGTTAAAGAATAGAGTCAGGAATATCAATGGATTCCAAAGTATCGTTATCTACAGTCATCTGGATGAATATATGTCTATCGTGCATGGTAAGATTCCTGTATGGATTATCCTTGGAGTAATTGGGAGATATTCTTCTTACAATACATAAGAGACAATATCATGTTTGAAATGTTTTTTTAATAAATTTTTCAACGATTATGCGTCTTTATTTGCGTCTGAATTCTGACTGACTGTTCAAGACCACTGTGATTTTGGCTGTGATAGTTTAAATTCGACCACAAAAGAAAAAGAAAAACGAAAAACTACTGAAATGGTTACTTTCAAAAAACCTACTTCAATGATGAAGGCAGTCGTTAGGCTGAGAATTCCAACAACAACAATTAACCACCAACTGATCATGTAGACATGAACCCATCTGTGCATACAACAAATGAAATACACAAATAAATGTTCTAGTGAACACGTTAATCAAGTAAGCAATGAATGTTAAACAAAATAGTTTGTACCACATTACATGGGTGTATATGCCTATGTGTGTGATAAAATAATAAATTTCTAAAATTGCCTTCTTTTGTTAAAAGAACTCTTTATCAGCTGAAAAAAATGAATGATTACAAAGCAAAAGAAACACTCAGATAATATAGGTGGTTTGTATTCCCTTGAAGTTGACTAGAGTATTCAAATCTAAATAAGCTGAATAAGAAAGAATATAGCACAACCGACAATGACAAAATCCGTCTTCTAAGAGGGTATACTGGGGGCGCCTTAACATTGACCAACATTGTGGAGGATAACCAGGTTTTATAGATTTGGCAAGACTGGCGTCGAAAGTATATGTCTCGTAGTCCCCACAGTCTGTTACGTGATCCAGTTTACTGTAATCTGGCAGATCATCAACGATAGTAAGCAGCTTTGTATTACTGCTATCTTTACTTCAGAACCTCCTCTGAGCTTCCTGTTGTAAATCACTAGGCCTATGACATTATCATATAGCTGTTGAATTAGGTTTGTAAATGTTTGCGGTACTGCGCTCCGTACTGTTGAAGTGGTCTTCAAAATACTTCAGGGTTGAAGCTGTTGAAATTGCCTTCAAAGTCTTTGAAGTTGAGGTAGAGAGTTGATTGTCATTCTAGGCGCTGTTCGATGATGATGCTTAGTGTGGTGATTTTATCAGTGCATAACTAGCTTTATCCCAATCCAGCTGTTCCTAGAAGAGTCTTACCTCCAGGTTATCTTTCAGTCTTTCCAGAATGATGTGATTTAGTATTTTCCTAAAGGCGAACAGGATCATGATTCTGTTACAGTTCTAGCATGGAATGATGTTACCATTCTTTGGCAGTATGATAAGGTAGCCTCTCTTCCAGTCCTTAGGGCATACTTCCTTATTTCTACACCTCCTGGTATATGGATATGAGAATATCTCCTGAGGTTTCTGAGTCCGATTTCAGTACAGTGAAATACCAGGCTATACAAACAGTTAAGAAATACTCTTATTCGCTAGAAAAATTTAACGTCAAGTTGCTGAAAGTAAAACAAAGTAAGCAGACTTCTGTTTTATTTCCCAGCTTTTAATGCTGTTGAACAATGCAGATCTAGTAAAATGAAGGATTCCGATTACAGATGCAAACGATTTTGATCTATTTACTAACATTAGTGAATTTACAATTTCATATATTTCTGATTAGCTTTCTGTTTCCCTGTTCACATTACCGCATAAATTGAAAAATAGTTCACTGTTAAACTTGACTGAGTTGCAAAATATTTTATACATTTTGAGCAGGCAAACACTTCATAATTAACGAGAACCAAGGAGTAAATAGTAACATTCATAATAACTCATCGAACTGGTCAGAAACCATTAAGACGGTACCTTCCAGTTGGCCAGTACACCCATTTCATGTGGTTTGTCCCTCTTGCATACAAATGAAGTGTCATCAGTACCCTAATGTTTCGTGATAGAAAAATCTGCACAACCGACAATTTTGACGATGAAATACGCGAAATAGAAAATTCATTATTTGAGGATAAACATCGAAAAAAACTTTGTTAAAGTCTTCGTGACGAGAACAAGCAGAGAGAAATACTTGCTAACTTTACAGAAGAAACGTATATATATATGTATGACTTAAGCGTTCAAAGGAGGTGTAGCCACTGAATTAATGGTATCGAAGTTCTGAAAAATAATAGCTAAAAATTATTTACCGCAACACTATGCTTAAAGTTTACCATTTATTGTGTAATTCCAATGCAGATAAAGGATAAGTTACCTAGTGCAGCCATTTCAATGTGCATTTATAAATTTAACTGTTTTTGTGAGGACAACTACATAGGTAGAACGACTCAGAAAGCCCACCGTCGGCACCTTGAGCATTGTCCAACGTGGTGAGATAAAGGAGTCATAAAGCCAATCAGGAACTCCATACTGGCACACCATGTAGATACAGAGCAGAAGACTGATAAAAAGCGTTCAGTCTTCACAATTCTATACAAGGTGCCGCCTCATTTCCCTAGGTTCGTACGCATTCCGTTGCCAAAACATAGCTTAGGCATTTTCCATATAGTATGGTTTCATCCCAATTTGTGAGTTCATAAAAAGTTTGTTCGATACGTTCAACCTCGTCCTAGAATAGTTACGTCTCTGTGTAAGGCCAGATAACTGTTGACATTATTTTTATCTGTACTGTTAACTCTATTATTAATATCATACTGTGCTATAGTTGCATATTTTAATCTTAGTTTCACAATTTATTATTATTATATTATCTGATCGCTATGTGACAATAGTTATTTCCCTCTTATCCCTACTAGTATACAAATTCTACTTAATTCTATTGATCCGCAATGTTTCAAATGTTTATAACTAATATTTTATTATTGTAATTGTAAGGCCTCATGAGAAATTACCGAAGATAAGTATTTACTCCAATTACCTTCTATAATTATCACTATGAGTACATATTTAAGTGCCAAGTGAATTAAGAAACGAGTTACCTTTGTGCATTACTGGTTAATTAAAGCAATATGTTGTAATCTTCATGTTCAATAAGACTGCTATAGACTCTCACATATGTAGCATTAAAATTTACTAATAATCATTACAGAATAGAAAAACTTATTGTTGCTTATGTATATCGACACTTTAACAATGTATATCACAGAGAAAATAAATGAAACCGGATTATATATATATATATATATATATATATATATATAATTTACCTGTTCAGTGCTTTCTGATAAGCTGTAACGATGACATGCCAATTATTGACCACCATTAAATCCCACAACAGTACAAGACTAGCCTAAAATAATAAGCATATATATATATATATATAATTAATTTATCCCAATCAGTAATTATTTTTACAGAATGGAGTTCTAATCATTGTACATGTTGTTGTTCACTTACAGTTTACAAAGTAGCTTTACAAGTTCTTTTCAAGATATTTATCCCCTCATACAACACCATCCGTGCTAAAAAAATTTTATAGTTAATTTTTTATATATATAACCATACGACGATAAATTCCTGTAAAATCTCTCCTGCTTTTACCCGGAGAGATACAAGGAAAAGGTTGGGAATAAAGAGGATATTCAGTGTCGGACAAGATGATTTTAGCCCGTTGCTTGCAAGGATTTGAATTGTGTGTTAACAACAATATCAGTTTGATTGGGTCAAAGACATTAACTCACTAAGGATGCCTACAGTCTTCAAAGTCTTAAGTAATCTAACGTCGCCTGTTGGGAGGTTGAAGAAACAATGATGGAAATTATAGCAGTGCATGAATTAATAAGTGTTAGGGAAGAGTTCTAAGTATGTCCGAAAATCTCAACTTCCTAATACAACAAGTCAAAAGAAAGCTTCTTCTAAATATAGGGCGACTGGAAATGATTTGAAGAGAAACTGATATCAAGTTAGATAATATCCACTTGATATATATTTATACATATAGTTGTAAAGAAGATATAATGGTTCGTTTCAGAGATTAGTTCAAAGGATTCCAATACGGAATGGTCGCTACACGAATCGTTGTTTATCAATGCTGAATTTAAAGGTGATACTGCAGTCGCGATTTTGAAGATCCACTTATCAAAATTCTCTAGGATACTATTTCTTTTAGCTGGGATATGAGTTAGTTTCTACAGTGAACAACCGATAATGGGTGTATGAGGAAGAAACTATCACTTTGGATTATTTCAGTGTGTATCCATACATCCACTTAAATCTGTAAGGCTAGTTAAGCTGCCAGTACAAAGTGCACACTTTCTGAAATCATTTCAGGACATGGGAATCAAGAGGACAGTTTAAGTCAACTACTAGTATGACGACAGAAGACAAGGTCCAGGCAACAGAACGTTTACTGAGAAAACCAAGAGACATTTATAGATTTTTATGTACATTATTGCAGAGAAGCAGCGTCTTCTGGTTGGTTGTTCTGTCACTGAAAGTTAATCTATCATCTCTTTGTGGCCATTTATTTGAAGGTCATACCGTATATTTGTGAACTGTATCCACCCACGCAAAGTCTTTGTTCTTTTTTTTCTCATGACCAAGATTTGGGAAGTAAACGTTGACGTAAATTGCTGTCTACCAATTTTGGCTAGCAGACAGCTCTCACCACACTAACACACAAACATGTCCCTATCACTCAATAATATTCTACTGTATACTTTAGTAAATATAGATACAGTTGTACAGACTTTAAAGATGACTTTTCCTATGAAGAAAGTTCTCTTGTTTGAACTGTCTCTTATTTTCATTGTAGCTCAATGAATATTGTCAGCCATGTAAGCACAATTATTAACTGGACAGACAGATTACAGAAATGGATTATTAACTGTAGCGTGAACCAATTCACAAGAGTTGTACTCTGTTAAAAAATCTTCAGTTTCCTTCTGGTCAAGAAGTTATAAGCTAGCAAAGAAAACTGTACAAAATTATTACAGCTTTTAGGTATTTCATTTGTTGTGTACTTAAAAATAACTGAACTAGTGGAATATAATATTAACTAATCAGCTAGGTTTTAAGCAAACAGTTTTTCAAGCATTGATTTGTAGGGATTTGATAGACTGGTTATATGAATGTATAATGAGCTGACATCGGTTACAGAACTATTGGAAAACCAACAGGGAGTACTGGACAGCTGTTTCCCTTGTCCCAGTTTGAAACTCTTCATCAGTACGAACCCACCAGCAGGGTTCAAACCCCGGTCCCTCTAGTTACAAGGTAGTTACATGGGGTTCTAGTGAGAAGTCGTGACCAGTAGGGTACGACAGGTCGGATGTGAGGACAAGTACTCGCCACCGATGACAATGACTAGTGGTCGTGCTATGTCGTGAAGCGATAGAAGTTGGAATTCATGGACTGGCCATTGGATCGGGTGTGGTCCCAGTGCTTTAATGGTCTCGTAACCAGAAGGTCCTGGTTCCGAACCCCGGTGGGTGTGTGCTGCTGAAGAGTCCCGAACTAGAACAAGGGAAACAGCTGTCCAATATTCCCTGCAGGTTTTGCAGTAGTTCCCTAACCGATGTCAGCTCATGAGGAAATCCTGTAATCAAATATTTTTTGTTATGCGAAATCTGTTGATTAAAAGAACTAGGCAGCTGCTATCATTTCTGTATAGTTTTTTCGTATGTAATACAAATTTAAGTAAGGCTGTTTACCCCCAATAATATCTCAATAATTGGTTTGTTGACTTCAAATTACTTAAAGGTACACAAGCCACACAATCTTAGTGGACAGAAACTTGATGCAAGAGCTGGAAACCTTGTGTAAAGCTCTCAGTATACTTCGTAAGTGCTTTGCAATTATCGAGGTGTAGATGATGTATGTAGCTGGTGTCCCTTGACTGCTATCAATAGATAATTACAGTGTGACATTTTCTCACCTTAGAAACCATTCATGCGTGCAGCATCAATTTCTTCTGTTCTACTTTTCAGCTGCGAAATGCACTTATCAAAGACTGAACTACAAGTTGAAGTCGTATGTCATGCACGGCAAAGAAAGTATTTCTCTAAATCAAGTTATGCGTAAATATCCAACGGTGTCAGCTGAATTTGGAATAGGTTAGTATCCATAATCTTTTTCAGGATCAATAATCTGAGGTGTTTAAGAAAGTGACTGTAAGACTGAGGCTTGTTGACTCATAAGAAATCAAAAGCCAGTGACTGTCATGCATTCGGTAACTGGCAATAGTGCTCTGATCAGTCATCAGTGTGGTTAGACTAGTTGAGTAGCAGGCGAATTTTCATACACATTTAAGAAGGAATTACGCACCCTCCATCCGAGATATTGTAGTTTATTTTTTCACTAATTTTTAAGCCATAATATTTTATCCAGTGACAATAACCACTCTTTCAGGGATAAGAAATTCATAACTTTACAACAGAAAATCGCCTGCACATTTTTATGATTTTCTTTTGCGGTCTAGGCGCAATATCAGTTCGAAAACATCACATCGCAAAATAGGTAAGACAGACCAAAACGATTACACAAACGTGACCCAACAAAACAGTTATCCCTTCTACTAGTTAAACGCTAAGCGATGAAAAAGTAAAGTAGTAATAAACATAAACTGATGATAACAATGGTGTACAAAAGCCATCAAAAATTAACTACACGAAATCGCTTACAGCAAAGTCATTAAAATTCACAGACCAATACTCCATCTCCTGATATGTACCACATTCATAAGTCTTCTCCCTGTTGTGAAAACAAAGAAATCAAACTTAGTACCTTATTCATCTGGGGAATTATTTCAGTACATAACACAGACAGAGCTTCATTTTATCTTACATGGACAAAATAATCATAGATAGTAATTCAGCATTTTCTTCAGTTTGATTTAGGGAAAACATTTAGTTCAGAACAGATTTGTTTTTGGCAATTTCATTCTCAACAGCTACTAAACTAAATCATAATTTATTTAAATAAATTCGCATAATTACAATTACTATTATTATTCAATTTTGTATGGTATCGAATGTAGCATTTAAAGGTGATAATTTTCAACTTCATGTTGGAGGATTGTAGGTGCGATGAGAGACGACCATTGTTCACAAGGAGCATAGACATTAAAATAACACACAGTTAAGAATAAAATTGCTGAATATGTTAAACAGATTTTGCAGAAGACATGCTGGATCAAGATGAGTTTTCATAATGGAAAATGAAAATCCCTAGAATGAAAGGAGTTGAATGAGATTAGATCCATGGTAGATGCCGACGTTAAACGTTAAGCTACTATGAACACATTTCCGGCTTCTCAATGCGTAGGGAGTAAAAAGGTCACACTGCCCTTTGTATGGTAATATTTACTGATGACGTTTCAAGCACAATTTATTGCTCATAATCTTATCAAGGTATGATTATGATTGATTATGATTATGAGCAATAAACTGTTCTCGAAACGTCATCAGTAAATATTACTGTATAACACTGTGAGACTCTATCAAAATAAAATTGACCCATAATGGAATTACACTCTACCACAGTGCCCAAGTTTTATTCTTATATCAATGCCCTTTGTATACTTCTGTTTATTTTGTTAATGACTGTCACTGACAAGTCAGTTTTGATGTTGTAGTAGGTCCCGACAAGGTGTTCTATTTTGCCTCTTCTGATGGAACTAGTCTAACCTCTTCGCGGAGATACCAGGCATCGTTGCGTAATATATTTTGAAACGATATGTATAGAACGACCTATATGCCTCGCTCCATAACAGCTGCTTCAGTTTGTGGAGAACATAAAACCGGAGACAAAAAGTGAATTACAGCTCGGTGCCAAAAAGAATATTATACACGAACTTGGACTTCAGGGTAGACTCAGTAGCTGATATCCTAGGAAAGAATACCCCTCCCCAGCTCACCAAAGGAGATCCTAACAGTGATATTCTTTAGCCACATAGAGCTTTTAAGTTACTTCAAGGACCAACTCTGGCATACAATCACTCCATTATGCAAAATCTTTTATTATTTTGGTTTTTGTGCGCCTTGAGATGAATAGTCATGGATCATCACACCTAAATATCAAGTCAAAAATTATTCACACTTTTATAACTCAACTATTTTACCATGTAGAATTAAATAATTATAATTAAAACTATGCTAGTTTGTTTATGTGAATTATGGTTGTACAGGTACTGAGCTGTTTTCTCTCTCTCTCTCTCATGTCCTGATGAGTATTTTTCATGACCTCATACTGTGAGATAAGAACTGAAATGTCCTACAAGTTTTTCCATTAACAAAAATTACGATTTTAATGTAGCATATCTGTCCTTTTATTATGTTTAAGTAAACGACGAACGCTAGTAGACTTTGACTGTCATTAGAAATTTTGCAGAAATTAGAAATCCAATGGAATAATAATTTCAAAGGGTGCCTAAATGTTTCTGTTATCTGCATCTGCTTGTTATTCGAATAATACTTCGTAATCCCTTTTCGCTGTACATAAGCAACATTTCAGTTCACCAGGTGATTACATACAGATAGATTCAGCCACTTGGTATGCACTTCTTTTCTGGCTGTTACATGGTTCGACTTGGAAGAAGTAAGACAAAAGCAAACTTTCCTTTCGGTTTGTTTTCAACACTATATAAGTGATAATTAATTATTATTAATCCCTTAGGGTTTCGAGTGGAACATAGGGCTTCAACAACACATCTCCACTTTGTCCTATGTTCTGCCTATGTTCATCTGAGTCCACGATTTCCCATAATCTCTCATCTCCTCCTCGACACACGATCTCCTCTATGTCACCCTCACACCGACGACCCAATCATCGCTTCCCATTGGGGTTCCACTCGAGGGATGGACTGCATTGAAAGCGATGACATTCGATGACCTCCTCAACATATTCCCGATCAATCCATCCCTATTTTCTCTTACATATTTGTTGAGCAATCGGCTCTTGGTTGGTTTGTCCTCAGCTATAGTTTCTTGTTACTAGTGATTTCTGGTCATTTGATCTTCAGTATGGAGCCAGGGAAGCTGGCAGCTGCTAATAAAAGTCTGCAGCTTGTTGGAAATCTTTTTCGTGATGCGTCAAGTTATTGACCCATATAGAAGTAGCTTACTAGTCTTCTAGTCGGTCACGAATCAGGGTATAGAGGGAGGGTTTGGCGTGGGACTAGCGACCCTAAACCACAAAAGCTATCAAACTACTACAGAAACTTCAGCGCACAAGAAATATTTTAAAAATATTTAAAAAAATTGATAATTAATATATCCTTTGAAAACTAACGTGTGTAGAAACATCTCACACAGTATGTTTTTTGGAAAAACACAAGTTTCTTCATTAAATTACACAGAAATAAAAAGGGATTCTATAGTCAATAAACTAAATTTAAGAACAGAGGGTAGTAGAATATATGGAGTATTATACTTACGCTTTTGATATATTTGTTGAATTGTCATATTGAATAACGTTATAAAACAGATTCATACCCAGTAGAGCATAGAAGTAAAACGCTGACATAAGTATGCCTAGCACCGGGCTAAGATTTCTCGGAAGATCAGCTAAAACACTAACAACCAATCGTGACCACTTGAATAAATTCATCAGTCTTGCAGCACGTGATAGTAGCAGGATATTTGTCAGTCGAACAACATCCCAAATTGTCATGGTAAAGTGTGAGAAGTGATTACCACTTTGTGAAAGTATAAAAGAAAGTAATGAATGAATTAAGTTCACAGTTGTGACAAGAAAACACGAAGCCAAAACACCTAATTCAATTTTATGTTTTGTATTCAGTGACTGATGAGTAGTTTCCCGTGAAAATTGCTTGTGTCTATCATCATTTACGAAATGTAATATACTGGCTATATCTATCTATCTTTTACTATTAAAGATGACAACTATAAAGACGCCTAATTCGATTAATAAATAAGGGTTGTAACGATGTTCAGAATTCCGATGATGAGTGAATGCTTGTGCATTACTGTACAGTATAGTGACCTGCTTCTGTATAAGCTGTCTGCTCCTTGTCCCTAAAATCTAGAGGATTACAGACAAGTAAGCTAAACCTGCATACGTTATTCACGTCAATAATCAATAACTTTTTCTACCTCTCCCAACTTCATCATACTAGACGGTGTCATGACATGTGTAACAACATGCCCTACCTGCTTTACTCAACCAAGATTTACGACTTCATCAACAGATGAATTTCTGTTTTAATATGGCGATGAGTAATCACTTCTTTAAAGTATATTGCATGAGCACTTTAAACCAATTTTAGCTTAATTGTACTGACTTCATAGCTCTTGGTTTTCTCTGGAAGAACCTCTAGCCGGTATTTATTTTACAAACGTTGATTTTAGTTGAACAGATGAGTACAAATATGGAATGGCTAAAAATCAGTTAAAAAATTAGATTCTATCTTTTTATAACATCTCTTCTATAAACTTAAGTTCATGATGTCTTATTTTTTTATCATAATCGGTTTAGATTTATTTCATTTATACTTCTTAGTAAGTAACTGTCATAAGAACACAAGTTGGATGGACTGTGTACCCATGATGAGTACATGATAGGCATTGTTACTATTCTCTTGGGTTCTGAGTGAAACACAGGGCTTCAGCAGTACATCTCCATTTCAGCCTGTCCTCTACAGCCCTCATTAGCTCGCTCAACGATAGACCATAATCTCTAATGTTGCCTTCACACGATCACCTCGCCCTCAGCGCCCCCCCCCCCCACTTGACGTTCTCCATTCGGATTCTGTTCGAGGAGCCATATAGAGCGTGATATCACTCAACAGTCTCATAATCATGTATTCGATCCATTTTCATGTCCTCCCGAATATCTGCTGAGCAACAGGTTCTTGGTTGGTTTGCTCCAACACAGTTCCTAACTGCTTATTCTTTCTGGACATATGATCTTCCATATGGAATGTAGGCAGTTGTTGATAAAAGTCTACAATAACCTGTTGTAAATTCTATCGGTGACTTGCCGAGTCTCCGAACCATAATAAAAGAAATGGCTTGACATTGGTCTTGAAAATCCGAGTCTTGCTCCTCATGCTGAGTGCAGAAGATTTCCGTATTGATTTAGGAGTAATGAATTATAAATTAGCATCATATATATATATATATCCTTTTCGCATATAATCTATTCAGAGATAAGTATAATTGCACTGCGTATTACGCTGGATTTCTCATAGTTTACTTAGCTCAGTTTGCCACTGAACTGTCATCTGTTACTGAAACTGCATACATTTAAATCAGAATTTAGTGTGAATAAAGAGAGGATATAGGGTTTCTTTGTGCTGTCTCAAATGATAAATACACATATGCTCTTTTACATGTTTGTATGAAGCAAGTCTACCGTACAGTGAAGTGTAACCTTTAGATACTTTCGCCATAGTTAAGTTTCTGAGGCACTTCCGAACATTATAAACATGAAGTTGTACCAAGAAGTAGCAGATTTCAAGATTCCCGAACATAGTAAGTTGTTGCTCCGCTATAACAAACAGATTAGTTTTAAGCATTTCCACAGTTCTTGAAGATTGGCCACCATTACTAGTTTAAACTAAGCATCTTTGATTACTTCATTTCTAGGCAAGTATAAAAATACCAAGGTTATAATTTCCTTTTACGGTAACTGTAGACCTTGGTGGTGCACTCGACTCGCAACCACTTGGTGACACGTTTCCTGAGTTGACTTTTACACAGCCAAGTAGTATCAATAGTCATCACAAAATGGGTGTGGCTCATTGCCAACTGTATGTTGTTCTGAGTGGTTGCTAAGGTGAGAAGTATTGCATCTAAGACTAGAGTTAAACGCTGGACTTAATCTGTCCACTTCTCAAGATTTAATACTCACTTATAAATTTCAATAGAATCATAATTCACAACTAAAGTTAAATATGTATTCCATTTTACTTGTTGCATACTTGCATAAGTGAACAGTAGTCAGATAACACCGTGCACACATATAGCCTAGAAAATGAGACTAACGGTAAAATGCATCTAGAGAACATTATACACACACACACACTCACATTAGGTTACTGTACTTATTGCATGTTTTTTTTCAGTTTTAATCGATAAACGGCTAACAGCTGAAATAAGCAAACCTGAAAAAATGGTTAACACTATTCACACATATCTACAGAACACTTCAAAAAAACAACAACCTATGATAATACAATAGTAGTATAACAATGCACAGTGGGTGGCAGAATAATGCTTGTTTTTTTTAAAATACGAATTACTAGTGTGTGTGGGATATTCTAAAGTCTTCTTTAACTTGTGATCAAAAAGCTTTGTCTAAAATATGAACGAAAGATGTGTCTAAAAGAATACCAAGTGATGAAGATAATGATGATGGGAGATTTCTATCAGATCAATTACACTGTGGAATGCAGATTTTTTAAAACTAGAGAAGATTAGTAGTTCAGGGGGATGATTTTGGTGTAGTTGTGTTCTCTGACCTTGATTTTTTGTAACTGTAGAACTTTCCTTGTCCTCCTCAGAGCATACTTTAATTTGAAGTTTATTAGCCGTCTCTCCGAATAACATTAAACTCGATTTGTTGTTTTGATATATTTTCGCATCCTTTAGTCTGCTTGTGTTTATATTGATTGTTTCCTTGACCTGAAAGTTGATCTTCTCTTCATATGATTTGCTCTTTATGAATTGATTAGTCTTACCCATACCGATGTATCAGTTGGTTGTAGATTCACCTGAATACTAGGCTTCTAGGAATTCTCTAGCGTTTTTATTGTTTCCTCTGTCTAACATTTGAACATTGTTTCAGTCGAAATGATCTGCATGGTTGCCTTTTGATAGCCAATTTGCCTTCATATATGCGAAGATGAAGATAAATGTAATGTTTTTCACGGTCGTTGCAATTTATGTTGTAGATGCTATTGGTTTTGTCTTCCTTCTCTCTTGCATCTTACGGTTGATTTAGTACCGATCGAAGTGGTTTTTCTGATATGTTGACGACAACAATTCAAACTGTCTTGCAGAGATTTCAGAGATGTACATCGTGTATGACAGGACAATTTTCTTTGTGCTTTTATTGAATACTTATGATTTCTATAGTTTGGTTTGTAAGGGTTAGTTATATTTTTACGAGTTGATCACGGATTAATATCAGTCAGAGAACCATTGAAAACCAGGGAGTACTGGACAGCTGATGTTTCATCCTAGTTTGGGAATCATCGGCACCCACTGGGATTCGAACCCAGGACCTTCCGGTTACAAGGCAAGCTCGTATACCATTCAGCCACTGAGACTCGATTCAATGGCTCATGAATTCTAACTTCTATCAATGGGTGCGTACTGCCGATGATTCCCAAACTAGGATGAAACAGCAGCTGGTTTTCAATGGTTCTCTGACTGATATCAATCCGTGATCAACTCGTAAAAAAATAACTAACCCTTACAAATCAAACTATAGAAAATTAATCTGATGCTCGCTAGTGACTTGCTACAGGATGGAGTTTCCTGGAGTTCTAGTGAGAAGTCGTGACCAGTGAGGTCCAATTAGATGTCCCGTGTGTGGATGGATGTCCCACCAACGACAATGGTTTGGGTCATGCTAAAATCAGGAATTGGTAGATGTTAGAATTCATGAGCCATTGAATCGGGTCCCAGTGGCTGGATGTTATACGAGCTTGCCTTGTAACCGGAAGGTCATGAGTTCGAATCCCAGTGGGTGCGTACTGCCAATGATTCCCAAACTTATGATTTGGTTGTTTGTTTAATTCAATGGCATATTTAGTGACAGATTTCTAGGAGAGGCAATGAATAACATAGGTGTCGTAAAACATTAAAGTGATAATTGTGATATGCCATTGAACAATAATAAATCATAAATTGTGTTTGTTAAGTCATCTAGTTTGACTGAATGATATAGTTTGATTTTTAGAAAAATTAATATGGAATCTAAAATTGACTTAAAAATGATAAAATCTTGAAATTTTCAAAGATAATTACTTAAGACATAAGCTTATAAAATATACACTGACTGTCTGTGATTACTGTAACGTACACGGTATTTCAAAAGGAAGAAAATATAAAGTAGTTATTAAGAAATTATTATTATTAATGAATGACTGGGTGAGGGGTTATTTTGATTTGTCAGTTGATCATAAAATTTGTCACAGGATTTCATCATGAGCTGACATCGATTAGAGAACTATTGGAAAACCAACAGGGAGTACTGGATAGCTGTTTCCGTTGTCCTAGTTTGCTATTCTTTATCAGTACGAACTCACCACCAGGGTTCAAACCCCGGTCCTTCTAGTTACAAGGCAGTTACATGGGGTTCTAGTAGGAAGTCGTGACCAGTAGGGTACGACAGGTCAGATGTGAGGACAAGTACTCGCCACCGATGACATCGACTAGTGGTCGCGCTATGTCGTGAAGTGATAGAAGTTGGAATTCATGGGCTGGCCATTGGATCGGGTGTGGTCCCACAGGCCTAATGGTCTACGAGCTAGCTCGCCTCGTAACCAGTAGGTCCCGGTTCCGAACCCCATTGGGTGTGTACCACTGAAGAGTCCCGAACTAGGGCATGGGAAACAGCTGTCCAGTACTCCCTGCGGGTTTTCCGATAGTTCTCTAACCGATGTCAACTCATGATGAAATCCTATAACAAATCAATCAAATCCCTACAAACGAATACTTGAAAATCAAAACAAATGATTTAGCGAAGAGACTCTTTTCAACGAATTTATCATCAAGCTGTACAATCGTATATATATATGGTTTTTAAGAATTTATATCCGGTGAGGGAATTGAATCATAGGTGTGAATGCATAAAATAATAATAATATGAAATGCAATTAAAACTAAAATGTTGGTGATTATAATCGTAGTTAAATGTCAAGTGGCAAAGCAAATTAATGTCATATATAGAATAATTCATAGGATGGATAGAACTTGAAAAAGGTGTGCAATTATAAGATTAGTAGACAAATCGAATAAAATAAAAACGTTACGTAATATTGTGTGAAATTTAATAGCATAGAATTTAATGTTGCAAAAAGGAATATCATAAAATTATATTCACACACAATTACAGTGCATATTGCTCAAAAAAACTTACGATAAACTAGCCAGTAACAGTCCTAGTTCCGACAATTTGGCAATCTGAAATAAAGATGTAAACACTATATGTCCAGCATTATTGGCATACAGACTTCGACTAATGAATTACACACAATGATTCATTCGAAAGCATTTTTGCAAATGAAACCACAATGGCCTGATAAACTTTCTAACAAGAAGTCTGAAAATAATTACTCTTCAGAGTAAGTGAATTTTGCCTATCAGGTAAAGTAATCAAATGATTTCATTGGAACTAACAGACTTATTTGTTAGTTATCTTTTATTTTTCAGTATTCATTTCAAGCACTTCTTCCCGCATACTAGATTCTAGAAAACTTTCTTTAGGGAACGCTGATGGGAGTGATGTTCCCTCAATAGGACTGCGTGTATGTTGGAGACTGTGCATAGCACTGTTGACACTGAGGCAGACACATTTGAAGTTCGACAGTTTTCTTAATCTATAATGGTTCAAAATATGTTCCCAAAATACTCTTCTCTGTCTTTATAATGATCATTTTCCCCTTCGACATGATGGTATTACTGTTTACTTTCAATGGTATTTCAAATTGCCGTAACTTGCACTGTAGCCTTTCTGAACGAGATATTCAAACAATATATTTGTCTTACTGACTAAACACAAGGACAAGAGGTTTTCATTACCTCAAAGAAAATCTCTAAATCAACGTTAACTTACATAGTGTTCATTCATTTCAAGGGTAACCGTTTTCCCATGTATAGCTAGTAGGGAATGAGATCATGTATCACAAAGTTTTAACCCAATTCTCTTTTAATTATGTGTGTAGCGAAAGTGTAACTTATTTATACTTGATATTATGCTGTTCATATTCTCTACTTTTTTTACTGTCAATAAGCACGAATGCCCTTTTGGGAAGTTATTCTACTGATAAGATTTATCAATAGTATAAAAGAGACGTTCTTCGGCATGAAAATATTAAATAGCGGAGAAACAGATTTGAAGTCAAAAACAGGAAATGAACTAGCGTGGCGGCAAAATAGAGGAAATGCGAAAAGAAGACAAAGAAACACAATATGAAGGAAGGGTAGAGGTAGCACAACACGGGAGGTCTGTACAAATGACGATTTGCAGATAAGGTGTACATAATTTCAAACAATTAGTTCCCTTTATGAATTTAGATAAAGCAACAAGAAGACGTAATTTGTCTGAATCGTGTTGTAATGTATTTGTGCAACACATTTCGAACAATCTGATCACACACGGACTTGTCATAGGAATATATATGAAATAAATAAAGAGGTAAGAGGTGCGAAAGTAGACTTAGGTCAAGTTTAAAGGATATATTCAAGGTCAAAATAACAATGAAGACCACTAAACCAGTTAGCAGAGGTAATAGTACAACTGCTATGGTATTAAAACAAAATTTACCAAGGAAGGTTTAATGTGATGACGAATTGTTTTTGAACGCATAAAGATGGCTTAAACTTTCTAATTGCTAGGGCTTCCACAAACTTTAGGATACACCCCAAACAGGTCTAAGAGATCTGTTAACGTCAATTTTATGTCCTGCCTCTATGATATGTTTCGCAATAGAGGAGCTAGGTCTCCTGTTCTCACCATTAATCGGTTCTGAAGATTCCATTCGTTTCTGGAGCCATTTAGGAATATGCTCTGAAGCCAGCCCTTACTTGCAGAGATCGATGAGTCCTCCCTATGTATGTGTGTCCACACGTACATTCAAATTGGTAAATACAGTGGGATGTGACGTCATTTTTCGCATGTTCGAAGGGCTTAGATAGATATATTGGCTTTACATTCTCAATTGTTACGATATTAGCTGCATTAAAAGTCTTTTTAATAGCAGCGTTCCGTCTTTGTCTAGTTATCAAGCTGCTTTGATGCCCCACATAGGATAGCTTGATGTACACGTCTTTCTTAAGGGCGAGTTGTAGAGTGGGTCTTGGTGTTCAGACTACTTTATATCTCCTGATGAACTTGTCTGGATAATTATTATCAACCAGAGTTTGTGCCAACTTTCTTTCTTCTTCATCAAGTGTGTCTTCAGTACATATTCGTTGGCTTCTACTGAAGAGGCACCTTACTGAGGCTCTTTTGTACCAAACAAGGCAGAAACTGTGGTAATTAAGATACTGTTCTGTCCAGGTAGGTTTTCTATAAATAGATATTTTTACTGATCCATCAAGCCGTCGACTACGTAATATGTCTAGGAAAGATAAACAATTATCTTCCTCTTCTACAGATGTAAGTGATATGCTATTCTGAACTTCATTCATTCGATTTAAAATTCAGGTGGCAGAACAAGACTTATCACTGATGATTACAATATCATCTACATACCTTCTATAAAGTGGCACATTTTCGATTAAATCCTCCGATAAATTCTCAATATACGACATATAAATATCTGCTAAAAGAGGCCTAACGGACTTCCCATAGCAACACCATCAACGTGGCGGAAACAATCGCCTTCAGATGTAAACCTCACGTTGTTAGTACATAGAGGTAATAAATCCCTTAAATAAGATATAGGGAACGGGATGAAAAAATTGTTTGTGGAAATATAATCACACAAAATGTCAACTGTTTTGAGCAGCATTAGTGAATAACGAATTTACATCAAAAGAACACATATTCTTATTCATAATATTAATATCGTCAAGAAAATTAACCAATTCAAATGTATCTTTTAACACATACATACAAAACTGAAGAAATTTCATGTGGCATATTATTGATAATTCAGGTAAAATAAATGACGCATCGGTATGAAGAACAAGTAGCGTTTGTCTAACATTTTCGATATGTGACTTTGTAAGACGACCTATCTATAAAACGTGTTTGCGGCGTATCCTAAAGTTTGTGGAAGCCCTAGAAGTTAGAAAGTTTAAGCCACCTTTATGCGTTCAAAAACAATTCGTCATTAAATCATTTCGTTTTATAGAGATATCATATTCCAAGTAAACATTCCTTCAACAAGTCTCTCGTCTTCTACCGTTACACTGCTATTTTAAGATAACTCTAAGAATGGCATATATCTTTCAAAGTAGTAAAAAGATTGTAGTAAACATATACAGATAATTCACAGTGCTTCATTGGTGGATGGTGACTAGCAGTGGAATCCAGGATGCGCATTTCGTCCTATTTGGAACTCGTCAGTGCTGTTCAGGTTAACCGGATAGCAAATGCAGATTCAAATGAAACGCTAGTAGACAGTGAACATACTCATCAACTACTACATATTATATAACCAATGCTATAAGAGTTTACGTGTTCATACACATAGGAAACCATTTGTCGACCGAACATCGCTATTGTTCACTTTTGATAACGCTTGACAAGGACTGATTACAAGATGTTAGCAATAATAATAATAATTACACATAAATAAGTAGACAGTATAAACCATTTCAACTTACAAGCAAAATAACTACAATAGTAAATCCAAATATGTTGGACTTTTTCGAGAAAAATGATTTACGCCCATAGGCCCATAAAAGAGAACATTGTTCAAAGGAATAGAAGATAACAAAACACCAGCTTATTGTCTGAAAAATAAACGAAATCAATAATTAGTGTAGAATATTAAACAATGTATATCCAAAAAGAATTGTGAATATTTTCAATACTGTTATTCGTTGTCAGTAAGCCTCCAGTGACAATCCGGAGACATTCTTCCAGACATTTACAGTTTAGACAGATGAAGCTTAAAATACAACAGATTCTTAATCTGCTGGAATACAGGCATACACTCGTTAACGAACCGTTCACTATTTACAGTGCTAGGTCATGAAAATGACGCTAACTTCCCCCACCCGACTTTATACCTCGCTAGATCTTGTATTTATCAAGTAATCCGGAATATACGAAGCTCATTAAGGAGCCCCACTGTTTAACTCTGATTAAAATTTATGGAAAGAGGACCTTTTCACACCTGTTCAAGGAAACTGCGCATAGATGTTACTCTAAGGAGAATGTTCAGAATCTTAGGAGCATGCTCAAAGACACAAGGTGGGACTTGTTTAATGAAGACTCTCTTGAGGATACTATCTCTAACATTACATGTTATCTCAAATTGTGTCTTGACACCTGTTGTCCCAGAGAAACACTCTTCATCAGATTTGACCGTTTCTCCTCCCCACACCTAGAACAGCTTCATAGGGAAAAGGAAAAATTATATAAAATGAAGGATAACATTGTTGTGAAAAGAATTAACATCCTAATCAAGTTTGAAATGCAGAGGTTGAATTCAGTTTATAACCAGAAGTCCATATCCTGTAAAAACGCCTCTAATATATGGAAACTTTTCAAAGAAAGTATTCCTAATTCATCTGCTGTGTGTACCATAAATAAGTCTCTCATATTAAGTTTCTCTAGTGGTTTGAAAGATTTAGAGGTGTGGGGTTACTGGCCCCATGCCCAACCATCCCTCTCTACCCGGGCTTGCGACTGGCTAGAAAACTAGCGAGCTAGTTTCGCGAAGCTTTCTAGTGTCACAAGTGTTAAGTGAAGCTGCTTCCCTGGTTTCACTACAAATGACGTTCTTAAATGCCTACAGTCACTGAACCCTTCTAGTTACCCAGGTCCAGATTGTGTGTCTAGCGTCATTCTTAAAAAATGTGCAAATATCCTATGTTATCCTCTCACTGATATATTTAACGAATCTTTCTTCAGAAATGTAGTGTCAGACGTTTGCAAGGGCATTAAAACGGTACCTATACCTAAGTCATCTGCTAGAACATGTATCAAATTTACACCTATTGCTATAACCTTTCCATTTCTAAAAACTATGGAAAAGTTGCTCTTACTTAGTCTTGAACCTTCACTTACAACCTATAACGGTTCCAAACAATTCGCTTACAAATACAGTAGAAGTACTTTAGATGCAGCCACAGTCTTGCATCATAACATCGTCTTCAATTTAGACAAAGGGGCTAAATTTGTTCGCTGCACCTTCCTAGATTACACATCTGCTTTCGACTCAGTACCTGGGGATATTTTGTTAAATAAGCTTGCTGAATCTCAAACTGAGTGTTGGGTTGTCAATTGGCTGCATTCTTATTTCTCAGGTAGAAAGCAGTACACTGTATATCAGGGGAAGTCGTCCCCTTTATTGCTTACTGAGGCTGACGTCCATCAAGGTGCTGTTCTTTTTCCTTTTCTGTTTTCTTTCTTTTTTCATGACTTGCCTCACTCTGATGAAATGAACTTTGTTAAGCATACAGGCGATCTAACTGTTTCAGAGCCTGTTAACTTCCAGTTAGACTGTACTACAATACTGTGATGGTGTGATACAAACAATGTTTACCAACGGAATTGTATTCTCACATATTCCTACAGTTCAAGTTGTCAATAGCAATAGAATACAACATATGTATTTGAACATTCTATTTGATGTTACAGTCGGAATGTTATTCTCACAGTTCAATGCTGCCTACAATATATTTATTTGAACATGCTATTTGATGTTGGAAATAGAATACTTTCCACAGTTCAATACTGCATTAAGAACAAAATACTATGTATATTTGAACATTATATTTCTTGTCGTTTGATGTAAATCGAAATCACACGTATAAGACAGTATTGATAGCCGGATGACGTCTCAAGCACAGTTAATTGATCATAATCACATTTGTGTATTCATGCGGCCTGATAAATTGCCTTATATGCTTTCACTCCCGTCTGTTTTTATCACAGTTTTCCTCCATATATTGAAACCTCAGATTGTATCACTGTGTCTTATTTCAGAAAAGCTTATCTCGTATGGAATTGTAATCTACTAGTGTGCCTTAATTCTGCTCTTCCACAGTCTGTCTTTTCTGGCTGCTGCAATGTGCATTTACCAGTAAACCCTCCTCTTATGCAGCAAAGTTCATCACTTGTAGTCAATGAATGTTTTTTGCATGACTTCATTCACTCAGCTAATTATTATTTAATTTTTATTATTATTATTTATATTACTAAGAAAAATGATATAATTTACCAAATACCAAGCAATGATTGTAACGTCAGTTACACAGTTCAAACTAGTAAATCAGGGTCAAATAGATTATTTAGCTATACCTAGGATGATTGACCCTGCTGAGGTAAATAACCCAGAAAAAAGCTCAGCCATTGCACTGCACTGCATTCACTTGCATGTAACTACAAAATAGGATGGGACAGGGTGAGAGTATTAAAAAGCGAAATAGTTAAATGGAGAGAGAGAGATTAATCACTTAGTCTATGTCCATGGAATCAACACCAAACATGTGCTATCAAAATTACACAACGTCTATACTGAAGGTACGGATAATTTTACAATGAGTGATACAAGGGGAAGGAAGAAAAAACTACTTAAAGCCAGATGACTATCAGCAATAAACCATGGTGGAAGCCCTACGCAGTTATTAATTGTCTATCAATGTGTATTATATCACATGAACTTATCTAATAGGGAGTAGGACCATTTTATTTGACAAAAGCACATAGCGATTGAGTATTATTCACTGATGACGTTTCGAGTAGAGTTTGTTGCTCCTCATAATCATACCAAGGTGCTTGCTTACTGAACTCTTAAACTTCACTGATAGAATTTCGCCATTTCATATCTTTTGGTTTTATTGGTTGTAATAACTTTCATTTCACTGGTATCCTAATTGTGTTAGGTGCCTGGATTCGATAAACAAACATTCAGTGATCGACCTACCAATATTGCTTTCTAAAACTGTAGTAACTGAATCTGTGCCCCGCTGTTCATCGTGTTTGTGTGTGTGTGTCAGTGCTTGCACTGAGACTGCTTTTCCCTTAAACTATTCATCTTTGTGGAATCATTCATTCTACAATTAGCTTGATTCCTGTGTCCCGATAATCTTACTACCCGCAATCAACTGCTATGATCTATTTAGCTGACCGCATAGTCACTGTCATGTATTTAGTAGATGACATTATTGTCTAATTGGATCAATATCTTACACAGACTGTTTATAAGTGGATGAGTAGTTTTAAATGCCACCTTAATTCCTGTTTAATTAAAAATCCTACGTAGGGTTTCAGATGACCCTTCCTTTTAAAAATACAAACCCTAACATACATTCAGCAATATCATTACAACATGAGTAACATCCAATTAGATACTTGTATCCGTACTGAACAAACAAACAAAAATAGTTTAACATCCAAAGAAAAAAAGAAAACTACTCGTCACTTAAGCATAGACGATAACAAAAGTTCTTGTTGCAGACGATAACACTGCAAATTGTATATCTAAGCGGAGATAAGACAATTCGCACGGCAAATTATGAGTCACAGTAACGAGGCAATATAAAAGTACCACTCTTACGCGCATAGCGATACCAGGATACGCGCCAGTTGAAAGGCTGTAAGAGATATCCACCTGAAATGAAGAAAAAGTGAAAACGGTTTTTTTTTAAAAAACAGTCAACATAATGAGTAAAACAAAATGAGCATAGTTTTGAAAAATCGAGGGAAAAAATATATATTACTGGACTTCTGAACTAAGAAACAGATAACTTCAAGACGTCAATATAAAATTAAGGATGATTACCTTTCTGATGTGGTCGTGCTCTCCATGTGGTGGGGGAGGGGAGGTGGCTTAATTATAAAGCTTTTATTGTCTTGCCAGACGACATCTTCAGAGCAGACGTTTTAGTTAAATCGCTCAACTCAGAGAACACAACCCTACACCGAAATCATCCATCCATGTTAAGAATCTTCGCTAATTATTTAAAAGCTCATTACCTTTCATTAAAATTGATTGTCTTCATTATAATAAATGCTTATGTGTTTATCTAATCAACTTCATCAGTAACCATCAGCTGGCACCAATTGTATATGAACCATGATGTCCTAAGCTTACTGGGTTACTTAAAGGCAGAAATTCTTAGGAAAGTTCGAAGGGGTAAAAAAATACAGTAGAAAAAGTATTTATAGAAGACATAAAAAAGTGACTTCAGTACTGCAATTATCATTGTTATTATTAATGAGACTATTTATGAAATGCACTATTAACAATAAACTGAATAAAGATCACTGTGATTCAAGGTCATCTACACTTGTCTTACTTAATTTGCATAATTATTCGAACAAGTGCAGGTTTAGTAGAGAGAAAAAAGTGTTTATTACCAGTAAATAGAACGAATTTAGATAATGTTATTTTTTTTTAATGTGGCTGCTAAAGTATCATATGATTTATAACTTCGTTCATTTTATTCACACTCTTACTAGAGAATAATTGAATTCATGTAAAATTCTAGAGTGTTAGTGTTAGAGTTCACTTCGTTGATTGAGAGTTTACAATTACACACAGGGATGTAGTCCATTTACTGAACAGGACTAATGTTTTACAACACATTGCAATAAATATTTCCATGACTAAACCATAAAGTTTGATAAATTTAACTGTGCGTCGGTGGCACAGTGGTTAGGACTCTCGCCGACCATGTACATGGTCCGGGGTTCGATCCCCATATCTATGGTCGGCCTGCAAAATTTGGGCTACCGATATCCATGCTGAAAATTCCATACTTGTACTGAAAATACGGTGTGGCATCAAGCTATAATAAAAAATAAATATAAATAAATAAATCCTTGATGTATTTAACCAAGCTAGGCGAACAGGTTCTAGAAAGACTGTAAAAAGTTTAATTCTATAGAAAGAAAAGACTGAGCCTCAAAAACCGTTCACATGTGGTCTCGGTTCGATTCCAAGCTGAGGCACTCATGAACCTCGTCTAGTTTACTAGCCGATATTTAGCCTGGAAAAAAGGGAAGGTTGATCGTAAATCCAAGCTTGCTACTGAAACTTCATAGCTTGAAGCCCTGCATTCCAGTTGGAAAGCGAACTGACAAAGAAGACTGCTGAAGTGCTAAATAATACACTTCAAAAAGTAGTTTAATTTGTCTTGACTGTTTTGCATATTTCAAATTCATCATGAATAGGGAACTTAAATGGGCTGTTTTATTCCACAGCAAATTGTAGGCAGGTAAATGTTGCAATCCGAAAGTATTTACGGAAGACAACAAATAGTTATTGAACAAACAAACTACACTATCAGAAGCAGCATGGAAATACGATTAATTTCAAGGCTATAGCTATGCTAAGAATAGCTTGCTTCCATACTGTCATAGGTAAAGCAATCATGCAAAAGAATCAGCAACATTAAGTCATTAGTTATCATGACTCAAAAAGTTTATAGTAACGCAGATGTCTCCACCTTTTTGTCATTATCACAATTCGAAACATCTTCGCTACTGTTCGCATAATTAATATTTCTTCTCATCTCTTACTCTCTTGTTTATGCATTTTGAATCATCTAATCTTTGTTTCTCCCCTTTTTCTCCACTTATACATATATATATATGCTCAATAGAACTTTTACACTTCCTTAAAAAGCTTCTAGTTAATTTTTCACTCTATCACTGTAACGACCAGTTGAAGTACAATTAAAGAGGATATATGTTTACGTGTCTGGAGAATTAAAGCAATGTTCTGATATCGTCAAAAACATATTTTTCTAAGTCTTCTCTAAACTGTCATTAGATGATCGGAGGCAATCGGCAGAAACGCTTGGGCCTAGATTTCATGCTTGTTGGTACCTACCAGTCAGTAAGGCGTGTCTGCAAACTCCCAGTTATTCATAGCCGCTTTGGAGAACAGGAACTGCATCATTCAATGCTACTACAATCAGAGACATCATCACTGAACTATTCAGGCATGTAATTAACCTCCTGTAGGACTATAGTAGATAATTTTATTGAACACTAAGTAGCAACTAATGTCATACACCTAGTCTTTGGTGTAGACAGTATTCTGTTTAAGTAATAAACATGCTTGATGGCTAGTTATCATTCTGAAGTGTTGGTTGGCTACAGTCAACACGACCCATTGGACCTGTATGTCTGCCTTAAACGTGCTTAACACCCAAAAGTCCCTAGTTATGCGCTGACAAGTATTTATTTATGGTTTGCTGTGAAACGAGTGCTAAATGAATGTGTCTCATTTAATCATGAGCATTGTAATCGAAATATTAGTAAAGCCGACGTGAACACTGGATCAGTCACACATTTATCCAAAACTGTGTGCAGTAACTAAATTTTTAACTTCTGCCATTCCTAAATCACTTAAGCTATTAAGGTAATTGAGTGACATATTACCTCATTCAAATTCCAAATGATATTTTGCCACTAGTTCACATTGGCTCTTATTTAGGAATACAAATAAATAGGTCAAAGTATGAAAACGTTAGCTTAAGCGTAAATAGCCAGTTAGGTGGTCCTATATCTTATTTATTTATGCTTCCAGTGACGTAATAAGATGGTCAGTTTGACACTGAATGCATAAAACGGAATGTTTCTCTGTTCTACTGTATACTACCAATTAGGCAGTTGATTTTATGCCTAATGAATAATCAAAATCATTTGAATAACGAGCTTCCTGATTTTGACGCAGTGTTTACACTTACACCAGGTCACCAATCGGTGCTTAATGTCACAAGATTCATTATATATATATATATATATATATATATATATATATATATATATATAATAAAGCTGCTGAATAGGTCCAGGTCACTCCAAGGAATATTCTATTATCAGGTTTCAAATTTAACGTATCACTGAAGTGGAAATTCTCCAGTACAGGCTTTCAATGTCTCTCAGTAAATCACACTTCGTTTCCAGCCTAAGAGTGATATTTTCTTCTACAAAACTATTCGGCCAGCACGTGAAAGATGAGTTGTTGCGCTTGGTCACATCGGCATGCCCATACCAGTTCCCTTACTCTTATCGAGTTGAATACACTGACCGTGCCATGCATCCACTTGTAAAACGCGTATGGCAACACTATCCAGCCCAGCTAGCAAAATGAAAACCCAGGAGTGGTTGTAACTCTGGTCAATTCAGGAAACCTACTGAGAAGTAATATATCTAGGTAGAGAAAAAGGTCAATCACTGAAGCATTGTTTATCTATCCAGCACCGCATACGTGCAATTAGACTGACATAATCCCTATACTGGAGATAAAAGGTCGCGAAAAATACCCATTAATTTATGAGGATAAACACAGTTTTTTGTCCAGATAAGAAATATCCCTCTTCAACGGCTTCATTTTCAAGCCAATTGTACAGTCGTGTTTTTATATTACAGAAAAAGGAGACATTTATGTGGCACTAGAAATTGCTCAGTCAATATTGCACATATGATGAGAATAAAGATAATTCAAATCATGTACTAAAGGGGTAGAGTTGAAGTGGATGAATTACAAACCTTTTAAAGATTAGTATATAAGTGAACCGGTATAAATATTTTAAAATTGTTCGTCAGGTGTTGTCTAAAAAATTAAGAGTACAATGTTGCTAACAATAAAATAAAGTGCAAGAACATTACTACGACCAAGGTAGAGAAAAGGATTTGACAAAATGTTTTTGAATAAATAACTTTTGTCCGTGTATGGCTAGAGCTTCGGCGATGCATCAGTGGAGAAAGAGTAAGCTTTTGGAGTTACTGGATTTGGCCTTATAAATAACTTTGAAGGATAAATCACGTGGGACTGAATGACCTGACTCTAGAAGGTGTTCACAGATTGAAGATTTCATCGTCCTCTGATCACCTTTCATTAACCGAACCGGGTAGTGTTCAGCCACGTGTTTACGGAGAAGACGCTTACAACGTCCGATGTAGTCAGCTCCACACGAGCATGTGAATGAGTATGTGCAAATCGAGGTGGACATAAGCGGTAGTTTATCCTTAACACAGGTAAATACTAAGTGTAAGTCAGCTGCATAAAAACACCGTTTAATACATTTAGTACATCATTTTAATTATCTTTATTCTTATCATATGTGCAATATTGACTGAGTAATTTCTAGTGCCACATAATGCCTTCTTTTCCGTAATATAAATACGGCTGTACAGCTGGTTGAAAATGAAATCGTTGAAAAGAGATAAAAAAGAAAGTGGCAAAAAACAAATGGGGGAAGATGAAGAGACAGAGCAAGAGAGAAAATATATAAAAGATAAATTGTGAAACCATGGGACTAAATTGATATGATTATGAGCAACAATTTATGCTCGAGACGTCATCCAGTCGTTAATACTACATCACTGCGTGATATTTAAAGTAAACTTATCTAATATAAAACCGCAAAACAGTCGGTAGATGGCTGTATAAAAAATAGTGTTGTTGAATAAAATGTTTTGAAAACCGAACAAAATATTGAAAACGTTGTTCACTAGGGAACTTCTACCACGCCTTTTAAACACACACATACATACATACACAGAACCAATACAAATCAAACTTACGCACAAAAATATGACATTAAGGACTGAAACACCAATGCTGACCACTTCAAATCCTCTAGACATTATCCACTTTTGGAACAGTTGAGCGAAACGATTTGCAGGTAACTGCTGAAATGAGTGCTGAAACGAAAAAACAAGGTTTGAAAGATAAGAAAAAAAACATATATCTATTCTTTCTCCCCAATGAATTTTAACTAATTTCACAGTATTGACATTGATAAATTGGTAATATAATTTTAATTTATGTAACTGCATCATTCAAATGACAATGATAATTTGTCTTACTGTCCAGTCACTGATATGTGAAGTATGTTAGCCTGTAGTCAGGCCATATTTGGACAGAAAACAAGTGACCTTTATCGACCAATATGTCTTGATCAAAATTTAATTAAAGGTGAAGCGTTTCACTGTAGGCAGTGTTTGACAGTATGAGAATGTGTTTACGTCAATATTCAATTATTCTTATAACTAGATTTGATTACCAGCTAGTATTCAGTGATCTGAATGAATTAACTAGGAAATGTAAGACAAAAACATTTTGTACTTATCACACGGCATACCCTGAAACAGAAATACAAAATTCAATAGTACATTAAGCGAAATAAGTACACTTTACCGTGAGCTAAACAAAAACTTAAGCACCAGTGAACTTTCAGTTTTAAAATAACCTTACATGGATTTTTTCAAAATCTTTCACACACTTCTGAGAGAACACTAAGTAGCTTATTAAGCTATCAGTAAGATAAAAAAGAATTTCAAGTATTGGTCTACAGACGTTTGATCCGGCTTCAGTTTAAGAAACACTGGAAACCAAGGGCTGCTGAACAATTGTTTCGAATCAGTTCGAGAACCTTCATCAGTACACATATATGACCCGACCATCGGGGACAAAACTCAGGACACTCGGATTACTCGGAAAACCCGTTGACCAATCCGCCACTCCGACGAAATTCATTGACCTATCAGTTCTGATTTCTGTCAGTTTCAGGACATATAACGCAACCGCCAAGCAATGTCAGCGATAAGTGTCTATCCTCACATTCAACTTGGTGAAGCCCATTGGTCATAACTTCTCACTAGAACTTCATTTAGCTTGATCTAGTCACTAGTGAGTATTAGATTAATTTATATACAGTTCGTTTTTGTCTCTATAGGTAAGTACGATATGCGTTTATTGACTTTTTTCATCATCGCAAAATCTCCCAAATCATAAATAGTATTCGTAGTATTTCAGAGATGGGTCTATTTATTTTTGGCACTTAAATAAAAACAGAAAATGCTTTCTCTATCACTTCACTTTTAAATAACGTCTTAGTATCTATCTACTCCATATGATCAAAGGCAGCAAAGTACTGAGGGGTTACTTGAGCCGTGGTTTGTTTGCAACCAACGGAAGGCAAGCAATAATGCGAAAACATAACTGATGTTGCTTCCATTGTATGTAAAACTTTTATTTTGATAAATTCCCACAGTTTTATTCAGTTGTAATTACTGATGACCACATTTCGAGCACAATTCATTACTGCTCATAAGCATATCAAGGTACTCACACAACTTTCTAACTTCGTTTATATAATTCCACTACTTCTCATCTCTTCACTTGATTGGTAAGAGTATTTTCCATATTTCCGGTATGAGTGATGATTCATTCCTATTGCATGTGTTGGGTGTAGACTCGATGAACAAAGATTCAGTAATCAACCTCTCTCTCCACCTAACTATATTACACCTTAGAATTTTAACCCTCTCCCACCATATTGTATGGTTGTGTGGTAGGTAATGATGTTATACCACCCATATAGCGTAAGTGGAACCAATAGTTACCCATCAAGGGATGGATGTGTTGCGCAGCAAAAGACTTTGTCTTAACACATGACTAGAAAAAAAATAATGACGAAAAGAGCAGCCTCCCTTACACCGAATAGAACCACAGTGTTTTCAACATGTTAGGCGTGAGAAGATTGTTAAATTAAAGACGTCCCTTAATTAGTGAAGTTTCAGGCCTTCATACAAGCTTACCGATCATTCAGCCTCAAGCCGTAGGCTAACTGAGGTACCCATTCAATAAACGGTTTGAGAAGTGATTCTCTTTTGTGGCTTTTAAGTATGTTTGTAGTTTTGTTTTCTATTGGTCTTCTTATCACTTCTCATTTTTAATCTGTACATATGACATATAGGACAATATGAACTGTTACAAAGTTATGCTACATCATGTGTCGATAATCCCTTTGTCTAACTTAACACAAATTCGCTACTGTGGAATATCAAACACCATGTGCATAAATGATAATCAATGGTAATTTATACTGAATATCTTTGTTTAATTCATTCAGGTGAAAATAAACATTCAGTATATATATATTTATTCTTACGTAGTTCGGTGGGCCTAATAAATCCAGTGTTTGAAATAATTCCATAAATTGTTTCGCATCAAGATCAGACTGGTCAAATCTCACCATATACACCTGTTTTGGAATAAAATAAAATCAAAATTTGAAGAAAAAAAAGCCCAACTCTAATATAAACATTTGTATAAGTTGTTTACAACTACTGGTTTTCCAAAATTAAGTATTTATTAAACTTTTTTACTAATGCGTCCAGTCCTTAAGTTTGCAAGGTTTGTAAAATAGTCACCATACTAGGTGACTCGTCGTTGTCATGCACACTGATTTAATGCTAGATGATTGGAGGTAATCAGCAGGAAGCCTTGGACGGTGGATTAAACTTAAGCTATGTTACTTGACTAAATTCATCTACAAAAAATTACAGAACACCGAATTATAAAAGGAGACGTGTATCCCAGTTAAATGACTTTTGTGTTATCATGTTCTCTGAAATTAACGGTTTATAATTGCAAAAAGGTTTCACTGTGGCTCTCATCAGACAAAAAACTCAGTAGTGACTTCAAAATGAAATTTGCTTTTCTCAGTTGGAAAATTCTTTTCAGTTAAATACACCCAAATGCCTACTGAGAGGCTGATCATTGGGATAAGTGAACTTTACAGTATCATGCTTAGTTATATTCTAGCTTTACTGATTATATTTTTCAAGTCAAGCTAATACAATCAAAGTTTATGTTCATTTTGTTCAGCTTTTCAATGGATAGTTTACACTGAACTACCACAAGGTTTCAAGTTTGCCCACGGACTGATATAAGTTAGAGAACCACTGAAAACCGGGAAGTGTTGGACAGTTGTTTTATCCTACCTGAGACCTACAGGTTACAAGGCAAGGTCGACTGGTGTGTATCAAGCATGAGTCAAAAACTAGGACAAATATCAGTTCATGATCAAACCCGAGATAATTCAAATCCCTAGAAACTATCTCTTGGAAACCACAAGGTTAATTAACGAAGTCATTTGTAGTTAATCAATGTGGGTGTTTAATTCAGTTTGACTAACTGACTGTGATTTAACTATGAGTGATGAATTCTTTCTGTAAGCAGTGTAATTCCATATGATTTTAAAAGGTCTCTCTAAAATATAATAACTGCAATATTATAACTAGCTGCTTTTTCTTCACTAGATTCTTTAATCTCTGAATAAATAAGAAAGTTGAAGTTGAATAATATTGTCGACTTTTTCAAGCTATTATTTATCCTTTTACATAATTTAGAGGTTTTGCTGATACTACCAAGAGAGGTTCATGTAAATTATAAGTCTTTGAAGTGAGCAGTGTTGCAACCATTGGTATTATAACTCTGAGATCATTGAGGAGATTTACTCCACTCAGCAGAAGGAACAATGTCAGATGGCTAGAAATGACAAACGATAAGGGATTCTGTCCAACAAATTTGCGGAAGGAAATGGCGATGGATTGGACATACACAGAGAAGCCCACTGAATGACATCACTAGGGTTTATGTTTGTCAGTCCTCAAGAAGTAAGTTGAATTTCTTCAAGATTTCAGGTATGTTTTTGCATATATATGCCGATTAACACTTGACCCTCGGTTCAGGTTAGGTTTTCTTCCTGACGGATTCATTCAAACATGAAAACAAAACTTTATTATAAGATATGTCTAACAAGTGCTGTGTACATTGAATCGATAGCTTTCGATAAAAATCAAAGGCTGAACTGTCACACCGATTACCGTTTAGCAATAACTGCACTTACAAAAGTTTCTTGTATTACTAAAAGCAGATTACTTGGTTTTTTTTTGGATAAAAAGAAACAACTTACTTGACGTAATTCTCTTTTTTTCCAAGCGTCTATATGAACGGAGTCGATTAAATGAATTATGTCAGTACTGCAGACCATTTCCCTCCCACTGAATTCATTTGAAAAGTTTCATAAAATAAATTCAAAAACAATATTGCTAATGAACATATACAAAGTATAATGTCTTAAAAATACAATCGCTAATGGTTAAGTAAATAAGTAAGTAAGGTTAAACAGTGAACATGAATAGAGTCAGAGGAGAATCGAGCAAGATAAAATGACGTCAATAAATACATTTCGTTAGTTCTTTTCAACTGCTCTCTTCGTTCAAGTTTATCAGAGTAAATAACACACCGTGTGAAACAATAAAAAACTTAAATTTTTCTGCTCCTAGTAAATTAATGAAAATTCCAAAAATGAATTTTTCTAAACAGAGAGTGCTACGTTCCACATTAGTTTGTTTATTAGATATATCACACAGTGAAACAGTATTATTTACTGGATGACATTTCGAACAAAATTTATTGTTCATAATCATATCGCCAATTATAATCACACGACTTTGAAACTTGAGTTTTATAGTTTTCAGTCCAAAATATTTAGAGGGAACAATTGTTTTCAATAAATTCTTCTTCAGGCTCTACAACTATAAATCCATTAATTTAAGCATACAATAGCCACTCGCCAGTAAAGGCAAATTAAAATCATATCAGAAAGTGTATTGTGGAACAAGTATAAGATGGGATGGAACAATAGTCAGTTAGTTTTTTAATATGCATGGTCAATGAGAACATGGGACAAAATGAGATGAAGTAATTTAATTTAATGATGTGTGTATATATATAAATATAGTCAACAGAAAATACAGGTTTCGAGAGTGTGTGTGAGAGACAATGTGAAAATAAACCAACGAATGGGGTGGACTAGACATAAGTTCAAGATTGAAAATAACGACAATAAGAATGATTGTAAAATAATAACGATGATATGGGGTAAAATTACAAGCACTATTGGTGAATGATTGTCAAATAATAATAATGAATATAATGAAGTGGAATGAACAGGATTTTGTAAATATGATAGCAAGTTAGAAAAGCACTACTTAAACCTAAGGTAATAAAATCATAAGAAAGGTCATGAAATCATAAAAGTCGAAAATGAACGATTGTCAATGAAACAGAGGAATAGAAGAAGAAGAAAGAAAAGAAAAGAAAATTGTGAAAGGAATTTATAGTGTTAATGGAAGATTTGTTGGCTTTATTGTAGGCCAAGGTAAACATAGAGGTTGAACATACTTCTTCTGTATGCAAAGAGATGGTCTTCTGGTATTAATTGCCACCGCTTCAGCTACTGATAGAAGACGTAGTCGAGCTCCTCTAGATAAATTACTAGGAATGCAGTAAATAACTGAGAACGCCTGGTCAAGTTTTATAGGGTGTCCCGTATCTACCAAGTGGGCTAAGACTGCACTATTTACACATTTGGTTACTCCTTTACTCAACCATACAGGTACATGTTCACGCGCACGCATGGATAAAGCCCTCTGAGTACGGCCAATGTAACTAGCTCCACATGAGCAGTTGAATTCATAGATGCACATTGATGAGGCCATCTTTGGTAATTTATCCTTTACTTGCTGTGTGAGTACTGGTTTAGTTGAGAAGTTGAGTACCAGTTTAGCTGCAGGAAATGTTCTATCTACTGCTCTATTAAGTCGACATTTTAGAATGTCAGCTGCAATCTCCCCTTTGTAACTTAACTTAAGATACAAAGGTTTCTTTTCTATGGTATCCACCTTTATCTTGTCTGTAGGTATTGACATATACTTTTTTAGGAAGCTCTGTGGATATCCATTTTCTTGTAGTGTGAGTTTCAGTTTATGCATTTCTTCCTTAATGCATTCCTCTGAACATATACGTTTTATTCTATAGCTAAGACACTTAACTAAGTTTCTTTTGTACTGAATCGGTGCGAAGCTATGGAAATGGGTGTACTGACCCGTCCAAGTTTTCTTTCTAAATAGTTTCCTTTGTAGATATCCGTCTGTCTTCGTGGTAAGGAGGACGTCTAGGAAAGGTAAACTGTTATTGTCTTCTTCTTCACATGTAAACTGAATAGTTGGGTGAACACTATTAACAGCATTTAGAAGCTCTTGTTTATTAAGATTTATATCACAAACGATAAAGGTATCATCTACGTATCGACAATAATAGTCGAACCCTTTGATCGTGTCTTTAAGTTGACCGTTTTCAAGCTTTGCCAGGAAAATATCCGCTAGCATAAGCCCCAGAGGTGATCCCATGGCTACACCATCAACTTGTCTATAAAAACCATCATTGAACATAAACTGAACATTCATAGTGCATTTCAATAATAATTCTTTGACTTTTTCGGATGGGATTCCTGCATCCTTCTTTCTATCAGTTTTCTTTGTTCTCTCCTATTTGTCGTGGGGGTAGCAAAATTTTCGGGGACAGGTGATGAATCATTCTTATTACATGTATTTGCAGTTGATTCGATAAACAAAGCTTCTGTTATCAATCTCTCCCTATACCCTGTGACATTAGATTTTAAAACTGTCATCCTATCCCATCCTATTGTATGGTTGTGTGTGACTGCATGTAGTGCTGAATTATTCCGTAGATTTCTTATCTTATTTGGATCAACCAATCTACATTTTCCTAAGTTTGCTAGTAGAACAGGAGCAGTCAGACTAGCTGAACATAAAAAGTTAGCAAAATGTAGATTGGTTGATCCAAATAAGATAAGAAATCTACGGAATAATTCAGCACTACATGCAGTCACACACAACCATACAATAGGATGGGATAGGATGACAGTTTTAAAATCTAATGTCACAGGGTATAGGGAGAGATTGATAACAGAAGCTTTGTTTATCGAATCAACTGCAAATACATGTAATAAGAATGATTCATCACCTGTCCCCGAAAATTCTACTCCCCCTACGACAAATTGGAGAAAACAAAGAAAGCTATAAAACTCAAGTGTCAAAGTCGTGTGATTATAATTGGCGATATGATTATGAACAATAAATTTTGTTCGAAACCTTGTCATCCAGTAAATAATACTGTTTCACTGTGTGATATATCTAATAAACAAACTAATATGGAATTACTTACTACCACAGTGCCCAAGTTTTACACATATATTAATAAGAGAGTGGTACGCTCTAGAAAATAAGATTTATGTCCAATGATATCTCACAACTTCTGTAAGTTTAAAAATTATAAAATGAATAGATGAATGTCTACAACTGTTCCAAAGTTTGTTGTAAAACAAGTGATGAATAGACATCTAATGTTCAGATGCTGCCTAATGAATATGACTTCATCGGTTGTCTGTTCACAGGTTTTCACTGATCCACATTAGACTGGGAGATATATAAAGGTCCTGTTAATACAACTAGAGTGTCAAAAATATGTAAAAATATGTAGCCTACATTTTCAGCTGGTTAAACAATTTCACTAATACCTCGCCCCATTCTACACTGAAGACCAGATGGCCAGTGAGAAATGATAAGTGGCAAGGAGCTGTGGCAGCGAATCAGCTAACCACCTAATGTTTAACAAATAGGAGGGAGGATACAGAAATGTATGAATTGAATATACTCCGTGAAGACATCCAAGTGTTACCTCTCACCAGACCGTTAAGTGGAAGTGGAAAGCGCAGCGATGAGATGGAAGTAGCTGCGTGGATAACATGAAGAAAATAATTTGAAGAAGGAGAAGAAGCAGAGACTTGTAGGCAGTCGTGGAAACAGTTGAAAATTACTCCATAGAATCTACTGTAACGGAGATGTGTCTGTGAAGCCTTAATTTCCACTCAGAAGCCAAGGAATTATGAATTACAGTACAGTTTCCTTTATGTTTGCAATCTGATATCAGCAGTTTCATGACTCGCTTAGGCGAAATATTGTGGTAAAAATAAAATATATTCCCAATATGTACTGATCCTAGTTACCACAGGAATTTCCGTATATACTTCTTCGATCATGGAAAATACTAAAAATTCAGTTGCAGAGAAGAAAATTTTTTTCGACAAAGTCCTCAACTAGGCTGTACATTCATGTATTTATAGTATAAATGGGTGAGAAAGTTCCAAAACTTTTCCCGGTCAAATTAATGAAATTAGATACGACAAAAACTCTCCATATCACCTAACCGCGAAGTGGATGTCAGAGATTCTTGGACCAGTGATGGAAAAGCTGTTGTGATACAACTTCCGGGACACATTTGATTCACATTGGCAAATAAAATTTCATCACCCTAGATGCCGTCTCTCCCACTCTTTTCACCAGTGTTCCACTGACAGAAACTTCATGTTTTCTTCGTCAATCCTTTCAATCCAATACCACCAATGTTGGCCTACCAATTCATTAGCTAAACAAGCTGTTACTCCAATGCACTTCCAATGTCTACTTCAGATTCAACAACGAAACCTACGGGCAAATAGATGGCGTAGAAGTAGGTCATCTTCTAAGATCTCTCTCAGGCGCCTGTTTTATATCTAGCCTAGAAAACAATTTTGCAACACCAAATATCAACGGGCTCCATCTCTGAAAGAGATACATTGATGTGACTTTTATTATTTGTGACGAGAATTTGGATCTTGGGAACCTACTCCAAACCTTCACTAATGCCCATCCAAACATCTACTTTACTCCAGAAGTTGAATCCGACACAGTCTTCCATATCCTCTATGCTAAACTGCGAAGAAATGCTGACAACTCTCTGAGGAAATCCACATAAAAACGTTCACATGAAATGGACAGTTTATCAGTTTTCACAGTTACGTTTCATTAGGCAGAGAGAGGAATCTCATATGTGCTCTCTTCTCGAGGATCGGGAAAAGAAATGCATCCAACCATTGTCTCTACCATGACCATCAGAAACAGTCATTTAGCTCAAAAATGGTTATCCTATTACTTTGCTTATTTGAACTTCCTGTTTATTTTGTTATCTCTAATTTCACAAAAAAAAAACTCAATTTTCTCAGTAATTATCATCCTATCATGCTTTTTATCTGATCGTACTGTTTATTATTACAGTTTAATCCCTATCTGCAATTTCAATAATCTGACCGAAAAAATTTCAGGAACTTTCTTATCCATATATACTATAAAAATGCACGAATGTACAGTCTAGTTGATAACTTTGTCGAGAAGAAAATTTTCTTATTTGCCATAGTAATTTTAGTTTTCTGTACGTAGTTGAACACACCAGAGTTTTTACCCCATATGTACGTAATGTAACGTATCAATGTAGTCAACAGATTTGTGAGAAAAAAGAGATGAACAGATTTTCCCCCTAATTATAATCAGTTACTAAACCGTGGAACCGACAAACTGGTCGAAGTAGCAGCAAAGATAGGACTCCAGGTGAACATAGACAAGACGGAGGTTATGAAAATAACCAATCAACAACAACAACAGCAATATCCAGCACCAATCACCATCAACGGGAGGGATTTGAAAGAGGTTACTTCACTCACTTATCTACGGAGCATTGTCTCAACTACAGCAGGAACGGACGAGGATGTCAAATCGAGCGAGAATCGGGAAGGCGAGAAACACATTCATCGACTTGAAACCAATCTGGAAATCTTCGTCACTCAGCCTGCATCAACAACAAAATTCGGATTTTCAATACAAACGTCAAGTCAGTCAGTTCTTCTATACGGATCAGAAACTTGACAGGTAACGAAGAATATTTCCAACAGCCTGTTGCAGACCTTTATCAACAGCTGTCTTCGTTCCATGCTGAAGATTAGATGGCCGGAAAGAATCACAAACAAGAAGCTATGGGAACGAACAAAACAAGAAGCAATCGCTCAAGAAATATGCAAGAGAAAGTGGAGATGGATTGGACACTCGCTGAGGAGGCCACTGGGTGACATCGCGCGTCAAGCCATCGCTCGAGTGGAACCCGAAAGGGAAGCGGCGAGTGGGACGTCTAAGGGTGACATGGAGGAGATCGTGTGAAGAAGAGTTGAAACAGTATGGACTAAGATGGATGCAGGTGAAAAGTACAGCACAAGACAGGAGCAAGTGGAGACGTGCAGTTGAAGCCCTATATTCCACTAGGAACCCAAGGGAACAATAATAATTATAATAAACCGTGGAAAATGAGATAGGACTACACATTGAGTAACGAGCATAAATTAAATTCTCTGACCTATGCTTTCCAACTTATTTCGCTTCATGTTATAATGAAATGCATTGCACACAGCTTTAGGCAGAAGCCCTGGTCGGTTTAGTCCTCTAAGGTGAGTGTCAGTTTGTTATGTTGTCGGTGATGAATTCCATGAAAAATGAATAAACATGTGAACTAGGTAATATAACTATCAAAAGTCAATATTCTACTTTCGGCATATTTTGGTTCTTGATTTCAATTGACCGGTATTTGCCTAGTTACCAGATTTAAAACACTATCGTTATTTTGGAGACAAAAAATCATAATAATCGATTCGTTTACATATATGCGCTTGCATATTATAATATTGTCACATGCTAGCGAGTAATAAATTATACTTGAAACATCACCTAGTTAGCACAAGCTGTATCATTACACACTATGCTAAATGTAAATGCTAATTGAGCGCATGACTCAGACTGTCAATGATGATATTTTTGAACCTGCCCTCATGATTCACCAGGCATGGTTATATAGACCCAAGTAGGTTAAAAGCCAAAAAAGCTGCCGGCACAATAATAAATTGATCTAAGCTGTCATACTTTGCTATAGCCACAAATACTAAAGTGGCGAAAAAGAGAAAATGAAAAATTATATGAGATAAGTAATTTTCAACATCAGTTAGAGATCGCCGAAAATCAGGGAGCATTGGATGGCTGTTTTTCGTAGTTTGCGATTCCACCAGAGATTCAATCGCAACACTCATGCTACGAAGTCACGCTCGTTGACCAGTCAGCCACTTGGGCCGGAATTCAATAATCTGCGGATCTAACTTCTGTTATTTCATGATATAGCGCTACCAACAGCCTGTGCTGTAGACTGGGTTGTGAGTGAGCAATCCTAGAGTGTCTCGAACTTGGATGAAACATCTGTCTTGAGCTTCCTGGTTTTCCCTAATCTCCAACTGATGTTAGTTCTAGATAAAATCTGCCTTGATATCCCTAGACGAAGCCATCCATCACACACATGATAATCAGCACAGCAAGCAAATGTTTCTTATTTGCTTATATTTTGATATCTAGCTGTGTACCTATTCATATAGTTACTTTATCCTCTACTAAATTAGTTCTCAATACACTTCTCACTGAACAACACTTTCTAAATGATACTTCTACACTGGAATTATACGGTAGGTTTTTACAATTCCTACCTATGAAGAACAAATATATGATGGAAATGTCAGATTTTGATAGTTTTTTATCACAATGGAAAATAGTTAGTTCTACTAATTTGCAAACAATTCTCTCAAGATCAGTGAAGCAGAAAAGTTTCAATGGTTGTCAGTATAAGTAGTGAATCACAAGTAGGAGTGAGGAACAAGGAGTTTAAACTGCATTCCTTTAACTTCATTAGTGTGAAAATTTTTGTCAGCTACTCCCAGAGTGAAAGAAATTCTCCCAACACAACCCATCGTAACAGCTTTTACACATTAATAAGATAACGTGAAATATATATAAACTAGTTACAATATAAGTATTCTACTTTTTTGATTGGACACTAGTAACTAGTGTCACTTACTAGTGTAGTATATATGTCTAGTCCTTTCCTTGGTGCAGACTGAATTCTATCGCTCAAATTTGCAATGTAGCCATCATGCTGAGTGGCTAGCCATCATGATTCACTGTGAATTGTTGGTATTAGATGGTTGGAGACACCATTGCTGTAGTCAGAGACGTTACCACTGAACTATTTGGGCTCTCGATTGACTTCATGTGTCTAGTGTCCAATCAAAAATATCCAGCACAGTCCTAAAGCAGCTCATTCGCCAGCCGGAATGGCTCACTGGTAACGCCTCTGACTACAGTACCAGGTGACGCGAATTCGAATGTCAGAAGGGGCATGAGTTACTTCAAAGTTGCACATACGCCTTGCTAATGAGTGCCAACTAGCACGATTGACTCCAACCATCTAATACCGAGGCATTCTACTACATCACAAAATACAGTGAAGTGTCATTATTCCCGCCAATGTGTAATGAATGTGGTGTGTATGCTGACTTCTGTTAAATAATTGAAAATAAAACTTACTTATAATTGGATTTTAAAACTTCAAATGCTGCTCTTGTCGCCACCCGTCTCCTCATCAGACGCGTCTGCACAGAAGACTATCGATATAACAGACATTAATGATAAACAAAATAAACGCAATATTATGAAACATTTTATTAGCAAAAATTAGTAAAAAAAAGAACTGCCAATGATTGACGTATACGTTTTGGAGACAACGACTTGGTGAAAATTCATTTAACCCTAAAACGCATGGGAACACACCTAACCGGAATGATAGGATACCTCACTTATGTATATATATATATATATACATATATATATATATAAGTGAGAGAGTAACAGTCTTTCCTTGCAGTGAGTGAATCTCAACCTCTCCTTCTCAGTACAGTTTCAATGGATATGGAATAATTCGAAACAATTATGACAGAGAGCTCTAAACCTAGGCATACTGCCATTCACACCCAGTGCTATAGTAAAAGATATTATCAGGCAATCATTCGTGCAGCGATAGACTTCTTTTAATGCGCTGTTAATGTATCCATTGCCGTCCTATATGACACTGGTTTATGCCTTTATGTCGACTGTATCTCCCTACCATGCGAAAACATTTTTCAGATTACATTGTGTTAATTGTGATTTTTATGTAACTAGCTTTCAAAAGCCATTGACCCATAAGATTTATAACAAAAATCAGGACTTTTTATTTTTTCATGCTAAATTATTTCAATATTTACAGTCGCTAATTATTTGTTTGTGAGACGGTGGCACGGAGGTAGAATGCTCGCTAACCACGCGGGTGGTTCGGGTTTCTATCTCCGGCAGACGCATTCCTTTACCTTGCCAAACCAGTAGTAAAAGTGGTAAAGAGGGAAGGTTGGGCATGAGGCTGGTAACCTCATCTCGTAAAATTAAATACCATTGTTACCGAAACTTCAAAGCTGAAGCTTGTTTGAAGCCCTATGTTCCACTTGGGGGCGTAAAGGAATTTAAATAATTATTTTTTTAACAATGTATACCATCCATTTTTATCAACAACAAAAAATTTACATTTTAATTATAACACTAAAATTCCATATCAGCTCATCTCATATTAATTACTTACTAGCAAATAACCGCTAAATTCGCTGTACACAGCAGCTGTAAGGATATTCAGAAAGACGTACAACCCAACAGAAAGAAATACGACGGAGAAAATTGCTGTTCCCCTGTTAATATTATATGAAGGAATCAAAACTAGAAAGACAAGGGGGAAAGATTAGGCAAGGTGATAACAAAGCAATCGTTAATAACAAATGACTAGGTGAAAAAAGACAGGTGAGCAAAGAGATAAAAATAATCTCTATCGTAACTTCAGAAACCATTTTAAAACTATGGTGCAACTTTTGCCGAAATGTAACGCGTTTCCCTATTCTAAGTTCTGCTTATGAAAACCATACTGGTAAGTGTTCATAGGCGCGTTTATATAGTATCCTACTGGTTTGGCCAATATACTTAACTCCACAGCAGCAAACGAACTGGTAAGTGAACAATGAATTCGCCAACATCAAGATCCTGTTTTCATGATTTGGTGAACAAGAACATGTATGAAGAACGTGAGGAGTAGAGATGTAGTAAACAACGTTCTTCGAATTGCTACTGACAGGCAGCTTCGGAGAATCTCACTAATTAAACATTCGTTGAATTTCAGATTTCCAATTAGTAGTTTATTCGGCACTTCCAGGCTCTGGGGAGTATCTGTCTTCCTCTTTAGATGTTAGTCAATGAAGGAGGTTGGATATCCATTTTTGATTAGAGTTTTTTTGAAAGTTTTCAATTCCTTATTCAATGTATATTCAGTGTATATACTGTAGATTCTTGTCTCATTTGAAGGGATTAGATTTCCTTTTCAGCTCACTGGGACATAAATGTAAAAGTTTGTCAGTTGTCCATTCCATTTTCGCCTGTAATTTTCTATCTAATCGTATTTTAAACTGGACATCTAGAAGAGATAATTCACTGTCTGATCCCACTTCAGTTTTGAATTCGACGGAGCAATGAGTGTTGTTAAAGATTTTTAGGATTCTGTTTAGGTCTGTATTCTCATCGATCATGATAAACATATCATCTATATACTGCTTATAGGATTCCAACCATTCTAAATTTTTACCCATTGTTATTACTCATAGATTCATTGATTTACTAGCTGACAATAACCTTTGACCTCTGTTATCAGTTAACATTGCGTGTATAATCCCCCACCGCAAAGAACTGTGCAGCTTCGAAGTAAAGCTACAAAAAAAGGTCTCTTTGCTGTCTTCTTGATTACCTGAAATGAGAATTTTTCATACCTGGTAGTAGTGGAATGTTCAAATACTATTCCTGAAGTAGATTAAGGAAGGTGAGGCTCTTAATCATAAACCAAATATACACTCCAACATGAATAATGTTTCATAGGATGGTGGCAAATTTTTCTTATTTATGTGTGACTGCAGTAATGAGAAATGCGCAAGTCGAATGCTAACACACTGATTTATCGAATGCATTCATTAAATCTCAGTAGTCCACTGAATATTACCTCTCACTAATCACTTTCTCAAATCACTAATAATCAAAAAAGGATTTGATGTAAAACACTTATTATGTTGCACATACCGTCTGGATGATTAGCTGTCGTCAAAAGAACAAGAAGGTTAAACATTGTGGAATAAAAATCTGTGAATGATGATGATGTTACATTTGGTACCTAAAATGATAAACAACAGTGGGTTAAAACATTTAATAGAAATATATCATATTTACAAGAATATAGCAGTATTAGAACAAGACAGTATAAGCGGACAATATTGTTGTTTTCAGTTAGATCTTCTTCTTCTTCAGGCTTCACTCTAATTTACACAGATTTATACATACATACACCAGTGACGGTGATTTTGTGGACCAAATAATAATAATAACAACGTGGTTAATCTTCTGAACCCTTGGAAAATCTAGGAGTACTGGACAGCTGTTTTGTGCTAGTTTGGGACTCTTCAGTAGTACGCACCCACCGGGGTTTGGACCCAGAACTTGGTTACAAAGCGAGCTCGTAGTCTATTAAGTCACTGGAACCCAACCCGACCCAAATTGCCCATGAATTCTTACTTCTGCCAATTCATGAAACAGCTGTCCAGTACTCCCAAGCTTTCCAAAGGTTCTCTAATTGATGTCAGCTGATGAAGAAATCCTCCAACCAATCAAACAAAATCCCTACAAAACCAATACTTGAAAATCTTTTGAACGTCAGTAATAACGATGATTATAATGACGACAAAAATAATAGTTATAATAAGGCTTATGCATGTGGCGATAAGAATAACGAAGGTATCAGTAATATGTGTATGTGTAAACAATTCAATAAATAAATTAGGTCAAATCTTAAAAGTTACGTAATATTCAAGGTGAAGAAGACTAATAATCAGAGTTTAGATAAATATCATTGAAAAACGAAAGAAATGGAAAATAAGAAAAGGTGGGAGGGTTTTGAATAGAATTCACCTAGGCTAAGGGGGAGACAAAGGTAGGACAAGCTTCTTTTGTATGCAAAGATTAGGATTGTTCTTTCGAATTCCCATAGCTTCGGCTATGTGTAAAAGACGGGTTCGAATTCCACTCGGAAAGCTCGATGGAATGAGACAGATAACTTTGAAGGCACTACTTCTGTCCACTTGGTGACTGCTATCAATCAAATGAGTTTCAATAAAACTTCTTAGAGATTGTATTTGGCCTTCTCCGAACCATGAAGAGAGATGCTCATTATTACGTTTGTTGAGCTGTCTAGTTGTTCACCCTATATAGCTTTCTACACAGGAGCAACTAAACTTATAGATACATATCGAAGTGGCACAGCTAGGTAGCTTGTCTTTCACTTGAGTAATCATAATTGATTGACTGGAAAATGACAAACAAAGTGTGGCGGCAGTATAAGTCCCTATTATTGCTCTCGATAATCTTAGATGTAAAACTTCACTAGCCACATGCCCATCAAATTTCAATTTTAGGAACAGGTGTTTCCTCTTAACTGTGTTATCAGTTTCTCTTTATTATACATGGAGTTCATGTGTCCTCTCACAAATCTACTTGGATAATCCATTTGGACTAGCGTATTTTGGATGAGTCATCTATACAGACCCGTCTTGCTCTATTCGCGAGGCATCTGACCAAATTGATTTTGTATCGGATTTATACAAGACTGAGAAAATGTGTATATTGTCCTACAAATGTAGGTTTTCTCTAGACATCTCTTTTGAGTAAACCATCCTCTATTCTGCTTAATTGGACATCAAGGAAGTGTATTCTACCAGCATGTTCTTCACAAGTGAAAATGAGAGATGGATGTGCATCACTAAATTTTATTAACATTTCATTGCTGTCAGCTTTCTCATCAAGAATAATAAAAGTGTCATCAACATAAGGAAAATAAGAATCTATTTTATCTATTACTTGTTTCAATGGGCCATATTCAAGCTTAGCAAGAAAGAAGAATAGAACTTGTTCACTGCGGTAGAGTACAATTTCATTATGGGTAAAATTTATTTTGATAAATTCTCACAGTGTTATTGAGTAATATTTACTGATGACGTTTCGAGCACAATTTATTGCTCATAATCATATCAAGTTCTTGATATCGGTAACGAGCTGGTTGATTTTATATCTTTGGCCACAAAATCTGAGACCCAATGATAATGCTTTTAACTATAATTTATTTATTGTAACACTTGAAAAATTATGGATATACCGATAAGGGTCTGAAGGAAAATCCTTTTTAGGATTTTGACTGTCTAGTGACTTGATAAGTTTCATTCGCCATTTCTCTACTTTGTTTTGGCTAACTCTCTCGACATACTCAAGGAAATCAAGTAATGAATCCTCAGGAAATTCATCAAGCGCAAGTTTCCCTCGTGAAAATTTTCTTTCTATATCCGAAATGTGAATTTTTAGAGTCCAGTCGGTTAGGCGTATATCGTTCCAGGGATTGGGAATTTGGATAAACTTTATTACGGCGAAGAGATTTCCAGTAAATTTCAGGATATCGATTATTATGTAAACAGTCATTTATAAAATCCAAACATGTTTTCACTTCTATGAGTTTAACGTAGCCAAAACTATGGGAATTCGAGAGAAAAATTCTATTCTTTGCATACAAAATAACTTTTTTCTACCTTTGTTTCCCCCTTGGCCTAGGTAAAGTCTAATTAAAACCCTCCCATCTTCTCTTATTTTCCACTTCGTTTGTGTTTCAATGATATTTACCATTTAAGATCTGATCCACAAACTCACCGTCATTGGTTAAATTTTCTTTACATATAAATCTGTGTAAATTAGAGTGAAGCCTGAAGATCTAATTGAAAACAACAATATTGTTTGCTTAAATTATCTTGTTCTTATATTAATAATGGGAATATTTAAAGATTTGAAGTTACATCAGTCATCAAACAAATCTCTGAATCTTTTTTTGAACTAATAAGTACTATCCAGAAATGAAACAACCACCCCTTTCTAACCAGCTTAACCTAAATTGTCTGAAGTTAATGTGTTGAGTAATTGTTATAACTTGATTTCCACAGATACATTTCAGACACCGAATAAATTTTAAAAATCCCTTCAGTGAATAAGTTCCTTCTAGTGATTTCATTTTGCTAACACTTTAACACTGTAGACATACACAAGCTTTATTAGTGAGTATACTTCTGGACGATAGCGTTTATCATGGATAATACTTTTATCTAAAGGATATACTAATAGTCAAAGTTTGATAGGAATTAATTAAATTTAAAGTCATCACCTCAACTTGAATTCTTCCAGACTAAATTTACATCATGTTATGTTATTTCTTGAATGTTTTGCATTTTTAACATAATTTTTGTGAGTCGAAGTTTCTCTAGCAATTTTATAGCTTTTGTGGTGTAGAGTCGCTAGCACCACGCCCAACCCTCCCTCTTTACCCAAGCTGGGGACCGGCTAGAAAGCTAGCAAGCTAGTTAACTAGGAGATACTTCCTTCAAGTATCAAGGAAGCATTGTTTCAAATAAAGGAATTCGGAATGGACGAAGATGTCAAAGCCAGGCAGAATCGGAAAGGCAAGATCCGCATGCCTTCATCAACCCGAAACCAGTTTGGAAATCTTCTGCTGTCACTAAGCATAAAGAACAAGATTCGGATTTTCAACACAAATGTGAAATTAGTCAAGTAATGCTTCAGAAACTCGTCCAGCGTGTCACGAAAAGCATTTCCAGCAAGTTACAAACATTTATCAACAGCTGCCTTCTCTGGCTGGATACTGAAGACCGAATGGCCTACCAGAAAGAATTAGTAACAAGAAACTCTGACTGGTTACAAACCAACCAAGAGCCGACTGCTCAACAAATATGTAAGAGGAAATGGAGATGGATCGGGTAAACGTTGAGGAGACCGTCGAGTTAAATCGCGCTAATGCAGGCCATTACTCGACTGAAATCCGAATGGGAAGAGACGACGGTTCTTCGATGCGAAGGTGACATGGAGGAGATCGTTTGGCGAGGAGGAGATGAGAGATTTGGGTAATTGTGGACCCAGGTGAAGAGGATGACAGAAGATAGAAGAACGTGGAGGTGTGTTGTTGAAGACCTAAGTTCCCCTCGGAACCCAAGGGGATAATAATAATTATTATTATGTTATTTTTATCGGTGAAATCTCACGTTGCATAACATGTATATATATATATATATGTATATATGACGTATTTCTGTGAAATCGAATTGTCCTTGTCAACCCATTGTTCTCCACCTTTTCACTGTAGAATAAGGTAATGAAGCAGCTTGGTTATAATCGGCATTCGTTCAGGATTTTTATTGCTCTCAATATGGTTAATACACGCATCTTATTTCACCTGTATCAGTTTAGAATTAATTCACTGATCTTTAATAATAGCAAAATATTATTATTATAAAAACCCAATAGAAAATTGAATAGATGTTGTTAATTCCGGAGAATATGCATAAGGTGCTAAAGTGTTTGTGGAGTGAATTTTCATCAGAATAGGCACAGAAAGCATTAGCAGCTAACTTTATGTGCAGTCGGAATTTTTAAAAGTCGTCACGAAAATTGATCTGAAACGATGAAAACATCGACCCTGGAAGGGGAATAGAGTACAAGCGTTTTCACTGTACACAGACCGGTTGAATCTCCGCCTGAATGTTAAAATAATAAGAAATATAAATAAGTCAAATGCTGGCTGCCTCACTTTGCAGATAACTGTGAGAAAGAGGATTGCTGAAACTCCAAGGCCAGAGTTAATATGTTGAGTTAACAATGGAAGATAGTGTTCTTGAGTTGTTTTGAAACAAATGACTATTATTCTTATCCTGCATTTTAGGGAACCTTTTTAAAGCTCAGCTACTTAAGTCGGCAGGAATATCTTATTTTTCAGCATATCTAATGACGTCAGATGTGTACTTGGTCGAAATGGTTGATTGCTGCACTCTGAATACTCGCAACTGTCAAAACTATAGTCAAGTAATTTGCGATCTGCAATCAAGTCATCTTTTCCGGACAGACGATATATGCACATTGTTTTCTAAAGGTGTAAACGTTCTCAGTTACTTCTGCGAGCACTTTTCTCCAGTAACTTTGTTTCCCGGTGGTTCAGTGGTTCAATTTGATTCAATTAAAAGTGTATAAAATAGAACTACTTTTTTTAAAAATAAAAAACAATATAACTTACACTGACACCAGTTGTTAGATCGTGTTTTGGTTTAGAAAAAACACACATTGCTACGAGAGTCGCCGAAGCCAACCAAAATATAAGCAGAAATAAAAGGCTAAGTCAGGAGTTGCAGCCATGAGATACAGCGTCATATAAAAAAGAGCAAAACAGTTAAGAATATATATATATATATATATATATATGTATATATGTATATATATTATTTGATAATAACAAACAAATCTTATAAACAACCACATTTTTGATAGGATTATTTGAGATGACTTTTATGTGAATGAAAGGTGTTTAAAAAAAAGAAAACTTGAGTAGCAGCACGAGATTCTCTGTACGACAGTCAATTAACTACACCCCATCTTCCATAGTCCAAGTCGATCGAAACTGAGATGAGAATATGGTGTGACAAAGCTGGGGATGAACCAGTTAAATGTGCGAAAATTAGGTAAGCATTTGAAGGCTAAGGTAAAATAAGGGCTTGATAAGCGACTAAGTTCCAAAGCTCTAAGTCTGTGACTCAGAGTTCACTAGTCCCACTGCAGCCGAAACCCTCAAATGTTTCACAGGAGCTGAATTATTTTGAATAAATAGTGAACATTGCTAACGCCTAGAAACTGCAAACACTTTCAGATTCCGGTGCTCAAAAAAGGCATAAGAAGACTTTAAGATGACAGGTCTATGTGTGTGCATATGTCTCAAGTCAATAAGAAAGGAAATAAACCAGGTTTTATATGAATAGGATTTCATTAATCAGTTTAATACGTACTACAGTACATTGGTTATACGAATTGCTTCTTCTGAATTTCTGTTTTTACCGCGATCACGTGACGTACACTCCAGCTGTACAAGTCTGTAAGAGCGATAAAACTAAATAAAATAAAGAAACTGAATCTCCTCCGATTTTGTCATCCAAATAGTATTACAAAAGAATGAGACTATTTTGTGAAAATGATCACGAAAATTATAAACTACTAAAGAAAAGCATAAAAGAAGTCGAATAGCAATAAGATTGTATACTTGAGAAATTCAAGTCTAATTTTTCTGGTGATCTTCACTGTATCGGTAGATTTTCTATCTTGCTATATAAAACGTGACAAAATCTTGTCACCTGGTGCCTAATTTTTGTGATAGAAGAATACAACATTGAAGGTTATTGTGAGGCGGGAACCAGTTTCCATCAGTATAATGACAGTTAGAAAATTACAGCCATCCACAGCTACTCTCTTACCTACAACGTAGACCGGGAGAAGAAGAAGAAGACGAAAGAATTCTACAAACAACTGCAAACAGTAACAGACAACACTCCGAATAATGACATCAAAATCCTAATGGGCGACAACCAATACAAACCAGATTGGGAGCACACAACACAGGAAAAGAACTCATCATAAGTTGAGAGGCGCTTGGAGAAGTGAATCAGACAACTACACCTTCAGTGACTTGACGAATGGAGCTGGTGTTTATAAACACAAAGACATACACAAAGTGACATGGTTTCCAGCAGGTGGACACATCAGAAACTAGATAGACTTCATCTCAAAATCAAGAAAGTGGAGATGCAGTCTGATAGATACAAAATGGAGAAGAGCAGTAGGTGTAGCCTAAGACCACTATCTAGTACAAGGCAGCATCCAGGTAAATTTGAAATCCTTCGAAGCAACTGGAGACAGACCACAATTCAGGTTCAACACTCAGAAAATGAAGGACGAAACTGTAAAAGATATCTTCACCGCAACCACCACTGTTAAGTCGGAGGCGCTAATCAAAATAGCTGAGGAAGCCTAGATAGAGTAACGCTGAATCTATCTGTAAATGATACTAACGTAAACCTGTAATGCCACCTCAGGAAGAAGAGTCAATACAAGGAATGGATCTCTACGGATACATGAAAGTGAGTATGCGGGCGGGGATGGTGAAACAAAGGAAAAATCAGTCCAAAGACTATTAGAGAAAGAATAAGCTAATTTCAGTCTACAGCTCACTCAACAAAGAAGCGAAGAAGAGTGCTAGGAAAATGAAAAACAGTTGTGCGACAAACTGGGGACTAAAGCAGAACAGGCCAAATGAAAAACAGATCTCAAAACATTACACCAGACAGCCAGATCGGTATTCAAGAAGGGATCAACACAGAGGAAACCAATAAAAGATGGCTGAGGAAACCTAATCACCAAAGAGGAGAGATAAAGAAAAAGCGTACTGATCCGTTCAATGGAATCTTGAGTCATACGGAAATTTCACCAAAAGACAAAGAACTGTCAGTGAAAACCAGGTTTCCGACAAAAGCGGAAGTCTTGAGTGCTATAAAATTAGCGAAAGCCAGAAAAGTAGCGTGACTAGAAGCAATTACTCCGGAAGCCCTAAAAATGGATCCCGAGACCTAAGCAGATATAGTTGTGCTACTATAGCAGAAAGTTTGGATGGAAGAAAGGGTAAACACTAACTGGAAGAAAGGTTACCTTGCCAAAGTTCCTTAGTACGGCGGTTTAAATCTACTAACCTTCTCTAACGTCATTCAGCAGCTGTATGACGACACCACATGTTAAGCGATTTAAGACAGAAAGCTCATTTGGGGCTCTGAGTAAAACAGGACTCCATACTACCGTCAGTGATATTTCAGACTGTGGTGTGACAGACAATGGGAAGCGACAGCATGGGCATATGCTGAACCAACAAGAAGACGTTGGGAGATCTGGACTTGCTAGGGGTAAAGTAAGTGTAATATTTGACAAACTCGATTAAGTACAGGCGAAGACCAGCAATACGGCAGAAGTGGCAGCGAGCACAGTTCTTCAAGGGAATATATCGAAGATGGAGATGATGAAGATAACTAGCCAACAGCAATAAGGAGAAGCATCAACCACTATCAATGGGAGAATTCTGAAGGAGTAGCAGTATTTCAACTGGAAGCGGAACGGATGTGATTGTCAAAGCCAGCTAGGATCGAAAAAGCAAAACAGACCTTCATCAGTATGAAATCAGTTTGGAAGTCTTTCGCACTCAGTATAACGAACAACATCCGAATTTTAAACAGTAATGTCAAGTCAGTGATTCTTTATGGTTCAGAGACTTGGAGTGTCACCAGAAGAATTTTCAAGAGGCTGTGGAACTTCATCAACTGCTGCATTCTCTGGTTTGAAACTGAAGATCAGATGACCGGACAGAAAATATAGCAACAAGGAACCGTGGCATGCAGTGAATCAACCAAGGACCTTTAGTTCAACAAATATGCAGAAGGATTTAGAGGAAACTGTTGAGCGAACTGACGTGGAGTAAAAACTAACGCTTATGGGCAGTCATGGAGCCAGCTAAAACAACTGCAGGGAAGAAATTAAAACGCTGATGTGCAGCTGAAGCCTAATGCTGCACTCTGAGTCCAGAGGAACAATAATATTTACATGGTAAGTAACAGTTAGAATAATGATAGCAATAATGACAATAATAATCGAAAGACAGTTTGATATTATTTTCCTGTAGGCACGAGATCAAGAGCCATAGTCTAAATATGATTTAGAGGAGTTCAATCATACTATCTCTTACCAACAAATTGGTCATTTAGCACATCTGGTTGCGCAAATAGCTATTCAGGTTATACTCAGAGGACTTCACGCTTATGACCTTGCGAACAAGGACTGGTCTAGGAAAATGAAAAACTAAATTGATTCACAGAGCTATTTCGCCTCATTTGTTAGCCAGAGAACACCACAGCAAAATAGAAACTTTTACTATGATATGTCGAATATAGAGTAGTCTGCCTAAAAGCCCGTAATCACAGTTCTCATGCTTTAGAGAAGCTGGGAGAGTGTAGCTTAAGAATACTGCCTTGGTCTACAAGAAGACCCATAAAGATTTATTCATCCTCATGTCTTAATAGGTTTATCTGCGTCTTAATTACTCCTTTTCTACCCTGTTGCATACTTACAACGTAGTTTGCTTAGACTTTAACCTCATTGAAGTATAAAAACCAGTTGTTCAGTGCTAACAGAGTCATAACCAAAATTAACTACCCCTGCTGTTACATCTCATAAATTCAGTTACACATGCACATCTATCTACCTTAAGTCTGTTTCTGATACCATTCTATCTTTGGCTTTCGAGCAACTCATGGATTGAATTATTTTTTGTATTTTTAGGCATACAGCATGAAACTAAAATTATCATAGACAATTTTTCCTTCAAACATTTCTTGTTTCGGTAATAAATATAAAATACTTTATTATAATGAAGGTTTTTGTATTTCCCAATAAATGAAAAACAAAACGATATTGTTTTTACTAACGTTTCGCTATTTAATGCTAATAGCTTTATCAAAGTATTATTAAACCGGAATGCTGAGATTGTAAATTCCGGTTTAATAATACTTTGATAAGGCTATCAGCATTATATTTATATTTATATATTTTATATTTTGATTTACAGCTTGATTCCACACCGTATTTTCAGTACAAGTGTGGAATTTTCAGCATAGCGAAACGTCAGTAAAAACAATATCGTTTTGTTTTTCATTCATTGGGAAATACAAAAACCTTCATTATAATGAATATCATATACCCGATGCCCAAATTTTTTCAAACCGTTAAAAGTGAACCTGGTTCGGACGTATATATTTTTTACAACTTTTTTATTTTATTTTATTATAGCTTGATTCCACACAGTATTTTGGTACAAGTATGAAATTTTCAGCTTGTGATATCGGTAGCCTAAATTTAGCAGGCCGACCATAGATATCAGGTGTGCGTCGGCGAGGGATCGAACCTCGGACCATATGCATGGTCCTAACCGCTATGCCACCGAAGCACATAGAATACTTTAGATTCTCCAATAACTACAGTCAACTCTTGAAATAAGAACTAAGAAAATCTATTCGTTTCTTAGACTACTAAGCATAAATGAAGCAGAGATGAATCCATAGATCAAACGAAATAATTATAATAATGTTGTCAATAATAATTTCCGCTTACCTAAACAGTGTTGGTAGAGTCCTTTTGAAACACTTTATAACTTTCTTCATTAACTGTGAACCACTGATCAAAAAGTATGGCCGAATCAGTCGACGGATACGGTAAAACTGCGAGGAAAATATAACAAATATAATCATTCTAACAATAATTACATTCAGCGGTGAAATAAATATTATTTGATTTATATTAGGGAATGAAATCCTAAGGATGGCTATGGTGGTTAACTTGCATCGTAATAGCTGAATAGACTATTTGAAATCAAATTTATTCATTAGACTAGTGTTATTACTCCAGTGAAAATACTATAATGGCCATAAGTTACCAGATTAGTGATCAACTGCCTAGTGTATTTAGGACTTTGTCTTAACTTCTGTCATCTCATTTCCTTGTAACAACGACGATGTCGAAGGAGAAGTAAGGAATGCTCATGACTAGAAGAGGTAGATTTTGATCCCCAATTAATGCAGCTAGTTTTCTGAAATATACGAAAATAATGGAGTCCACTAAAACTTTTTTGTTGAAGTCCAAATTTTTTCCAGACAAAATAAGTTGATTTATTAACGAAGTCTTTGATCTGATAATAATCGACTAATATTAGAGAACGATAATAAGCAAGTGTAAAAGCAGCGGGAGAAAGTGTTGAGGAAAATTTCCGAGTTGTTTTGAACTGCTTTACCTTCTGAGGCAAAAGTTAAAGTAAAACAGTAATACATTACTATCCGTCAGAACTCTGACTTACTAGCTTATTACACAAAAATGTATCAAAAGCAGACGAAAATATCCTTACTAATGGTAACAAAGTCTTTCCTGTACAGTGTGATTTATATTCATTTCTCAAAAGTGAAATTCATGTCTAGTTTTACATCCACGCACCCCAGCGAATGCGTGGTGATTAGGAATCCAAAATTGGGATGAAACAGCCATCAAGTGCTCCTGGGTTTTCCAGTGGACCTCTAACCGATGTCAGCTTATGATGAAACCCTGTAACCAATCACATCCCTGAAAACCAACAACTGAGTATCCTTTGAGTGATAAGACAACAGACTGGTTCAGCTAGAAGTTATAGTTAATAACGAATTATTTGTAGTTGTTAGTATTATCATATACGCAGTTACTGATAAAGACTCAAAAAAGTGGTAAAATAAGATTCTCATAAATTTGGCGTGGTACTGAAATGCTTACATCTACTCCTTACCACTGTTCCATTCGAAGCAGTATTATCTGTTTGCGTATACCAATAAAGTATTAGAGATCACGAATATATTTAGTCTATACAGGGGTTTCACGTTTTATTCTCCATACATTAGACATTTGTCATGTAGATCACCACTCTGTGAGTTGCTAAGTATAAAGCTTAAGTGATAATTAATCTTGTGATTTATAAATGCAGATACTTCTGCCATAAAAAGTGTAAAGTAGACAACAGTTGATCATTTTCACAAGGTGGTTAAATTTACTAATCACAAATGTGAAGCATTACGAGCATTACAGAGGGAATTTTATTTCTTCCACCATTATGTTGCACTGTATCGTAAGATAAGCCGAATATTCGACTGAAATTTAGTGAGGTAGCTGTGATCAATACATCGAAAAGAAATTCTCTACATAATATGTACGCTTTAAGGCAGCAGTTTATAAGGCAGTAAATTAGAGCATGTTATATATGTATATATATTGTAGATGCTAACCTCAGAACACCGAAGAGATAATGAAACCAAAAGATCCAGCAAATAGACAACGAATAAAATATACTTTCCTATTAGCCATGGATTTGATCGAACCCAAGAACGTCCAAATGCAACAGACTAAAAAACAAAAAGTCAAGCAGTTCGTTTTTTGAGAGCTAATTAAATATGTTGGTAAAGTATGCCATCGAAAATATTTTTTTAGATATTGATATGAATCTTGCACGATAAAACATTGCAGTTATTTCTATGTTTATGTAAGCAGTCATGGCAATTATAGAGATTATTAGTGATAAATGTGAAATTTTGGTTTAAAACTCTTGTTAAATAAGAGAAGTTTGAAGCTTTTAGCTTAAACATGACCTTTTAATTACTGCCTAATTACGGCAGCATATTGAATTGGAGCCAAGCAAATAGTATTATGTGCATGGTAAAGTACAAACACGGTTGGTGACGAATTATTTCTATTAGTTCCTAATTGTACTGAGTACGAGTAATTAAAATAAACTGCATGTATTATTAATTGATTTTCGTAGGAATAAACAAACACGTTTTCCTAAAAGAAGTATATTTCTGACCCAATGCTATATATATATATATATATATATATATATTGGAGGTAACCAGAAAAACGTATTCCATTGAAAATGTCTGATGAAGTTAATTGAGCACCGTGAAACATAAGGTGGAACGAATTTTAAAATATTTATAGATAAACAGGTAAGAGTCAAGAAAACTAATTGGCTGTATTTAGGATCTATAAATCAAAATCACCCAAATGAGTTGTAAATCTCCTCCATTATTTCAAAGATGAATGTGGAACATTAATTCATTCTTGTTTGGAAGAAAGTTCCAAAGTCAAATACAGTTCACTCTCATAAATTTAATGCACTAGGAGGCAACCTAAAATGTTATTGTCTTCCCTCATCCATGGCTTATACCAAATGAAAATGAAAGTTTCGGGAACCAAGACTTTTATTCCAGCTACTTTTGCAACAGTGCTTGCTTGTAACGGAACAATCAAGTGCAGAATTTTTCAGGTGGGCTACACGCTTTAAGAGGTAAGATAACTCTCGTCAACGAGCAGAAGTTGCCTGGCAGCTATTATCTGCATGTGCGATGGTAATAACAGACATTAAAAAAGTTCAAGGGCAATAGCGTACGAAACTATGTCAAAATACCGAGTTGTAGACTTTTTAAATGACAAAACTATAGATATTTTGTAAGTAGCAGAAAATTTACAGCTCTTGTATTGCATTTCAAAGTTTCTGTATTATTTGCCAGTACTTTTAATTCTTTTGTTTGTATATAATTTCGAAAAATGTTATATATATATTCAGGATTATAACAACTCAGGGTTGGCAAACTTCCGATAGTTTTTCAGTAGCAAAACCTAATTTTAAGTGACAACATAGGCTTTTGTCAAATGAGTGATTTTCGAAAACAGGAAATAAAATTGCACATTCAAACGTAGCAGAATGATGGTTAAATACTTACCAGCATTAAAGACTGAACTACTAGAACCACCAAACACATCAGTTCTATGGCTTCTGTTAATCCACACGGAGGATTCGGAAGTTTTAATCTCAGTCTTACATCTGCTGACTTAGTAAGAGATGATGGCCATTCAAAAAAGGGAAGCAAAAACATAACAACCAAAGATGTTCGGTAAACCACATTGACACACATACTGTGTGAGAGGTCATACATGCGCAGACTACGCTTATCAAGTTTATGTTGTATGGAACGGTACTAAATTTTACTGAAATTCGATAATGAGTCTTACGTTTTCTGCATCCTCTATAAGTACCCTAGCTTGTTTTTGAATGAAATCTAAGAAATTTAGACTAGGGTAACCTCACATTACTTTCCAAAACATATGATTTACTACTGTGAAAGCTAAACATTCTCATAATCACCTCCGCGATATCAAGTGTTGCATTTTAATAATCAGCTCAAGGTCGTAAAGCGTATTCCAATTACAGTATTCAACGTGCTTTTTATAAGCCAATATCTAATATCGTTTATACGAGCTAGTATGAACTAATTCGATTTCTTTGTGTTCTTTTCTTGATTGCGAGGTAAAGTTTCCTCGTTTTCGGTAAACTTCTGCGTAGTTCGTTCCGCCACTCGATTGCCATAGCTTTAGTTGACTCCAGAAGGAGTAGTGCTGGGATTAATTATATGTTGTTTGTAGTATACGATGTGTTAAGACTAGTGTGAATGGAGTTGCCCCTTTCACCAGTTAGTCTTCCAGTGTCGTCGTCAAAAGAAAAGAGATAATGATAATAACATATGTAATTAGTGTAGGTTATTCAGACTAAAAAACAGAAAAAGATATAAGGTAAAACGTAAAGACAGATAGCTAATTAAATTAGAGGTTGATATATGTATATACATATTTAAATATATAAATGCATATAATATCAATAATAATAGTAAGGGTAACTGTAGTAGTTGGAGTAGTCAAGAGAGTGTAGAGGTAGGTTATTCCCCAGAATTATTGGCCGCAGCATTCATCACTGAACATTGGATGCTGACACTCACTGTTCAAGTCAACCTGTTCAGCTGAAGGCTTCCGGTAAAGCAACCAAGCTATTTGGGACGCCGTCGTGTCACGTTCGTTCTTTCGTGCACTATCCCTAGCTAGTTAAGCAATTATCTCGCACTCCGATTTAGTCCGGAAATATAACTCGTAATTTGGATGGTTAATTCTGGTGTTTTGCTTTGCCTTTGGACTAAGCGGAACGAATACTATAGAAGTTGTGGGTATTAGATCTTGCGTTAGTACACTTTGTACGATCCGTGAACGTCAATACCTTTAGCCTCCAAAAGAATATGACATGAAAGAATATAAAGAAGTAACATGATGTATTTAGATGTCTACTCTTTATTGGTGTATGAGATTTTAAGGAGATAGGCCGTTTGAACTCAGTCCTTGTATCACTGCATGATGGTACAGTCTTCGCTCAAGGCGGTCCACAGACGGTACAGCAGCTACATCTGCCGGTAAGGAGTACAGGGACGGCAAACTCGCTGTGGAAAGAAGTGGGAGCCACTGGAGTCTTGACCTCTGCCTACCTATCATTCTGGGATTCACACGAGGAAGGCTATACGTACTAAGTGGCAGAACACCTTTGTTTGGAGATTCTGGTCATCTGTAATCTCATAAGCAATAATCAAGTTCCTCCTAAGCAGATGGTGGCTAAGTGTGAAGAGATCTAATTTTGCTGTTATTTAAATGGTATGTTTCGAAGACCCCGTCATTACTTTATCGCCCCTCTTTGGACTCTTTCCAAAGGGCTTGCATCCCTTCTAAACAGTTGGGGTGCATTGGTATTGTGCATTTCAAGGTGTGAACCGGCGTATGTTTTGTACAGCTTTAGAAAGAGCTTAGGAGTGGGTGCACTTAACTGTCTATCTGTAAGTGTATGACCGCATATTCCCTTGCCACATTCCCGTGTAACTCACGCTTGTGTTCATTTCTTCTGATAGAACCAGAACTGAGTCACGCTCCAACGTTGTGCAGGACAATCTCTCGTTGTGCAGGATGTAACTTGCATTCTCCAACCTACTGTATCAGGTTGAAAGTCATACCATTGGCCGTCGCCCATTCTTCCAGATACTTTAGCTCGTCCTGCAGCCTGTCTGACTGTTTCGGGCACTTTAAGGCTTCCCAAATCTTTATGTTGCCAGCGTAAAGAAGAGTCTGGCAGCTAAGATGGAGTGTTTTCCCTATCCAAGCTTCATAGCTTTTCCAAGCGTTCCGAAATTCTGAAGACTTCTAGGGCAGAAACCCATCCTCACGACTTTTTCATCTCTTCTGTAAACAGAATTGGATAAAGTTATTTCAAAATGGATCTATTATTTGTATTAGGGTGATGACTCTCTAATGATTTGCAAATCTCATTTCCTCGGACAGTCTTTCAGGCAGGTAGAAAATACACAGCAAAATGTGGTATTCAGAGAACAGAAAGGAAAATACATATTGAATAAACAAAATAAATAGAAGATAAACCAAGAAGACTGAACACAAGGTGGGTCCCACAAAAAATATGATCATGAATACCAGGAAATAGACTAACGCGGAGATAAAATATTGGTGCAGAATAAGTCGCTTAGTACAAATTTTTTAAAGCGGTTGCGATAACCGTAGCATTCGTACATATACTGCATCAGAACAAAACTGAGAGCATTATGTTCTCTAAATTTTCATTAATCTTCCGTAGCCCATTATTTATTCAACATATAAAGTCAACCCCACAGCGATAACCAGGGAAATCTCACAAGGAAACAAATTGCGAACTCATAATTTGTCATCACAAGCCTATGAGGAAATCCGCATGCGACAAAAAGGGTAGTACCCATCATGTCACAGTTTACATGCCGTGCAGTAGTTTTCATCCTACAGTCAGGTATTCCACACCTCTGTTAGGAATATGCTTATACAGATCTAAATTTTTGAGTCCAGCATTTAGACCAGGTGATGGTCTATTTGTTATTGTTTGTACATTCCTCAGGAGATTAGTTCCCTTTTTTGAAGTAGTGGTGCCGCAACCTCATGAACGTGTTTTGCACAACCATGCTGAAAACTTGTGTGTACTTTCTCCCACCCTCCTAAAGACGAATTAGAAAAGTGCGGTCGCCTAGAATGAATTTTCTGTTCACTTAACTTCTCTGTAGAACTGGAGCAAGATCTTATTCCGTCTCGTACTGAGATACGCAGGTTCCACATGAGGAATAGGAAATTATTTGTCTTACAGACGCAAGGATAAAACTCTCCGATATTCCTTGAAATTCAATGCTTGTGCGACTGCTGTGGCTGAGTTCTTCAAGTTGGTTAAGTCATCATGTAACGCAAGCCCAAACTTGAGGGTTTTGTTACCAGTTTCCTATATGGCTGTAATGTTCTTTTGTCACCACTGATATTCCTGTTTTGACGATTTCACAGAGCTCGGAATGTGTTAAAGTCTGACTGAGATTTCAACAGTTCATTGTACCAGACCCTCTTTTTGGTTTCGTTAAACGCTGCGTGTACCTTTCCAGTCAGTGAGTTCTGTCTTGCGGATTTGTCCTCAGGGCAAGATTACTGGTAGCTTTCTTCACTTCTTCCATTTCTAGTTCTGATAGACTGTCGATGAGTGATACTGCTTGGTCAAAAAAGCTGACACAGGAAATTTTATGATCTCTGAAACTTTGATTATGCCATATTGCTATAGGAGAGCGCATTGGAACAATCAAGCTAGAAAACAATAATCGGATGGAGCAGAACGTTGGACATCAGTGTACATGAGTAACAAGATCCTACTGAATTAAGCTGCACGCGTGTCGGCCAACATACTTTTGGTGTCACGTTGTAGCTTGCAGCATTATATTCCTGCTTTTCAGGGTGTGTCAATCCCCAACACCGCGGCAATACACAAAGACTGAGTTTTCGAAGTAGGTGAAGTTGTCACAGACGAGGAATTACACCAGGTTATGTCTCCGCTGACCTTCATGTCAACAGTAAGGGAGCTATGATGAATACCCATCGAATGAGCTTCGTAATACTTGTGCCAAATAAATTCACGAGTGGCCACAAAGCTCTAGAGAGTGTGCAAGAAAACCATCATTTGTCCCGTTATTAGGGACCGGTCAACACAAGTCAAATCTTCTCTTCAGCTCATGAGGTTGCCGCACCAATACCTACAAAAGGGAACTAATCTCTTGAGGAATGTATAAACGATAACAAATAGACCATCACCTGGTCTAAACGCTGGACTCAAAAATTTAGATCTGTATAAGCATATTCCTAACAGAGGTGTGGAATACCTGACTGTATTACAAAATCTATAACGTGTGTCTTGACAGTGAAGGATACCAACACAACGTATTGTGAAGCTATATGAACCTCACGTCCTAGGAATTAGTCTGAATTATTTTCAAGCCTTAAAGTTAGGAATCCTGTGTATTAGAGGACTAGCCAGTTTTATAGCATTAGCCTAGAAAATTTCGGTGTTCGCTCTAATAAGATAGCTTATAGTTATCGTTTTGTATAACGCTTGAATAAGACATGGATTTCTGAACCTTGACATTCAAGGGTTCCCAGGTTATTCAGTTACTTGGCAGGTTGTGAAACATGTGGGCTAGGCAGTCTTTCCACTGCGTCTCCGACTTCTCAATTTAAGTCGTTTTTTCCATTCAACCTATGAGGCGGAACAAACTGTCTAATTAAAATAGCTCACGTAAGCGCATAGTTTTCTCACAGGAAAATACAGTCTTTGGAGCATGAATGGGTAGATATTGACGTCCTTCTGTCTATTATATCTGGTTAAACATATAAATTATAGCTAGTCCTAATGTTAATTTAAACTGGGGTTTTAACTGTACAGAAATTAAAGACGAATCTTCCATCTCTATTTACAAACCGAGTAAACATCATCTAAACCGATAATAATTCAGTTGTCCGAAACCAGATTTCACAGACGAATCCAAAAGCAAAGTAAGTACAACACACGCTTTTACTTGTTTGATTTCTGGTGTGTTTCTCGTGTTCTTGCTACTAACAACTTCAGTGCCTTCGGACCTTAACTACAGATATGTGAATTACTTTGGTTTTACTCATTTAAGATCTGACAGAGTCAGAAATTGCAACGTCTCGCACTAAATGAAGGCTCATTTCTGTGCAAATTCACGATCTGTGATATGTTATAAGAGTGACCTCAGAAGCCTCTAGGTCCCCAAAAGGAAACTCTCTGTACCACCAAGTGTTAGGAAGCACCTAGGTGTGAACGCACAATATCTAGAAGTAGCACGGACATGTGAAGCAGATTACTTTGTGACGTCCTTCAGAAACAGTACAACAACCCGCTACAGAAACTTTCATAGAAAACACACAGAATATACTGTTACATGTGGAGAAAAACCCACTAATCGCTCTCAATGTTTAGGCAAGAAACTTTCTTCCTTTGTAGAACAACAGGAAAAACAAGTAAGAACAAGTCATAATCATGAGTGTGTAGGTATAATGAAATTCACTATACCGAAAGCAAGAAACCATTACTCAATACCAAGAAATTGTCTCTATGATTCAGTTATATTCCCTCAAGGTCGTCCAAAAGACATTGTATATTGGATGTGACCTCAGCGGGTACTTTCTATCAAGGACGATGGTGTTGTTCGACTCATACGAAAAGCAGTATGGTAATCTTACGAGTGAAATAACATTTAAGTTGGGAAAAATTCCTCGCCTTAGTGGCGGTAAGTCTCTGATAGGCTTGTAGGTAATTATTTCAGATGAGCGAACGAAAGAAATACGTGATGTATCAACACTTTTTGATGAGACTAGAGAGTTAATTGAACAGATGTCACTAGAGGTTCAAGAAATGCGACCTGACTTGCGAACAAAATATCAAAATAGACTTGATTGCTACCGGAAAGAGCTGGAAAAACTAACGTCTGAGTTTGTGAGTTTATAACATTTTACTCCAAAGTATGATATAATTGAGAGTTAATCTTGACGAGAAGTGTTTAAACTGTCTTAGTAGTTTAGATCAAACTTTTTAAAATCTTGTCGTTTAGCCCTATATGGTAAACTTCGTTTAACTTATTTTGTTATTGTAACGAAGTTTCCTTGTGTTTATATATAATTAAATCTAGATGTTTATAATCGTACTTATCTTACCATAATAACTCCTATTTACATTCCACTATGTAATTTGGTGATGATTACTGTTCGCTTGATAATGACAACCGATCGTTATTCGAGGGATTACTACCTATAGATCGTTTATTTGTTCAAACCCACACTTATATGTTGTCTCAATGTTCATGTTTGTATGCATTTAGATTTCAGACTAAAATTTGGTGGTTGAAGATAGAAGGCTTGTAGCCTATCTTAATTCTCTTCTAGTAAATTTGTGTGCTTGTACAAACCCTTTTTGAAAGAATCAGTTGAGGTTGCAGACCACTTCTTCTGGGAGTCGGTTCCAGAAGTATATTTTATTTATTATTTATTTCATTTTGATTACAGCTTGATGCCACACCGTATTTTCAATACAAGTATGGAATTTTCAGCATGGGTGTCGGTAGCCCAAATTTTGCAGGCCGGCCATAGATATCAGGTGTGCGTCGGTAGGGGATCGAACCCCGGACCATTTGCATGGTTGGCGAGAGTCCTAACCACTGTGCCACCGACGCAGGTATGAGAACCAGTACTCAACAGCAATATGATTTCTCCTTGGCTTTTGAACTCTCCTGCTATGTCCTCTGAGGTGTTTTGACCTGGTGGGAAGGGAAAGATAAAAGGTCAGGTCCGTAGTCAATATTTAAAATTGTAGACATTGTAATTAAAATTATGTAATTAACAATGTCTGTAGAGTATTCGTCTGACGAGCCCTACCGAAATTCATGAGTTCATTAAATACTTATTTTTTTCACAGTTGTCGCTGGTCCTAAACTTGCTACGGGAAGAAAGTGTTATCAATAAATAGGATTGAGGTAAAAACTTAAAAATGTAATAGATATGGTTGCTCATTCTGTAACCATGACTGACCACGGTTTCTGTTTCGAATGTTGGCTCTGATTTTCGAAATTGTAGTGTCATTCCAATGCATCTCGTGCCCAGATCTGTATTGATCATGCCCCATCCGATGTAACTCCTTTTAAAAATTTGCCCGGAGCTACCGATAAATGCGTAAAGTGTTTCCTATCTCGATTGCCTACTCCAAGGGATTGTATCGTGCGTGCCTACCCACAGTCCATAATTTGCCGCTAAAGGGCCAACAGTGTGAAATCTATCTACACTTTGAATTCATTTTTAGTTTGTTTTTGTATCTGCGATATGACACGTCACTTATGTGTAACGTTTAGTGATCGTACTTAAATTTTGTTGACTCATACTTTAAAGAATTTCACGGTACCTACTCTGTGTTGCATGTCAACAAGATCCTGGTTGATTGGTCTTTTGGATATACTCAGTTTATAACGTGTCCAAAATTAGTATAGTATATCCTAACTTTTCTATACGTTCAATCATATATATATATATATATATATATATATATACTTGTCAAGTTTTGCACTAATGAGCATGTCGTTCGATATGTGCCAGTTGGGTAAATTTAGTCGGATTTCCATAGTTAATATTACGAAGCAGTATTCTGCCTTCTCACTGTTGTATCATAGAATCCACATTAGGTCACTCGACTTCTTAACAAATGTGAGGCGTCTTAATGACCTCATCCAACTTTGATCTTTAGCTCTGTTGATTGGCTTACCTATTCAACACGAAAGCGCTTGTCATCGAAAAACTGTAACCCTCTTATTGTGAGCATGTCTTTGAAATGTGAAGTAGAATATTGTTCCTTGGTTCGATAAATTCACAGTAACATGACAGAGCCGAGAATGACAAAGGATAGCAAGTCGTAGAAGTCGATTCATTAGAGACGTTGTAAACACTTAAGTAGATAATGCGGTAGACACATTTCATTACTGCATTTCTATATCCTTGAAATTAGTGTTGATGAAAACCAGTTCTGTAGTAACACTGTACAACTTACAGTTTACAAGTGAATGTCACTGATGTTTAGCTTGTTTTAATTGTCCTTATGATAGAATTATTCCGTATCTCACGTATAGAGAGAGCCTTTCTCAAGGAACTTGTCCCTTATATATCCTGTTGATTCTCGTGATAGCTCACTATAATTTGTTTCGTAATTTGACAAAAAATAAAGGTGACTAACGCACCTTTTTCCGTGCTTGCAATAAATTTTGCTCGTTTTCTTTACCCCATTTAGATATTTGTTGGACATAAATTGTTGCATCTTTGGAGTAGTATTTACCTATCTTATTTTCTTGTGGTTGAGACAAATTTTTTTTACCTTCCTGCTTAGAGGTATCGTAGATAACCAAAACTAGTTTCGTTAAACTAGCCCTCATCTAATATACTCCCTGTCACAGTGTTTATGATAATTTGAAGGCAAATTGATCGTTTTACAACGTCAAGTTGTATTCGTGCCATCTGCAGTTAGATACACTATATCTTATGTTCTTATCAGATGTAATAGGTTAGTACAAAGTAATACGAGTATTGATTTCTTTTAACCACGACAGCTGCTTATTATTACGTCTTCCTATGTCAACAAAGGAGACATTTACGCTTACCTTTTTCTTTTGGTTTCGAGTAACCCGTTGACATAATTCTATTTGTTCTTCATTTTCTGTTGTATTTGTGTCATACTCCGATCTTCTGTAGCATTGCTGTTTGTATTTGCAGTATCCTTAGTCTTGCTACTATTGGCTAACCACTTAATTCTAGTAATTATCTGTGCACGTAGTACTTGACACATTTCCTCATCTCCATTTACTTATATCATCCATTTCAGAAGCGACCACGTTACGCTGCTCGCTTACCTGATAAGAAGGATTCAGCAGCTTCTGACGACGAAGAAAGTTTACGTGAAGAGGTTCTCTTTGATGCAGATATGAGAGCTCAACTTCTAAGCAACACTGAAAGGATAGCTCGGTCTACCACGAAGTTGGAGGATGGAGTCCGCATCGCTTTAGAAACAGAAGATGTTGGTGGACACATCTTACAGGATTTAAGCGAGCAGAGAGAAAAGCTTCAAAGGAGCAGAGATCGCGTAAGTTTCCTTTTTTTATTTTCATGCAGTTTCAACTACTAATTTTGATTCATTAAGTCAGTCAGCAGGAGGTGATTTCAGTATAGATCTATCGGTGTACGTATTTTCAGTAAACAACGTACATTGATCACTGTTACATCAGAACTTTACATGTTTTATGAAACATTACCTTCTCTGGCTTGTTAAAGGGCACGGAAGTTATATCAATAGCATCACCCATGAAAACTTTTACGCCCCGAGACGTTTGTAGTGTGACTTAGCCATCCCATACCGATTTTTTTACAGGTCAGTTGGTTAGAATTTGGCGAGAACTCATTCGGAGCAGTTTTATTTACACATCAGGCTGTGGTCCATACCTATTGTGTGAGGGCTGGTGTTACTGCCCAATCTGAATTAGGTGTATCAGGTTACCCGTTAGCACTGTTTATTCGAAGTAGCTTACGAAGCTCCTCTAAATCAAGCCAAAAACCGAGTGAACGTGGTCGCTGTTAGTTTCGGACGTAAAAGTTATCACAAAATTAGCATTTAGATGTGTCAACTCTATGAAACCCATGGTAGCCACTTGCACAAAAATTCTTTCTTGTTTACTCTTCTCCCTCAACAATCTACACTTTAAAATTGGTCGGGTAAATTGTATTTCTATCAAGTAATGCCTTATATTGTTTTAAATCCCTCTTCTCTTGTATTTGTCTTTTTTGAAACTGTATTCCTTACTGTAATTATTGTAGTTTTAACTTTCACCTTTTAATTTTTCCAAGTTGTTTTCCTTTCTTGTGTAGGCTAGTGGCACAGGTACTCTGAAAACACCAGTAAAAGATATTTACAGTAGTTAAGCAGTTGAAAGCGCGATTCCTTTGCATTCCGTGTAACTGATAAAAACAACTCAACTTTTAAATCACGCATAGTGTTACCCTTGCCTACCTACACTCTTCTCATATTTTTCACTTTTGATAAGCGTTGCACTCAACAAAGAATCATTCATTAATATTTATCATCCATTGCAAGTAGTGACGCATCTGAAGAACAAATTGTTGCAGCATTGTCTCGTTAGCATTTAAATAATGGTTTTATGTAACTCACCATGAGTAAGTAGTAGATATCCGTCAACAGCTTATGAAACATGGTAAATAAGGGTGAAATTCGAATACCTGATCCTCTGGCTAGTATTTAAATCCGTAGATACCCCTTTCATTATTTTGGAGAAATATATAAGTTTTTTTCCTAATTGGTCTACTTTATACAGCTTCGCCAGGCAGATTCTGATCTGAAAAGAAGTTCACGATTAGTTGCTGTAATGACTCGTCGGTAAGTCTAAATTCATTTCAAAACTTATATTTTGAAAATAATTTTCTTTCCATAGGGCAGTGATCCTACTGCTTCGGGTTCTGTTGTTGTTGTCGCTGCCCTTCCTGTTGTGAATTTTTTTCCTTGTTTTCCTGATTCTAAAGGAAGCAACCCAAAAAAGTCGATCCCCTGTAACTTACATATTTATGTAAAAACTCCCTTCCCAATGGTGCTCAAAGAAGTGGAGACGCAGCTTACTGGACACAAAAGTAAGAAGAAGAGCAGACTTCGTTTCAGACCACTATCTCGTACAAGGAACACTCCAAATCAAATTAAAAGCTTCCAAAGAAATAGGAGCTGCAAATAGACCACAAGCCAAGTTCAATACTCAAAAACTGAAGGATCAGGCCACAAAAGACATCTTCACTGCAATCATAAGGAAAAAGGCGGAGACACAAATCTACACTAACGAAGAGACCAGCGTTGAAAAGCACTGGAACAGCCTGAAAGCTGTGTGGAGTCAAATCTGCATGGAAGTTCTAGGCAAAAAGAAGAGACAGGACAAACAGTGGCTCGCTGCAGACACATGGAGACTAACAGAAGAGAGAAGGATGGTGAAACAAAAGATTATCCAGTGCATCGACGAGCAACAAAACCAGGAGTTGAATGCAAGCTACAATACACTGAACAAAAGAGTAAAGAAGAGTGCCAGGGAAGACAAAAGAAAGTGTTATGAAGCCATGGCAAGTGAAGCAGAACAAGCTGCAGGCAAAGGAGACCTTGCAACACTCTACCAAACAACTAGGTTCTTATCGGGGGAAAGTTCTACACAAATTAAGCCAGTGAAGGATGACAATGGAAAGTCAATCACCAAAGAGGTGGAGCAAAGGAAACACTGGGCTGAACACTTCAAAATACTTCTAAATCGACCTCCACCTACAACGCGCCCATTAATACCAACAGCGGAAGCAGAACTACCAGTGGACATCAGTCCTCCGACGAGAACAGAAGTCCTGAAGGCAATCAAGATGCTAAAAGCTGGAAAAGCAGCAGGACCAGACGGAATCCCAGTAAAGGCATTGAAAATGGACCCAGAGACATCAGCGGACTTGATGACACCACTACTGGAGAAGGTGTGGAAAGAGGGCAAGGTACCTGCGGATTGGAAGAAAGGCTACTTATTCAAACTGCCAAAGAAAGGGGACTTAGGTCAATGCAAGAACTGGCGCGGAATTATGCTCCTGTCCATCCCAAGCAAAATACTAAGCCGCATCATCCTGGAGAGAGTCAAACATGCCTTGGATGAAAACCTTCAACCGGAACAGGCTGGATTCAGGAGGAACAAGTCATGTATCGATCAAATCGCGACACTACGTATCATCATTGAACAAAGCTTGGAATGGCAGTCAGCTCTCTATCTCAATTTCATTGACTTTGAAAAGGCCTTCGATAGCGCAGCGTCAATCGAGAGGTGGTTTGGAAACTACTTCGCTACTATGGGGTGCCACCAACAATTATACATCTCATCCAACAGCTGTACGACAATGCTGCATGCCAAGTATTCCACAACGAGAAACTCACGGGTGCTTCGCAGTGAAGATGAGAGTAAGACAAGCTAGTTGCCTACTATGTCCAATGATTTCCCTGATTGCGGTAGACTGGATAGTGCGACAGACAGAGCGGGCAACGAGGAAACAGGCATAAAATGGACCCACACAAAAAACTTGGAGGATCTGGACTTCGCTGATGATATATGTCTGATTTCACACAAACTGGAAGATATACAAGTGAAAATCAACAAGTTGGTAGGAGAAGCATCAAAGATAGGAGGGACTTCAAGTGAACATAGAGAAAACAGAGGTGATGAAGATTCCTGGCCAACAGCAACAGCAAGAACAACAGGCAACAATAAGCATAAGTGGGAGAAATCTGAAAGAAGCAACCTGATTTACTTACCCACCTACCTGGGAAGCATAGTTTCAACTACAGACGGACGGAACTGACGAGGATATCAAGGCGAGGATCAGGAAAGCAAGGCAAGCTTTCATTACTCTCAAGTCTGTGTGGAGGTCACCAGCACTCAGAATGAAAAATAGGATCCGAATTCTCAACTCTAATGTGAAGTCAGTTCTACTTACCGTACGGATCAGAGACTTGGCGCCGCGTCACCAAGGCCACTTCGAACAAACTACAGACCTTCATCAACAGCTGTCTTCGCTCAATACTACTCAAGATCAGATGGCCGGCCAGAAAAGATCAGCAATATTGAGGGATCTCTGGGAGCGAACCAACCCAGCAGGAAGCAACTATGTAACAAATATGCAGGAAGAAATGGAGGTGGATTGGCCATACTCTGAGAAAACCATCAAGTGACATCACACTTCAGGCTCTCGCTCTAGTGTAACCCGAACGGGAAGCGGCGAGCTGGTCGTCCAAGGGTGACATGGAGGAGGTCGTGTGAAGAGAAGATAAAAGCATGTGGGTAAACGTGGAGCCAGGTGAAAACGTTGGCGGAGAACCGAACGCAATGGGGGCGTGCGGCTGAAGCCTTATGTTCCTCTAGAAACTAAAGGAAACAATAATAATATAATAATAGGTAAAATATTTTTATCAGGAGCCTTGTTAATTTCTGACTGATATCTTTCCTCATAACAAAACCTGAATGGGCTCTGTCAGTCAGTATTCTTGGTTTTTAATTTCGTTTGTTAGATTTCGTCACAAACCACCATCAGTTAGAGAGATAATTAGAAATTAGGAGGCACTGGACATTTATTTCGTTCTATTTTTGGAATTCTTCATTCCTACACACCCACGACATCACCAGAAATCAAAGCCGGGACCTCCAAGTTACGGTTGATTTAGAAGACTGCTGAAAACATGATAAATTGGAGATGTGCTGTCTAAGCCCTGTGTTCCACTTGGAACACAAAGAAGTAATAATCACATAATTCTTGTTCTAAACTAAGCATGTAATTTGTGATTTCTTCCATTTGTCTGAATCGATCAGAATGTGCTAACAGTAGAACTTGACAGAAATGTGTCATAAAATGAGACACTTAGTTTTCATTGTGACAGTCGTAATAACCTTATCGTGAAGCATTAGGTTATTGTAACAAGACATAATTGTAGAAATCAATCCTCAGCAAATGGGATACTCAGCTTTCACCTAATTAGTTTTATTAATGCCTTCAACAAATTTTCAAGGTAACTTTTTACAGTTCGTGTGTAATAACTGACTGACTGGTTTCAATATAGAACTTTGCACAGATGTGCAGCAGTTCGAGTTGCCACACACCATATAGCATCAAAGCTAGAGAAAAGAGAAGTTCAAAAGACAGATAATAAACAGAAGTCTAAGGAAAAAGAATTGTGATATGGAAAAAAAAGTTTTATTGAATATGATAAATCACAAAGAGTGAATGCATCTGCCGTATGCATTGAGAACGATTTTGAGCCATATCACCAATTGTTTCCAGTTTCCATTGGTTCTTACCATCCCGAAAACCCCAACTAGTCAGGAAGTCTACACCTCCCAATGTGGCTCGAAACTAACTGTTGAGGATTTCATTGACTGGTGCCATGTTTTGGCTTGACCACCAACTTGATTTTATATCAGTTAACATGTCGAGGAAGGTGATGATTAGGCATGTATAACAGATTTCCTAACCATCCCAATCGGTGTAACTTCACAGCCTCTTCCATTGATTTCCCCTCCTTACCTACCACTCAACCGAAGCCTAACCTCAATGTTGCTTACCTTATTATACCACTTCACACTGGAGATAGAACAGAGGCACCTATGATCAAGGACAGCTAGCCAGGCTTTAAGTGTCTCCTACTTTCAATGGCCATATCTCACAGCCATAAAGGAGGACAGAGCAAACTGCTGAGCATTGCATACGTCCTTCGGTTGACAGTCGGACATCACGTCTACGCTAGAGATGACGTAAGTTGGCTGAAAATTGTCAAACGAGCCTTCTGTATCCGTGCTGTGTAATAACATGTATGTGCAAAGGCATGTACTGGAATAAAGAGGTTATCGAGTGTACGTTAACTTAAGTTATCAGAGTTTATTTGCTTTTTATCTCGATTTCTTTTGATCACATTTCTACGTATTCCTTTTTGTAGAGTCCTTCAGAACAAAGTCCTACTAATCGCTGTGATATCTCTAATGGTGTTAATCTTTTTCGTAGCCATATATCTGGTAACTCGCCATGCTACTACACCAGCCGCAGTTAATTCTTCTCACCCGTGATATATATACATATACATACATACATATATATTATCATCTTTCTTGTTGGTGTCCATGGGGCTCGTATCCTTACTGAAGTGAATACGACGATCCTCTTATATCCGCAACTACTGCATTGTTTATTGTGATAATATCTCCTGTGTTTTATCATGCATTGCTTTCTCTTCTTTTATGATATTGACTAATATTTTGTCTTAATTTTGAAACAAATGTATGTGATTTGAATTTCAAGCGTAAGCAAAATTTGAATTCTTTATATATCACTTTTTCATTTTGTTTCTTCTACACTGTATTTGTTGGTATTTTTTCCTTTTTTTTTGTGACTAACATAAATATTAAATATATTTTGTTTCTGCAGAAGAATACAAGGTTACTCATCAGTTGTTATATTCATACATTTTAGTACATAAATATGCCTATTACTTTTATGAGTTTCAAACAATTTTCGTTTTTAAGTCTCTAGGATCCACGATACTGATCTCTTCAATGCGTATATCTTTCACTGGACGTTCGTATTGTGTTGGTGTTTCTTCCATTTTGTCCAATGTTGAACTGCCTTCAATCACCCTTCTGAAAAATCGTGAAAAATATAATATTTGTTAGTCGATTTAGAATTTGAGCATTTGTTTATTAGAGATAAGAAATAATGTCTACATATCCGTTACCTAAGATATTCACAATATAACCGTAAGCTAGTAGTGTAAAGGAAACCTGACAAGCTTTTTTTCCAAATCAAGTTGAGTTGATACCTTATGAGCAAGCCATTGCCTCTTTTATACTCTTATTTTAATATGACGTGTACTGTCATACACCAGTGAGTGGGTTATCATTTTTAATGAATATCAACAACAGTCTCAAGTTGCAAGTCATTAGTTCTTATCATTCTGGAGGACTGCAGTCTACACTTCCCTAACGTGGGTCAAGCAAACAGTCAGTCTTCATGAATTGATACCAGGTTTTGATTTGACCAGTTAAAATTGCTCGATGAGAAAGGTAATGACTCATATCCTAGCCATCTCAAGGGGTATGGCTTTACGAACTCATCGATTGACCTGCCGTCCTTACCTAAGACTCTACACTTCACAGTATTACTCACCATATTATACCATTTAACACGGGAGACAGAACGCAAATCCCTTTGGTCAAAGACAGCTAACCCTATCATATCCTTCGATTTTAATGACTATGTCTCACAGCCATAAAGGAGAACGGAGTGAACTGCCTTGCAGTATACGCGTCTTTTGATGGATAGTTGGAGGTCAAGTTTGCGCCAAAGGTGACGTAAGTTGGCGAATGTCCGACTAGCTCTTTGTATTCATGGTGAGATTTTGTTAGTGACCAGTCCATTAGGGCTGATGCAACTCTCCAAATAAGTGAAGTTAACATGCTCAGCTCTTTAACTCTCTATTTCTAAGGTAGGGGTCGGTGCAAATCAGCCATGCTGTAACATCCTATATGTCGACCACACAGATTTCTGCCCAATGCGTTCAGAAGACTGTATTTTGTTAGCCTATACGCTTAGGAAGACAATATCAATCGCTTAATCTAAGTCGGCAAGACTGTTCCTTGGTAGTAAGTCAATCCCTAATTCACTACAGTCGATTGGGATCACATTCACTGGTGTGTTCATACTAGCGGAATAGTCCATGTTGCGAAGTCATTCAAAAGATTATTAGTCAACTCGTATTTGGGCAAATTATTCTAATGCATTTGAATAACCTAGCAACATATCGCTTACCATCAGTCGTACATGTATAATAAAATCAAAGATAAATGGGGACAGCGAACATCTCTGACATTCTTCACTGTTGACGTCACTTTAGATGGCAACTTTCCATAGGCTTACACACTGCTCGAGTATAGTGCCTTGTCTAGCGTGATATACTTCTCGGCAGTACACAGACGATCTACGAACTGGAATGCCGCCTCTAGGCTAAGCAGTGTTGTAGGTGCTTGACACCCGTAAGTATGCCTATCTTCCAAAATCTGTGGAAGGATGAATGCACTTTACCCGACCTAAAATGGCCTGCTTTGTCTTCCCAGGTTTGTTTATCTCGAGTACCGCCCAGTCTACTCATGATTGTCGAACCAGCAACTTTAGATATTATGTTAGGTAAGCTTATCGCCGTATAATTACCACAGGAAGACTTGTCTCTCTTCTTGTAGACTGGAATAATGAATGACTTACACCACTCCGGTGGAACTATCTCTGATTTCCATACGTTATCTAAAGTCTCAATTAACCCGGACAATGTTTCATCACCATCCTGCTTAAACACCTCTTAATTTATTCCATCTGATCCTACTGCTTATTTAATCATACACTTAACGTGTGTACATTTCACTATGTAACCCATTTTAGCTTTAAGAATTCAATGCACCTAGTTGGTGGATAGGGTTATTATCGCTGCATGGATAAGTCTATAGGTTAAAAAAACGCCAAGAACCGTTAAATTCTGTTGATGTAATTTCACATCTTTACTTGTCCGACAGGTAAAAGGATATATTAACAGTGCGTTGATGGAGATGTCCTAGTTTCGTGATGTTTTAGAATTAATAATACATGCAAATATTAATTATATCTGAGAACTTTTGTAGATACTCTTATTGTCAGTAATAATAGGTTTGTGTAATTTTTGTGCTGGAAGCGTTCGCTAACGAATTAACATGTATTTCAGTAAATATCTCATTTAGAGATGATATTGTCTCCACTACGCAAAATGTGTTACCAGTGTTTGGTATTGTGACAAACACAAACAAACTAAGCACTTTACTCGAATTTAAGGTATGCTGCTGTCTAAAGTGGCCATAACCAAGTAGTATTCGCTAGGAATTCCCATTTTTACTTGATTTTATCATAGACGAACAGACAGGGGATATCTCTATTTGACTTAAAACTTATTGACACGCAGTATACGGATGAAATCATCTTTTGAATGAAGGCGCTGACAACATGACTTTTTTTTTTGTACAACCCAGGCGCCAATGTTTGAAAAGTGTATCAACAATTTCTTATTTGAGGTGGTGCTGATAATCTGGTCTCGAAACACTCCTAGTTTATCAACAGGGAGTTAAATGATGAAACGCGTTGATCACATAATTTACTTAGAAAATTATATCAGCCTTAATAGATTCGTCGCTGACCGAATTTTAGTACCATGAAGTAGTCGACTGTTGTTAATTTCAGATGTGTAGATTGTCTCAGTAAAGTCTTCGAGGTACTTAAAGTTAGTCTTTGAAGATTTAAGGTGAAGTGATTGAAAAGACTTTACATTAGTTCGGAAGTATTTCATCTTTTTAAATAACTTTGAAATTGTGAAAACCTTCATTAGCCTCTGTAAAAATCTGTCTTTGATATATGCTTGTGCATTTTAGTATCACTACGTTTCCGTTCTTTTCTGTGGATATTTTCAAGTAAGGCAATTTAACTACACTCATTCCTATGTGTAGTTCTAGTTTGTCTATCAGTAAGTAACAGTGTTACTCCCGATTCACATTATATCATTCGGATTTGATAGATCGCTGTTGGGTGATATTAACAACCAAAGTTATGTATGTAATCCACATCAGCTTTAATTATTGTTTCTGTGAATTTGTTTGTAGGGAATTGATTTGTTCCAAATTTGATCATGGATTGATATCAGTTGAAGAACCACTGGAAATCAGGGAATACTAGACAGCTGTTTCATCCTGGTACGCGACGGGATTTTGAGCCCATGACCTAATGGTTACAAATCAAGTTCGTAGACCATTAATATAACAATAAAACTTGGGCACTGTGGTAGAGTGTAATTCCATTATGGGTAAATTTTATTTTGTTAAAGTCTCACAGTGTTATACAGTAATATTTACTGATGACGTTTCGAGCACAATTTATTGCTCATAATCACATCAAGGTCTTGCTATGATACCTTGATATGATTATGAGCAATAAATTGTGCTCGAAACATCATCAGTAAATATTAGTGTATAACACCGTAGACCATTAGGCCACCGGGACTGAACTCAATGGCCCATAAATTATAACTTCTACCAATTCATGAATTTAGCGTGACCACCAGCCGATGTCATCCGTGGCGAGTATTTGTCCTCACTGTCGACCAGGCGGGCTCCACTGGTCACGATTTCTCACTAGGACTCCAGGGAACTTCGCCCTGTAGCCAGTTACTAGCAAACATCAGACTGATTTCCATGAGATTTGTTTCAAACTTGATCATAGACCAATATCAGTTATAGAAAACCAGTGAAAACCAGCACTGGATTAGTGGACAGCTGTTTCGTCTTAGTTTGGGATTCATCGTCAGTAAAGAGGGTAAAGACGGAGGGTTTAGCGTGGGGCTAGCAACCCCACACCACTAAATCTTTCAAACCTCTAGAGAAACTTCAACACAGAAAGTATATCAAAAATACAAAAAGTTCAAAGTACGATCTTATTCTTCGCTAGAATCGGAGAGGCGAAATGACAGCGGGCTGACGAAAGCTTTCGGGAAGCCAGTCAACCAGCCGATGTCTCTTCTTCCGATGAAAGCAAGAATAAGAACGGGATGTACGTACAATGTACGACATTGGGAAGGCTGCCCAGGTAGCCAAACAAATGCGAAGATATGGCAAAGAAGTTCTGGGTATCTGCGAGAGCAGATGGAATGGATGTGGACTGACAACATTGTCAAAGGGAGAGTCAGTAATCTCCACCGGTCACTCAGACGACAACCACGAACGCACTGAAGCAATCAGTGGCAATCATTATGTTATCAGTGGCAGCTAAATCCCTAATTCAGTGAAGACCAATCTTCTCCTGCAAGATCTTGACAGCAAGATTCAACTCAAAAGGAAGGAAGGTAACAATTATACAATGCTACGCACCTACAAACAATGTGGAACAGGAAAAGAAGCAGGTTTTTTACAGACAACTACAAACAGTAATCGACAACATCACAAATGGTGACATCAAAATCCTCATGAGCAATATAAATGCAAGCCAAACTGGGAGCAGATAATACAGGAAGAGAACTCGTCATGGATCGAGAGGCTTTAACTCGGATAAATGAATGAGGACGGTGAATTATTCGCAGACTTCTGCTCTTTCAACGATTTGGTGATCGGAGGGAGCGTGTACAAACACAAGGATATACTCAAGACCAGTAACATGGATTCCGCCTGATGGACATACAACAGACCAAATACATTTCATATCAATCTCAAGAAAGTGGAGACTCATCATGTTGGATACAAAGTTGAGAAGGGGAGAAGATGGGTTCGGACCATCATTATCTAGTTCAAGGAACCTTCAATATGAAGTTGAAATCCATGAAAACAAATGGAGATAGGCCACTGTGATTCAAGTTCGACATTCAGAAACTGAAGGACAAAACTACAAGGGATACCTTCACTAAAGATATCAGAGCAAAGGCGTAGACACTACGTGGCATTACTGAGGAAAATTGCGTGGAAGAACATAGGAAGTCTCTGAAGGCGATATTCAAAGAAACGTGTACAATTGTCTTAGGAAGAAAGAAGTGACAAGGAATGGCTCTCAGTGGACACCTATCTGGAAGCTAATAGAAGAGAGGAGAGAAGGAGGATGAAAGATAAGATGACTTAATACAAAGATGGGCAACAGAAGGAGAAGCTGAGTTCAATTTACACTTCACTGAATAAAGAAGTGAAGAAGAGTGCCAGAAAAGACAAACGACCATTCTACAACACACTGGCTGGTGACTGAAGCAGAAAAGGCAGCAGGCAAAAGAGACATCAAGACACTAAATCAGCTAACCAAGTCTCTATCTAAGTTTGTTTAGGGATGCTTTGGCATAGGAAAGCTATATATCAATCGGTAGCTCTCGACTAGATCTATCTTTAGACAGTGGTTTCGACCCTTGTAGCTCCTCCTCAGCCCTCCCCAGGTTCTTTGATATCTGGGCTTGCGCCCTCTGGGGTTATGCTGCCAAAATTTTTTTTCTAGGGAGGCTAGGACTTAGGTGAAGTTATATATCAATGGATAGCTCTCATAGCGACCTATCTTTTGACATTGGTTTCGAACTTTGTAACTTCTCCTCAGCCGAATAGGGACTTGTCTTGTCTGGGCTAGTGCCCTTAGGGGACATGCTGCCGAAATTTTATTAGGGAGGCTAGGACCTAGGGAAGCTATATATCAATGGATAGCTCTCGACGAGATCTACCTATTGGTACCGGTTTCGCACCTTATAGCTTCTCCTCAGCCGAATAGGGAATTTTTTCAAAGGCTATAGGGGAAACCTGTTTCTAGGCTCAGAGTTCATGCCGCTGGCCGTTCTCTTGACACTTTTAGCTCCGTGACCTCAGGTTGTTTGCCGTTGTATATGTAGCTAGGGGGCATTACCAACCATAGGGCAGTAGGGGGGCAGAGACTGCTAGGAAGGAAAATTCGATTATTTTTCTTAGGAATAGCTTTTACCCTCTGATTTATATACCATTGGATTCTCAACAAGACGAATCGATTGGTACCTGTCTCGTCCCTGTAGGCTTTACCGTTGCGAAATTATGGAATTTTTGATGTTCTGCTGGTTTTCTCCATTTTTTCTTGCTTGATCCCGAAGCTGACCGGCAGCTTAACCGGACTTCTACTGGTATGTCTGTGGCGACGGTATCAGTAGAAGATAACTTGGGTCGTCACACCGCTCCTTGAGTAGCTCCGTTGACAGTAGCAGCGGACGCCAACGAAATTTTTCAAACCTCACAACCTACTGATACATTGGCGACGGTATCAGTGGGGGCTGGACTTAGTCGCCATCATTCATCAATCCAAACCCATGAACCCAACAAATCCAAGAAATATCATGCCGGATCGGCCGTGGCCCGGATTAACAACGACCGCGCTTTCTGCTGCCGTGTCACAGGGCAGAAGTGATAAGTACACTACTGAGACACACCAGGCCGCGTGTGACCGGCCTCAAGCAGATGTCCCCTGGGCTCTGCGGTCACGCAACACTAACCTTTCTTCCATTTCAGGTACCCGAAGACGAAACTCGGGCGTGAGGCCAGCAACCCCACCCTGTAAACAAACCTGCTACAGAAACTTCACCATGAGCAATCTCCTTGCGACAAAAGTCTCTATCCAGGAAGAGATCAATTCAGATGATTGAATCAATAAAAGATGTTCAAGGGGACCTGGTCACCAAGGAAGAGAAATAAATAAAACAATGGAATGATCACTTTAAAGGACTCTTGAATCGACCATCACCTGCACCTCGGCCAGAAGCACCACCACCAACAACACGCACAGAATTGCCTGCCAATGAAACACTGAAAACGGACCCAGACACTGCGGCAGATGTGCTCACGCCATTACTGCAAAAGGTTTGGAAGGAAAGAAGGAAAAGTACCTACCGATTAGAAGAAAGGCTGGTTACCTTGTCAGACTGCCAAAGAAGGGCGACCTAATCCTGTACAAGAACTGGAGTAAAATCATGTTGTTGTCCACACCAAGTAAAATACTAAGTCACATCATCCTGGAGAGAATCAAGGATGCGGGCCAGCCGGAACAAGCTGGATTCAGGAAAGGCAAGTCATGTGCTGATCAAGTTGCAACTCTACGTATCATCATCACAGAACAAAGCATAGAATGGCAGTCAAACTTGTCTCCACCTGAAATTCATCGACTGCGAAAAGGCCTTAGACAGCGTTGACTGTACCGAGAAGTAATTTGGAAACTACTTCACCACTACGGCGTAATTCAAGTCTTGGTCAACCTCATTCAACAGCTCGCTATATGACAATGCCACGTGTCAAGTGATTCACGGCGGAAAACTCAGCGAGGCGTTCGAAGTGCATTAAGGAATAAGACAAGCTGGCTGCCTACTACCACTGATGATATTCTTAATTGTGGTGGACTGGATTATGCGTCAGACTGCTGGGGGCAAGGAATCAGGAATACTCTGGACAACCGATAAGAAGACTCTAGAAGATCTGGATTTCGCAGATGATATACGTCGAATGTCACACAAACTCGAAGACTTGCAAGAGAAAACCAGCAAACTGGCAGAAGAGGTAGGCAGCGAAAACATTACTGCAGGTGAACACAGAGAAGACGGAGGTGAGGAAGATAACCAATCAACAGCAACAACAACCAGCAGCAATCACCATCAACTGGAGAGATTTAACAGAGGTTACCTCCTTCACTTATCTAGCAAGCATCCTTTCAACTACAGGTGGATCGGATGAAGATATCATAGCCAGTCAGAATCGGAAAGTCAACCTGAAACCAGTTTGGAAATCTTCTGCATTGCACTCAGCATAAGGAACAAGATGCACATTTTAACGCCGACCAATGTCAAGTCGGTCAAAAACTTGGCCAGTATGTCGTGAAAAGGATTTCCAACAACTTGTGGCAGAATTCCTTGAACAAATGCCTACGCTGGCTCCATACTGAAGATGAAATAGAGGGCAAGAAAGAATTAGCAACAAGAAACTCTGGCTAGGAACAAACCAACCAAGAGCCGATCGCTCAACAAATATATAGGAGAAAGTGGAGATGGATCGGGCATACATTGAGGAAGCCGCCGAATGACATCGCACATCAGACCCTTGAGTGGAATCCCAATGGGAAGCGACGAGTGGGTCGTCCTACGGTGACATGGAGGAAATCATGTGAAGAAGAGATGAGAGAGTTTGGTCAATCGTGGACCCAAATGAAGAGGACGACAGAAAACAGAACAAAGTGTAGGCGTGTTGTTGAAGCCCTATGTTCCACTCGGAACGCAAAGGAATAATAATAAACAACCACTGGGTTTCCTTTAGATTGAAAACTGTTCTTATGATCTTACCAAGCAGTTTGTAACAGCACATAAAATGACTGGTAAAGTTAATCAGAAGTATTCGCTCCGATACATTTATGTAATTATATGTGACCCAGTATACTATAAAAATATAGTAGGCATCTAGCGTAACGATGAACTCAAAGAGTATTAGGCATTTTTAAGAATCAAAGTTAAATGATGCTATCGAAAAGTGTTTGGTTTGGAGGAAGTGAGTGGAATTGTGACTCAATAGATTCAGCACAAATTTGTTTGTGCGATATACACTGGTATGTACTGAGTTTTAGGACAGTAAAACACACAAAGTTTAAATTTTTCGTCCAGCATGTAACTATGTGATCGCAAAATGAAATAAATCAATAATATTTAATACATTTGTACCAAAAATACTGTTTGGAACAGAGCTATTGTTACATTACTAAGCATCAACACTGACGACAGTAGCGTGGCGTTTTCTTCAATAGAATGTGTTAAAGTATATCCACCTTAAAATGTTATATCTTACTTTTAAAGAGTACTTGTCTTATGATTAAGAAGATGCTTCCCTACCATTCCCCCCAAAACGCAAAGATAACTGAAGTGAAATTAATTTAAAAGGATACTATGGTTACCCGGTGAAATGAACGAAAATGGTGAACTCTTCTCAGACTTCTGCGCCTTCAATGATTTGATGATTGGTGGCAGTGTGTTCAAACACAGGGATATACACAAGGCAACATGGATTTCACCAGATGGACACACCAAAAACCAGATAGACTTCATTTCAATCTCAAGCAAGTGGAGACGGAGCCTACTGGACACAAGATCGAGGAGAGGAGCAGATGTGGGTTCAGACCACTATCTGGTACAAGGGACTTTCAAGGTGAAGCTGAAAGCCTCGAGGATACCTGGGGATAGGCCACAATGCAAGTTCAACACTCACAAACTGAAGGACACAATCACACAGGACATTTTCACTGCAACTGTCAGAGCAAAGCAGGAAACACTACGTGGCACCACTGAGGAATCATCCGTGGAAGACCATTGGAACTCTCTGAAGGTAATTTTCAACGAAACGTGCTCAACGGTTTTAGGAAGAAAGAAGAAACAAGACAAGGAATGGCTCTCAACAGACACTTGGAAACTAATAGAGGAGAGGAGAAAAGTGAAAGAGAAAATGATTCAATGCAAAGATGGACAAGAGAAAGAGACGCTGAACTCAACTTACACAGCACTGGACAAAGAAGTGAAGAAGAGTGCCAGGAAGGACAAAAGACAATTCTACGACAACCTGGCTACTGAAGCTGAGAAGGCAGCAGGCAAAAGGGACCTGAGGACACTATATCAGATAACCAAGTCTCTAACCGGGAAGAGATCAACACAAGTGAAACCTATAAAAGACAGCCAAGGGAACCCAATTACCAAAGAAGAAAGACAGATTAAACAATGGGCGGAACACTTCAAAGGACTCTTGAACCGACCACCACCTACAACCCGTCCAGTAATACCAACAACAGCACGTACACAACTGCAAGTTGACACCAATCCTCCAACGAAAACTGAAGTCATGAATGCAATCAAGCTTCTGAAAGCTGGAAAAGCAGCTGGACCAGATGGAATACCCCCGGAAGCACTGAAAGCGGACCCAGAGACGACGGCAGATATGCTGACTCCATTATTGCAAAAGATCTGGAAAGAGGGAAAGGTGCCTACTGACTGGAGGAAAGGTTACCTGGTGAAACTACCAAAGAAGGGCGACCTGGGACTCTGCAAGAACTGGCGAGGAATCATGCTCCTGTCGACACCAAGTAAAATCCTGAGTCGCATCATCCTGGAGAGAATCAAGGACGCGCTGGATACAGAACTCCGACCAGAACAAGCTGGATTCAGGAAAGGCAAATCATGTTCTGACCAAATTGCAACTCTACGCATTATCATCGAACAAAGCATGGAATGGCAATCAAATCTCTACCTCAACTTCATAGACTTTGAGAAGGCCTTCGACAGCGTTGACCGCGAAGTAATTTGGAAACTACTCGAGTACTACGGCGTACCGCAAATATTCATCAACCTTATTCAACAACTGTACGACAACGGCACATGTCAAGTGATCCACAACGGAAAACTCAGCGAGGCGTTTGGAGTAAACACAGGAGTCAGACAAGGGTGCTAATTATCACCAATGATATTCCTAATTGTGGTGGACTGGATTATGCGTCAGACAGTGGGAAACGAGAAGACAGGGATATCCTGGACCGACGTGAAGAACCTAGAAGACCTGAATTTCGCGCGTGGATGATTTATGTTTGATGTCACACAAAATCGAGGACTTACAAGCGAAACCGACAAACTGGTCGAAGAAGCAGCAAAGACAGGACTCCAGGTGAACATAGACAAGACGGAGGTTATGAAAATAACCAACCAACAACAGCAGCAACATCCAGTGCCAATCACCATCAACGGGAGGGATTTGAAAGAGGTTACTTCTTTCACTTATCCGGGGAGCATTGTCTCAACCACAGGAGGAACGGATGAGGATGTCAAATCGAGAATCGGGAAGGCGAGAAACACATTCATCAACCTGAAACCAATCTGGAAATCTTCGTCACTCACCATCAACAACAAAATGATTCGGATTTTCAATACAAACGTCAAGTCAATTTTGCTTTACGGATCAGAAACTTGGCGGGTCACCAAGAATATTTTCAACAGGTTGCAGACCTTTATCAACAACTGTCTTCGCTCCATACTGAAGATTAGATGGCCAGAAAGAATCACGAACAAGAAGCTATGGGAACAAACGAAACAGGAACCAATCGCCCAACAAATATGCAGGAGGAAGTGGAGATGGATTGGACACTCGCTGAGGAGGCCGTTGAGTGACATCGCGCGTCAAGCCCTCGAGTGGGACGTCCAAGGGTGACATGGAGGAGATCGTGTGAGGAGGAGATGAAACAGTATGGAATAACATGGACGCAAGTGAAAAGAACAGCAGAAGACAGAAGCAAGTGGAGACGTGCAGTTGAAGCCCTATGTTCCACTAGGAACCCAAGGGAACAATAATAATAATAATGGTTACCCATGAAGTTAGAGCTGCCCTGACTGATCGTAAATTGACTAACTTTTTGTTTTGGACACTGAGAAAGATGGTTTGAAATTTTAAGCGGTCTATATTAGAATTAAAAGCAAATATATTTTCAAGTATTTGTTTTGCAGGGATTTTGTTTGATTAGATGGGGGATTTTATCATGATGTCAGCTCATGGTGAAATCCTCCATCCAAGCAAATATATTCTTAATTTACGCATATATTAACTGACATTTTTCGCCTTAAGCTATTTTTGGGGTTTACTACCACACTGCCTTTATTTTTTGTTTTCTGTCTAAGCTCTGAAATGCGGTAGACGGGAATGCTATACAGTAATGCGAAGTATGGTGATTATAATGTTTGTTCGCCAGTCACTTATAAAACAGGATGCGGCACAGCTGTCTGTGAATTCGATATAACATGAAATGTTCAGCAGTCAACATCAAGAAAATGATAATATCGATATCAGTCCAGAAAGAATATTTGAAACAGAAGTAATTAAAATAAACGAGATTACTTAACTCTCAAGGTAGGGAAGGCAAAGAGTTCTCTAGTTTGCTGATAACCTATCGGGCACAACTTATTACTCATAACCATATCATAAATTTTATCCACAATGAAATTATACTCTACCTTGAGTGCAAAAGTTCTATTCTTGTATCAGTAGACTAGTCTAATTTATTTCGTCACCAACTACTATTATTAATTGTTGACAATCCTTAAACTAACAGCCTGCAATTCGGCTCATTGGTCAGATTAGTAGTCATGTTCGTGTTGTGTATTATTTTACAAACTATTGATTATGTAACAACTTGTTGCGGGCCTGTACAAATTTACTGATCTTGAATTCCATGATTATTATCATCCCTCATATACCTCAAGATTTATGTTTCGTGTTAACTAAAAATCTGTTGCTAACTTCTACTAATTAACTTTTGAACTTTGTAATGAGTTATTTTCAACCCTTTCTAGACCATAAAACTGATAATTCTTATCGGCTTACATCAACATATGATTGGACCAATTTTGATGTAAAACTATATATATTAGTGTGGTGCCGTTGATAAGGAACCAGCTAAAAAGCAATATATTTCTCCTCCCAATTAGCTGTTTTACTAAATATGTAAGTGGGAATTCTTAAATTGTGCATTGCAGCTAGTAGTTGTTAAAAATACAACAGAAAATGAATAAATGGGGTAGAAGTAAATTGATGGTACTGAAATTAAGTCAGTGGTTATAACCACTTAACGGGGACTGTTATAATAGTGTTTTATGTGTTCTATACTTACCCGAATGCCACGTAAAGATTGTCCATCCATTTTGCCGGTGCCAGTGTTATAAAAAACTGTGAACTGTTTGTGTGACGTCCAGAGTTCGCCATACTGAGAATACCACGTCGATCGTGCTTAATGATATAGTTTTCATCTTGAAATAAGTCGAAAACGTATATTATATTTCTGTTACATGTTTACAGATGGTTAGTTAAAGAACAATGTTTATTATCAACGGCAGAAACTAAAAGTAAGCTGTCTCTTTCTTTTACCTCTGCAGCACCATTTCACCTATAGGCGACACGGATGAGTATGTTGAAGGTAGCCAGAATTGGAGAAGGAAGACAAGAGTTAATTACTTTGAAATCGGTGTGGAGATCCACACCACATATCACAAAGAACAAGATCAGAATTTATAACACTAAATTCAAGACAGTGATTTTTCTCCGTTGAGAGATTTGGTGTGAGCTTTACCAAAGTCGTTTCCATCAGGCCTCAGACTTTCTCTATTGGCTTCCTCCGTTCAGTACTAAAGATCGGATGGCCGGAAGGGATCAATAAGCAAAAAGTAACTCCGGTAGCAGACCTATTGTTTAACAAATATAAGGAAGCAAATGCAGATAAATTCAAGGGAATTAACAAGCCAAGCCCTCGAATGAAACCCGAAGATGAAGTGACGGCTTGGGTGTCCATGGATGCCACAGAAGAGGTCACGCGAACAGAAAACGAAAGCTTACGGGCGGTCGTGAAGCCATGTGAAAATGCGGAGGAGTACAGCGATGTGCATTGGATGAAGGAACGAATAACAGTAACAATAACAGTAACGATCTCTTTATCTTTTACATGAATCAGTGAGGTTTATTAGGAATTTAACGAACTTTTTACGTTAAACCCATGAATATAGTTATTATTTACCTATGATTTAAGTGTTATGAAGACAGAACTCTTCTCTTTGAAGTTTAATTGGAGTTACAGTTCACCTAATAAGTTTAAACCAGTAGGAGGAGAAATTCGCGGGATATCTGTACTTAATGTTTCCCAAAAAGAGGTGTAATAAAACGCAGCGGTAGCAAGATATCATCAAATTATTTTATAGACTTTATAGCCGAAAAAACAAAATATTAGTGTGATATAGTATTCTTGAAGCAGAAATGAAAATAGTTCGCTATCATATTGATGGAATGCAAGTGTTCAGATGATGAAAATATTTCCCTGTGGAAGAAACCAAATTGTAGTGGTGGTTTTAAGTGTCCTATTTATTTATTTTAGAGTAACTTGTGCGTTAAAATATTCATGAATGATTACTGCAGATATGTATACACTTTATTTAACAGGTTTGCTGACTCACTTAACCCTTGATATTTCTTTCCTCCCACATGTACATTTCCAGTCTTAATTATGCAATGTATTAAATTAACATTAAGTATTCACACAGTGAAATGCTGAGTAAACAAAAGCCTGTGATAAGCTGAGCAAATAAACCACGTCATGAAGTATAAGGTTAACTCTGAATCCTTTCGACAAATGAGCCATAACAAGTTGATAAAATGGTGAAGAATTGAACGCCATATAAATATATATATATATAACTTTATTCCTTCACGTTCCAAGCGGAACATAGGGCTTCAAGCTAGAGGCTTGAGGTTTCTATAGCAGTAGTGTTTATTTTTACAGGATGGGGTTGCTAGCCCCATCCCCAACACTTTCTCTTTACCAGATTTATTAGTGGCGTAGAGGGGTAAAGCAGTGCGTCGGCCGTGGATCGAACCCCGGACCGTGTGCATCGTAGGCAAGCGTCCTAACCGCTGTGCCACCGACGCACATATATATTTTTGTAAGTAATTGATAAACTTGCTAAAAAGACCAATGCGTACGTGAGAAAAAGTTCGAAAAAGTCATGCTTCGATTCTCTTAGCACCACAGGATCATTTTATAAACAGAATACTGAATGAAAATAAAGTACCTTCAAACACTGGACCATATATTGAATGCCCATCATTTCCTCTGTTGTATAACGTGTCTAGGAAGAATGAAACATTCTTATTGTTTTACCTCCCCCTTGAATCCATCCATTTTTTACAAGTCTGAAAAATTTCGTTCCTTTGTAATGCATTTTATATTTCTCTACCTCATTCTTTCTAGCCATTCCATATTCACCAGTACACAATGCTCTGAAGTTCTCACAAGTCTTTGGCAGAAGATCTGAATATAACTGATTCATTTACATTTCATCTAACAGTCTTACTTCGAAAAGAAGAGTACCACACCTTTCTCCATCAATAGATATCAACATAGACACAAATATTCTCTACAAGTTTATAGAATGAATAAATACGCTAATTTTGTCTATACATTGAGGTCAAATAGTGTGTTTTGATATGCATCTGCTGCCAATGTACTATATAAAGCCATCGGGCGGTAATCAAGATACCCAAATTCTTTCTCTGCCCAATTATATAATTCTACATCTGAACCATGTGCAACTCCATCTATGAAAACTAAAACATCTTTTGCATAGTTCCAATATGTGCCCGCAAGTTCCTAAGCCAAGTAACCATAGACTGCAGTATACCTTTTTCTTTTCTTTCATGAACTCTGCCCACTCGAATTCGAACATTTCATGTACTTTGGGCTTTTCAAATGCATCCGGATGTGCATCGTACAAATCCTTGGAAGATTATTTAAATATGATATACCTACAAGTGCAAAAGTTCTTGCTTTTTGAAAGCTTTCTTTTTGAATCAAACCATAAACATCTAGAATCATGTTTATTTTTAAAAATGATTATATAACGCTTGTCCATAGTTGCGACGATCTTGGTTTAAAAAAACAAATGTTCAAATTTTTTCAACAGTAGAAATTCAAGACATTTTCGATTACGCTGCTTTATGGTAAGGCTGCATATGAAGTAAAAATGCCTCTATTAATCTTTTCAATATTCTGTAGGCTTGAGGACAACGCATCCTTCGCGGGTTATTTAGAAGGTACCAAAAATGAAAACTATAGCTAAATATTTCAGTATAACATTATTCGTCGTCTGAGATGTATCTTTAAACAAAGAATCCTATGACATCTTCATTGTTATATTGATATTTTGAAATGTCAGTCTTCATTATAGGAAATGTAGTAAACAATATACTTTCTATGAACTGCTGTAGAATGTATTAATTTTTTCGACTCACTGCTGCTGCTACTCGAGTACTATAGCTTTGATTGTTTCATGATGTGTGACTCAGAGATTGGTTATATTTGGTTTCCATTTGTCGCTGCATGATTTTCCACGGGCAACTAAAACAACAGATGCTGCTGAATGTTTCGAGATTCAGCAGACTCGAACAGTGGTGTAACGTACTTCAAGGTGCAGTTGAACATATGTTTTATGCTGTACTAGGAGTAGCTCATAAGTGATAATGCCCAACTGTCTATGTTTAAAGAATGTAACTTCACATGGCCAAACAATATCACCTAGGGAAATCATGCTTGTGCCTAGTTTTTCCGTCATAATGAGAACTAAGTCTCAGTTTGGCATTTGGCGGGAGAAGTTACCATCAAACAGTTAGTAAATCGCTCTTCTTGGGGTTATGTAGTCACATCAATTTGCACTTTCTTAGGCTGAAAGATGTTACGTCGAATTACACTCGGTATTCCGAGGTATTCAGGCCAGCTTGCAAACTGTTAGCATCTTTCAGAAACTCTTGCTACCTCTAAACATCATCGGTGTAACTAAGAGACTGACAGTCTCGACGACAGGGCATATCACCGAAGAAAATCGAAACCATGACGTGCTTCTGCGTGTGCCTTGTGATACTCCCGAAAATAGGTTGGTCGGACGTGACTGCTTACAGTGGAGATTCTTAACACCGCCTCGACGGGAGAAGGGAAAATAAGACCCTTACGGCTGTCTTAGCGACGATAGGAATAGATTATAGAAACACACAACCACAACTCAATGTCACCGCCGGTCTCTTGTTCCTTGAAATTTATGTAAACCACCACATGTTTCACTTCACACTGACAAACAAATTGGTCGTTGATAGTGAAGCGGTTGAGGTTTAGTTGGCCTGAAAAACTTCTTTAATCCCCTATACGTTCATATCCCGACATGACGACAACTTAATTCATGTTTTCCTTCATGCTGGTCTACGACTCATACTTTTTGTCTGTCACCACCTTTAAAGAAGGGAGAAATGATGGCTATTTTTCACACCTCTGGCTGTTTTCTTGAGTCCGTGGAGTGTTTGCATATGTCACTTAGTGGCATTATAGAGCTTCTTAGTGAAGATTTATGGTAGACAGTCGAATATCTCCACAATATGGTGACTTTACAGAAGTGTTTTTGCAGCTTCTCTAGTTCATGTGGTTACATGGGTTGTAATCACCAGGCTTCCACCTATCAACTGATCAGTTCTACCCTTATGATTTACAGCAGTAATACTTAAAGTGCTAATCAGTTACCTGTCGAAGGTTACAATAAGTGTTTCAGGCATTTCAAGACTAATAAGATCTTGACCAACTGAACCTCCAAAGTTGCCTGAATGAACTGCCGTAAGCTCTCCGGGTTTGTCCGAAGTACTCCTGTAAAACATGCGCAAAATGACTTCATGTCACTCCTCTCCGTCGTGCTGCATCGGTTTCAGAGTTACAGGTATAATAATAATAGTATATTCTCATTTTTGTACATGAGGGACGCCAGTTTACAGGCATCATCAATTCGATAAATTACACATGCGATTAGTAAGTATAGTTAGTAATGATACTATAATAAGGTACGTATTTATTCCTACCAATATAGGACATACAAGTTGTATAGGCATGGATAAGTATTATTTAAGTTACATATTTAGATTACATGGATTACGGTTAAATAACATGGTTGCTGTCATTTTATCTTTATTTTGTGGAAAAATCGGATAACTGGTGATTCAATGGAACACATCAAGAAATATAGAGATACTGACTTCGCATTAACAAAAAATCCCAAGTATGCGTTGGATGGATTACAGATACTTAGGAAAATAAATAAAGCTTGAAGTCAATTCCCTCATAAAACAATAAAATGCGTCTTACAGTAATATATTCCCCCTTTATGCACATGAGGGACTCCAGGTGACAGGCATCATCAATATGATAATATGCGCACAAGGAGTAAATATGTTTAAAATTTTTCACTAACACAGGATATATATACAAGTGAAGATAATGGAATATTGACCGTAAGTACGCTATGCATAAGTTAAAACAGTTTATGTGGCATAATCCTAGGCACAATTATTGTTTGAATTTGTTGAACATGAACGCAACAACTGAGTTTTGCGTTACATTCGGTCGATATGGTAAGCAACTCACAAAAGTATAAAAATGGCCTAAAAAACGTTAGTTAGTTTACCGTAAACGATGTTTTAAGCAATATAATCTGTAAAAGGCTCATCACAGCAGTTATTATCCAGTTAAACATGCAGAGAAGTAATTATAATTCAGCAACTGGTGAATTTTTTATTCTTTTCGGTCTGGAACCTGAGTAACTGCGAAGCAATCCATACAAAATGTCGAAAGAGGCATGCAGGAGCAGAATTTCGCCATCGAATGAGTCAGTGGGATCTGAAATGCAGCTGTCAGCATATTTTCGTTATTTCATAGATATCCAGGTTTATTGGCGCTGTATAGGTAGTGATTTGGATTTGTCATCATGATCGTCATATGGATGAATATTCAAATATGTACTACAACTTGTTTGCCTTTCGGATTTAGTTAATTACATCGCGTGTTTGGTTTGATTACTCTGCGATTTTGATATATTCCGCAGTGTCGTGATGTCGCCGTGATGACGGGATGCATGCATATGCTTTAAGTGTATTACTTTGTTGGCTGCTATCTCCACTGAGTGTATACAACGGGAACTGTGGATTTATGTATTTCCTCATCACTGTGGATAAAATATCGCCGCATTCCTTTTGGAAAGGAGACCAGTTGGTGGATTATAAATGATGTCCAAGTAACTTATATCCTTCCATGTGATGTTGTGGTAAGTCTGGACCTTGTTTTCTCATATTTCATTCGTATGTTGATTATGGTTCACGCTTTGTATCAGGTAGACATAATTCGATCGACTCTTATTTGTATGGGTGTTATTTTCATGACTGCTGCTTTTTTGTCTGAAATTATAGATAAAGGCAAAAGAAACAACAGGTGTAGTCTCTAAGTTCATACATTAAATGGGCCTATAATTTCTGAAGCTCTTACATGGGAATTAGCACTGGTATCACTTGCAAACCCACTTAGTGTGTCATTAAGTGCCTTTTCAAAGGACACCAGTGAGCTTGCTAGTCGCATTTCCTCAGGTAGTTTGTTCCATATTTGGGCATACCTAATCATGAAAAACTTGCCTGGTGGCTGTTTTACATTGTTCTATAGCCACCGTACCTTTAGTGTGTCTAAGGTTATATCCAGTGTCTTCTGAAAACCGAGTACAATTAGTAGGGGTATACACTATGTGGTTAAGAAGCTTATAGAAGAGTACCAGATTTAGTCGCAGTCGTCTTAACCATAATGTTTCTAGTCCTAGAATTTCACATCTAGTAGAGTAGTTTGTGCCGTTTTCGGTTCCGAGTACTTTTAGCGTGAAGTACCTCTTTACTCCTTCTACTTTTAGTTTGTCTTCTATGCGTATACTACTATACATGAATGAACAATAGTCTAGGAGTGGGCGGACACAAATCTTGTACAGTAGTATTCTGGATTCACTTCTGTAGAAGTTCCTGAGTAGGAAACCAATAAGCCTGCGTGATTTCGATACTTGTTTCGAGATATGTTCAGAAAATGATAGATTGTGTGAATATTTCAGTCCTAGGTCTAGCACAGATTTGAGTCTGGGGACTTTGTGGCCCTGAATTGCTAGGTCGAGTTCTAGGTTGGGACAGCCTATGCAGAGCCAGCCACACTTTTCGACATTAAACTCAAGTCTCCAGGTGTCACACCATATATCCATTTTTGTTAATTCTTCATGTATGGAGTTCATAGTTGTACCGATATCTGTATTTGTGCAGGTATATGCCACCTTTAAGTCATCTGCATACAGTATTGGCTTGCCTATACTAAAGCAGTCACATATACTGTTTATGTATATAATGAAAAGAAGGGGTCCCAGTACACTCCCCTGGATAACACCACTGCTAATCGGCCTAGGCCTGGAGGTCATCGAGGCAATTTTTGTTGTCTGATTTCTGTCACTGAGAAATGATTTTATCCAGTTGTGGAGGGGGTTGCGTATCCCTAGTGAGCATAGCCTGCTGACTAACAGACTATGTGGGACTCTGTCGAAGGCTTTCCTGATATCGAAATAGAGGATAATTACTAGTTCTCTCCTATCTCTTCTGTAGGTGACTTCGTTGAAAAAGTCTATATGGCAAGTGACGCAAGATCTTTTCTTAAGGAATCCGTGTTGTGACTGGTTGATGAGTTTGTGTTTTAGAAAGTAGTCTGACATTTGGTCTTTGATTACTTTCTCCATGATCTTTGATATGACAGGTGTTATATTGATAGGCCTATAATTACATGCACTAGTTTTGGCCCCTCCTTTATGCTTAGGTAGTATATACGTGTTTTTCCAAGTTTCAGGGTAGGTCCCAGTCACTAGTGAGAGGGTGAATATTCTAAGTAATAGTACTATCATATCCGAGCCACCGTTTTTGTAAATGATAGATGGTATATCATCTATCCCACAACTACCGTTAGCTTTTAATGTCTTTACCGCTGATGCTATATTTTGTATATTAAATTTGATTTCACCTAACTCGTAGTTATTTTTGCAGGTTATGTCGAGGATTGGGGACGGATGCGCTTTGGTGTTATTGGAGAACCATTGGTTTAGGAGTTCACAAATAATCTGGGGATCATCATAAATTATACCTTCATGCTCCAAGTGGCCAACATTATTTTCTTTACCCTTGTTTAGTCGTTTTTGCAAGATCTTGCAGAGTTCCTGAGTTTTAGAGGTGCCCCCTAGGGCTTTATTTTCCTCGAGTTGTGCCTTCATTTTATGTCTCTCCTCAAGATTTTTAAATGTTTCATGTATCTGGTGTAATGCACTAAATTCTTTATATAAATAAAATTTCCTTTTCAGTTTCCTTAGTTTTAGTCGCGTTTTGCGGTCTATGAATAGGGTTGGTGTTTTTAAGGCAGATTTTAGGGGTGCGATTGTATCTCTTACCGAACTGACCGTCTTTTAGAAGGTATCAAGTGTTACTTCCAAGTTATCATTGGTAAAGTATTCATCCCAGTCAGAGCTTCTCAAGAGCGTTGGTAGGAATTCCCAGTCGGCATTTCTATAGTCCCTATATTGATAGTGAACCGGGGAATTTTTATGTGTGTGTTTAGTTGTTAGTTGAAGACGTAGGGTGCAGTATATTATGTTGTGATCACTGTTGTCGAGTTTATCCCCCACTATTGGGATCGGCTCTATTTTGTGGCAGAGGACTAAGTCGAGAATATTGTTATGTCGTGTTGGGAGGCGTACGCACTGCTTCCATCCTCCTACATCTATAGCTTCTAGGAGCTCGTCATAGATTCTAGGTCCAGTGCAGGTATCCCAGTTCACTCCGGGGAGGTTAAAATCGCCACAAATTATTTTGTAGTCGAATTCCAGAGTAGGTACATGCTCTAGTATTTCTGCGATAACCGTATCAGTCGTTTTAGGGCTGCTGGGGGCTCTGTATATACATCCCACTAGAATTTTATTTTCATTCGTGTGGATGCTTATCCACTTAGATTCTAGGAGTTTGTCGATAGTTAGGTTTGTAAAAGTATTGGGGTCAGTGGATTTAGAAGCATATATTAGACAGCCACCTCCTCTTTTGTCCACTCTATCATTCCTGTGGATGTCATAGTTATCAATTATCAGCTTTGTGTCAGGTGTATCATTAGTTAGCCAAGTTTCAGTTACCAGGATCAGTGTTGGCCGTTCCATGTATACCAAGCTGCGAAGGGAAGTTATTTTGTTGAGGAGAGATTGAGCATTTAATAGCATAATTTTCAGAAAACCAGTTTTGTTGGGAGGGTAATTAGTGGGTTTTCTTGTTACTATCCCTAACTCCTGGTTGCCTACGTTATGTTCGGAGGGATTCTCAGATGGGACATTGTCAGCGTGTCAAAACAAAAACATGGCATCAATCCATGAAATCCCTGACAGTTAAACTGAGTCAGGTAGGGAGATGCAGACTTCCGGGTTGGGGCCCTCGGGACTCTAAGAATCAATGGCTGGAGACAATAGGTGACATGGCTCAAAATCGTTGTCAATGGCGCAGATGTATTCAGTCTCTTTAACCTTTCATATTCCTTTCTACCATTACTCATTCTATTTCACTCTTATACTTATCTAAATTCTATTGATTCTCTTCTCTCCTATTCCTGTCTACCTTTGTGTGCTATTTGGAACGTGGCAACTCGAACTGCTGCACCTCGGTGCCAAGTTCTATGTTGAATCCAGCAGCAGCAGCGTGTCTACTATTCCCTGAACAAACTGTGCTGCAATAGGGGCTATTGTTTGCTGCAACCGAAAATAATCTTGTTGCATATATTGGTTTCTGGCCTCATTACGTGGGTATCTGGAATCATTCCTCGACATTAGATAATCTGTTTCACTATTCAGATTGTTATTTACAGGGCCGAAATAACCTGTTTCTAGGTTGTTTTGAGGGTAGTGCGTGCCAAGTCTTTCGCAGTTGTACATTTGTGGACTCATTTCATGCATGTACATAGAAGGACCGTGAGTCAATCTATACCCGTTATGCCGATGGGGGTTTACGTAACTATTACGAGGGTTCGAGTATGCATTTCCGTTCATATGGTACCTAGTGGTGTCCCGTCTAGTAGCCCATGTGTTTTGATTATTTATTCTGGGACCCGTTCTCAGGTTATATGAGCCTATAGGCATATTACAACCTAGGCTATTACGGAAATTGTGAGTCTCACTCTGCTGTTTAATCAGCTCGGCTCCCCTTGCGTGTCTGCTAGAGTGTGATTTTGTGTGGATAGAGCTACTTCTGCTGTTAGCTTTTACCTCGTGTAGTCTGTCATTCACAGTTTGTCTACTACTCTTAGTTGGACGAAGAGCACTTCCACTCTCGTGTTCCGTCTCCTTTATGGGACCTGCCGTAATGCGTGCATAGCTCTTTTTTAGGCTTACATGCTGCTTGTTGGGCTTGTCACAAGGGAGATATGTGGACGCCTGTGGAGAGACCTTGGTTTTAGGGGACTTCTTTTCGGCTTTTACAGTGAGATTATCTTGCTTGGCCCTGACTCATTATCAGTCTAATTCACGAAGAGTCGTTATGTGGGCCGGGTTTTCGCTCGCTTGCAGAGTACTCTGAATGTTTGTACCCAACTAACTTTTGGTGTGACCGATTGACTGGTTTCAACAAGAACTTTGTGCCGATGTGCAGCAGTTCGAGTCGCCACACTCCATGTAGCATTCAAAGCAAGGGAAGAAAGCAAAAAGAAATGCAAAATAGTAACAGTAAACAGAGATATGAGGCAAAAAGAATAGTAATATCGAAGAGCAATATAGTTTTATTGGGTATTATAAGTTACAAGGTATTGTAATATACTAATAATTTATATTTCACATAAACTGGTGTTTACAAGAACTGCATGTCATTTTTACAGGCACAATCAGTAATGTAATAAATTACAATCCTGAAGTATCATAAATTAATACTTTTTCAAAAGTTTAGATTGTTCGATTATTTTACAAGCGATCAGAAGATATACTTATAAATGTTACATTCTAAACCCTTCACCATCGAAGTTGAGTGACAACCCAAACTTCATTCCGTTTCCTGCTGATAGTTCTGGCCAAACAGTGAATAGCGTATATTTGGGTGATTGAACGCTATTTCAGGAAGAAAAGATAGTGCTGCGCAGCTGCAAAATGGTATAAAATGCAATTACGAATAATACGTTATTGGAAGTATATTTACAAGATAAATCAAGAAGAAGAAGCTATATGGTGCTTGAAATGATAGTATACATTTGCAATGTGTAATGTTAACCATATTGGTCTAACCATGGAAACTATGACATTTCCGATGAAAATATAGCTTCGTTCAAACATTGGTGTTGTTGTGTTTTTCATCAAAGCGACCAGACTTTGGGCAAGCAACGAATATGAACAAAAAGCAAGTTTTAGCTTTAATAAAGGATTAGGTAGCTCAGATAAGGTAGAGCATAATAGTGCGCAAATAACAAGATTATCTTGAGGTAGATTAGTGATATTTTAGCGAGAAGTGAATTCAAAGATCTGGAACAAGCTGCCCTGTAAGATGCCCAACGAATTTCTGTAGAGCCCAATGGGTAGCATCTTGACAAGAAGCTGAACAGGCTTGTAGATGGTGGGAGTAAAAGCATTTTTTTATAATTTAGATCTGTACAACCCTTCCGTCCCGAATACCACAAGCAGTCAGTAAGTTTACACCCCTCTAAATGGCACAAACTAGCTGTTGTGGATTTCATTGATTGGTGAAGGCATCTTTTGTTTTGACCATCACTAGCTCTTTCCCAACCAGATCAGTCCTATGTCAGCTGACCTTATCCATCGAATAAGACGACGGCTATGCACGGATGCGTAACACATGTCCTAACCCTTTCATTCTATGTAACTTCACAGCCTAGTCGACTGATTTCCCCTCTTTACCTAGCATTCGACGCCTAACCTCAATACTGCTCACCTTGTTATACCCTTCACACGGAAAATAGAACGCAGGCACCTACGATCAAAGACAGCCAGCCAGGCTTTTCATGTTTTCTACTTTCAACTGCCAGGTCTCACAGCCATAAAGGAGAACGCAGCGGACTGCTGAGCAGTTCACGCGCCCTTTGGTCGACAGCCAGCCGAATATCCCGTCTACGCAAGAGACGGCGTAAACCGGCATATGCAAAATTAACTTTCCATATCTGTGCTGAGATTTCGTCAGCGATCAACCCGTTGGCGTTGGCTGATGCAACTTCCCGAAAAAGTGAGGCGGTAAACACGCTCCACAAACCACTTCACTTCCTATTTCTAGTCTAGGAGTCAATGTATTCCAGTCAGTCCTGTAGCATCATCTTACATTTGATAACACGAGCGAATCGCATGCCAAACATTCGAAGATTGCTGCTCTTCAAGGCGTTCAGAAGACTCGGTATTTTGTCAGCGTCGTCACCTAGGGGGAGGAGTATATCATCTGCATATTCTAAGTCAACGAGATTATTCCCTGATGGTAACAAGTCAATCCCTGAGTCGCTGAAGTCACCTAGGGTTAAGTCCATTAGTACATCTATGATGAAATTGAATAGAAATGGGGACAGTGGGTGTCAGTGTCGGACACCACTATTTGTCACCAGTTCAGATGACTACTCGCTGTAAGCTCTCACCTGGTTGACTGCATGAGTTCGAGTAGAGTGAGTGCCTTGATCAGTGCGATGCGTTTTCTTGGCATTCCCTTTACAGTCAAGCATCGCCCAAATACCTCTCAAATGACAGACGGACGGTATCTGAGACTGCTGTTCGAATGAACCCTTCTACCACTTCCCCCTGTTCCCTTATTGATAGCTCAGTGAAGTATGTGGACCACTCTGCGTCAGGTTAAGTTCTCTGCATTTCGGTGTAGTCGGCTTTACTATAGCGCAGCATGCCACTATAATCACTCGCAAGGGACTAGATTTAGAACTGTGACCTCTTGGTAATCGCTATCTAGAGAGGTTATAATATGAACGCTTATCACCAGTAACCGACCACTGGCTAGGATATAATTAAGTATTGGTAGCTTTTCACTACTGTCTCACCCAGTGTCTTCGCTTACGTCCTTAGTCATTCCGGAGTTTTTAATGACGTTCAGTAGATTTCCACTGAATTTTCCTTGAACATACTCCAACCTTACGTTGAGGGATAGAGCAGTGGAGTCCTTAGCTACATTGGTTTGATCATAGCACAAGTTCCGCTTCTCTGCGATGGTAATTAGCAGTAGCTGGTCGTCTTCTGCACCGCAGGATGGTGGTGGGTAGATGGTACCTAATGCCTGGTGCAACCAGTGGTGAACCTGCTCCACATAGACATTGGGAGTTCAGTAATTGTTGTGTCTGTTGCTGGTCCGCATCTAAGCTGTTTGCTGATGTATATTACAACACTATCCCCTGCTACGGTCCCTGTCTTACCTGGACAGAGGTATGTCGCAATTACTGACTTCACTGTCTGTGATAGTGGGGGTTAGTCATATTTCTGTTGGGATCATTGTCTTGAGGTCCAGGCAAGATTCCGGGTTTCTACACTAACTGGACCAGTGTCTCTCATAAAACAAAGCCTTTTGTGCAAGTAAACTGTCGCTGCACTCTGGTATGTTAAATAGGGTGCGACAGTTCAAAGGACTGCCTAATCCTGATTGTCTTCCTTTCTAATGCTAGTAACCCTAGCCCGTTTAAGCTGTGACTGTTCTGTGTCGCAATGTCAAGGCTTTATTTGCCAGTGGATGCAAGTAGTCTTTCTGCAATGCAGGAGTTAACTTCTGCTCGCACCTCCATGTTTCCTGGGTTTTTACTAGTCAAATGTTAAACGGATGTGACTTGAGGTTTCTCCAGTGTCTGCGTATTTTTAGTTCTAGTCCGTTGGGATGGAGTATCATGTCTACGGTTTATAGCTAACTTTTCTGGTTCGCTGCTTTAATTTTTCATTGAAACACTGCATGAGACTGTGGTAGGTTGAAAAAGTGAGCACATGTACCACAACCATGGGCATGGGTTCTTTTGCATAAGCTCACCATATGGTTCCGGTACTCCTTTGTTACATCGGTAGTGCATCCACTGCTTGTAAAAGCTGCATTCAATTGCTCAGTTGCTATTATAGTCCACTGAACTACACACATAACAGTTGTCTCCTTTTCCAAAAACACCTTTGTGACTTTATGAGGTCTTATACGTTTCCCTTTGGTCTTGTTACTTACGACTCATTGGATTCCTATAGAAATGGGCGTAGGATCATATCAAATTGGTTGGACATGTGCACTTTTATTGATTGACTGTGGAGACGTAGGCATATTACCAGAGATCGGAATGTTTTCTCGGATTTTAGGAACTGGTAATTCCGCAGGTTTGTTCTCTCCTGTAGCTGAAGTCCCGGGCAGGACAGAATACGGTTCAATACTGCTCTCACTAGATTTAGATTTGACTGTCATATTACCAATTATGATCAAATAGCAATAAAACAGATAACCACAGAGTGTTTACCCAATAGAATAGGAACAAAAAGACTAATAAAATATGAGAAAAAGGTTTTCGACTTAACCCAGGAGTTTGAGTCTATTCAACTTCACAACAATCACGAATCAGACTAACAAGTCATGTTTATCTGCTACAGAAGTAGCATCTGAAGCTTTGGTAGTAGTTCGAGACAGACAGACTCGTCAGAGGAGTGAGGATAAAGGCTATCGTGGCGTGTTTTCGCTCATAGGGTGACTCTCAACTACAGCAGCCCAAAACGAAACTACCTCTAGCGACCAATCAGATGCATCAGAAGTGGGAGTGAGTAATATGAAACAAACGCTTACATAGCAGGGGTGAGGATAAAGACTATCGCGATGCATTTCGCGCATTGTATGGTTTGTCGTGTTCATGCCTATAGAGGCGTTATAAGTGTTCATTTTTGTGAAAATGGGGTCAAATTAAGTAGTTTTAGGTTTCTGTGGCGGAAAAAAGCGACATTTTCCCTGTATTGTAGTAGTGCCTTGATATCTCAGACGAATTATTGAGAAGAAAGGCATGCATTTAGAGCAATTATGCATAGAAATGACTAAATATTTTTTAGAGCCCTAAAGCTATGTTATTTGCGAGTTATTTTAGATTTTCATGTTGTAAATTTACTACGGGCAATGGTTATTGTCATGGTAGTTAGTCTATGAGAATCAGGTAATCGAAAGAGAATAAGCCCATAGACATAAGTTCGATGTATGTTTTGAGGAGGTTAAATATTTTTATTTTCATCCGTGATGACTGAAATCTATCATAACACATTCTAGAAATATGTTGTCTCATTCATTGTATGATACCTTACAGTGAATGAGACAAGCGACTGAATTTCGTGGTGACTATGTCCATTTTGATGAAGTTCATGGTTAAAATTGCTCAGCCAAAGATGTGTTACCAGTTGAATCTCCATTGTCACATGGAATTTTGGAAGACCGTAACTGCTCAGTGCATTAAATAGCATCAACTTATCTTGATATCAGTGTGCACTGGGACAATAATGGATGGTCCTTCTAAAATGTAACAGTGTTTGTAGTTAGTATTACTTTTCTGTCGAATAGTAGCTAACAGCTGAATTCCACCACTAGTACTCCTGTTACATAAGTTATACCCGTCCTAATAGTCATTCATTTTCAGATCAATAAGATATTCTGAGCTCCTTCGTGAATCACCTGTGGCTATGAATGTTATGTAAGCTGTACTTATGACTCATCCTCTTTTGACCTTTTGTTATTAAACAGCTTTTAGAGGCTGACGGTATTGACGTTCGCGGATTGTATGGAGTATACTAACGCAAGATTTAATACCCACAACTCCTATAGTATTCGTTCCGCGTAGACCAAAGGCAGAACAAAACACCACAATTGATCGTCCAAATTAGGAGATATATTTCGGGACCAAATCGGAGTGCGAGATAATTGCTTAGCTGGCTAGTGATCGTGCACGAACGTGACACGACGGAGTACCAAATGGCGTGGATGCTTTACCGGAAGCCTTCAGCTAAACTAGTAGACTTAAACAGTGAGGGTTAGCATCCAATGTTCAGTGATGATTGCTGCGGTCAATAATTTTGGAGTTTTTCCTCATTGATTCCTACACATTCATCTATGGCTATGAGACGAAGTCGCGTATCTTTAGGCAGATGTTTCGGCTTGATAAAGTATTTATAATTTATCACCCATATCAATAGATAGTGTTATTACGTAGTAAAACTCACGTATAGTAAGAAGTTCATATCCTAGGGAGTGCCAGTTTAGCATGCCGAACTCCTACCGCAAGCATATCAAGTAGAACACAAGAATATTAGACCGAAAGTTTTATTTCAATGCAATGCAAATAAGTTTATTTACATATATGGATTGAACACAGTCAAAGATGAGAGTCGTCGTTTGTGAAGTATCTCCCATTATTCAAGGGAAACTGTTCAGTATCCAAATTGCGTCACGTTTAAATTCTTTCTAAATTTAAGCAAAGAGAACTGTACTCCTAAATCCAAAGTTATCTGGTATCATAAACTGGAACAAAGAATATCTGCATGGTTATAAGTGTATGAGCGAACTTGCCTTCCCTTATTGTGTGTAGAATCAGTTCCTAGAACTAATTATGTAGATCTATCTGGTGATAAGTCGTAAAACACTCTTTAGTGAATTTCGGATGTCTTCGTCTGAATGCGACTACATTAGCTTTCCACTGGATTTAACTAACTGAGAGACCTCATTACAACTCGAAATTCGTCAAAGTGATACAGATTAAATTCACCATCGCCAAGTAAAAATGATTATAATAATCATTTATTTACATAAATTAAGCATTTGCATGATTAGCAGGCATGATCATATATGACTTAAGTATTCATTAAATTCGGTTATCATAGTTTAAGCTTGTTTTGAGGTGTGAAACGTTAATGGTACGAGAAATATCATGAAAGTTACTCGTAAATAATCTCATTAACTGCTAGTAATTGTGATGTCGAATCATACTACTAGAATACACTAATCAATACTTTGTTAGTAGTCTGAGGAACCAAAATATTAAAAAGAAAGATATACGCCAGATAAAAATTCCATAAAATTGTCTTCCTACAATGCAATGTGCATCGGTGGCACAGCAATTAGGAAGCTCACCGACCATGAACATGGTCCCGGGTTCGACCCCCGGCCGACGCACACCTGATATCAATGGTCGGCCTGCTAAATTTGGGCTACCGATATCACATGCTGAAAAAACCATAGTTGTACCAAAATACTGTGTGGAATCAAGCCATAACCAAAAAAATAAAAATGATAAATATCTCTGATCTACCAACTTTTCCTCTGAACATGAATATATGTGCCAAAGGTCTACAATGTTGATAAGGTTCTCACTTCTCGGAAGTACTCCAATGTATTTTCATCTTCCTCCCACCAGTCGAAACGTTTTCTTAGCATTATCTCACAGAAAAAACCATACACGATAGTACCTACTGACGGGAAATCAAAAGTCCAGTTGGCCGTCACAGTTTTAGCCAATGAAAGACGAGCAAAACAGTAGCTAGGTAAATTTAAGACGCGATAGCGTTATCCTCAGCTTTACCAAACAGAGATCCAGTGTGGAAGCAATGGCTGAATTTGACTGACCACCTAGGAGGGTCAGGTTTCCCAAGCGGATAATTCGCAAAGTAGGTATTTCCTAGTTAGTGAGAAAAACATACGTCGTATTCAAACTGGGCTCTGCACCCCTTTCGGAACGCAAAGGAATGTAAAACAAAGCACTATTTGCTTAAATTTCCTCACGGGATAGAGTTTCTTAAGCCATTACATATAGACATATATAAATTCGTGGAAAAGAGCTTCTCCACCGAATACTGTGTTCTCAGTGTTAAAATGGGAATCACTAAGCTACTAAATTTCCTCAAAATTGTGTGCAATCACTGCTAGAAATAGTTGTTCTGCTGATCTGCTTGCTCTTATGCAAAACTGATTTGAAAATAATGTTATGAAACTGCCACGGTAAATAAATACTTATATTATCTGTAAATATAGTCGTAAAAAAGCACATAGATGAGATAATTTTATATTGTTTCACTTAACGCTAGCCTTATTCATATTTCCTGCACCCGGTTGTTTTGGATTTGTTTGTTTTGCTTCTTAGTTACCTCATGTCATTTGATTCCAGCGAGATTGATGAATTAACTAAATGAAACTAGTTTTCAAGTTTTATACTTATTAGAAAATTGCACGTGTAAAGCGTCATCTTTCAAATGTAAAGTGTTTTATGAGAACTTGTCCTTTGAAAACTGAATTAAAACATACAGTTTAGTTTCTCTCGGGGTTATTCGAGCCACTAAGCAAAATATTCTTCATATGACTTGTGAAAGAAAAAGTATCTTACTGTTTTGATTACTAGGGAAATTCTGTCAATATTCGCATCTTAAAAATATCAGTCAGATGAGTTCTATAAGTCTTTGTATGATAAAAACAACAATAATAATTGCTATGTGAAATGCACATCCTTAATTACATTTTCTAAATCATCGTAATTTCACTCTGAAGTGAATCATTCTTATCTTATATTACCCTCTGTAGCGGACTAACCGGCTAAGCTCGTTTACACACAAGGAGAAATAACAAAATAAATACAGAACTGTGATAAGGTATATATAGATCTATGTAAATAAATATACATATTTGTATGTAGGGAGGAATTCAGTCTATATATATATATATATGTGGTTGTGTTCTCTGAGCTGGATAGGTAATTTGCGAAGCTTTCATCGCCCTACTAGGCGACATCTTCAGCGCATACTTCAATTTGAAGTGAACTTTTAGATTTCTCCAATTTTTTTAATCATCTCTCCTGGTGACCTTGGACGTGATTGGTTGTTTTTGTGTGTTTTCACACCTTCTAGGTTACTTGTATTGTCACTCATTGTTTCTTTGACTTGAACTTTGACCCTTTGTGTGTTAGGTTTCTTTCTTATCGATTGATAAATTTTGTCTATCTCGATGTGTCTATTCATTGATGATTCACTGGAATGCCAAGCTTCTAAAAATTCTCTAGCATTCTTGTTGTTTCCTCTGTCTAATGTTTGAACGTTCATTATCCCAGTCGAATTGATGTCCTTGGTTGTCTGTATGTAGTGATATGAGGGAGTGGATATCATGTGTTTTGACAGCTAGCTTATGTTTGTGGATACGAAGACGAAGGGGGCGTCCACTCTGGCCAATGTAGTGTTTTTCGCAGTTGATAAAATTTAATTTGTAGATGATGTTGGTTTTATCTACTTTCGCTGTTGAGTCTTTTGGTTGACATAGAATTGAGTGGAGTGACTTTGTTGGTTTGCGTACGACGTCAATTCCTAAAGGTTTGAAGAGTATTGTAGTGATTTCTGAGATATCCTTTATATATGGTAAGGCGATTTTCTTTGTGCTTTCCATGGGGGCTTTTGGTTTGGTAGGTTGGCTTGGGAGTATATGTCTTTTGATGAAATTTCGTGGATACCCATTCTTTTGGAAGACATCCATGAGATATCTTTCTTCAATTTTTCCTAACGTGTGAGTGCTGCAATGAGTCTTGGCCCTCTTGAATAGTGTTTGTATGAAATTCCTCTTGTGTGCTATTGGATTGTTGCTGTTGTAATTCAGGATTTGGTCTGTGTGAGTTGATTTTCTATAGACTTGAGTTTCTAATTCTCCTGTCGTTGTTCGCTTGACTAAGACGTCCAAAAATGGGATTTGGTTTTCTGATTCCTCTTCTCTTGTGAATTTGATGTCGTTGAAGACGTTGTTTATCAGGTTATGAGCTTTATCTAACTCGCTTCTTTTGATAATTACAAATGTGTCGTCTGCGTAACGTATCCAAATTTTGGGTTTGATCTTTGGTAGAATTATGTTCTCGAGCCTTTGCATCACTGCTTCTGCAATCAAACCTGATATTGGTGATCCCATAGGTGTTCCTTTGATTTGTTCATATATTTGGCCGTTGAATTGGAAGTACGTTGTTAGACATAGGTTTATGCATTCCATTCAACTTGTGTGTTGCATTTTTGATTTTTGTGGAAGGTATTCGTCGTTGCTAAGCAATTGCTCCATGGTTTCTTTTGCTAGCTTTTGTCCGATTGAGGTGTACAATGCTGTGACGTCGAAGGATATCATTATTTCTTGGTCATCTATTTGGATGCCTCTGATCTATATAATATATATAATACAGTTATTTGATGACTTACAGTTGTCCCAAAATACACAAATGAAGACGCGCAGAGTTGAAGTAATGAGGTAGCCCTTCTGATCTTCAGTTGCTGACTCCACGGAAAAGTGTCCCAACAACCCGATGGTACTTGTGACGAGAAAAGGAGAGAAAGATCCAAAACGTGGATATACGGATCAGGGACGAGCCAGACATGATTGGCGATAGTTGGAAGCAAGAAGCTGAAGGAGGGAAGTTGTATCATCCATAGTGCGCGATGCACAAGCAGGAGTCCTTATTCAATATATCAATTGTCACCCATGATGTGCAGTGAACTGATTATTTTTACTATCTTACAAATGAATGTATAATCTGATATTTTTTGGCCTCCACACCTCGTAGTAGAGAGGAAATCACAGTGACAACTGTTTATCATATATCAGGGATTTGTACGTGATGAAGAATGGTTTATCACTAAGGTTGGTGAAATTTATCACTATTTAATTTGTGTATCTTTCTTGCCTCTTCGTTCTACTGGGAAATGTTCACAAATCTGCCTAGAAACACACCAGGCATCAAAGAGGTCTCTTTTCGTATTTTCTCTTCAGAACTGTATAATTATTTAGGAGTTTGTATCTACCGTGTTAATTGACAACATATGCTACAGACTACCTACTATTAGTTGGTAACAAATATAAATAGATGCGCATGTGAAATAGTGTTGTGTGAATATTAGTGAATTGTCCTACATAGTCGAGAGTACTGACGACTAATTAGTCAAGTGATGAATAGTCATTTGGAAATAATTGGTAGAAAATCGAAGAACAAGTAGGTGAAAATAGATTACAGACTTCATAGAGCCAAATAAATTGGACACTAAGGTCATGGTAGTAGAAGAGGCTGGATAAAAAGTTTCTTGATATGTATTTCTAGGATGTGAACATTAGGAAGGAAAAATTGAAGTTTGCCACATATGTATGTATCGCCTTCCAAAGACACAAAATACAAGTCCCCCTAAGACCTATACTTTCGATGATCAAGTAGCTTCAGCTTAAGGTTGCTCGTTGGCTTGCGGAGAAGTTGGAACTCATTCTTCAATGGCAAGTCATGTACACCGTGAAAGACTCATTTCATTTTGCCAAAATTATGAACCATATGAACGTTTCAGATAAGTTCATGGCGTCATTTGATGTAACCTGTTTGTTCACAAGGATCTCAATCATTGAAACTATCGAAATCATTTTTCAACAGTCTGATCTGCTTTCACTCCCAGAGTTGGAATCCAAACGCCTACTGCTAATGTGTACCATGGATGTGCAATTCCAATATCATAACACTCTTTACAGCCAAATAGATGGTGTAGCTATGGGCAGTTCACTTAGCCCTGTTTTAGCAGATATTATCATGTCCAATCTTAAAAGAAAAAAGTTGAAGCATGCTATCGACGAAACAACTTCTTATTGTCGATATGTTGATGACACATTTCTAGTGTGCAACAATGAAATTCATGCTTCCAATTTACTCAGATTATTCAATGACGCACATAAAAATATTGAATTTACGATGGAACATGAAATGATGGAAAGTTCCATTTCCTCGACAATGTCATGCAACGCCTAGAAGACGGTAGTCTCCAGAAGTCAATTTACTGAAAGCCTACATGGGAAGGACAATATCTACAGTTTAGTTTTTTTCCAAATAAGATTAAACGAGCACTGGTCAAGACTCTGTACTATACAGCGAGAAGAATATGCTCTGCAGAGAAATTGGAGGAAATATTTAGGCTTCTCCAGAAGATGTTGAAAAGCGACGGTTACCCTCAAAGGTTCATTAACAAGTACGGAAGATCTGAAGGCTCAAATGTCAAACAAAGCCTATCTTCATTTAACTTGATTTTAAAGGTGAAAATATTGCAGCAGTTATCAACAGAAGATTGAGGACGTCACTAGCCAGAGCCTATCCTGCAGCTAAGCTGGTTTCCGTCTATCGAACAGCATGCTCTCTGGTGCAATCAAAAGTCGACAGATAACCTTCTCATGTTAACTCCAACTGTATATACAAATTTACGTTTATCTGCGGCAGCAGTAACATTGGAGGAACAAAAAGAAGGGCGTATCTCTGATTTTCTGAACATGTACAAGAAGGCCTGTGTCTAAAGGGAACAAATGCTTTAAACAGTGCCATCGCTAAGCATCTCCTTGACACGCGTCATGAGGTGGACATCGCAAGATAGGTCAAAATTATAAATAGGCAGAAGAGTTCAATTCTCTATCAAACGCTTAAAACCTGATTTATGCGTTCACAAAGAAGCGGTTATCAGTCTTCCTGTGACCTGCCTGGTGACTGGACGTTTTCATTCTCTCTTTTATGTGATCACGTAAAGCCGAAAGTTTCCATTGTGTATGATTACTATTATTTGGGATAAAGTGTTTAATATTGATATTAGCGTCGTGTGCATATATTAACTGATTGGCGTTTTGTTTAAAAATGAAATCTGTGAAAGCGTGTTAATATTGTTTCTGTAAATATACTTAATAGTGTCTTTGGGCTGTAAGCAGATGATGAGAAGCCAACGAAATAAGCAATGATGGCATCATTTTACTCTGCAAAAACTGTTGTTTTTGTTTTATTCAAATTCATTAAGGGGAATAAATGTATGAAACTGAAGACCTTATTCTACCTCTTATTATTATTATTAGTCTTGATTCATTGAAAACTACCCTTTATCGGTAACATTATCTCAACTCACTTCAACATTATTATTATTATTATTATTGATATTACTCTGTTTGCAATTCTTGTTATATTCTCTAATGACTAATTGTTTATCTAAGTGATGTAATTGAAACGTAATGCAATTTATCTTAATTTTGATCTCTCATACTCTCTCTCCCCTTATCTATTTGAACATGACCTGGAAAAAATTCGCACCTGTCTTTCTGCATGACTAATTCAATGTAGTTTGTTTACTTATCAGTCTTATATCTCCAAATGTAATTTCAAAAGTATATATCCGTATATGTACAGTATTCAGCTGACGAGTTCTGCCAAAATTTGATGAATTCAATAAATCCTGCTTTTACGAGTTGATCACGGATTGATATCAGTTAGAGAACCATTGAAAACCAGGGAGTACTGAACAGCTGCTGTTTCATCCTAGTTTGGGAATCATCGGCAGTACGCACCCACTGGGATTCGAACCCAGGACCTTCCGGTTACAAGGCAAGCTCGAATCCCAGTGGGTGCGTACTGCCGATGATTCCCAAACTAGGATGAAACAGCAGCTGTTCAGTACTCCCTGGTTTTCAATGGTTCTCTAACTGATATCAGTCCGTGATCAACTCGTAAAACATAACTAATCCTTACAAACCAAACTATAGAAAATCCTGCTTTATTAACCTTTGTTGCTTGTTTTAAATTCGTATCGGGAAATAAATGTTTTCAACCTTTCAGAAAATTATACTTCTATATTGTGTGATTCATTAATCGAAGGAAACAAAATAAATTCACCCGCTGACATTTACAGCATATGAACCAAATTACAGACAAATTAATACAGTAAAATAACAATAAATTTGGTATGAATAAAACTAAGTTTGAAAGTAGCCACTAAACTATTAACAAAACACATGCAGTTTAACTAATATTTAACTTGCTACTTATTACATTAAATAAGTAGTATAAAACAAAGTTAAAAAATGTACTCTGCAAACATTTTCTGGACCTGAGAAACTTCATCAATCTTGTATATGACGATATTTTCGCATAACAGTGAGGTTCGTTTCTTACCAGAATGCTTGCAATTAGGGAGAATTTGTAGCAACATGCAACAAGGAGTGAAACTGGAATCAATGAACACACGGACATACAATCTACGGCTCACTTAAACAGAAAACCAGTCTTGTGATATACTTCAGAAACCCATTAAAGATGCTCAACTCAAAATGGTTCTCAGACGTTATCAGTGATTTGATGATTCTCATTTACAGATTTGGAAAAACAACAGCGTGTATCTTTTTAATCATTCCCTTATCAAGAGTTCTATATTATCACACATTAAACATTATATACACATTAAACCATGGGAAATATTAAAAAGACGGTTGCAGAGAAGAAAATTTTCTTTTAGACAAAGTCATCAACTAGACCTATAGATTGATGTATTTGTAGTATAAATGGTTGAGAAAGTTCGAGGATATTTTCCGGACAAGGGTCAAATTAATAAAATTGCAGATAAGGATTAGAAGTGTAGTAATAACAAAAAACAAAACAGTGCAAACAGAGATTAAAAAGAGTAAAATTAACAGAAATAAACAGGAAGTTTGGATGAGAAAGGTAATAGGGTAACCACTATTGACAGGACTGACTCTTTACTATGGCCATGGTAGGGAAAAGGGTTGGACATGTTTCTTTTTAGTACATAGCGTGGGCTTGAACTTTCGGTTGCTAGTCCTCAGCTCTGTCCAGATACCTTGATCGCACTCTCTTTGAGAGGTTTTATCGGATCTTGTATATGACGCTGAAAGATTTTCCGAATAAAACAGGTTGTTCTGAGTTCAACAGATGTCCTGTTACCGAATTTAATACACTCACGTTCTCCCTTTGCTATCTAGAGAGGCTGGATAGTGTTCCTTTGGGCATTTCACAAGCGGACATATGGTACGGTTGATGTGCTCAGCTGCACAAGAGCAAGTAAATTGCTAAATGCACGTTGAAGCATCCCAATGTGACAAACTGACTGTCTTTCATCTGCTGGTTGAATAGTTTCTTGCAAAAGAATGTTACTCTCAGGCTGACGGGGATGTGTGTTTTACTGAGAGATTTAGAAAACCGTTTACGGAGAATGTCTGCCTCACCATCACCATTAAACTGGAGACTAGGCAGCAGCATCCTTTTGTAGGATACTTCGACCTGTTCTGAAGTTTTCTTTCATTTAAGATTCCTGTCTATGAAGCTGGATAGGAAACCATTTTCCAGGAAGATTCCTCGTAGATTTCGCAATTCTCCTGCAATAGGTTCCTCATTTCATATTTTCCTGATCCTCGAGAAGAGAGCACATATGAGATTCCTCTCTCTGCCTAATGAAACGTAACTGTGAAAACTGATAAACTGTCCATTTCATGTGGACTTTTTTATGTGGATCTCCTCGGCTAGTTGTCAGCATTTCTTCGCAGTTTAGCATCGAGGATATGGAAGATTGTGTCAGATTCAACTTCTGGAGTAAAGTAGATGTTTGGATGGGCATTATTGAAGGTTTGGAGTAGGTTTCCGAGATCAAAATTCTCATCACAAATAATAAAAGTCTCATCAATGTATCTCTTTTAGAAATGGAGCCCGTTGATATTTGGTGATGCAAAATTGTTTTCTAGGCTAGACATAAAACAGGCGGCTGAGAGGGATCTTAGAAGATGACCTACTGCTACGCCATCTATTTCACCGTAGATTTCGTTGTTGAATCTGAAGTAGACATTGGGAGTGCATTGGAGTAACAGCTTGTTTAGCTAATGAATTGGTAGGCCAACATTGATGCTATTGGATTGAATAGAGTCACGAAGAAAACATATAGTTTCTGTCAGTGGAACACTGGTGAAGAGAGAGAGAGATGGCATCTAGGGAGACGAGATTTTATCTGCCAATGTGAATCAAATGTGTCCCGGAAGTTGTATCACAACAGCTTTTCCATCACTGGTCCAATAATCTCTGACATCCACTTCGCGGTTAGGTGATATGGAGAGTTTATCGTATCTAATTTCATTAATTTGACCGGGAAAAGTTTTGGAACTTTCTCACCCATTTATACTATAAATACACGAATGTACAGCCTAGTTGATGACTTTGTCGAAAAGAAAATTTTCTTCACTGTGTATTGCCTTCTTAATATATATATATATATATAAGGTTAGCTTTGCTGAAAGTGCTAGCACCGCTCAGATGAATTAATACTTGTTCTGCTGTACTATATGAAGCACCACTTTTAAAATAAAAAACGACGAAATTCGTAAAGAAATATATTTCAGCTGATGCATTATTATAACAGGGAAATTTTGTGCTCGTGAGTAGTTGTCAGTCTACTGGCTTCATTCGTTATTCGTTAATTGTCTAGTAACCACAATTTCCTGAAATTAAAAACCGGGAAAGCATACTTTTAACTTATCGAAAGCGGTTATTGCATGTACATATTAAAGCATTATTCTCATTCCATCCATTGAAGGATAAGGCGAAAGATTGATTCTTAGCCCAACACCGGCTAAACAACGCGTAAGTACACCACTCTGCAGTTCTCTATCCAAAATTTGATATTTATAAAAAATAGCCTGTGTGAAATAGAACTATGGTGTACTTCACATAATGCGATTCAATACAGTTGAAACGTTAAATTAAACAGTATGATTTACCATCTCAATTTTCTTCCATAACATCCATTTCTCCACCAGACTGAAAACTTTTCTTGACTTGTCGGTCTCAAATACTCAACAGCGTTGGCCAGTAAACAGAATTCACACTCTGGTTTCGATGACCACATACTCACAACACCTTTGTCGTGCCAAGCAAAGTATTCGTTGTAGGCAGTATCATTCTTATCAAGATACTTTAAATATTCAGCCAACTCTTCGGGACTATCAAATTCGTCGACGTGAATAAAAGAATGAGGTGGTGCAACTTTTTGATACTCTTCAATTGAAGCTCCCATTACAACAGGCAGAACATTATTCCTGTTTAAATAATAAACATACAAATCCCTTGTTCACATGATTATTTATTATTTTTTATTTTTGATTACAGCTTGATTCCACACCGTATTGTTTGGTACAGGTATGAAATTCTCAGCATGTGATGTCGGTAGCCCAAATTTTGCAGGCCGACAATAGATATCAAATGTGCGTCGGCAGGGAATCGAACCCCGGACCATGTTCATGGTCGGTGAGAGTCCTAACCGCTGTGCCACCGATTCATTTTACTAGAGATACAGCTGATACTTACGTTATCCGTAACCTAGATCCTTATAAACTTACTTGTGGATACGTTTAGAGCGTGTTATATTTAAATTGGTGTTTAATATGCTTACCAAAATAAACCAATGTTAGCTTAGTTCATGTTGGTACTTGGTACACTTCATAGTTTTACAATTTGCTGTCTGAATAGCTAAGAGATGAGGTCTATAATTTAGGCACCATTTAAGATATCTGAGAAAATATTAGGTTCCCTTGAATGAATCTCAATGCTTTCCACCGGCTTTTCCCTAAGATCTAAGCTCAAATTACATTGTGCCGCGATAACAAACCAATTCTCTCTGTAATTTATTGTGAACCTGTACATTTAAAATGAAACCAGAAATTTAGGTGTGTTGTTCCGCCTTCGAAAATTAATTTAATCGCTATAAATTTTATACTTATTCAGTGGTAATCACACAAAATTCATAAATAATATCAACATGCATTGTATACCTATTTGTAGTTTTAGAGAATAATGAGAGAAACATACACACAAATTTTAGTATACTACTAATTACGCGTCGGTGGCACAGCGGTTAGGACGCTCGCCAACCATGCACGTGGTCCGGGGTTCGATCCCGGACTGACGCACTCCTTTACCTCGCTAAGCCAGTAATCCAAAAGCCGGTAAATAGGAAAGGTTGGGTATGAGGCTAACAAACCCATCCTATAAAAATAAAAACTGCTACAGAAACTTCAAACCTCTAGCTTGAAGCCCTATATTCCACTGGGAACGTGAAGTAATAAAATAAACTCAAATACCTGCTCACATCAAGGCGTTGAAGAAGAACTTTTCTGTTATATAATCCTGACATAGGGCATTTTCGAAGCTTAAGTAAAATTTGTAATGGTAGCGCAACAAGTCAAAACAGTAGGAATCTCGGCATACTAATCGCCCACATTTACCATATATATCAACCTAGTAAACAAGTAAATAGAAGAAGCTGTATGCAAACAGTAATAATGAATGTAATACATTGATTTAATGGGAACAAATGAATATACTTGGCCTAATGTTTTCGTGAATAACTCCTCAAGTGGTGGCCAAGCGGTTAGGAAGCTAGCCAACCATGAACATGGTCTGGGGTTCGATCCCCTGCTGATGCACACCTGGTATCAATGGTCAGCCTGTTAACTTTGGGCCAACGGTATCACATGCTGAAAATTCCATACTTGCATCAAAAATACTGTGTGGAATCAAGCCATAATAATAATACTACTTCTGGATAATCACTGGATTCCTTTTAGCTGGTTATATTTTGTTGCAAGTGAAGATTGATGAAAAGCTCCCCCCTCCTGGCAATCATGAATATTTCAAGATTTATTCAGGTTTAGTAATTTGTCTCTGAAATTCACTAGATAAATACATAATTATATATTTTAGATTGGATAGTAGTCAGTAACTAGTGTAATATGCATATGTATGTAGTCCTATCTCTGGTGCAGACTGAGTTCTACCAGTCAAGTTTGCAATGTGGCCACCATGACATCTGGGGGCTCGCCAACACAATGCATTGTCAACTGTTGGTATTAGATGATTGCAATCAACTAGCATAGTGACCAACTTGCAAACGTCACCGACAGAATTCAGTCTGCACCAAAGATACGACTAGACAACACACATTACACTAGTTACTGACTAGTGTCCAATCAGAAATATCCAGTGCAGTCTTACAGGGGGTCAGTTGTGAGCCTGAATAACTCAGTGGTAACGTCTCTGACTGCAGGTGTCACTGAGTGACGTAGGTTCAAATCTCAGAAGGGACATGTGTCCCTTCAAGTTTTCGGATACGCCTAGCTGACTGGTAAGTGTCAACTAGCACGAAACCTAGGTCGAAGGCTTCCTGCCGACTGCCTCCAACCATCGAATACCAACATAATTACATAGATCAACAAAGATTTCGAAAATATCTGCTTTTGTCACTCTCTTACTAAAGATACTCACGTATTGAAAATACCATGGTTCATTTTCATGGAGACATGATTAGTTAAAAGTTATAGATCCAACTTTTACAGTTTTAATCAAATTCCTGTTCCCTGTTTGGTTTTATCTTGTTTTCACTAAATGCTAAAATGGGACACTTTAACTATAAAATCATTCAAACCATAAAATGTTCTTAACAGGTTGATAATGAGTACTTCAGACTTGTTATCACGTGGCGCAACACAGGAATGTAGGAATGTGTGGCTTTCAAAGAGGGATCCATTCACATACACAGAATTGTTAACGGTTCGATGAACTTGATGTACATTCATTTAAAGTATAGGAGTGACATTTTCTGATAAATATATGTAGAAAATTAATCTGAAAATCAGTGGGGAATTATTTATAGTTTGCAATCTTCAGGTTGACATTGTTTTTACATCAAGAGGTTATTTGAAGCCTAGACAACAACATTTACAAGTGTCGTATATTTCTGATGTATCCCTTTAAAGTGAGAAGCGAACAGTTATTGTGTAACTAGTTGTAACAATGTCCTTACAGCTTGAACAGATTCCTGAGAATCATCTATTAGTAAATATAAAGCACTAGGTTATCTCTCAATTTTAAGTGACAACAATACACTCCCATCACAGAGTAAGTTTATTTGATAAAGTTTCACAGTTTGACACAGTATAATTTACTGATGATGTTTCGAGCACTATTTATTGCTCATAATCACATTCAACTTCGTTTAAATGTTTCCATTATTTTTCATAGATCAGTTTCAACTGGTAGTCGTATTTGTCTATATTTCTGGGATTAGAGATGAGTCATTCCTATTATATAGATTCAGTGACAACAATCTGTGTGCTCTCCATCTGGATTCAAAAGTTGTTTTTATTCATTGACACTGGAAATTCGGCAGAAGTACTTAATTATGAAGGTAACTGCTCTGAAGAAATTTCTAAATTCATGTACACTAAGTGCGCTGTAAGTCGGTGGCACAGCGGTAGAGTGCTCGCCGACGATGCACATCTCCCGGAGTTCGACCCCCGGCAGACGCACTCCTTTACCTCGCTAAGCCACTAATAAATCTGTTAAAGAGGAACGGTTGGGCATTATTATTTAAGAATATCTACTTACAGCAATGTGTTTAGCTAACTCATTTGCATACAGATATCGTGGACTGTGTGAGTTACAGTTGCTCACAATCCATGCAACAGCTCGACTCTTTCCTGCAGCCATATTCCTTGGATCATCTTGTCTTCTTTTGAAGCTGTTGCCATTATTAGCATAATTATTCGGTGTATACATGCCATATGGTGTACGAACTGTTGAATCAAACCTATACGTTGCAGTGAAGTTAATCTATAACATGAAATTGTTTTAAGAAAAAAAATGGTGTAATCAAAATAATCAGGAGATCACTTGGCACTTCTGAGGATCTTGCCTCCACTAGTTTTATTTCAGTCAAATTGAAAGCGCGTCAGTGTTTCAGTGGTCTGACAATGGCCTACCAATAAAGTGGTCCGCTGTTCGATTCCAAGCAGACACAAACCTTTACCTCACAAAAACTGGTGGAAAGCCAGATAAAGAGGCTAGCAAACCCATCCCATAAAAAACCGACTGCTACTGAAAGTTCAAAGCTCCAACTTGAAACCACATGCTGCTCTCGGGACGCAAAGGAATGAAATTTCTAAAAAAATGCGAACTAATTTAAGATGTCCACTAGAAATTTCAAAATACTGACTACTGAACAAAGAATATTCCTTTTCGACAACTTCCTCTTCATCAGCTTTTACAATTATATATTTTTTTATTCCTTCACGTTCCCGGTGGAACATACGGCTCCAAGCTAGGGGCTTCAAGTTTCTGTAACAGTGGTGATTAATTTTACAGGATAGGGTTGCCAGCCTCATGCCCAACCTTTCCTCTCTACCAGATTTATTAGTGGCTTAGGAGTTTGTCTGCCGGGGATGGAACCCCGGACCACCTGTGTGGTCGGCGAGCGTCCTAACAGCTATGCCACCGACGCAGATTATACAGTTATATATCCATTCATAATAATGAAAGAATGATTGTTACTGACGACACTAATGTTTTTAAAAGGGAAAATCGAATCACTGACATCAGAATTCCCAAAGTTATTTGCAATTAGATTGTTAATAGATTATAGTCCAAAATATACGTGTGTATGTGGTAATATGTATAATTGTAACACTAAATTGAACACCAATATGACGAAGTAAGTCATTATGAGTGACAACGTACCTACAGTAATAAATTCTCATGAGTCATGTTTATATTAAATTCTAGTCATATTGATTATAAACTTCAGGTGGATGAGTGATCAGGACCGGGGTAGAGAAAAAGGGTTTCTTGGGTTTGAAATTTATGTACGTTATATGTGTGTTAGTGTGTAGGTCAACAACTACGTTTACATAAGAAAACAAAAGGTTTTACAGTTTAATTGGTGGATGGTGACTAGCAGTGGAATCCAGGATGCACATTTCGTCCTATTTAGGACTCGTCAACTAGATGTACCTTCATTCCCCAGTGAGTGATGATGTTCCCACCGAGGCTCGAACCTAGTGCCCATAGTTTCAAACGCCAAAGCGTTATCCACTAGAACACTTGGGTCACAAGAGCCACCTCTTGTGCAACGGGTCATATTAATTATTTAATTGAGTTTTAGATTTCCCCGTCGATTGATTGGATCGAAGTGCTCGGTCTGCGGAATGCAGGTACATCCAGTTGACGAGTCCCAAATAGGACGAAATGCGCATCCTGGATTCCACTGCTAGTCACCATCCACCAATTAAATTCTGATTACATGCCCAGACATCGTCGAGGCATCTGCACAAGAAACCGACATATCAACCTGAGACCGAGCACTTCGGTCCAATCAATCGACGGGAAAATCTCAAATTCAATTAAAAGTTTATAGTTTCTTTGTTCTCTCCTATTTGTCAGAGAGAGAACAAAGAAAACTGTAAAACTCAGGTTTCGAAGTCGTGTGATTACAAGTGATATGATTATGAACAATAAATTTTGTTCGAAACCTCATCGCTGTGTGATACATCTAATAAACAAACTAGTGTGGAATTACTTACTACCACAGTGCCCAAGTTTACACATATAAGAAAATAAAAGGTTAGTTAATGCAAGTTTAATGACAAGGGGTAGGGGAATTTATATGTACAGGATGGAGGGTCATATCAAAGATGCCGATGCAATAAAGTATTTATGAATTCTAAGACTCGGTAGTAGGCTAGGGCAGTAGTAGTGGTTGGACCTGTTTCTAACGGCACACAGAGCACTGGTTGTTTTAGGCGAATTGCGATAGCCGCTGCTGTTTTGAGTATTCAGTACCTGGATACGTTTGGCAACTTACTTAGTACCCGATAGATGATGGAGAAAAACTCTTCAGTGCCAGGTTTGTGGCCATTTTTGAACAAATTTTTTTAATATCGAACTATTGATGGTTTTCACTATACCTTTATTTAGCCACACTAGTAGGTGTCCCCAAGCACGAAAAGTCGAGTTCATAGAGCAACGCCCAATATAACTCGCTACACAAGTTCAGTTAGATTGGCAGATACAAGAAGAGGTAGCTAGTCCAGTTACTTCGTCTTTCCATTGAGGAATCGTGACCGGTCATGTAGAAAAAATCAGTTACCTTGTAAGATTGGTGTTCAATTTAGTGTTACAATTATACATATTACCACATACATATATTTTGGACTATAATCTATTGACAATCTAATTGCAAATAACTTTTGGAATTCTGATGTCATTGATTCGATTTTCCCTTTTAAAAAACATTAGTGTCGTTAGTAACAATCATTCTTTCATTATTATGAATGGACACATAACTGTAGAACCCGACGAGGAGGAAGTTGTCGAAAAGAAATATTCTTCGTTCAGTATTCAATCTTTTGAAAAATAAATTAACTGAAGGTTATTTTATCAAGCAGCTGATAGCATCACCGTGTGAATGGCTACACTCAACTATGTTTTCTCACCTTTACTTGTACACAGAATATCATATTTCAAAAAATGTGTCGAAACAGCTAATGATGGCCATCCTTAACAAGTGTATGTAGTTAATAATTTCATGGAAATTTGCTACAGGATAAGTTCAAGTCATATGCTTAATCTATGAAACTGATCTAATTTAGAAATTTCAAAGTTCCTTCAATACAATAAGCGCTCCTTTGGGCGAACAGCAGATGTCTTTTGTTTGTTCAGTTTTGATACTGACGAGGTGATCATATTCTATTCTAGAATAACAGAAAGATAGCCACTTTTTATATTCAAGCCACTGATAACGGTGATAACAGAACGAGGAGTATCCACTATCACTGAATTTTAACGGTACTACTCTATTTGAGTACTTCGTAAAAATGAAATTCAGCGATGAATAACCGTCAGTACTAATTCGCACAGCATCCGACACTACACGATTTGATAATCTATGGTTTCGGCTTTCAGTCAGAAGTTAATGACAAAAGAAATTCTTCAACTAAACCAGTAAATCACTTCATTTTCAAACAGTCAGGCTTATTTGAAAATAGTGAAACAGATGAATAGACTCACTTTATTATTAAGTTGATAGCTTAGTCGACTATGCACTGGTGCTTCATATTCGAATGCCACCCAAGCTTGATGTTCTGGACGTTCTCCATGTGGATATATACTGTTTGGTATTAAAATAAGATCAGCTTCCGGCCATAGATTTGTATCATTAAGTAGTACACAGTTGTTTACTGAACACTTTGTGACATCTTTGTCCATATCTGCCAACATTTCACCGTATATAAGAATTTTATATACCTGTTATAAGTTATGTAACAATAGCATTTAAGCTTAGAGAGTAGTTTGCTTTTTCCAAGGATAAATATCTCAAGAACTCATTTTAAAAAAAATTACATATTCTCCTGATTGCTTGGCAGGTGAATCAATCAGTTAGAAATACCACCTACAGAGATTTGTTGTGGATTTCAAGTTTACTTATGAAACAACAGACTTATTTTATTATTCACCCCTTAGTTTCCCAGTGGAACGTGGGCATCAGCAGCAGATCTCTTCATTATCTGTCTCTACAACCGTCCACTAGGTGTAATTTGACTCTCACACGACCTCCTCTATGTAACCCACAGACCCATACACCACTAATCGTTTCCCTATTCCACTTCCGCTTGACAGACTGGTGCATATTGTCATTCAACTAATTTCTCAGCATATATCTAATCCATCTTCACTTCCTTGTGCATATTTATTGGTTGAGTGATAGGTTCTAAATCACTTCGCCGTCTCGTAGAGTTCCTTGGTGTTCACATTTTCTGGATATCTTCTGATCTTCAGTATCGAGAAAATGCAGCTTTTGATGGAAGTTTACCGCTGGCTGTTGGAAATGCTTTTCGTGACGCACTTATACTCTGAACTATATGAAAGGTAAAGAACTCAGTGTTGTTTCTTACTTTCAGTGAAACAGATTTCCATACAGATCCTGTCACTACCACCCTCATCTATGCCAACTATATTTGGAACAACTTCTTTTAGATTTCTCCCGTTGATGATGATGGGGTGTTGTTGTTGTTGCTAATCTTCCAGTACATGCAATATTATTCACGAACAGTTTGCGAAATCCAGATCACCTAGAGTCTTCTTGTCTGTCCAATGTATTACTGTCTTCTCTCTCTCTATGATCAGTTATGTGACTCAGTCTACAACAGTTAGGATTATCATCGGTGATGGTAGGATTTGAGCTGGATAGCACCTGTAAATACTATTAAGTTTATTGCGTAGATAATGCACTTCTATAACATTCTCCCTATTTTATGGTACCTTTTTTTGTTGAATCAAATTGGCAATTTACACGCTGATTTTCCACTTTGCAATTTACACAGTTCGACAGAGTTCACAATATAAGACCTGCAAAGAAACAAACAAGCACAACCTGACTGATAGATTTCAGTCTGCACCAAAGAGAGGACTAGACGCATCACACTAGTTACTGCCTAGTGTTAAATCAGAAATATCCACTACAGTCCTACAGGAGGTCAATCGCGAGCCTGAATAGCTCAGTGGTAACGTCTCTGACTGCAGTACTGGGTGACGCGGGTTCGAATCTCAGAAGGGACATCAGTTCCTTCAAGCTTGCAGATACGCCTTGCTGATGAGTGCCAACTAGCACGAAACCTAGGTCGAAGGCTTCCTGCCGATTGCCTCCAACCATATAATATCATCACGAACTGACTTATAGTTTCTCATTATTGAACACCTGTGATTCAGTTTTTGCAACAAATTGATTATTACTTTTTTCCAAGGACGCCTTACTCATTATATCTACATATATATATATGTCTTTATCACTTGCTGAAATTGATATATCTCAGGGAGCAGTTCTGCCTCAATTTACCGATCTATTTTTTGCACAAGTATGTTGACAATGTAGGCGTTCTGGTCACCTAACCATTAAGCTGACCTATTGGAATGAAGTTTTATACCATGAGTACCAAAATAAGTACTTTTTTCTTCAGAATGAAAAAAAGTAATGAAACAAGTTAGTAGTTTCATGAATCTTCAATGGATGTTTGTTGACAGGTGTCTTCATTACTTAAGAGCATTCAGTGTGACAATTGGAAACACAGTTTTCTGAAATTAAAACGGCATAATCGATCCGACATTCAATTTATTCTCAAAACTATTATAGATTTGTGCTAACCGCAAATGTACCGAAATCTTGCGTACCGAGCTTAAAAATAAATATTTGAAATCTTAAAACTAGTTAATATAAATATGCACTATACGTTAGTTAATCAGATTAACAAGAGCGTGTACAATACAGTAAGATTTTTTATTTTTATTTTATTCCTTCACGTTCCCCAGTGGAACATAGGGCTTCAAGCTAGAGGTTTGAAGTTTCCGTAGCAGTGGTGTTCATTTTTGCGGGTTGGGGTTGTTGGCCTCATGCCCAGCCTTCTCTCTTTATCAGTCGCATCAGTGACTTAGCGAGTTGAAGGGGTTTTCAGCCGGAGGTCGATCCCCGAACTACCTGCGTGGTTGGCGGACATTCTACAGCTATGCTACCGACGCATATACGGTAAGATGATAATTATAATAACAAGTGTGACAAAAGGAAATGATAATGACTGCTACAGTAATAAAGTCTGTATTGTAATTAATTGGCAAGTTGAGTAGTTCCGATAAGAAATGAACTAACGAGAAGACACCACCAGCGAAACGAATTCATTTCGACTAGATTCGTCTTAGAGGACTAATGTTCCTGTTTCAGACCAATTAAAGCGATTCTCCTCTAGCACTGTCTCCTAGCTATGGTTAATTACTGAATAAGCCAGTCATTCTGCATGATCTGGTCGTTAGGATTTCTGCCTTTCACTCAAACGGCCAGTGTTAGACTTTTAGCGTGGGACGGCTTTAGTGAGTCGAGGGTTCAGTGAAAGAATCTTCACCAGCCATGCACGTGCTGTGGGTTCGATACCCCGCAGACATATTGCTAAATCTTGCCTAGTTAATCCTGTTTAAAGAGAGGAGGTTGATCATAAAACTAAGAACGACACCTGGTAAAAAACAGTCCAGATGCTGAGACGTCGACAGCGTGTCAGAAAGCCTGGTGACTACATTACTGCGTTGACTGATAAAATTTGGTGAGCAAGGACTGAACGCATGACATTGATCATTCTCTAGTAAGCAGTCAGTTTAGAGGTTAGCTATGCTGAGATGTAAGTTAAAATTTCGTCAGTGAAGTCACCATTATGCACTTCCACTATTAAAGTAAGTCAACAGACGTTTTACAGTTAATCCCAAAAGGTGTAGGTTGACTAAAATCTGTCATGAGTTTTTATTTTCAACTGCTTGTAGTAAAGAATAGAAAACGTGTTTGCTATAAATAGTTGTCAATCCAGGGATTTCGAATACCTTATCTTTTTTAAATAGAGGATGATATGGTACTTTGAATCCGTCCTTTTAGTGAAGCTTTATGTTTGTCAACTACCTAATTAATTCTGCTCTGTTCTACTAGAAATGCCACAGAACGCCGGAGTGTTGATGAAACCTAGCGAAGTTTGCCAATCCCTTTTTACCAGATCAACATCTGGAAAATAAACTTTAAATCGCCTACCGTGGTGACCATACTGAGGATTTGACGCGTATAATTCAGTCCACACCAGACAAAGGACCAGACACATGACACTAGTTACTTACTAACTTATCGTTCAATCAAAGTATCGCACACAGTTCTACAGGAGGTAAATCGCGAACACAAATAGCTCAGCGGTAACGTCTCTAACTGCATTACGGGGTGACACGGGTTTGAATCTCACAGTGGACATGAATTCTCTCAAGACTGTAGATACGCCCTGCTGACTGGTAAATGACATCAAGCACGAAATTTAGGTCACTTTGCACTTCCCGTCGACTGCCTCCAACCATCTGATGATAACAAACTTTAAATTACATAAAAAAAATTACTGGATATTTTATACAGTGTTTGCAAAACTTCATTAAAAAAGTAAGGTGCATGTGCTATAAAAACTGAAATCTGTTTTCAACTAACTTGGGAGTTTTTTATCATTAGAATTCCATCGTTAACATTCCTTAAAAGTTGTTTTATCAGTAAATGAACATTAGGAAAGAGGCTTTATTTCTCACTTTTTGAAAGTCTTGAAATCTGAATAGTAGAGGTGTTGGTTATTCAGATTCCGACCTGATAAATTTTGATATTTTGATAAGAAATCACCATTTTCATCCGGTGTAATGTTTCGCATACACCACATAGTTACAATGATAGTTGATACTGCTATGAAAATTATTATTTTGAAGATTTCCATTTAAAGGATTTCAAGAAATTGAAAAATACAGGAGATACGCTAGATCAAGGCATAGTACAGATTCATACGCATAAGCCTATCATTTAGTGAATTTCACTAAATCTACAGTGCTTCAAATGCGTGCCTTATGTAGTTTGACATAGCGAAGAATACATATTTACATAACCAATCAACAATTACACAGGTTTAAAGTAACCTTGACAACTAATACCATGAATTATTCAAAGCAGCTGAAATAAAATTGGTGTGTTGAATCTTCAAATGTACATTACAGGTTTTTGAAAAAAATTTCTACATTCTACATTAGTTAGTAACTGATAAAAAGAGGGCAGAATTGTAAACTGAGAAGAGACCGAAAACTTGTACTCACCATTTATTAAATAGCTAAAAATTTCTGTGAAAGCAGACAATAATTATTAATGTTAATTTTCATAATAATAATAATAATGAATCATGTTCAAGCATCATTTAGGTCGAAATAAGTAAAGAAGATTAACAGTGTGGGTTCTGTCGCCAGTACCATCATTATCGACCCGTTGACCCACATGTGAAAATTTCACTAAATATTCAGAGAAAAAGAATAGAATTTATTCCAGACTTGATCAATGAGCCCTATATTTTGTCGTTGTATTGTGTGTATTAGAATTACAGTAACATAGTTTTTCGTATACAGTTTGTTAGAAAAGAATGTTCAGTAGCGGAAACATTTAAATTAAAACATGTTTGATTTGTTGGTATTAGATTGTTGGAGGCAATCGGTAGGAAGCCTTCGACCTAGGTTTCGTGCTAGTTGGCACTTACCAGTCAGCTAGGCGTATCCCCAACCTTGAAGGGACACATGTCCCTTCTGAGATTTGAACCCACGTCACTCAGTGACACCTGCAGTCAGAGACGTTACCACTGAGTTATTCAGGCTCGTGACTGACCCCTGTAAGACTGTACTGGATATTTCTGATTTGACACTAGTCAGTAACTAGTGTAATGTGTGTGTCTAGTCGTATCTTTGGTGCAGACTGAATTCTGTCGTTGACGTTTGCAAGTTGGTCACTATGCTAGTTGATTGCAATCATTTAATACCAACAGTTCATAGTGCACTGTGTTGGCGAGCCCCCAGATGGCATGGTGGCCACATTGCAAACTTGACTGATAGAATTCAGTCTGCACCAGAGATAGGACTAGACACATACACATTACACTAGTTACTGACTACTATCCAATCAGGAACATGTCTGATTTGTCAAACTGGGTGTATGACCTAATTAAAATGTTGTGAAACTCTTATAGAATATAGCAGGTGGAAAAAGTCCAAACACTGATTAAATGTTATTTCTCATTCTGATGTTTGCATTTGTTAATGAAAACTTTTTAAAAAACATGCAAAGCAGGTTGATTCCATTTTTGAATAACTAGAAAGTACGTGTTTTCTTTCTGTTTCGAATGGAACATAGGCCTTCAGGCTTTAAGCTTTGAGGTTTCAGCAGCGGGATTGTTTTTTATACGTGGTGGGGTTACTAGCCTCATACTCAACTCCACTTCTTTTGTGGGCTTCTCACAGGGTAGGCAAGGTTCAGGAGTGTGCTAGACGGGAATCGAACCCTAACCACGTGCGTGGCTGTTAGGCATTTTTCTACTACTGAACTACAGACTTTGTGAAGTAAATGATTTCATTTTAAGATCACCAGGCTTTGGTGTTTTAACTTCCCAAATATTTTTGACCTGATTAAGTAATTCACTTCAATTCCTTGTTCTGACCTGTCTGTTTTTATTGCCTTCATTCAAGTTGCATAAGTATTTTCACAACAAAAGTATGCGTCAGTCACTTATCGGTTGATTATATGTAAGGCCATATGTGACAGATGAATCAAATATGCATTAACAGCTAATACACGATTAGCCAATCATGGTCATTAAATTTACCTTATTTCACTTTACTGTTCTATTAAATTGATCAGAATTCGGGTGGTTGAAACCGATTCGGCTGTGTGAGCTCAGTCAAACTGAGGACACCACGAGTGCGATCGTTGGCAAACGAGAGAAACGGTCGTTCAGTGTTTAGATCGCTTTGACTTGACTAGGAAGTATTGCTGGTTGATTTGACTGCTGTCTAGATGTATCACACAGTGAAACATCTAATAAACAAACTAATATGGAATTACTTAATGTCACAGTGTCCAAGTTTTACACACATACATTATTATTGACTACAATTTATAACATCAAGTAGACTATATATATATATATATATTGGGGTTCAAATAATTTTGATTAATAAAAGGAAAGTGTGGTGAAATTTCATCTCGAAGTGCGTATATTTCAAATCGCAACTTTGATTGTCCAGAAAGAATGTAGGAAAGTGATATAAAGGATGAAACCAGCTTGGTTATGATAATAAAGCGACTGTAATTTGACCTAATCTACTTCATATTTCAGTTGACTGATGAATAAAGCAGTATTTCTCAAATTACATTCGCTAATAAATCATTTGTTTAGTCATTCGCTAAGCACATTTTGAATACTGAAAAATGTAGCATACAGCAAACAAAACAGTACTCACATCTACCTGTAAGGAGTATTTATACATGTATGTATACAAAAATATTATTAATATTGAATAGGTAGATGTAATGAAAAAAACAGCCTCATTCTATGGTGTTATTACAGCTACTTACTGTCAGCTATGAGAATTTAATCAAGACATAAGATTAAACTGGACTACTCTATTATTATTTATTTTATTCCTTTACATTCCCGCTGGAACATACGGCTTCAAGCTAGAGCTTCTAAGTTTCAGTAGAAGTGATTTTATTATTTTTTTTACGAAGTAGAGTTGCTAGCCTCACGCCCAACCTTCCTTCTTTACCGGCCTTACTATCGGTTTAGCGAGGTTTAGGAGTGCGTAGGCCAAGGATCGAACCTCGGACCACGTGAGTGGTTGGCGAGCGTCGTACTGCTGAACGACTGACACTACTGTAGACCTAGTCAAAGAATAGCGATTCAGGAGTGCGACCACACCAATGACCTTGAAGCACAAATGTAGAACAAGTTAGTGAAACCAGGTGAGAGACACCATATTCGTAGAAAAATGATGAAACAAATGAGAGAATATCAAATGGGATATCTGATTAGCTTAGAGTTAAAGTAGGGTTAAAGTAGGAACAGGTTAGGAGTAGGTTGGTGTTAATTTACAGGAAGATCAGACCTTGGAGCAGTCAGTGAACAGGTTAGTGGAACTAGGCAAATAACGTTAGAATTATGAATAAAATATGTTAAATGAAGTGTTTTGGGCAGAATTAAACTATCATAGCAAAAACCATAGGGACTTTCAAAAACCAATCAGAATTAATGTTCTAAAAAGTCGCATAATCGTTGCAAAATACAATAGAAAACATTGCAAACATTCTATTACATCATATAGTTGTAACTTATGTGTTGTAAGAATGTCTCCCAGTCAATACACAGATGATCTATAGGGAAATCATACTATACGCAATAGATGCATTCATCCAGGTGACTGTAGGTCATGGTACTTTGTGGCCTATTGATATTTCTGACACTATTCCCCTACCTACTCCTAACTCCAACCATAATCCTAACTACTAACCCTAAACCTAACCATAACCCTAGGCCCCAAACTACAACTTAAAAAGCCATAACCCCGCCTAACAGTATAGATTTACAGAAAGAGTACCTAGAGAATAGGTGGAGTACTGTATCTACCCTCTCCAAGTTCAAAAAGGTAAACATGGTTTGACTTGGAATGACCTTTCATGCCATTCCATGTACCTAATCGGTTCTTGAAGGTCGACTTTTGAAAGATCTTGACTTTGGCTATGATACTTTCACTTCACCGTGTTTTGATTTTAAACGGGATAAGTGGCAAATTGTCATTAGATTTGGGTTGAGGACAGATTGGCATTAGGTTACCTTGATAAGAGAGATATTAGGGTTGGTAAGAGTTAGATTAGGTTTAATTTAGGGATAGTTACGCTTTAGGGTTTGGTTGAGGGTTAGAAGACCTAGATGAATACGTGTATCGAATATGGTATGATTATTCTATTGACACTCCAATCCAAAACTGGTAGGGATTTTTGTCACACTTAAGGTAACTTGTTTAACACCTGCATGTCATTTTATTCATTATTTTTGTTTTTATACCTAAAAGTCTCCCCTTTTATGTGATTGGCTCATTCACAGTTGGTTGTCCACTGCTTCATTTTGGTGCTTAAAGGTTAACTTTGCCAGTAAGAGACAGATCAGGGTTCGCTAGGGAAGGATTAAGATATTTTTTTAGTAGTTATAGTACGAAATTACTTTCTGACATCGATAGGTGGTCTGAAGGTAATTGGTGCGTTGGCACTGCTAGATTTCTACCCTATAACTTTGACCTACTTTAAACGGTTACTACCCTTTTTGATAATTTAAATTAATAAAGAAGACGATGCTGCATGCCAAGTAATGCACGATGGGAAACTCACGGAATCCTTCACAGTGAAGACGGGAGTAAGACAGTCTAGCTGCCTATCATTTCCAGTGGTTTTCCTGATTGCGGTAGACTGGATAGTGCAACAGACAGAGAGCGGGTAGCGAGGAAACAGGCATAAAATGGACTCATACGAAAAACTTGGAGGATCTGGACTTCGCCGATGATATACGTCTGATTTCCCGCAAAATGAAAGATATACAAGTGGAAAGCAACAAGTTGGCAGAAGAAACATCCAGGAAAGATAGGACTTCAGGTGAACATAGAGAAAACATAGGTGATGGAGATTCTTGGCAAACAGCACTAGCAACAACAACAGACAACAATCAGCCTAAGTGGGAGAAATCTGAAAGAAGCGACCTTTATCTACCCACCTACCTGGGAAGCATCGTTTCAACTACAGGCGGACGGAACTGATGAGGATATCAAGGCGAGGATCAGGAAAGCAAGGCAAGCTTCCATTACTCTCAAGTCACTGTGGAGGTCAACAGCACTCAAAATGAAAAATAAGATCCGAATTCTCAACTCTTATGTGAAGTCAGTTCTACTATACGGATCAGAGACTTGGCACACAGTCACGAAAGGTACTTCGAACAAACTACAGAACTTCATCAACAGCTGTCTTCGCTCAATACCACTCAAGATCGGATGGCCGGCGGGAAAACATCGGCAATATTGAGGGATCTCTGGGAGTGAACCAACCCAGCAGGAAGCAACTATGTAACAAATATGCAGGAAGAAATGAAGCTGGATTGACCATACTCTCAGAAAACAAAACATCAAGTGACATCACACGCCAGGCCATCACTCGAGCGGAACTCGAACGGGAAGCAGCGAGTTGGTCGTCAGTGTAAGAGTGACATGGAGGAGGAGGAGGAGATGACAGTATGTGGGCAGACGTGGAGCCAGGTGAGAACGTTGACGAAGAAACGAACTCAATGGAAACGTGCAGCTGAAGCCCTATGTTCCTCTAGGAATTAAGGGAAACAATAATATTGATATAATGTAATACATAAACAGATGTTGAACTGAATAACCGTTTTTCATTACCATAACAATGTATACACCAACCCTGTTGCCTTAGGCAAACCACGATACAGGTAAGAAATTTTTTCTAGTGAGAATCAATGTTTTTAATTCTATAAAACTGGTAGAACTGTCATTAACATCACTTATACTTACCAAATGAGTTTCTGGTTTTTCGAAATAATCCAATCTTTTCACTGTTTTTTCCATTCAAACCCTTCAGGCTTATCGCTCCATTTAGTTTGCATCAGATAACACTTAATAGTCCACTGAGTGGTAGGCTACAACACTATTTTATTGCATACATTCCTCAAAATGTTTAATTGTATACAAAGTCAGGTATCTAGGATAATTGTTATTAAAGTAGGGCGATCAATTATTTATACATTTCATGAATCTAGTCCCCTTCACTTTCCTTTCTCAATTTGTGAGTCTGTATCGTGATACAGTTGTCTTCATATTGCCATGTTAATGCTTATAGTGAACCAAATTTGTCATAAAACTGAATTAATATACTCTAAAATATGTAGAATTGAAATATGTAGGTATTGCTTATATTTAAGAAATACTCTCAGATAGTTTAAACAGTTTCGATTGTTAAGGAATTTCGAATGTTTGATATTAATTCAAAAATGTAATAAAATCTTAATCAGTAAAAATTGTCTTGTTTTTAAAGTAAACTGAAATTCTGTTGTAGTTCAATTTATGGACATAAATGAAAGAGATTCAACGCCATTGCAATAATCACAGATAGAAACTTTCCAAGATTATTTAATCCTGCTCTAGACGCCAAAATGTTATAATTATATGTAATAGTAGTATTTCACAACTACCGAATCACAGAAAATCAACCAACAACACAGATCCGGCTAAATTTAGGAATAAGTATTTGGCAGAATTAATTGCAATTCATATAATAAATATTCACAAACAACATTAAGCATTTAAGCAATTCAGTAATAGAAATTATCAACCAACACATTACACTTATACTCCAGATATTTTTTTCCTAGAGAAGTTACGACCCCATCAGACATATAAGCACAGCTGGATTTTATACTTTAGAAGCTTGATAGTTCTATTCACCTGATTATCCCACTGTAACAACAGAAGGCAAGACACAGGAGCCAAGGTATATTTTCCATTGATCAAACCGCTGTTTATATGCCTACAGTTTATATTCGTTAACCAGTCAGTGAGCGTGTGATTCCGGTTTACATCAAACGACATCAAATAGAATGTTCAAATAGATACCTCGTATTCTGTTGTTAATGCCGAATTGAACTGTGGGAACATGTGAGAATAATATTCCGTTAGCACACATTGTCTGTATCACAACACACACCACACAATGTGTATATCTCATCAACGTTCTATATTTTGCATCCAGTGTACTATAGCACATTGAAACTGTAACAAAACTACTAAATTTCATTATTTATGTTGTATGAGGTTGAGACAATACTGACGAAATAAACAATGGATCAGCTTCCATGTTATTTTTGTTTATTAAACATATCATACAGTGAAAAATTATTATTTACTGGATACCCTATTGGACATATAGTTGATTATAGAAATTCACCTACATATGAATTGTTCAAATATCTAGCTGCAGTATTAAATCGGTTAAGAAGCCACTCAAAGTCTAGAGTAACAAATTATTATGAACTAGCTAGAACATAGATTAGATAATTTAAAATTAGATAGTGAGGAAAAAGTGGTTAGTTTTGACATTGTCGTTTATACACACGCATACCCATAAATATGGCTTTAGAGGCAGTCAAAAACGAACTCATTTCTGACCAAGAAAAGAACTCGAACTTAGAACGAAAGTGCCACTACATGACATAATGCTGGGAGTGCAGCTATGCCTGACTTCCACAGTATTTAAATTCCAGGGGAAAATATACAAACAAACTGAGGGAGTTGCCATGGGGTCACCAATATCCCCGATTGTAGCAGATATATTCATGGATAGGTGGGAAAACATAGCGACTGAAACGTTCACCATCACCCCAAAAGTGTGGAGAAGTTATGACGATGACACATTCACTGTACTTAGAACACAGAATATAAGTAGATTTTTCAAACACATTAACTCAAAGGTGGAGGCAATTCAATTCACTTATGAACTGGAAAGTCAGGAAGGGGAACTTCCAATGTTAGATTGTAGCGTAAAAAGGAAAGAAGATAGGAAGTTAAACACTAGTGTTTACAGGAAACCCACACATCCAAACCGATATTTGGATTTCGGATCATCCCACTTTATATCAGTACAAATAGGATCGGTGAAATGTTTAAGTGATATTAGGGCACAAAAACTAAACAGTACCAAGGGAAATCTAAGACAGGAAGTGAGGCACTTAGGAGAAGCTTTGAAACTAAATAGTTACCCTGACAAAGTAATCAGGAAGTATTTAGGAAAATGTAAAAATATAGGTTTCCAGGCCGTAGGTGTTACGAACCTCCTGGAATAATTTGAGCGCCAAGTCAGATTGATTCATTTTAAATTACTTAACTTAATCCCAGCATGTTAATTTAAATAATTTATGATGAAATGTAAAAATGAAATTAATGATAATGGTGTAGTCTGCAGCTGATGAGAACCTGTGAAATAGAATGATATCATTTTATACTGCAAATTTTGTCTTCCTTTCTTTATCGAAATTAAAACAGAATTCTTTCGGAAATTTCGCTATGTATGCTACAGTGAATAATCCTGATGAAGCAGGCGGTAGCTTGCACAGCGGAAAGTTCAGAAAAATCTTGTCTTGATACCCTGAAACATATCTTGAGATTATTTTAAGCAATTTCGTAACTATTTAATGTTTGTTCATCATAAATATTTAATTTGAAAACGAAGGCTTCAAACTGACTACATATTCACCGACTGTTAATTTTGTATTTCCCCTCACTATACTATATCAACAGAACATTAGACCCAATAATCTATAACATGCTAAAGTTTCCAAACTGAATCGACAATACCGTTTGAAACAAACTCACTGTTATTAATATTATTATATCTAATAATTATGTCGTAAATGTGGACAAATTCCTCCGATTATTTTGTTTTAATTTTTAATTTTATATATATTTTGAGTAAATCAGATGCAATATTGTGACAAATACTGAGAATTCCATTCTGTTTTATAAGTACTGTTTTTGGAATAAAGTAAATTATTATTATTAAAAAAAAATTTAAAAAATAAAAAATTAAAAAAATTATTATTTTTATTATTAAAGTGAGTCTAGTTTGTTTAAATTCAATATTCAAGTTTGTCGAAGCAACTGAGATTGTGATTTTACATAAATCTGAGTGTCATTTCGTACTAGACAAAATTCATTTGTTGATTAGTGGATAACGCTGCGACCACAATTTATTGCTCACAATTATCGTGATATACTCACCCGACTTCCTACCTTGCTTCATGTAATTTTTTAAACCTTTTTTGGTTTTTTAATGTGATTCTCCTTATATCTGTGATAAGTCTCACGTCATTCATATGGGTTGTATTTGGTGCTGTCTCGATAAACAAAGATTACATGGTTAACCCCTCACTCTCTCTAAAAATACTTTTACTTCATCGCACCCGTAAGTGAATGCATAGCAATTGTCAAGCTTAACGTAGAGTGGTCAGCCATTCTAAGTGTGAATCTACACTTCAAATAGAATTCTACACCGAAGTTGTCTAGAAAAAGGATGAAAGCTTCTTCATTGAAACATCCATTCCCAACAAAATGTATGAACCAGTATCATCCAGCTGAGCTACAAATCCTCTCCATCATTTCTATCTTTCGTTTAGACAGTTTTCTACGTTTTAACAGCCCAGCTGAATCCACTCCGTTAGTCTGACACACCTAATTGACCTCACGGTCATTACACGATATTTGGTAATCATATTTGCTATAATTAGGTCCACTGGATCCTTCAGCTGGTAAAAATTTCTTTCTGAGCAAATTGGTTGATTTAAATGCCTCAATAATTTCAGCCTTATTAAAAATCCTACGTATGGTATACAATGTCCCCTCCTTAAAGGTAGCGCTATCGATGTTTTGAATTCAAAGTTATTAATATTATTGTTCCCTTGGGTTCCAAGTGGAACATAGGGCTTCAGTCATCGTTTCATACTGTTCTCTGCAGTCCTCTTTAGCTGGCCATACGATTACTCATATCTTCTCATCTCTTCAAACGATCTTCATGACGTCACCCTCGGTTCCCACTAGGGCGATGGCCTGGCACGCGTTGTCACTCAATGGTCTCCTCAGTGTGTGTTCGATCCATGTCCACTTACTTCGGCATATCTGTCGAGCAATAGGTCCTTCGTTGGTTTCTTTCTAGGGTTTCTTATTGCTTAAACTTTGTGGCCGGTCATCTGATCTTCAGAACAGAGCAAAGATAGCTGTTGATGAAAGTCTAAAGCCTGTTGGAAATGCTTTTGGAAGTAACACGCCCAGTCTGTGAACCATATAGAAGAACTAAATGAGTTGATATTAGTGTTGAAAATTCGAATCTTTTTCTTTTTGCGTAGTGTAGTGGATTTCTAGATTGTTACCAGAATAACGAAGGTATTTCTTGCCTTTCCAACCCAGGCCCTGACATTCCCATTCGTCCCATCGCCTGTAGTTGAAACGATTCTGCCCAAATAAGTGACTTCATTTCCATTATTCACCTTATTCTCCTGTTTCGCGTATTAGTCCTAGTAAATATTGGAACGAATTCTGTTAGTTGGTTATTGCTTATTTGTTTAATTTCCTTGTTTCCTTCAGTCCATGTAACCTAGTCAGGAGTCTGACCAAACAGTCAGAAAATTCAAACACAATATTAATTCACACTGTTTATGAAAAGTATTTTGCGCTTTCAACCTTTACTGATTTTGGCTTTCATTGGACATTTCGTGAAACTTTTCGGCGGACGACTGTTGTTACGGGAGGAGAATATTTCATCAGTAGATTGAAATGAAGTATAAAATAACTGTTAACTTCAACATTATTTCTACATGTCTCATCTTCATAACCCCAAATATATGAATTCAAAACGTTTACAGTGTGAGCAGGACGTCTGTATGTTATTATTCCTTAGACTTTCGCTAGTTGTTCTGAGTTATTTTGAAATGCAGACTAGTTCATCGTAGTTCCCTTCAGACTTAACCAGTGATGCATACTTACTGGTCTAGATTGTCAGCAAGAACTTGCTAAAATCGGACTTGTGATGAAGTCATATCCAATCACTTATGATTTGGACTGTTCGTGTGGATACACTCTTAGTAAGTGAACATTCCTTCACTTCATCAAATGGTCGTTTAAGATCTATTTAAAGAGTTAACATATAGCCTTCCTAATTTAGCTCCTTCTAAATTTCTGTGATGCGAACACTTAGAATAACAAAATTAATGAACTCTAGCTGCAACTTCAGTCAGAAAAAGAATCTAGTATCATTTCTTAGTGTATCGAACAAGCGGATAACAGTGATGAATTGTATTCTATGAAAACAATGTGCGTCGGTAGCACAGTGGTTAGGACTCTCGCCGACCATGCACATGGTCCGGGATTCGATCCCCTGCCAACGCACACCCGATATCTATGGTCGGCCTGCAAAATTTGGGCTACCGATATCCATGCTGAAAATTCCATACTTGTACTGAAAATACGGTGTGGCATCAAGCTGTAATCAAAAATAAAAGAAATATGCCTATTAGACTGAATTTCCTGGACCCAATCGCATTTACTCTTCATGACCAGTTCATCAGCCTTTTCTTACTTTCAGCATACCTGACAATTGTTATGGTGGAAACGATTCTCCTAAAGTACCACCTGAAGAGAACTCACTGAGATGGATCGTCTCCTTTTTTTTTAATTACTGAACATTTTTGATATTTTTTAATGTCTGAAGCTGAATTCTTTCGATTATCTTTATCCATCCCATTCCACTTATATAAGCAACTCTGCTTTCTAATCTCTGCACATATGCTAATCTTTACTTTGGCCGATACATATGTCTCTTCATCTAGAAGCCAGTCACAAGACAAGTGAACGGAATACATTGCTAACTCTGTGTCGAATCGTCGATCATTTCGAAATGTATACTTTATATGGTTTAATATTTCTCTAGGATACATAAAGATGGTGACGTGCTGTTAAGTGAAACAGAACTTGAATTAAATTCAATAAACATTTTTCGGAAGTTTAACAGTCATCGGATAAATTGCATCAGTAGTTACGACAGCCACATAAAGTAGGCTTAGCTAGACCAATCTGACGCAGGCTACAATTTTTTATAGTCAAATATGATGACACACTGGCTCATTTGGAATTCTTTCCCATAACATTGGTTGTTTTGTTATGTTAACACTTATTTAAGTATTTCTATAAAAAACGATTTAAGCAAATACGTATTTTCGGTTAACTCTCATCAGGCTTTACAACTACATAGTGAAATATTAGTCATAGGCATTTGAATTAATGTGGTTAATAAAATATGGGATCAGAGGTGTGAATAAATGAATAGCAGTCGAGGTGATCATAACAATAGTAATAATAACAGGGATAAATTCATTCAAGTGTTTATATAATCTAGGTAGATAGTGGTGAGTGTATAGGTAGAATGTGTACTTTTAGGGGTAGCGATTAGATAATATAATAATAATGATAATGTTAAACTGTGAAACCGAGAATAAAATGTACAACTTTAAGCACAACATAATACAGTTATCATAACAAATAAAGTAAAAATATAATAAGATAATATTTACAGTTATCCGGTGTTGCCGAGAGAGAGAACTTTTATAGGTTAGGGGGCGAGGGCCAAGGGATTGGGAGGGATTGTAAAAACTCCTTCTGAACACAGAGATCGAGTTGAAAAATCTTTATGGCAACTGCCTCAGCTGTACTTGGCAACCGAATACGTACCAACCTAGGGAGTTGAGGTGGCACTCTGTATAAAATTGTAAAAGCTGAATATTTTTCAATCCTGTACCCTGTATCCAATAGGTGTGCCAGTATCAAACTTCTGACTCACTTCCCGACTCATTTACCTAACCACGTTGGACAGAGATCCAGAAGGCGACAGTGGGCTTGCCGAGTCGTGCTACCTATATAACTGTCTGCATATGAATAGTTAAATTTATAAATGCATATAGAAGTGGCCAGACTCGACAGCTTATCCTTCACCTGCGTTGGAATTATACGCGTGGCGAATTTTTAGCACAGTGTTGCTGAAAAGAATGTTTTAGCTATTATTTTTCTGCACAGTTTGCAGGTATTTCGTACTCTCAGTTCTTCTAATGGAGACTTTTTGGGGTATCCGTTCTCGTATAAAAAGTTTTCTATTTTCCTTATTTCATCGGCTAGTGTCCGTTGTGCAGATTTTTCTAGCACAATACACCAGGGTACTGACAAGATTTCGTTTGTATACAAGTGGAACAAACGACATGAAATAGGTGTATTGGCCATCCCATGACTTCTTTCGAAAAATACCCCACTCAGTACTGTTATCTTGCCTTCTTGTTGGCAAGACATCAAGAAATAATAAGGTGATGAGGATCTAATTGAAAAGTAAATATTTCTTCGCTCAATCTTTCTGTTTTCCAAATAATAAGGTGTTGTCTATCTCCTTTTCATACGTGAACTCAGTTTTTGTGTGAGCCACAATGAATTTTTGGAGAACGACCTCGTCATCGACTTTACTACTATACAAGGTAAAAGTATCGTCCATGCATCCATATTAGAACGAGAGTTCATCGATTACGTTTTTTAGTGGACGATTCTCTAATTTTGCCAAAGACATATCGGCTAAGAGAGGACCTGGAGGGGAACCCATTGCTATGACCTTCATTTGACGGTAAAATTCGTTGTTAAACTGAAACTGTGCATTTATCGTACAACGGAGTAGCAGTTCCCGTAGCGTTTGAGGTGGCATACCTACGTTTTCCATAAAAGATTCATAGATTGAAGTCTACTGTCTCTAATAAAGCGACATTAGTGAACAGGAAGATGATATCCCTAGAGATCATTGTTTTATCATTGATCTTCTTATCTCTTACTTTCGCTATAAATTCAGACGTGTCCTTCAAACTAAACTTAGCCACTATTAGCTGCAGTGGCTTAAGTATGTCTGCCAGCCATCTTGCTATTTCATGAAATGGTTAGTTAAGCATATTTAATATTGGTCTCGTGTGCGTCGGTGGCACAGCGGTAGAATGGTCGCCAACCACGCATGTAGTCCGGGGTTCGATCTCCAGCCGACAAACTCCTTCAACTCACTAAGCTAGTAATAAGACTGGTAAAGAGAGAAGCCTCTAGCTTGAAGCCCTATGTTCCACTGGGAACGTTAGGGAATAAAAAAATATTGGTCTCATGTGCACGTTGGGTTTATGAATTCCAGGTAGCCCATACATTTTAGATGTATTTTTTCCTAAAGGCTTACCGCGTTCGAGAATTCGGGGGCGGGGTGGACATTATATATTTGGATGCTAGAGCTTTCAGTACCTTGGAAAATTTGTTTTCAACTTTCTGTGTATCGTCTTTACCTTAAGAAAGTTTTGAAATATTGTAGTGTCCTACAGAATTCTATTCATCTCATGAATGTAGTCAGCTTTCTCTAATAATGTGATCCCAACCCTCTTATACGGTCTAGTGATAAGAATGTTCTAGTTTGATCGGATTTTTCTCAGTACACCTTCTTGATTGATATAGGTAACAATGTTCAGAAATAGAGGCTTTTGGTTCTTCTAGCTGCAGTCGATTTGATGGGAGTAAGGTTTTAAAACTGAGATTCAGTTTCTAATCTTTTTGAAAGGTTTGTCACATCACAAAACTTTGGACCTAATGGTAGCATCTCAAGTTCTAGCTGACTGTGAGAAACACTGGAAAAATTCTGAACATACCTTCCGGATGTGTCGGAAATATACTATGTGGTGATTGTTTGTCCACTGTTTTCATTTAGACGGGCACTACGTTTTACCATAGACCATAGATCAGCTGGTAAACTGTCAGATGCAGTTTGACAGTGTGATAAATATTTATTCAGCTCAAGACATTTGCTTTCAATCGAGTCAGTCTGATTTAAGGCCAAGCGTTTCAGAGTCCTTGCATTCAGTCTTATTTGTGATCTCCACAGAGATTTACAATAGGATTTCGGATGATGATTTAATTCAAAGGATGATTTAATAACTCGAATAGACACATTGGCTTCAGCTAGCCTAGCGCCAAAGTTCAAGAATTCATTGAGCTCTTTCAACGTAGCGTAATACTTGCAGGTTTTCAATAACTTTAATATTCCCATGACGACAATTATAGAAATACAATGTTAACACTAGTAAAGTAGCTCATACCACTGATAAATATAGTCAGCAGTCAAACCTGGATGTTCATTTGCAACTTCCCAGAAGTTTGTATACACCACCCTAAATAAAGTCTCTAACTTGCTGACCTAAATTCGTGAGGCAAAATGGAATGATGAAGCTGTATATGGAAGTAATTTTTCGTTATTCACCTGAAGTAAAAACAAACCGCACAGAATATCCGACTGTCTGTATTCATCATAGATTCATTTAAGACAGACAGTCACAGAAATATTTCAATTGATTCGGTATTACTTCATAGATAGTATAAGTAAGTCATTATGTATTAACCTGCTACTAGTATCCTTACACCTATAGCTCTACATCAATCAACCGACTGAGTGTCTGGGTCGTAAAACATATCGAAATTATGTATAAAAGACACTGAATGGATGATATCTTGTATTACTTTTATTTATTTGTAGTGGTAGTGGGGGTGGTGGTTTATAAGATGCGCGTAAGGTATTATCTTAAAAAGTTTTCATTTCTTGTCTCACCTTGTCTACTGAACTCTTATATTCGTGTCACTTGATTCCATATGGTATAGAATGTGACACACACACACATACATAAAAGCATCAATAAAATACTAATGTTAATCTAACACTTCAACTTATTGCTTCCATCAAACTGTTTTGGATGAATAGTTGAAGTGATCTTGAAGCCAAACATAATTGTATTGTCACTATAACGGACAGGTTAAACTTTCAGTTGAAATTTAGGCAATCTTGAAGCTACACACTCATTATGTTGATGAATGATGAACACTGGCAAACAGTGGATAGACTGAACCCTTTAGGCGACTGGATCTCGAAATCTATGAATTCTTATGACAATTTTCAAGAAATTAAATCAATAATGTTTTGAGCATTAAATTAATTATAATGGCAATGGGGAAATGGATTTTGAAATTCTCCATTTTGCTGCTCTTTTGAAGTGCACAGATTATGAGTGTAAGACTCTCACAAAAAATCTTAAGCGTGGAAATATTTTGCTGAGGCGAAGAACTTATTGGTATGTGGAGACGGATGGATAATATTGCTTAACACTTGTATAATTCATGATCATTCGTGTAACAGCTTTTGAATTCCATCTTCTGTGTACTGAGTTGTTCGATTTCTTAAATTGAAAACAGTTTCCGCTTAGTTTATTCTCACTGAGACTGACTGTTATATAAGTAAGTAACCCAGGTTTAAGAAATTACGGTGAAAAGAAATATGGTACTGCAAAAACAAACTTGTCATGCTTTCGTTTTAGTAGGTTTGAATACGTATAACAAAGGTTGCGAATTACGATCTGAATTTCCTCATGGTAGTAGTTTTATATGATTTTATTATATGTGCTTTGAGGAATGGTGCAATCATATGAGATGTTACTTTTGACTACTTTAAAGGTGTTTTTATCAACGTTTTTACACAGCAGAAATATCTGTTTTAGCGTCTGCTGTACTATGTGCAAAAATGCCTACCGATAGACTCTATCCTCACCAAAAATTACAAAATGCATTAATCTGAAATTAACGCTGTATTTTCTTAAAAAGTTGGCTCATCAATAAATTAACTACAGAAAGATATTAGTGCTGAGTTGATTGTTCTTAAAGTGTGCTCACAGTGTTCTTGAAACCTTCCCACCATTATCTTTAAATGATACTATGACTACAGAACAGTTGAAATTAGTGATTATTAATAATATTGGTAATATTTGCCCTTTCCATTATGAAAAATGAATACAAAAAGGTTTAATCCAACAGTTCTTTTATTAGATGACATTCTGAGACCATACAATGAATGACATATGCACATATTGCATTTATTCAGCAACCGAAAGTGTCATCATATAAGGCATCTGTGGAATAACTCTATTTTCTCTTATGCTGATAAGATCAGAAGAAAGCTCCCATTGATAAAAATAAGTACAAAATCGGGCATAGCCAAATGACAATCAAAGCAATAAATGTTTACTAAGTTGAATGCTAAACTCATCGTATGAAAACAGCAGAATGATTTTAGAAAAAAAGTGAGCAGCTTTATAAAATTGCAAAAGATATTATATACAGAGTAGTAATATTGAATAGGTGGAATTAAAAATTTTGCAAAGGGAAAAAGCTGATTTAACAGATCATCAATTCCATTAATTCCTTGTTACAGCATCAATAAGTGGTGTTTTATTACCTATTGTACAAAGAAATATTCAATTTGTTCAAATATTTGCACCTCCTGATTCCCATCTCAAGTTGAAAATTATTATTTCAATTTCGTTTCCATGCTCATTTTTACACACTTGATATCCGTTCTAATCCTGTGTAATTTTGTTTCTAAGCCTCTCGTAAAAACCATATCTAGTTGGAAATAATTATCACCTTTTATTCGCCGTCGTAATTATGTAGAATCAAACAAGAATTGTCTCCATGTAAAATTATGTATTTAAATGCGATTGTACAGCTTTTGAAAATGAAATCGCCGAAAAGATATCTTTGCTGAACTTCGTGTTCTCTTCTTTCTAATGTCCATATGGGTGTTTTCCACGATCAAATATTCTTCTTGATGAATGCATGCAGCTTGTCATATGTACACAGTGAATAATTCCTTAGAAACGGGAATTGTTTAGAATAAAGATATATATCAGTGGATGGGATACAAACACAGTTAGCAGGATTTGAGATGCAAACTTTTTAATTCCACAATGAAAATTTCCTGTTAGTGTTGTAATTCTTATCCATATTAGTCTGAAAATTTGTCGAGCAGTTCTTTTGCATGTACGCGTCACTCAAGCATTTGTCACATAAGCATAGACATCGTTTGTTAGTGTAAATACTTACACAGACGTCTGTCATCAGAGTTTAGTATATGTCATTTTACTACTGAAATTTGTTTTCTTCCTTCACGTTCCCAGTGGAACATAGGGCTTCAAGCTAGAGGCTTGAAGTTTCTGTAGCAGTGTTTATTTTTACAGCATAGGGTCGCTAGCCTCATGCCCAACCTTCCCCCTTTACCAGTCTTATTACTGGCTTAGAGAGGTAAAGGAGTGCGTCGGCCGGGGATCGAACCCCGGACCATGTGCATGGTCGTCGAGCATCCTAACCACTGTGCCACCGATGCACGCTACTGAAATACAAGCCGTATATTTTGATACTATTACTCTAAATGAAAAAAAATAGCAGACTGAAGAGAAAAAAGAGCTTAGAATTAGGGTCTACCAATTTTAAAATAAATTGATTGTTTTATGAAAATTATTTAGTAGAGAGTACTGTTAGAGTTGTTCTCCAAACAATTCACCATCTTAATGTAAATGTACTTTAAATTCAGCTTGTCTAAAAAATAAACGAGTGAATATCAGACCACTTTGTTTTCTTCTAGAAATTCGTCCATAAGGTATGATAAACGCTGATATTTTCTTTCTAAACAAGCGCCTTAGTACCAACCAAGTTACTTTTATCAGTAAGTAGTTGCAAATTAAAATACACAATTATTTAATCTTTCAGTTGTCAACAGACAATTTACAAGTTATTAAGTTATTATATTGTCATTGTAGTGAAAACACTGGTTAAACACACTTTGCCAAGTGTATATGTACAATTGATAAATTTTACGATAACACAGGGTTTCCTAGGAATTCTAAATTTCGGATAATAATTACTATTATTATTATTATTCTTCGTAAAATGTGTTTACATAGAATGTAGAATTTTCAGCGTATTTCATTGCAAAGGATTTGCTCCTTTGTGCAGAATGTGTAGGTAGTATAGTAATAATAATAATGATAATAATCAAACTTGAGAGTAATCAAAATCCCTACTTACGAACACCTGAATATTAATCTGATGCTCACTCACTATTGGCTGAGAAGTCGCGATCAATTTGGATTACTGGGCCGGGTGTGAGAACAAACACTCGCCACCCTAGAAGTCATGAACTAACAGGAGTTAGAATTCGTCAGCCATTGGATTTCGTCCTAGTGACTGAATATTCAGCGAGCTCACCACAAAATCTGGAAGTCCTGAGTTCAATTCTCAATTAGATCTTGGGTGTGTAGTACTGAAGAGACCCAAGATAGGCCGAGACAGCTGCCCAGTACTCCATGCTAGTTTTCAGTGGTTATCTAACTGACATCGATCCGTGATCAAACTTGAAGTCAGTAAAATCCCTACACACTAACAATTTGAAATATAATCATCGACAGTATATTTTTTTTTGATTGACACTAGTCAGTAACTAGTGTAATGTGCCTAGTCCTATCTTCGTGCGATGAATTCTATCAGCAGTTTGCAATGTGGCCACCATGCTAGGTGGCTCGCCATTACGGTGCACTGTGAATTGTTGGTATTAGATGATTGGAGGCAATCGGCAGGAAGCCTTCGACCTAGGTTTCGTGCTAGTTGGCACTCATCAGCAAGGCGTATCTGCAACCTTGAAGGAACTGATGTCCCTTCTGAGATTCGAACCCGCGTCACCCAGTGCTGCATTCAGAGACGTTACCACTGAAGCTAGTAGGGTTCGAATCTCAGAAGGACATTAGTTCCTTCAAGGTTGCAGATACGCCTTGCTGATGAGTGCCAACTAGCGCGAAACTAGGTCCAAGGCTTCCTCCGATTGCTCCAACATCTAATACAGTATATTTTTATCTGAATCATGTTCCAATACTCTCCAAAGTGCCTTCTCTACTTCTTTCACAAAAGCCATAGAGGTGGATAGAAATTTATTTGAAAATTTGCATATCAGATGGATAAGAAACTTGGGTGGCCCGGTGATTTAGACAGATCGCCTAGAGCAGAAACAACATCCGAATTAGGATGATGTTTTATTTTCCTTATTTCTTCGTTTTCCGAAGTCTGCTCAAAAAAAGCGTTTCGATAGCAAGACGTTTAATTGTTGCAATTAATTTTATGGAAAATTATTAAGCTGACAGGGGAATAACTTCCCCCCTTGATATTCTCTGATTAACTTCTCTTGTCACCTACGAAATATCTGTCTGGATTCTCATGCATTCATTGATATTATAATCGCATAAATTAATCTTTTAATTAAAATGACAATGTTGACAAAATATGTGGAGAGACAGAAACCCGAGATGATATTTTCTATATGTATATCAACACTGAGGGATTTTCAGCCCACAGGAATATACAGAAATAATCCTCAGTGAATCACAGTGATTACGGTCCGATTTTCAGTCTTTTTCTAATAATTTCAGTTGTTGGATTCTCATCACGAACAAACATCAGTTATAAAGATCACTGAAAACCATTAGGAAGCAGTAGACGGATGTTTCGTTCCTCTGTGTGACTCCTCAGCACTGCGGACCCACAAAAACACCAGGATACGGATCCGGGCTCTTCAGGTTACAAGACCAACCTGGATGACTATTCAGCCACTTGGGCTGGAATTCAATGAACCCTGAATTCCAAATCTGCCAATTGGTGATGTAGTGTTGCCTTTACCAATGCCTTAGATGAGTATCTACTTAATCTTGAAATAGTAGATTCAACTGGTGACGACTTACCACTTTAGCTTCAGGAAATCTATCCATTAGCCATCAGCGAGTTGGTGATTGATATTCGGATTATGGGAATTTATGGGGATTTGGATTAATTTCAAAAGTTGGGTTTTCGTCACAAACTAAAATCATTTAGAAAGATCAGAGTAGCACTACATCATTAGTTGCAAGAGTTAAACTTCAGGAGTCTTTGAATTCCAGCCGAAGTGGGTGAACAGTTATTTTTTTTTTTTTTTTGATTTACAGCTTGATTTCCACACCGTATTTTCAGTACAAGTGTGGAACTTTCAGCATGGATATCGGTTGCCCAAATTCAGGCATACCATAGATATCGGGTGTGCGCCGGCAGGTAATCGAACCCCGGACCATGTGCATGGTCGGCGAGAGTCCTAACCACTGTGCCACCGACGCATATTCAGGTTGGCCTGGTAAACTGAAGATTTCGGATTCGAATCTTGGTGAGGCTGAATGATGAGGAGCTCTGAAACAGGACGAAACATCTAACCAGTGTCCCTTATTGGTTTTCAATAGTCTTCCTAACTGACCTTTGTTCGTGGCAAAAATTCAATAACAGAAATTAATCTGAAATCCCTAGAAATCTTAAAGTTTAATCAATAATGTCTTCAAAGTAGGTGGAAAACAACAATTTTTTACAAGTAATATTATAATTTATATTATTATTGTACTCTGTGGAAAATAAAAACTAATACTACTATATTTATTACTGAAGGTAGTAGTTTTTTCGGTATGAGTATGTAGGACTAGTAGAATATATGATTTAGGTTATTGTGTAATGAGAAATCTGAAACGATGTCTTGCTCACGGGGTATTTGAGGCTGACGCATTTTCATTTCAAGACTTCAGAAAGCGATGTACATCTGTTGAATTTATTCCAAGAGGTTGGCTTTACAAAGAAAAGTGTAGGGTTATATATGATATTATATATATATATATATCACTTTAAACGGTTTGAAAAAAATTTGAGCATTGGGTCATATTATGTTCCATATTATCAAAAGATTTTGTTTTACTGAATGAATGAAAAACAGAACGTTCTTGTTGTATTCACTGAAGTTTCGCCATTTTATCGCTAATAGTCTTATCAAATTTAGTATTATTAAACCAGAATATACAAAATCTCAGCTTATATATGTATATGTATATATTGTATATATGTAGCAACTTAATCTCCGTTCTTCATCATCAGGTAATTTTTATGTTGTCAATTTGATGACAAAACCATGTGTAGATTGTTGGATTTGTTAAGTGTGTAAAATTATAAAAAATGGGATGTGTTTACACATTGAAATTGCTTATCACATTTGTTATAGAATCGAGGACTTGATGAGATCAGTTGGAGAACCATTGGAAACCGTAGAAGTACTGAGGGGTTGTGTCATCCTGGTTAGGGACTCCTCAGCAGTACGCACCCAACAAGAGGGTTCAAAGCCACTACCTTCGGGTGTAGAAACGAGCTCGTACACCATTCAGCCACCGGGATCAGACTCAACGGTTCGTGAATTCCAAACTCTGCCAATCCGTGATATATATATATATATATTTTCAAGTATTGGTTTTGTAGGGATTTTGTTTGATTGCATGGAGGATTTCATCATGAGCTGACATCAGTTAGAGAACTACTGGGAAACCTGGGAGTACTGGACAGCCGTTTCGTCCTAGTTTGAGACTCTTCAGCAGTACGTGCAACCATCAGCCAGTGTCATAGGCAAGTAACTGTTCTCTTACCTGACTTGGTGGACCCCACTGGTTAGAAATCCTTAGTAGAACCCCAGGGAACTCCTTGTATTGGACTAATCGCTGGTGAGCACCAGATTAATTATCAAGTGGTGGTTTGCAGGGAGGGATTTGATTAGTTATAGGATTGATCATGCGCACACATCAGTCGTCTAGTAATCCCGGGTCATTCAATGGCTGTCTAATTGATGTCAGTTCGTGATCAATCCTGTTTCCAATAAAATCCCTGTAAGCGAACACTTTATATTATGCTTCTGTTGATTTTTTTACTTCATGGACTGTGGTGGGGATGGGGAAGTGTTGCATCCAGGAAGGCAAATTCTGTCTTGTTCCCTCATTGCTGTTCAGACAATTTGGATTCCATTTGATATGAAGTGATTCTGATACTAGACGTTTACTTTAAAACAACGCGACTTTTACTGATTGAGATTTTATTACATTTTTGAATTAATATCAAACATTCGAAATTCCTTAACAATCGAAACTGTTTAAACTATCAGAGAGTATTTCTAAAATATAAGCAATACCCACATATTTCAATTCTACATATTTCAGAGTATATTAATTGAGTTTCATGACAAATTTGGTTCAATATAAGCATTAGCATGGCAATATGAAGACAATTCTATCACGATACAGACTCACAAATTGAGAAAGGAAAGTGAAGGGGACTAGATTCATGAAATGCATAAATAATTGATCGCCCTACTTTAATAGCAATTATCCTAGATACCTGACTTTGTATACAATTAAACATTTCAGGAATGTATGCAATAAAATAGTGTTGTAGCCTACCACTCAGTAGACTACTAAGTGTTATCTGATGCAAACAAAATGGAGCGATAAGCCTGAAGGGTTTGAAGGGAAAAAACAGTGAAAAGATTAGATTATTTCGAAAAACCAGAAACTCATTTGGTAAGTATAAGTGATGTTAATGACAGTTCTACAAGTTTTGTAGGGTTAAAATCAATGATTCTCACTAGAAAAAGAGTATCTTACCTTTATCGTGGTTTGCGTAAGGCAACAGAGTTGGTGTATACATTGTTATGGTAATGACAAACGGTTATTCAGTTCAAAATCTGTTTATGTATTACATTATATCAATATTATTGTTTCCTTTAGTTCCTAGAGGAACATAGGGCTTCAGCTGCACGTCTCCATTGAGTTGGTTTCTTCGTCAACGTTCTCACCTGACTCCACGTCTTCCCACATGCTCTCATATCCTCATTGCATGACCTTCTCCCTGTCACCCTTGGACGAGTTCCGCTCGATCGATGGCCTGGCGTGTGATGTCACTTGATGGTTTTTTTCTGAGAGTATGACCAACCCACCTCCACTTCTTCCTGCAGATTTGTTGCATAGTTGCTTCCTACTGGGTTGTTTCTGTGCCAGAGATCCCTGCTGCTGATCTTTTCTTGCCGGCCATGCGATCTTGAGTGGTACTGAGCGAAGACAGTTGTTGATGAAGGTCTGTAGTTTGTTCGAACTACCTTTCGTGACGCAGTGCCAAGTCTCTGATCCATACAGTAAGTAGCACTGACTTCACATAAGAGTTGAAAATTCGGATCTTATTTTTCATTCTGAGTGCTGTTGACCTCCACACAGACTTGAGAGTAATGAACGTTTTCTGTGATTTCTGAAATTTTCCTTGACGATTTCAGTATCGTCGACATCAATGTTTGGCCTGACTGTATAACATGTAAAAGCCTCCAAGCTGGTCGAATAGATGCTCTACTCTATTCATTTCGTCTGATCTTGATTTCTCACGATGACTGTCCGACGCGTATCACATCACATTACAAGCACTTTATTTTATAGACACAACAAGATTGATAATCCTTCGGAATTAGGTCTTCTGTATGGAGAAGGTTACTTTGAGGCGTGTCTGGTGTTTTGAATCAAGCTCTGATGTTGTGTTCACTGAGTACTCTTCTGATATCCTCTTATCTGATCTATATGGAATGATGACTGTTGAGGTGCAAGTCTTCGGAATACGAAAAATTACCAAAGACCATAAATATTTGTGTGTCCATGTCCATATGACCATTGTTTGCTTTGTATTTTTTTCAAACAAAAATTTAGACTGAATATTGCAGGTTTTGAAGAGTGAAAAAAAAAATTTGAACAAAGCAATTACAAGACATGATGCAGAATAAAGAGGTTCCATTAATATATGTGTAAAACTTGTTCACCGTGGTAGTATATGATTCCATATTAGTTTGTTTATTAGATGCATGACACAGTAAGTGAAACAGTATGATTTACTGGCTGTCGAAGTTTTGAACACAATTTAATATTGTTCATAATCACATCATCAATTATAAGCACACGACTTCGAAACTTGAATTTCATAGTTTTCTTTGTTCTCTCCTATTTGTCGTCGTTGGGGTAGTAGAATTTTCCAGATGTCTGTTTTGACAGGTGTTGAATCATTCCTAATACACGTATTCTCTGTCAGTTGATTCGATAAACAAAGCTTCCGTTATCAATCCTGCTGTCTCCATCCTGTTCCATTAGATTTTGAAACTGTCATCTTATCCCATCCATCCTATTGTACGGTTGTGTGTAATTGCATGTAATGAGTGATATAGCTGAACTATTCTCCAGATTTCTTATCTTATTCGGGTCGACTAATCTAATGTATGGTAGGGTTTTGTGCTCCGCTATTCTGACTGACTGACTGACCTAGTTCTACTAGTCTGACCTACGCATTATTTGACCTGACGGTCCTTACAACGGGGTATTAGACAAACTAAACTGTTAGATGGTTTATTTAGCTCCACAGTATTGTTTAAGCGACAAGGATTGTATTTGAGTGAGTTTGTCCATATCAACGCCACTATTATTCCTGCCAACATTGTTAAGAATTCCCCGTAAGTTTTCTAAGGTTCTTAATTTGTATGGAAGTACTACCAATGATTTATATTCCTTATTGTTGGGGTTGTCTTGACGCTATGCAAGCTTCGCATGCATGTCATCCTTCATATCGCTAATATTGCTATTACCTCTGTCACTACTATTGTGTTGGTGTGATATAAACAGTGTGTGCCAACGGGATATTATTCTCACATATTCCCACAGTTCAATTCGGCATTAGCAACAGAATACAATATGTCTATTTGAACATTCTATTTCATGTCGTTTGATGTAAACCGAAATCTCACGCTCAGTGATTGGTTAAAGAATATAAACTGTACATATATAAACAGAGGTTTGACCAGTGAAAAATATATCTTTGCCTCCCTGTCTTGCCTTCTACCGTTACACCATTATCACTTATTTTACTTTTACATTTTCCTACATACATCCTGACTACTTTGTCAGGGTAACTATTTAGTTTCAAAGCTTCTCTTACGTGCCTCACTTCCTGTCTTAGATTTCCCTTGGTACTGTTTACTTTTTGTGCCCTACTATCACTTAAACATTTCACCGATCTATTTTGAATAAGGTGGGATGATCCGAAATCCAAATATCGGTTTGGATGTGTGGGTTTCCTGTAAACACTAGTGTTTAACTTCCTATCTTCTTTCCTTTTTACGCTACAATCTAACATTGGAAGTTCCTCTTCCTGACTTTCCAATACATAAGTGAATTAAATTGCCTCCACCTTTGAGTTAATGTGTTCGAAAAATCTATTTATATTCTGTGTTCTAAGTACAGTGAATGTGTGATCGTCACACCTCCACAATACTTTTGACGTGCGGTTGAACGTTTCAATCGCTATATTTTCCCACCTATCCATGAATATATCTGCTACAATCTGGGATATTGGTGACCCCATATCAACTCTTTCAGTTTGTTTGTATATTTTACCCTGGAATTTAAATGCTGTGGAAGTCAGGCATAGCTGCAATCCCAGAATTATGTCATGTAGTGGCAATTTCGTTCTAAGTTCTAGTTCTTTTCTTGGTCAAAAATGAGTTCGTTTTTGACTGCCTCTAAAGCCATATTTATGGGTATGCGTGTGTATAAACGACAATGTCAAAACTAACCATTTTTTCGTCACTATCTAATTCTAAATTATCTAATGTATGTTCTAGCTAGTTCATAATAACTTATTACTCTAGACTTTGAGTGGCTTCTGAACCGATTTAATACCGCAGCTAAATATTTGAACAATTCATATGTAGGTGAATTTCTATAATCAACTATATGTCCAACAGGGTATCCAGTAAATAGTAATTTTTTACTGTACGTGAAATGTTTAATAAACAAATTAATATGGAAGCTGATCCATTGTTTATTTCGTCAGTATCGTCTCAACCTCGTACAACATAAATAATGAAATTTAGTAGTTTTGTTATAGTTTCAATAGTCTATGGTAAATATAGAGCATTGATGAAAAACAATCATTGTGTGGTGGTGTGATACAGACAGTGTGTGCTAACGGAATATTATTCTCACATGTTCCCACAGTTCAATTCGACATTAACAACAGAATACGATATATCTATTTGAATATTCGATTGGATGTCAGAGACAGAACACATCAAGCTTCTAAAGTATAAAATCCAGCTGTGCTTATATGTCTGATGGGGTCGTAACTTCTCTAGGAATAAAAATATCTGGAGTATAAGTTTAGTGTGTTGGTTGATTATTTCTATTACTGAATTGCTTAAATGCTTAATGTTGTTTGTGAATATTTGCTGTATAAATTGCAATTAATTCTGCCAAATACTTATTCCTAAATTTAGCCCAATCTGTGTTGTTGGTTGATTTTCTGTGATTCGGTAGTTGCGAAATACTACTATTACATATAATTATAACATTTTTGCGTCTAGAGCAGGATTAAATAATCTTGAGAAGTTTCCTGTCAATGGATCGCCGCGAGGTATCACTGATTATCCTAAATGCTTTGACGCATGGTGCATTTCGAAGAATGTTCGTGATGACAAACTTTCAGCTCATTTTATTACTGCGATTGGCCTAGATGCGTACACTCTACTGAAAACTCTCGCATTTCCAGATAAACCGGTTTCTATGCCATATGATAAACTCTGTGGACTTCTAACGGACCACTTCCATGCTAACTCTTTTGAAACATGAGATAGGGATCAGTTCGACAAACTTGTTCATTCATTCTTCAGCTTCAGATACAAGCTTTAAAGTGCAACTTCAGAGATCAGCTCCATACTCAACTATGTGATTCTCTAATCGTTGCGATCAATATTCATAAGTTAGAGAAAGAGTTGCTTCAGATTCTTTGCTGCACCTTTAAACTGCTGTGGATTAATGTATTTCGAATGAAGATGTCAACAGTGAATACCTAGCCCTCACTACGTCGGTGTCTGATGTCATGCTGTTCAAAGTTGATAATTCACATGTTCATAAGAAGAAATCCAAACTGTCATCCATATGTAATAGAATGCAGGCAGAGAACAAAACATAAAACCATGTTTTTCATGTGGAAAAATTCATCTTCGAAGCACTTGCCGTTTTCGGGGTGCTAAGTACCATAAATGTGGTAAGATTGGGCACATAAAGTCTGTTTACCGGAGTTCAAATACTTATGCCACCCAGAATTCTTATGATTCTTCCAATTTGTCTGGTAAAATGCAGTCAATGTCTCTTTCAGCTTTTCACAATAATTAATCTCACCCAATGAAAACCTTGACTACAAGTTTAGGCAAGTCTAACTCCTTTGTAATTTCTAAAAAGGATTTACTATCGCTTTGTAAGCATGCCCAAGTAAACCCTACTAATAGCTAAATTGCAAGCATTATTGATCGTAAACTGTTTCTTATTGTTACTGCTAACATTACTTTAAAATCAAACAGTGGTAGTTTTGTGAATATCCCCTTTCTTGTTAATGAATACGGTCCATCTATATTGGGATTAAAAGCTCTTAGATTGTTGAATGTCTAAATATCGCTTTGCACCGATTTGTTTGATGAATCTTCGCTCAGGGAATTAGTTTTCCAATGACCAATGCGTGTAGGTAGCATGAAATGGAGGGTGGTCGATCCTGTCTTTCTAAAGAGCTTTGTAGGATGCAGTTAAGAAATAGTTGGAAAATATTAGTTGAGTAGGCCATACTGATACCAGTTTCCTAATAGAAAACCTTTCTTAAGACCTTTCTCATTGGAAGATAGGCCTGTTCTGACTACAGATGCTTCTCCCCTGGGTATAGCTGCAGTTCTTCAGCAAAATCGGCAACCTGTTATTTGTATTTCACGATGTATAAGTAAGCGTGAACAAAGGTACTCACAAAATCAGAAACAGGCTCTAGCAGCTGCATGGACAATAAGACGCTTGCACAAGTATCTCTTTGGTACTAAGTTTCACATAGTTACTGATCATCATGCTCTGACATTCATTTACAATCCAGAAAATTCTTTGAATTAACTATCTGCTGCTATGGTTCAAAGATGGAATTTAGAACTAAGTGCATATGATTACACTATTGAACACAGATTGGCTGAGGACACACCTCATGCAGACTTCCTATCTCGTTATTCATTATTTGGAAATTCTCCCAACAACACTGATTGTTTGTTAGTTCAGCCATTACCTGTGGATAGAGTTCGACTTATACACGATACTCAGAGATATTACGCGAGCATTATAAATGCAGCACGAAGAGGTTGGAATATTCAGTGTAAGCGAAGATTTCCGGACTTTTATAAGCGAAGAGATGAGATTTCAGTCCATCTTGAAGGATTTCTATGTCTGAATGACAGAATTATTATTCCTCCGATATTAAGATCTGCGATTTTGGATGATCTTCATTCTGCTCATCTGGGAGCTGATAAGATGAAATCATTAGCACGCCTAACATGCTGGTGGCCGGAAATTGATGCTGACATTAACAGCCGTTTGCATCAAATGTGCTATGGGAAGTCATTGTGAAAAGCATGGCCTGAGTCTTGTGAGATTTGGCAGTGTATTCATGCGGATTACTCTGGTCGGTTCTTAAATCCATACAATGCTTTAGTTATTATGGATTCTTATTCTAGATGGCCAGAATTCATAATTACAGATAGTCCCAACTCGAAATTATTTTATTTTGATTATAGCTTGATTCCACACCGTATTTTTGGTACAAGTATGGAATTTTCAGCATGTGATATTGGTAGCCCAAATTTTGCAGGCCGACCATTTGATATCAGGTGTGCGTCGGCAGTTGATCAAACCCCGGACCATGTTCATGGTCGGCGAGAGTCCTAACCGCTGTGCCACCAACACACAGAGCTTTGAGGAAGATTGTTTATATAGAAAAAATCCCCATTTAGACATTTACAAAACAGAAAGATTGAGCATCAATACACATTTAAAAGGTAGAAATGGTTAGAATAAATTAATTTTACAAGGATAACACGTAATTAAAGATGAAGTGGTCAAAATAAAAATAAAATAATTTAGACAATAATAATTTTTATAAACCTTTAAAATTATAAAAATTATTATTGTCTAAATTATTTTATTTTTATTTTGACCACTTCATCTTTAATTACGTGTTATCCTTGTAAAATTAATTTATTCTAACCATTTCTACCTTTTAAATGTGTATTGAAGATTGTTTAGCTGAGAACGAATTCCAGATGTTTTAGTTCCTGATAATGATACTCATTTCGTATCTACGGTGGAAATGAAGTTCTATTTAAATTGAACCAACTGATATAATTGAAGCTGTTTTAATATCTTTGTTTTCTCATAAACAGTAGCTGCTATGGTTACTGAAATTATCTGTATACTTAAAAAATGAATACAATAACCACTGTTAGGACTTAAATTAACTGATGAGTGGTTATTTTTCTCACTTGGTTTCTTGCAGGCAGTTGTATGATTGCTCAAAAAACATTTAAATGTTTGGATCCTTGAACAGTTCACCTTTTTGGCTACAAATGCATTCAGATTCTGACTTATCCAATAACTATTCTTTGCAAAGATAACTGCTTTTTTTCTGGAGATACTCTTATTTGTTTTCTAATGAGTCGTACCAATCAGAAATGTTTGTAAGTAAGACCGAACATTTCAGAGAAGAGTCTCTTTTCAGTGAATTCATTCACCTAACCATATAATCGCATATAATACATATATAATTATTTGTGTGTGTGCGTTCACTTCGGTATGCTATTCATCAGAACATTTCAAAACAGTCACTCAGTATATCAGGAAAGTTCATTCATAGTTATCGAAAAGGTCAAAAGAAGTCTACCAACAATGGTATACTTATGTGTACTCTGCATTTCCGAGGCCTTACCGATTTGAATGAAAAACCCTGATTTGTATACCCAGAAAAAATTTTTCCATCCCCTCCTTCTACATTATAATAAAGGTTTTTGTATTTTACGAGTTGATCACGGACTGATATCAGTTAGAGAACCATTGAAAACCAGGGAGTACTGGACAGCTGCTGTTTCATCCTTGTTTGGGAATCATCGGCAGTACGCACCCACTGGGATTCGAACCAAGGACCTTCCGGTTACAAGGCAAGCTCGTATACCATTCAGCCACTGGGACCCGATTAAATGGCTCATGAATTCTAACTTCTACCAATTCGTGATTTTAGCGCGACCCCAACCATTGTCGTTGGTGGGACATCCATCCACACACGTGACTTCTAATTGGACCTCACTGGTCACGACTTCTCACTAGAACTCCAGGAAGCTCCAACCTGTAGCAAGTCACTAGCGAGCATCAGAATAATTTTCTATAGTTTGGTTGGGGTCGCGCTAAAATCACGAATTGGTAGAAGTTAGAATTCATGAGCCATTGAATCGGGTCCCAGTGGCTGAATGGTATACCAGCTTGCCTTGTAACCGGAAGGTCCTGGGTTCGAATCCCAGCGGGTGCGTACTGCCGATGATTCCCAAACAAGGATGAAACAGCAGCTGTCCAGTACTCCCTGGTTTTCAATGGTTCTCTAATTGATATCAGTCCGTGATCAACACGTAAAACATAACTAATCCTTACAAACCAAACTATAGAAAAGTTTTTGTATTTCCCGATGAATGAAAAACAAAACGATATTGTTTTTACAGACGTTTCCTTATTTAATGCTAATAGCTTTATCAAAGTATTATTAAACGGGAATTTAAAAAATCTCAGAGTATATATAACAAAGAGTTAAGAGGTGAGAAAATAGACTTTGGTCAAGTTAAAAGGACATATTGAAAGTCAAAATAACAATGAAGATCACTAAACCAAATAACAAAGGTAATAGTACATCTGTTATGGTGTCAACTCAAGCTAACAATAATACTGAATTAAATCTAACTTATTCTAAAATAATTCTTATATTCTATAGTGAGTAAATTCTGATTCTGTTCTGAAATGGGTTATTTAATGGCACAGACTAGAACTCAGTACTGGTTTTCAGCATGACTGGCACTAATTCAGCAGTCTGTTCTTTTTCTAAGCATTTTCGGCAGTATATCAGAACCTACTGGGTTTGCTTATCAGTGTTGTTCCAGCCCTCTCAGCTCATATTCAGCACTGACTAGCATTGCTATAGAGCGAAACGATCGCTACTAATTATGGTCGCCTGTGTCCTATTCTAACGCAATTTATTTAATTTGCAGAAAGAAATCAATTTTTATAATTGAGGGAATTTTGTATTTACAAACTGTAGTACAATGTCACTGCAAATCCGTCAAGTTAGGTCCACTGGTAACATCCTGTAAATAAGCAAAATAAAATATTAGTTGATGAAAAATTGCGCTCATCACATTCTCAGCATTTACATTTAGAAAAGTTTACTTACATAACTGTGACTGTTATGTCCCCTGCTATCTTTTCCATTTGCCTAGAAATAAAAACATCTTGAATAAACGTTGACTTATAAAAGTAAGCAGGCTTTTCGCAATATTACCTGAATTCCTTTCTTCTGCTTACGCCTTTGGACACAATCTTTCAAATTATGGAAGTACGATTTCGTGGCCTTATCCATTATGTCACCAACCTCTCTGGACGTCATTAGTTAGCCGGAGAACTGCGCCATAATCACAGCTACAGAAATAAGTACTTCATTAATGAACCTTAAATCTCATTATTTTATAAAAGGCATAAGGCGCAATGCTGGACTTTGTCAAAGTCCCCAGGAATGTAAACTTCAAACCCACTTCAGGTTTTAGAACATTGTGCATCATGACCTTAAGTGGTAACTTTGGATCACTCTGAAGGCAGCTAACCATCTTAGCAGTCTACAAGAAATAAGAATTAAATATGTCAACTCACATATTGCTGTTTGTACTTTTCGTCTCTTAAAGATGCTTCCAGCATCTCTAAGTGGTCTTCATTCTTATTTGTGGAATCAGTGGCATCTTCGTTAGACGGCAATCTAAAGCACGAATAAGAATTGTAACAATTATTCCTACCGGTCAGACACAGTTGTCTTTTTGCCAACAGGAGATGAAGAATGGAATTTGGGAGCATTCGAAGTACTGAAAATGGCTTTCAATTAGGTTAATACCTTGGAATTGGGGCTACAAAGTCATCAAATATATTATAATCTGAATATTGTGGTCTGATGCAACCAACTTCACTGGCGGCTACATCAATATCCATGGAGTTGTAAAGGAAATCCTTCTCATTTTTCTTGGCATCCCTGAAAAATATGTTAGACAGAAAACGGTACCTACCTTTTCGGTCTCCTACTAGGCATTGGCAACGTGTCACCGTCCGTGTCTATCTTCTTGGTGCCTTGACCATGGCTTCTCAAAAGCTCTATACTCTTTTGACAACCCTCATACGTGTCTAGAAGGGTGATAATGAAATATTCCAACTTACCAAATTCCTGCAGTTAACAGAATTCAAACACTGACCATCTGTCCTCGGTAAACACAGCCTCTAGATGATTTGCAGTGCTGCTGTACGCACATAAACCACTTCACACAACCCAAATGTTTGGGATAGAGACTAAACTGTCATTAAGCTGTAACCAAAAATAAAAAAAATAAATAAAATCTTCTAGCGAACGGACGACGAGAAATCTGATTGATGTAGAATTCTGCAAAAGGATATGTAATGAAGTGGAAATACGGCTGTTACTTTATTATGTATCAGGTTGCTTAAAATCAATAACAGCATGGATTTACCTATATCTCAAAAACGCGGAATAAACTGTCAAATGAACTTCAGTTTCACCAACAACATTAGCCAGTTAGAGGTAGATGTTCGGACTTGACATCAAATAGATGTTACAAAAAAACTTAGAGGAATTATATTTCAACAGTTCAAGCAACAAATTACTGCACAGTACGTTCAATTAAAAGTATGAAGCAGGGGGATGACTACTTCGTCATTAGGTGTTGGAACAGTCATGCACTTGTAGACAATATTCACATAGGATATCCAGTGTGTTTCATGACTGAATTTTGAACATCTAAATATTTTTAAATTCCTTGATTTAAATGGTGTAGTAAAATCATCACTAAAATCGCAGTAGGGTCGAAAGCGTATCCTGTCTTCACTTTCCATCTCAACTATATTTCCTGGTTTACCTAAGGCTAAGATTACATTGTCCGGAGAATAAGATGTGAATATGGTATTCAGATACGTAAGCTTTCCATTGCTGAATTCAACGCACTTAGTACCAGCTTCTTTAGGTACATTCTTCACACCTGTACGTTTCATTAAGTACACGTGTTGACTCCGCTATCCAATTCCTAGAGAGCCAGGACTCATTGCAGCACTCCCACCTCAAGGAAAATTGAAGAAAAATATCTCATGGACGTCTTCCAAAAGAATGGATATCCAAGGAATTTCATCAAAAGACATATACCCCCAAGCCAACCTATCAAACCAAAAGCCCCCATGGAAAGCACAAAGAAAATCGCCTTACCATATATAAAAGGCATCTCAGAAATCACTACAAGACTCTTCAAAACTTTAGGAATTGACGTCGTACACAAACCAACAAAGTCACTCCACTCAATTCTATGTCAACCAAAAGACTCAACAGCGAAGGAAGATAAAACCAACATCATCTACAAAATAGATTGTATCAACTGCGAAAAACACTACATTGGCCAAAGTGGACGTCCTCTTCGTCTTCGTATCCACGAACATAAGCTAGCTGGCAAAAGACATGATATCTACTCCCTCATATCACTACATACAGACAACCACGGGCATCAATTCGACTGGGACAACGTTCAAATATTAGACAAAGGGAACTGCAAAAATGCCAGAGAATTCCTAGAGGCCTGGTATTCAAATGAATCAGCAATCAATAAACACATAGAGATTGACAAAATATACCAATCCATACGAAGAAATTCACACACAAAGGGTCAAAGTTCAAGTCAAAGAAACAATGACTGACAATACAAGTAACCTAGAAGGTGTGAAAACAAACAAAAACAACCAATCACGTCCAAGGTTGCCAGGAGAGATGATTAATAAACTCGTGGAGAAATCTAAAAGCTCACTTCAAATTGAAGTATGCGCTGAAGATGTCACCCAGTAGGGTGATGAAAGCTTCGCAAATTAACTCTCCAGCTCAGAGAACCCAACCACATCAAAAAATTGTCAAAATCAATTTTGTGGCCTGATTCTATAGCGTGTAGATGACTATGGCTGATGATTTTTCAAGTTTTTCTAGTTCAACCGGATTTCTCGGTGGTAGGTGTTCATTTCTTCTGATTTTGATTTCTCGAGATGTTTTTCCAATGTATATCGCATCACATTCCAAGCATTTTATTTTATAGACACAATTAGATAGAGAATCTTTAGGGATTTGGTCTTTTATATGGACAAGGTTGTTTCGTAGTGTGTCTGATGTTTTGAAGAAAACTCTAATGTCGAGCTGATTGAATACTCTTCTGATATCATCTGACGTCCCTGCTCTATATGGAATGAAAACTGTTGAGATCCATGTTTTCGGGATGCGTTTTCGGCCATACTTATTGTCTGTGTTGATTTTGTTGATGAAGTTCCTTGGGTAGTTGTTTAGCTGAAGAGTTTCAGTAATGTTTGATATTTCTTCTTTTTCTTTCTCGTCGGTTATCAGAGAGTGTGCTCGTCTAAGAAGACTTGAAACAACTGAAATCTTTGCGCTGTTGGGGTGTGATGACCTGACGCAATTCCATCTTCAACTGTTCTGTATATTTTTTAGTTATCAATACTATTTTTTTCATTTGTCATATTGTGACGTGTGTTACTGATAAGATTTATCAGTAGCATATATGTAAAGAGACATTCATCGCCATAAATACATCGAAGATCAGGGAGGTACATTTGATTTCAGAGTAAGCAAATGCTACGGCGTTGCGACAAAACATGGGAGACGTGAACGGAACACAAAGAAACACAATATGAAGGAAGGCCAGAAGCAGCAAAACACGGAAAATCGGTGCAAATGGTGACTTGTAGATAAGGTGGACATAACTTGGCTACACAGAGATACGAAATTACAAATGAACATTCCTTACCAAATCTTTCGTCTTCTACCATTACAATTGGTATCGCTGCTTCCAGACAGTGAAGATCCCATGGCCAGCTGCTTTTGAGAAAGACGATATCAGGAGCTTCTTGTGGGACTTTAGGATCGTCGCTGAGTTGGTGGGCGTCAAGGATGCGACTGAGAGGGCGGTTGTGCTGGGGACACTGCTGAGAGGTAAAGCAAAGGTGGCGTATGACAGTGTGGAGGGGTCAGGTGAGACGGAAACCTGGAAGGTACTGGATAAATTAGACGTGGTAGAGTTCGGCAACCTGACGAACAGGTAATGTAGCGATTTCATGCCGCGAAGCTGACGAATCTACTAATTCCTGCACTCCTCACATTGGATGAAGAGTCGGAGTCACAGCTATTGGCGTCCTAGTTCATTGAGAGTGTCCTAGACCACATTTTTCGGCAACTTTAACTGGTTAATACTGCACAACCTATGGACATCAGTGAGCTAGCGAGGGTGACCAGATAGCTGTTGAGCACAATGGTAGCAACAGTAGACTCTCCGAAATTGAACGAATAGGAACAGAAGGATGCAGATTTGCAGCGTGAAATAGCGGCACTACGAACGAGTGCCCGGAAATACCGATGCTTTGAATGTGGACACTGGAGAAGTCACTGCCCAGAAAGAAGAAGAAGAAAAGATTTCAGACAGTATAATGTGTGTTCCCTCTCTTCTATCAAACTAGAATTAGTTGGAGTTATTGAGAGGGACAGTGTATTCTAAGTTGTGAGTGAATGGCCGAAAAGCAGTATGTTTAATAGATACAGTGGCGGCATTCTCACCAATAGATAGGAATCTATGTCAAAGAGTCAGACTGTGTGACAGTTCAAACGGTAGGTGGGCACGTGTTAACCATCACTGGCATGTCAAACTGAAGTGTTCTTATTGGCTACTGCAAAGTAACGTTCCTGTTCATTGTGGTGTCCGAGTTACGGCGAACAATACTTGGAGCTGATTTTCTGCGAGAGGTCGGTGCGGTAATTTGCACGAAGGAGAGGGCAGTGATTATGAAGTACTGATCTATCAGCATATATGAGACAAGCGAGATATCAGGCGTTAAGTCATCGAAAGCACAGAATATGACAGTGTTAGTTAAAGAATATGAACATCTGTTCACTGGAGATGGGAACCTCTAAGGCTATTGTGATTAGGTGAGGCATGCAATCCCGAAAAGCGGTCGCAAAATGGCACCATTCACACCACGAAGAGTCCCATGTCATTTAGAAGGCGAAGTCAAGCGACAAGTGAAGAAGATGTTACAGGATGATACTAATGAAGAAGCCGCAGTCTGTATAACTTCAGTTCTATTGATGGAGAAACCAAATGGGAAGTATAGAATCTGCGCCGATTTCTGACAGCTAAACAGCATGACAGAGCTGAGAGAGTGTGACATGCCAATTGTGGTGGAGATCCTGGATCATCTACAACGCGTGAAGTTGTTTACAGTGCTCGGCCTCCGGTCATCATATTGGCAGATACCGATAAAACAGAGTGACAGAAATAAGACGGAGTCCATCGTGGGACAGAAGCAGTAACGCTTTAGGCGCATGCCATTTGGACTAACAGGCGCACCGTTTACCTTCAGACGACTGATGACGCTGTTACTTAGCAAACTGAAGAATGTGGAAGTGTGCGGTGATGATCTCGTCATCTACAGTCAAAACGAAAGCTACCATGTGAATCATGTCGAAGCCGTGTTAAAACGCATTGAAGAGTGTGGACTGCACATCAACAAAACAAAATCTCAGAGAGCCAAACAGATTGTTATGCTGTTGGGTCATAAAGTTGACAGCGGTTAGCTAAGACCGCTACCGGAGAAAATCTTATCGCTAAAAACCACTATTCCCCCGAATTCCAAGAGGAAGCTAAGGCAGTTCCCGGATAGAGTAGCGTCTTATAGTCGATTTGTGAAAACCTTTAACGAGATAACAGCTCCCCTTCGTACAGGCTATTAGGTGAGTCGAAGTTTGTTTGTTCGGGAAATTCCCAGAAGATATTCGACTGTATTAAACGGCTTCTACACCACCAAAAAATGACTCTAAAACTGCCTGTACCCAGAAAACAGTTCACAGTGTGCACAGATGCGAGTGACTATGGCATTGGTTCAGTACTTAGACAGGGTGAAGGAGTTGTTGAATACGCCAGTCATGTTTTCACACACACACAGAACAGAAGTATTCAACGACAGAAAAAGGATATTTGGCAACAGTATGGGCGATAGACAAATGGAGACCGCATTTACTTGGCCAACGGTTCAACATCGAAACTGATCACAAGCTGCCGCTGTCTCTGAGGACGGCGAGGGACCCACGTTGGAAATTGTTTCGGTGGATGTTGCGCCTGCAGGAGCATGACTTCACGATCTCACACGTCCCTGGCAAAGAAACGTTTTTAGCAGACTTTTATCTACACAGCAAGTGAACGTGTAGTGAAGCCTACTAGATTTATCTAAACCGGAAGATGAAGCTGAGTTACCGGAGACTTTTTTACAGAGTGAATTCATTGGAACAGTCAGATATCCGACCCTACCCTGAATATAGTCATACAGGTGATCACTAACGGAACAGAAGTGAATCAACCTACGGCGAGTAAGGAGCTGACTACGCTACTTAGACGGAAAGATCGATTATGAGTGAATGCCTACGGAACTCTGACTTGGCGACAGAACGATGGTTGGAGGTATTACCTCAGTATCTACGATATGAGATGATACAAGAATGTCACCAGTTAGTGTATACAGGAGTAGCCAGAACAACCGACCTCTTGAGATGAAGCATGTACTTGCCATGTATAAGAGAAGATGTGGCAAAATATGTACTGGGACGTCAGCAGGTGACTTGTGATCCGTAGATGCGATGGGTCCGTTTCCGCAGACATTCAGTGGCGATCAGTACCTTTTGGTGATGATGGAACACTCTACACTATGGGTGGACGCCGTCGCGATCCCTGGTCAATACGCGAGAACCGTGACTGACGCAGTAGTTCGACACATCATTGCAGACCATGGTGTACCAAAGACGATATTGACAGATCAAGGCCTTTGTTATGAAAGCGAAGAATTCACTCCCCGTTTGCAACGGTTGGGTATCAAGAAGATCAGAACAACACCATATCATCTCCAAATGAATGGTCTAATAGAGAGAAATAACCGTACACTGAAGGAGTGGTTGGCTTCGAAGGGAGGTAACTGGGAGACAGAGCTTCCATTGATTCTGTTAGCACATTGTGAGTCCACCCAGTAAACAACAAAGTAACCACCGTTTCAGTTGATGTATGGAAGGGAACTACGACTACCAATACACAACACAACCTAGCCCCTCCATCAGGAGTGGAATATGAAGAGGCTGCGAACGGAACGGAAAGACGCCATCAGGAATGCGAAGCGCAAACAGAAGGAAGACGCCATGAAATCAGAACAGGGAGAGGATGGGATGCATAACCTTTGAGATAGGTGATCAAGTAAAATGTAGGGAAAGAAATGACGCGGTTAGATATGGGCCAGGTTCACAGAAAGTCCTCCCGAAGTGGGAAGAGCCATACACTGTCAGCGAGAGACTTGGACCCGTTTGTACCATTGAAAGAGGAAATAGGCAGTAACGGGTTTATATCAGTCAACTGCAGAAATGAATTCAGTGGGATAAGGAAGCCAGGATCAAGGTACAACAGGAACGGCTAGAACCAAGAAGGTCGGAAAGTCTCAGTTTGAAACTATTTGATGGGGGGACGAGTGTGGCGTGTGCTACTGATACAATTAATGAGTATGATAGTCACTAACATCATTTTCTTAACTAAGCTTGTCTTCAATCTCTTTACCTTCATACTTCTCCCTGTGCTGTTTGACATTAACATCTGATTTTTCTGAAAATGTTTCACATTTTTAAACCATTGTCCTAACTTACTTAACTTCACCCCCCTAGTAACAATTTAATTATTTACCACAATGTTTTGAAATATTTTGATGACGTAAACAGTACTCCGAGCCAGTCTTTATTCTTGCATTGTGTACAGACACATAAAATATAAATTATATATAACTGCGATTGTACTCTTAAGTGTATGAATTCGTTGAAAAGAGATTCTTCGTCGAAGTGTTTGGTTTTATTTCCATGTCTGGATGGGTAGGTATTTTTTGAGAAATGTTTGTCACATGGAACACTTTTTTCACATTATACATGGTTTTCCTTTAAACGATTAAACGTCTGTTCGGACAAAAAACAGATTTATCTGCGTTCAGACGTCGGCAGTAGTTAATACTGATTTGAAGTCTCTTTTGAAACAGGCATAAAATGGACACACACAAAAAACTTGGAGGATCTGGACTTCGCCGATGATATATGTCTGATTTCCCACAAACTGGAAGATATGCAAACGAAAAGCAACAAGTTAGCAGAAGAAGCATCAAAGATAGGACTTCAGGTGAACATAGAGAAAACAGAGGTGATGAAGATTCCTGACCAACAGTAACAGTAGGAACAACAGACAACAATCAGCATAAGTGGGAGAAATCTGAAAGAAGCAACCTCGTTTACCTACCCACCTACCTGGGAAGCATCGTTTCAACTACAGGCCGGCGGAACTGACGAGGATATCAAAGCAGAGATCGGAAAAGCAAGACAAGCTTTCACTACTCTCAAGTCTGTGTGGAGGTCAACAACACTCAGCATCAAAAATAAGATCCGGATTTTCAACTCCAATGTGAAGTCAGTACTACTATACGGATCAGAGACTTGCACAGCGCGTCATAAAGAGCATCTCAAACAAACTACAGACCTTCATTAACAGTTGTCTTCGCTCAATACCACTCAAGATCAGATGGCCAACCAGAAAAGATCAGCAACAGAGTTGGATCTCTGGGAGCGAACCAACCCAGCAGGAACCGATTGTGAAAGAAATAGGCAGGAAGAAATGGAGATGGATTGGCTATACTCTGAGGAAACCATCAAGTGACATCACTAGACAAGCCATTGCTTGAGTGGAACCCGAAAGGGAAGCGGCGAGTTGGTCGTCAGTGCAAGGGATGACTTGGAGGAGGTCATGTGAAGAGGAGATGAAAACGTGTGGGCAGACATGGAGCCAGGTGAAGACTCTAGCAGAGAACAGAACGCAATGGAGACGCACGGCTGAAGCCCTATGTTCCTGTAGGAATTAAAGGATACAATAATAATAATGATAATAATAATAATAATAATAATAATGAAGTCTCTTTTGTTAATCTTAGGACAAATTACATTTACAACCATATGTCAGTTGCTCTGGAAATCGGACCATAACTTCTCAACTATTTAGATTGTGGCGACACAGTTATTTTTATGTATAATAATAATAATAATAACAATAATATCTTTACTATACACAATAAGTTCACACAATATGAACAATTTTCAGCGTAGTTTATTGCACAATATTTACTCTTCATCCAGGAGTTTCAAGTAAAACAGCCCTTTTCCAGTATATCATGTTACGCAGTGATGTTAGACCTGAAGAATAAAATATTCCGCTATGGTATTTTTCTTTGGTTCCACAAGAATGCTCAACGATAGGCTACAAGGCAATTAAAAATGTACACGAGTACATTTGCAGACCCACAGATATATAACTGGATGATTATAACAGCAAGAATTCAAGAAAATAAGATGGATTGTGTCTGATGAAAATTCAGAGAGCCCAGAGATTCAAGTAGGCCACCAATGATGTGATGTGATTAAAAAAAAATGCCATCCATTTTTATGAAGAGTAGATCTCCGGACTTACTAGTGACTTTTTTTATGCAAAGAACAGTTCTCACTTAGCTGTAACTCTCATTGAATCAAACAAATAAGGAAGGTGAAAATTTGGATTGATTAAAATCTTGATTAGTACTTCTCAATCTGCTATTGAACTTTCGATTAACAAGTGGGAAACTACTTCCTGACATTTCGATATTTCGTGTTGTTCAAATTGGCAAACTTATATAAGTTAACACCTCCGTTGAATCATAATATAAATGCCTCAACTAATCCATTTGAGAAAAATGAACACTATGAAGGTATAAAGAAGTTGTCCATATAACCGTTGTACACTGTGAAAGATATTTTGTCCGGTAAATTGAAGCCAGATTCTGAGATTATAAAATGATGCGTATTCAAAAAGGATTGATTTTTATTACCAGTGGATGTGTGATTTGCATAATTGCTTTCTGGGCGGCCTACAATAAACCTGATTACTACAGTCCTATGCTGTATCATATCTGTGGAAGAGAATATTTTCAGCAATGTATCAGGTCAAAAACTTCATGGATTAGATGTATCGAGTACCTGGATATGATGAGTAGTGAAATGAAAGCATCCAGCTACAAGTATTCATCTGGTTGGCCGCCATATTCTCTTTTAAATCTTATAGACAGACGTTTACCAGCCTTTAGTCTTGCATTACAATATATTCCATTGGTTAAAAATGCAAACAATTCTACAGATGAAGTGTTAACTTATGGTACGTGGGACAACTATGAACTGAATGACACTGATTATTCAGTTTATCCACAAAATCTAAACTTTTCCAAACTTATTTCTTCCATTGAGGATGGCATTCCTATTCAAACGGTAAGTTGGCACATTCTACATACTGGTCACCTTGTTTGTAAATGCGTGGGTCAATTTATGTACTTCTGGTTTCAATTTAAAAAAAAAACAGCCATTGCCGTTAATCACTGTCAATTAATCATTTTGATACACCCTACTAGAAACTGTTTGACAGAATTGACTAGGGTTTGAAAAGGTTTGAAGGACTGTCGCTTATTGATGATCAGAAGTATGTTAAAACTGTATTATATTTCATTTTAATATATATTGTAAGCAGCTAAAGAGAAGTGAAATGCTGCATTCATACTACTCTGCTCCAATGCTTATGCTTTTGGTTTGCAACTTTATAAAACGGAGTTTGTTCGAGAAATTGATCAGGATCATAGACTGAATGACGTATTTTCAAGTATTGGTTTGGTAGGGATTTTGTTTAATTGCATGGAGGATTTCATCATGAGCTGACATCAGTTAGAGAACTAGGACGAAACAGTTGTCCAGTGCTCCCAGGTGTTCCAGTGGTTCTCTAACTCATGATGAAATCCTCCATACAATTAAACAAAATCCCTACCAAACCAATACTTGAAAATTAACCTGATGCTCACTAGTGACTGGCCCTATTCAGGCAGTTAACCTGGGGTTCTAGTGGGAAGCCGTGACCAGTAGGGTACAGCAGGTTGAAGATGAGGCAGTAACTGATCTAAGAAGACATTGCGGAATGGTCGCGCTATGTCGTGAATTGGCAGAAGTTAGAATTCATGGACCATTGGGTCGAGTCCCAGTGGCTCAATGGTCTACGAGCTCGCCTTGTAACCAGAAGGTCCTGGGTTCGAATCCCGGTGGGTGCGTACTGATGATGAGTCCCAAACTAGGACGAAACAGCTGTCCAGTACTCCCAGGTTTTCCAGTGGTTCTCTAACTGATGTCAGCTCATGATGAAATCCTCCATGCAATGAATGACGTATCACTAGGTTTTTAACTCTTTGACTTACTACAATATATCTCATTGCGATCTACTAGTGGATGCTTCCTAATGAAAACTGAGTACAGACGTTTCCTGTGGCCTATTTTATCGGCAATGAATTTTCAAAGTATTTTAGGTTATTACTAATATTTGATGTATTTAGTGGTAGATAGCAGTGAAAACCACTAGTGCACATCTCCTATTGTTCAGAACTCATCAAGTGACTGTGTCTTCTAGTGTTGAAACTTGAATTCTGGATCAACAGTTTTAAACGGATATTCCCCTGATCTGTGTTATGAGAGACATAGTTGTTCAGCTGTCATGCGGTAATAATTGAAATTTTCAATCTTCTGAAGCAACTGCCGGTTTCAGTCGACAAATCAAACATGAGGAAAATCACTTACTCTTTCAAATTCAATAATAACCAAAATAATCCCTAGCAACCTACTCAGATTTTAGTTACACTAAGATTTTGACTGCTGGTAAACAACCCGGCACTTCATATCTTATTCTGATCAATCACACAGTGTTATACAGTAATATTAACCGTATCACTGGTGGAATACTCACCTACGACGGATTCTTTGTTGATGCACTCCTAGACCTCTCTCGTCCGGATAAAAAGAGAAGGTTGGGCTTGGAGCTAGCAACCCCACGCTATAAAAAAATACGCAACTGCTGCTGAAACTTCAAACCTTGAACTCCTATGATCCATTAGAAAATAAATGGAACTTTTACGATTACGATGTTTAATCAGGAAGCATTGCGTGTTTCAAAGACTGCCTTCCATCCATCTCTTGGTAATTGCATTTTAATCACACTTATTAGTTATCCATATTCTTGATTTCAGTCTTATCAGGTATAACCTCCTTGAGCTTTTTCCATGTAAACCTACAAGCTAACACTGTTTATTAGATTTTTCTGCTTTCACCACCCACATCGTTTTCTATTTTGAAGGCATATAATTTGATGGTAACTCAAGCTAAAAGTCGTAATACTTATATTTCGGATGCATTGATTTTATAGTGTTTTCTTGACTACCTTTCAAACACTGAGGTAGTTTGAAGCTGATGGGAATCTGTGAAACAGAATGATATCATCACTTAACCTCTACTTTTACAATTTTTTAACTCTTGTATCTTACCTCTTCTACTTCACTGCTCCCCCTTATTCTTTCCTGGGCTACTAAAACAGGACTATGTTATTTGAAGAGGGGTATTTATAAAAGGTTGTCAGTAAGGCAGGTACTGTGCAGCTTAGTCAGATTGGTACTACATTAGTTGACAGACATCTGAACAACTCATGCGAGAAATGGTCTAAATCTATATTGTCTGACGTTCAACACCCAGCCCCTCTATTCCCAACTCTCCCCACCTTGTATCTCATCTAGTAAAACTAGAAGTCAGCACAGAAGATTATATGCTTGTACTACCAAGTATAGGAACTCAAAGATACCATATTTGGCCCGCGTCCTATGTGACAGAGACAATGCTAAGCGAAACACCTATGAATTTCTATGTTGTTAGCAAAATACTTGGCCCTTTTATTATCTCCTATATTTCATATATAGTGACACTATTTCAGTTGGCTAATAATCCTAGCTAACTAACCTTATTGTTACTATTATTTACAATTTTTCTAGCAGTACATATATGACTTCCCTGTCACTACAAATACCATATAAACACTGCCATTAACGATCTGTAATATCACCTTTATAATCGTTTTTAAAGTTAGTCAATAATTTTTTTTTCTAAGCTACTAACCATATTATTGTTATTCAAGTATTGGTTTGTAGGGATTTGATTGATTGGTTACAGGATTTCATCGTGAACTGACATTGATCGGTTAGAGAACCATTAGAAAACCATCTGAGAGTACTGGACAGCTGTTTCCGTTGTCCTAGTTCGGGACTCTTCAGCAGTACGCACCCACACCATATCATTAGTATTGTTTTGGAATGAAGCAAATTGTTTTCTACCATTAAATATTTATATTTTGTATTCTCTCCTGAGTTAGGAGGGATTTCAAAATTAATCTTACTCAGAAAAGAGTCGGAACGGTCAAGGGAATTTATATAGCTGCCGATATAGGCTTAAATAACAAAGCTTTTTTCCCCCAAATATCTACTAATAAGTTATTATATCACTACACGACTTAGAGCTTCATATCTCAATGCCTAGTACTTCAAGACAGCAGAATTTAAGATGTAAGTAGGGAATATACACTGAAAAGTGTCAAATAACGAAGCAAGTTTATTGGTCATCATGCAAACAAAAGATCTACTCAAAGTAAGTGAATAATGAGCTCATAGAATTCAATTTCATGTTGTCCTTGACATTAAATTTATTTAAAATATTTGTGATTATAATCATAGTTTAATGTCAAGTGGCAAAATAATTAATGTCATATATAGAATAATACATAAGGTGTATAGATTTTGGAAAGGGGTACATAATTATAGGATTAATAGACGAATATAAAATGTTACATAACATGGTGTGAAATTTGATAAGATAGAATTCAATATTGTAAAAATAAAAAGTATAAAAATTAATAATTTTGGGTTTAGAATGACAAGTGGGTCAAGTGGAAAAGATTCAGAGTGAAAATAATAATAATAATCGTAGTAATAAGGGAAAAGTACATAGAATAACTAAATAAACAAAATAAATAAATGTCTATCCCTCTACGGCCAAGGCAGAAGTAGGGATTGTACATACTTCTTTTGTACACAAAGGTCTGGCTTAAAGTCATGAATGGCCAAGGCCTCAGCTGTCTTTAGAAGTCTGCAACGAAGAAAACACGGGAAGTTAGCATGGATTCTATATATGATCTTAAAATCATGGTCAGGGTTGACAGAGTGACAGAAGTCGATCAGGTGTTCCAGAATAGAGCTTAGCACACACTTCCTTTCTACCTTGTAAAACCATGCGGAAAGCGTCCTCTGACTACGGCCAATGTACCTTGCTCCACAAGAGCAGGTGAACTGATAAATGCACATGGAGGTGGCCAGACGGGGGAGCTTATCTTTTACAGAGGTAGAGAACAACTTGCGGCTAGTGAACGTCATATGTAATTTTGCTGCATAGAACGTCTTACTGACTGATTTAGAGAGACGATTTTTGAGTATATCTGAAGCTTGATCACCTTTGAATTCCAAGTTCATGAATAAGGTTTTCTTTGGAACTGAGTCGGTGACCAGTTTAGACTGCTTATCTTCCATGTTGCTGTCAATAAATCGGTTAGGGTAACCGTTTTCTGCGAGCATGGCTTTTAAGAAGTCAAGTTCTGAGTCAACGCAATCAGAACTACAAATTTTCCTTATCCTAGAGCAGAGCGAATGAATTAGGTTCCTTTTCCTGGAAATAGGCACCCAACTGTAAAAATTAGTTAGTTGTCCGTTCCATGTACGTTTCCGGTGGATAGATCTTTTGAGAGATCCGTCATTACGTCTGCTAAGGCACACATCAAGAAAGGGAATACTTAGTTCGGATTCCTTTTCTATCGTGAATTGTAAAGAAGGATGGCAGTTGTTGAAAGCAAACAAGACATCATCAAGAATTACGTTTTTATCGCAGATAACGAAAGTGTCGTCTACGTATCTTCTATAAATGTCAAAATGACCGATGGTTTGACTAAGTTGAGAATTTTCAAGCTTTGCCACTTGACATTAAACTATGATTATAATCACAAATATTTTAATTGCGTTTCAGACTATTATTATTTCATGTATTCACACCTTTGACCTAATTCCCTCATCGGATATAATTTATTAAATTTATTTCACAATTATTATTGTAAACTTGTCGCTATCCATCTTTAACCTTCAGAGACCAGTCAACAATCCTGAAATGTTTGCATTACGACTGCCTAAAAATATCTGCAATCCATACAAAAATGAGCCAAGTCCAGATTTAATTGTTTTAGTCAAATCATGCGTCTACGACATCTCAAAACGTGATCGTGCTAGGCAAACATTCATGCAAAATAATTTATGGCCTAATTTCAATGTCCAATTTGTATTTGTTCTTGGCTTACCTATGGAAAATGAATCAAATATATTTAAATTCGATGGATTTACCTATGCACTGGAGACAAACTGGTGGTCATTATCTAAACAATATGCTGACTCTAAATGGCCTTATTTAAAGAAATTAGAAACAGAAGCTAATCTTCACGAAGATCTTCTCATCGGTTCATTTCATGATACATATTATAATTTAACGAAAAAGCTGATATTCACTTACCGCTGGCTTTCAGCATTCTGTTCAAAGCAAGTACCATTGTATATTTTCATGGATGATGATTACGACTTAATACCAAGAAATGTTATACAATTTTACAGAAATCATACTAAAGCATACTTGAGAAATATGACCGGAGGTTATATTCGTCCATGTCTAACGGTGTTTAGACCTTTAGTAAATGAAACAAGTAGTGTGTGGGCGTTGAGTATAAAAGAATTCCCCTGGAAAACGTATCCACCATATTATTATGGTCTAACATATTTACTTGGTGCAAGTGTGGTTAAACGTTTGGCAATCGGCAGTGCTTTTATTAAAGAAATACGCATTGATGATGCTTATTTAGGCATTTTATTTAATAAGTTAAATATAAGTCCTACTCATTTGAATATTATTTCTTGCGATACAAGCAAAAGTGATATACTTTCAGGTGTAATTAATGTACATTATAAAACTAGTGGACGATTAATGAATTGGACTAGTGGTATGCCTAAATAAACTGAATGTATTCGCCCTAATTTGCATAAAATACTGTTTGTTATGTAAAGTCTGCTTCGTTTGTGCATTGTAGATAAGGTCATTTTTTTTCGTCTAAATAATGTTAGTAATATTTAATTAACGAGAAATTCAGTGTTCTAGTTTCCTGTAAATTCATTGTTTTCCTTTGTTTCTTTGTTTTGTACCTATTTGCGTATCTGCAATGAATGTAACTCCCTTGTAATTTCAGTTATATATCTGTCTGTCTGTCTGTTTTCGACATAGAACTTTGCACATATGTGCGGCAGTTCAAGTCGCCACACTCCATGTAGCACACAAAGCAAGAGAAGAAAGTAGGAGAAATGCATAATATAGACAGTAAACAGAGGTGTGAGACAAAGGAATAGTAATAACAGAGAACAAAACAGTTTCATTGGAAATCATAAGTTACAAGGAGTGGATGCATCTGCGCCACTGAGAACGATTTTGAGCCATGTCACCAATTGTTTCCAACCATTGGTTTTTACCGTCCCGAGGACCCCAACCAGGAAGTCTACACCTTCCTACGTGGCTTAGACTAACTGTTGTAGATTTCATTGACTGGTGCCATGTTTTGGTTTGACCGCCGCTAGCTCTTTTCCAGCCTGACCCTATATCAGTTAACATTGCCCATTGTCGAGGAAGGCGATGACTAGGCATACGTAACACATGTCCTAACCATCTCAGTCGATGTAATTTCACAGTCTCGTTGACTGATTTCCCCTCCTTACCTAGCACTCAACCGACGCCTAACCTCAATATTGCTCACCTTATTATACCACTTCACACGGGAGATAGAACGCAGACACCTATGATCGAAGACAGCTAATCTTTTCATGTCTTCCGCTCTCAATGGCCAGGTCTCACAGCCATAAAGGAGGACGCAGAGGACTGCTGAGCAGTACACACGCCCTTTGGTCGACAGGTAGTCACGTATCACGTCTACGCCAGAGACGGCGTAAACTGGCATATGCGAAACTAGCCCTCTGTATTCGTGCTGAGATTTCGTCAGAGATCAACCCGTTGGCACTGGCTGATGCAACTTCCCAAGTAAGTGAAGCGGTCAACGTGCTCTACCACTTCACTTCCTATTTCTAATCTAGGGGTCGGTGTAGTCCAATCCTGCAACATCATCTTACATTTTACAGGGGCGAATTGCATGCCAAACATACGAAGATTGCTGCTCAAGGTGTTCAGAAGACTCTGCTGTATTTTGTCAGCGTCCTCGCCTAGAAGGACTATATCGTCTGCATATTCTAAGTCAACGAGATTATTCCCTGATAGTAAGTCAATCCCTGAGTCTCTGAAGTGAGTTAGGGTTAAGTCCATTAGTACGTCTATGATGAAGTTGAATAGGAATGGGGATAATGGGCATCCTTGACGGACGCCACTAGTCGTCATCACCACAGTTATATATCATCAGTACTACAGTCTAAATAACACGAGTAGCCAGAATATTTATGGCAGTGTACTTAATGATGAACGAAACGGATTGCCATGCATTCATTTGCATCTCACCAATCCTTTACTCTCACATAGGTATTCACTCCAATTCCAGCTAGTTCTTCTTCTTCAGCTGGTCGGTTTTTCGTCATATGGCAGTTATAAAGCCAGTAAATATTTTAACAGAAACGATAGAACTCAACAGCATATATATGAAGTCAATTGTTAAATTTTGAAATAATTAGTCCTTTAGAGAAAAACGTTCCACATGATTACAGAGTTAAAATTTCATATATCATGTGATCGATATTTAAGGAAGCTAAGTGGGAAGTGTGTACTAGTCATACGAAAATTCTCATATTGCAGTCGATATAGTAGTCATTGAATGAGTTTCATTTTGAGAAATAACGTTCACTGAATGAAAGTACACGTCACGAGCTACAGCTAATGCACAAATTATTGTTCAGATTCAAATTAAGAAAAACGTTTGAATGTAACTGTGACGACATTTCATGAGTGCGAAAAAAGGCGAACAGTTGGTTGATTCGATTTGGAGGAAAAGATTGTCAGGAAACCCTTATTATAGAAACAGATTAAACAATGTGATGACAGCGAAATCGTACATTAGGATAAATCAGTGAAATTAAATGCTGACCATCAAATTTTAACTAATTTCAATGCAGGAATAAAGTGATCTGGCTATTTTTGCTTGAATCATCTGGCTACTCGATTTCCCAAGGATCACAAGTGTTATATTATAATTGAAACAAATCACATCTCTGCAAACAAAGTCTTGAAAACTAATCTGATGCTTGCTAGTGACAGGCTACATGATGAAGTCTTCTGGAGTTCTAATCAGAAGTCATTACCAGCGGGGGCCACCCGGTTAGGAGTGAAGACAAATACTCGCCACTGATGACATTGGCTGATGGTTGCGCTAAAATCACGAATCGGTGGAAGTTAGAATTCATAGTCTGGCCATTTAGTCAGGTCCCCGTGGCTTAATTGCCTACGAGCTTGAATTGTAACCGGGCGGAACTGGGTTCGAAACCCGGTGGGTGCGTATTGCCGATGAGTCCCAAATTAGGGCAAAACAACTGTCCAATACTCTCTGGTTTTCAATGGTTCTCTAACTTATATCAATCTGTGATCGAAACTTCAGATATTATTATTCCCTTGGGTTCCGGGTGGGACACAGGGCTTCTCGATCTCCACCTGACCCTTTTTAGCTGGCTTCATAATTGCCCATAAACTTTTATTTTCACACGACCTCATTCATGTCATCCTTAAGACGCCCAGAACTCACTCTTCCCCATTCAGATTTGATTTGAGTGCTTGCCTGGAGCGAGACGTCACTCAATGGTCACATCAGAGTGTTTCCTATCAATCTCCATTTTCTTCTACATGCTTGTTGAGTGAAAGGGATCTTGACTGCTTCCTTGGTAGAGTCAAACTTACCCAGCTGTACTTTTTTAACGACCTTTTTTAGTAATTAAAGAATAATTGTACAAATGCATTTTAGTAGTTTTATACCGCATGGTATGTTTAAAAGTTATAAATTAGTTGGGGGTCAAAGCATTTTGCACATACAATAAAGTTCCGTTGAATGATATATTGTAAGTTATTGGCATACTTGAAGATTCCGTATAAACACTAGACAAAGCCAAGCTGAGATCTATGCTGTGTATATGTAGACTTGATGTTCAGAATAAATTTACTATCATTATAGGCTTTGGTAATAGTGTGACAACAGAAGGCAGAATTTATTCGTGGGAAAGTATTCTGTTTCTAACATCAAATAGAATGTTCAAATAGATACCTCGTATTCTGTTGTTAATGTCGAATTGAACTGTGGGAACATGTGAGAATAATATTCCGTTAGCACACATTGTCTGTATCACACCACCACACAATGATTATATCTCATCAACGTTCTATATTTTGCATCCAGTGTACTATAGCACATTGAAACTGTAACAAAACTACTAAATTTCATTATTTATGTTGTATGAGGTTGAGACGATACTGACGAAATAAACAATGGATCAGCTTCCATATTATTTGTTTATTAAACATATCACATACAGTGAAAAATTATTATTTACTGGATACCCTATTGGACATATAGTTGATTATAGAAATTCACCTACAAATGAATTGTTCAAATATTTAGCTGCGGTATTAAATCGGTTCAGAAGCCACTCAAAGTCTAGAGTAACAAATTATTATGAACTAGAACATAGATTAGATAATTTAAAATTAGATAGTGAGGAAAAAGTGGTTAGTTTTGACATTGTCGTTTATACACACGCATACCCATAAATATGGCTTTAGAGGCAGTCAAAAACGAACTCATTTCTGACCAAGAACTCGAACTTAGAACGAAAGTGCCACTACATGACATGATGCTGGGAGTGCAGCTATGCCTGACTTCCACAGTATTTAAATTCCAGGGGAAAATATACAAACAAACTGAAGGAGTTGACATGGGGTCACCAATATCCCCGATTGTAGCAGATATGTTCATGGATAGGTGGGAAAACATAGCGATTGAAACGTTCACCATCACCCCAAAAGTATGGTGGAGGTATGACGATCACACATTCACTGTACTTAGAACACAGAATATAAATAGATTTTTCGAACACATTAACTCAAAGGTGGAGGCAATTCAATTCACTTATGAATTGGAAAGTCAGGAAGGGGAACTTCCAATGTTAGATTGTAGCGTAAAAAGGAAAGAAGACAGGAAGTTAAACACTAGTGTTTACAGGAAACCCACACATCCAAACTGATATTTGGATTTCGGATCATCCCACCTTTATATCAGTACAAATAGGATCGGTGAAATGTTTAAGTGATAGTAGGGCACAAAAAGTAAACAGTACCAAGGGAAATCTAAGACAGGAAGTGAGGCACTTAAGAGAAGCTTTGAAACTAAATAGTTAGCCTGACAAAGTAATCAGGAAGTATGTAGGAAAATGTAAAAATAAAATAAGTGATAATGGTGTAACGGTAGAAGGCAAGACACAGGAGCCAAGGTATATTTTCCATTGATCAAACCGCTGTTTATATGCCTACAGTTTATATTCGTTAACCAGTCAGTGAGCGTGTGATTCCGGTTTACATCAAACGACATGAAATAGAATGTTCAAATATACATAGTATTCTTTTGCCAATACAATATTGGACTGTGGGAATAACATTCCTACTCTGACATCAAATAGAATGTTCAAATAGATATATCGTATTCTGTTGTTAATGTCGAATTGAACTGTGGGAACATGTGAGAATAATACTACGTTAGCACACATTGTCTGTATCACACCACCACAGTAGGACACATGCACTAAAAGTTGAATTTCAGAAGAAAACATTGAAAGTAAGCCAGTTGAATTGGTTATATAAATCCAGAATAGTTTTGTAAGAAGTCTGCAGTTTCTTCATTTTCCTACAGCATTATTCTGACAAAAATAAACGTAAATGCTGAACATCGTTATTCAAGAAATGTTATTAAACTACATAATATGGATCTTTAAATTGGTAATCTTCATCAAATTACCTTCAACAATCAGAATCATCTTTTTTATGCTCAAAAGATGTCTGTCCTTCACCGCTCACACAAGAACTTGTAAGCTAATAAGGTGGGACATGTTGCTTGTAGGTCATTTGTATCGATAGTTATCTATTTGAAGTTGTCAATGAAGCACGTAACTTAGAGGTTGAATATCGAAGCGGAAATAAGTAAGCATTGTTCTTGGTTAGTTGCGTCATACGTTGTATTCCAGTACGTTGGTGGTTCAGCGGTAGAACCCTCACCAACCAGGCATTTGGTCCATGGTTTGATTCCAAGCCGTCGCACTCCCAAGCCTCACTAAGCAGGTAGTAAGGCTGGTAATGAGGGAAGGTTGGGTGTGAGGCTAGTGTCCTCACCTCGTTAAAACAAAGCCACTGCTACTGAAACTTCAAAGATTTAGCTTGAAGCCTTATTTTCCAGTGACAATGTGAAGGAATAAAATATAAATAAACAACTTGGATTCCCTTGCGTTCCGAGTGGAACATAGGGCTTCAACAACACATCTCCAATTTGTTCTATTTTCTGCCGTCCTCTTCATCTGGGTCCACGATTGCCAATAACCTCTCATCTCTTCCTCACATGACCTCCTGCATGTCAACCTAGGACGACCCATTCATCGCTTCTCACTGGGATTCCAGTCGAGGGCAAGGCATGCGATGTCATTCGACAGTCTCCTCTATGCCCGATCCATCTCCATTTTCTCCTGCATATTTGTTGAGCTATCGGCTCCTGGGTGGGTTTGTCCCCAGAGTTCCTTATTGCTAATTCTTTCTGGCTGGCTGGCTATTAGGTCTTCAGTATGGAGGCACCGAAGGCAGCTGTTGATGAAAGTCTTAAGCCTGTTGGAAATCCTTTTCGTGACTCACAGTGCAAGTTCCTGACCCGTATAGAAGAACTGAATGACCTCACATTCCTGTTAAAAATCCGAATCTTGTTCCTTAAGCCGAAGGCAGTGTAGGATTTTTCTAAACTGGTTTCAGGTTGACGAGGGTGTGCATATCTTGCCTTTCCGATTCTGACTTTGACTCTTTATCCGTTCCGACTGCCTGCAGCTGAAATCCTGCTTCCTAGATTAGTGAAGAAAGTAACCTCTGTCAAATCTCTACCGTTGATGGTGATTGGTGCTGGTTGTTGTTGCCATTGGCTGGTTAGTTGACTACCTGTATCAGGCACATCTTCACATTCTCTATGTTCACCTGCAGTCCTGTCTTCGCGGACACCCAGTCTCTTCAGCCAGTTTGTTGCGTTTTGCCTGCTTGTGTGTCTTCGAGTTTGTGTGACACTAGACATATATCATCTGTGAAATCCAGATTTTCTAGAGTCTTCTTATCGGTGGTCCAGCGTAGTCCTCCCTTCTCACTCCCAAAACACAGTCTAACGCATAATCCAGTCCACCACAATTAAGAATATCATCCGTGATAACACGCTGTCATGTCTTTTTCCTGTGTTCGCTTCGAATGCCTCGCTGCGTTTTCTGTCGTGGATACCTGACACGCGGCATTTTCAGATGGCCATCTGTTGAATGAGGTTGATAAAGACCCGGGGCACTGCACTCCGTAGTGTTGAAGTGCTTTCCCAAGTACTTCTCGATCAACGCTGTCTGGTGAAGGCCTTTTCGAAGTCAGTGAAGAAAGTTGAGGTAGTAAGATGTTTGACTGCCATTCTACGCTTCGTTCGATGACGAGTTACAATTCGATCCTAAAATGAATTACCATTTCTGAATCCAGCTTGTTCTGGTGGGGTGGAGTTCTGCGTCCAGTGCATCTTCTATTCTCTCCAAAAAGACACTACTTAGTATTTAACTTGGCGTGTAGAAGAGCATTACTCCACACTGATTCTTGGAGAGGCGTTAGTCGCAATCCTCTGGTAGCTTGACAAGGTAGCCTGTAAGCACCTCTCCTCTCTTCTAAACCTCTTGCAATAATGGCGTTGGCGTATTTCCTGCAGTCTCAGGTCTGTTTTCGGTGCGTCAGTGGGAATTCCATCTGGTCCTGCTGTCTTCCTGACTGGTCTGCAGTAGCTTGATTGCATTCAATATTCCTCTTTTGCTGGTGGATTGATGTACACAGACAGGTAGTTCTTACATTGTACGTACATTCGACGCAGTGGCTGGCTGACTGTATTCCTGAAGGCTTTCACCAGCCTGATGTGTCATTATTACCTCTTCGATTGTAGCGAAGTTTTAATACCTTCTGTATTTTCATGTTTTTCTTGTGCATTGTAATTCCTGTAGCAGTTTGATTGTTTTTGTGGTGTAGGGTCGCTAGCCTCACACCCAACAATCCCTCTTTACCCGGTCTCGAGACAGGCCAGAAAACTAGCGAGCTAGTATACCAGGCGAGGTTACATATGAATAATATATGCAAAAAATTGTATTCGTGAAAATCTTGGCAAAACGAAGATAAATAATTCCAACGTTTCGCTTGGCAAACTCATGTAAACTTCCTTCATAGTAAAAGTCAAAACAGAAATGTATAAATTTCATATAAAAGCATTTGTGGGGATCTAATTAATCACTTGATGTTTTCGAGCGTGGAATAGCGAATTGCACAACAGGTATTCCTACTTTGTTAAAAGAAATTCACAAGACGCCTTTAAAACAGCCAAACGTAACATCTGATACTATTTTTATTGTTCCCCTGAGTGCCGGGAGAACATAGGGCTTCAACAGAAAATCTCCACGTCTTCCTGTTCACTGTGGTCCTCTTCCACTGGCCCTATGATTGCTCATGGTCCCTCATCTCCTCCTCACACGATTTCATCCATGTTACTCTCGAAACCACACTCAACTCTTCGTTTCCCACTCGGATTACACCAGAGCAATGTCATTTGATGATATCCTCAGAGTGTGTCCGATCCATTTCCATTTTTTTCAGTTAGTTTATTTCCAGAGTCTCTTCTTTCTAATTATTTCTGTCCAGCCGGCCAACTGATTTTCAATATGAAGCTGGCTAAGGTAGCTGCTGATGAAAGTCTGCAGAATATGTTGTTGGATATGCTTTGCGTGACGCGCCCACCATTTTTTCTCACCCATATAGAAGAACTGGCTGACTTAACATTAGTGTTGAGAATTCGAATCTTTATGTTGGGGCGGAGTGCAGAAGACTTCCAAACTGATTTCAGAATGATGAAGGTGTACGTTGACTTTCCGATCATGGTTTTGAAATCCTTATTGGTGTCGACTTCAGCTGAAACGAAACGTCTTATATGATTTCAATATCCCTCCTAGCAGGTAATGCAGAGATCACCTACCTGAGGAAATTCAAACCGATTTGATCGCATAGGTTAGAACCGATTCAAGTATGCTGACAGGAGAACGCGGCAAGTTTATTTCACAATAACTTACTCCTCGTCCTGTTTCCTCCCCCGGAATTCCACCAATCTAAGGCATGCGACACAACGCAAAGTAATTCATGTATGTGATCTATGGGTTAGGATGAAGTGGTTCAAATAGGTGTGAGTCACTGGAATCCTAATAATTAGCGTTATTTATCAGGAGCCTGTCAAAAATAGTTTATTCACCTGATTACGAGTGGTGTCGTTAAACTGAATACTGTTCCACTTATAATCCAAACTTTTGGTGTAGTCACATAGCACTTTGTATTCCAGTACACAGAAAGCGGTAACGCCTTTCTTTTGCTAAATAAAATGTTGTGAAATGGATTAATGAACTGAACTATAGTTGACAGCATAGAATATATTGAAGTTATAGCCACACATATTACTAAGTCATTCAAAAGACGTGGGTAGGATTGTGAGTAGTGTGAACTAGTATTTGGACAAATTTAGACTGAGCTTAAAAGAGATTTTGCTTCGCCATTCAATCACATTAGAACTAATGTATCCAAATACTGACTAGTAGTAAACAGCATATTGCTAAGTCATTCCAAAAAATATATATTTAGGATTATGAAGGTACTGGTATTTGGACACATTCTAATGTATTTGAATGCCTTTGCAAAATACCGTTTAGTTTCAGCTAGATAAAATGCACTTAAATGATATATTTAGAATGTACAATGACAATGTTTCTTTATCATTGAGATCTGAAATGAATGCCGAAATCTGAGCACTGTAGGTTTAAGCATATGTGATACTGGATAACTATGGTTATGAGGCTTTTTCATTTGTAGTTCAATACTAAGTGTGGAATCACACTAGTAAGTAGCATAATAATAATAATAACAGCCTATTTGTGTGTTAGTACAGAGACAAAGAGATTTAGGCTAAAATATCAAATAAAAAAACAGGTCATTTTACAATTTCGTAGTTATCTTTTCATTTTGTATCAAACTGTACCCAGTTGAGTATCAGTTACACTGAACTAATGAAAATAAAACTGAGTAAAACAAAACCAGTAATCGAATTTTGATAGCACTTGTATTTTATTTCTCATTGTAAACAAAATCGTGTGGTTTTGTACATACTTTGAATTATAGATGTTTTAAAAAATGTGAAGCTCTGATCAGACAGATATGAAATTACTTAGCTTGCCTTGTTACCTAATAGTCAATTTGAAGGACTTTGTTAGATAACTTTTATGAGTCATGTTTTCAATAAGAAGAGCTCAGTAGAGGTATCTTTTGGTGAATTTTTTGCTCTGCACTTTGTTTTCTTCTCTCTGAAGTCTTGATGGGCATTTTCCACGATTGTATTTACAAATCATAGACTTAAAATGCTACTAGAATAACTGTTGGCTCTTCGGCAATAAGTACCCATCGCGGTTTGAACATATGACATGCCGGTTACAAGGTCTTATCCTTTGGTTCTCTAAATGACTTCAGCTCTTGATCATATCCGTAGCCAATCAAATCCCTGCAAACCAGCACTTGTGCGTCGGTGGCACAGTGGTTAGGACTCTCGCCGACCATGCACATGGTCCGGGGTTCGATCTCCTGCCGACGCACACCCGATATCTATGGTCGGCCTGCAAAATTTGGGCTACCGATATCCATGCTGAAAATTCCATACTTGTATTGAAAATACGGTGTGGCATCAAGCTGTAATCAAAAATAAAAAATAAAAAATTAATCGGATCCTCGCTAGCGAATGGATCTATACAGGAAGTAACACGAAGTTCTAGGGAGTAGCTGAAACCTGTGGGATCCACCAGTTCAGGAAAGAAAACATTTACTCGACAGTGACATTGGCTGACGTTTGCCTATATGTCACGAATCGGCAGAAGTTGGAATGCATGGGCAGTCGGATAGGGTCCCTGTGGCTGAATGATCTACTAAATCACTCTTTAACCGCAATGCCTTGTGTTCAAACCCTGGCGGTGGGTGCGTACTGCTGAAGAGTCCCAAACTAGGATGAAATAGCTGTCCAGTACTAGCTGGTATTCCAGTGTTTCTCTAATTAAAGTCAAATCGTGATAAAATGCGTAACCAATGAAATCTCTCCAAGCCAATACTTGATAAATATTGATTATAATAATAGTAATAATGATAACATAATGGCTTTATCCCAAATATTATTTTGTATACAGTGAGGAACTCTCGGCATATAATAAAATATTTCATCTAGTTTTCACTTTACACTCCATATTTAAAGGGGGAAATAATTACAAGACTTTATGATGTTTACAATACTAATAATAAATGCATAATTAATTATAAGAAAAATATATAAGGAATATTGCTGACAATATAATAATGATAGAAAGAGTCGATATAGCCAAATTTTTCAATGTTGCAAAGAAAATTAGTAACTTTATATTGGACACTTCTTTCAGAGCATGAAAAGGTGTGCCCAGTAATTAGCTATCGTTGACTTTGCGTTTAGTCAGATTAGTGTAGTCTCCTGTAAACGTCTGTTTTATTTCCCTACTGAGATGTGAGGTGAATGTTTTGAATAAAAAGAGTGCTAAAGGTCCAATGAAACACTTCAGTCAGTTTCTTCTGCAACTTAATGTTTCTATCGTCAATCATGTCAACCAACGGGTTGGCTTATAGGGATACGACTCACCCTAGTGATAGCTTTCTGAGTTTCTTGGGATATATAACACAGTGGTTTTTATGAAGCCCAGAAAATAACAAGGATAGGCAATAGAGAATACTTGGAAAAATGCAGGAAGCAGAAGATTGTGAAAATCAGAGCTGAGTTATACTACAGTATCTTAACTTCATTATACAAAATGTTTGATCGGAAATATTATTCTAAAAGTAACAGAGGTGTAGAAGGATCAGAAAAGATGATCACAAAATATAGCCTAATCCAAGAATTTTAACATTCAACCTAGTTTCTGCTTCATTTGTCTGTATGTTACAGGGTTCATAATAATGAACCAGTTCATGTAAGTTTTGCTCACATCCAAAAGTGAATTTGACAGTCTGACATTCGAAGCAGTTTAATTTAAGATCATTTCACAAAGACACCTGGTTAATTTCTAAATAAAAATGGTATTTATGATAGAAACATCTGATTGAGAGTTAGAAGGTATATAAACAATAAGATCAGCAGAATACTCAAAAAAGTTAGTTTAAGTAAGTCATATGTCAGTGGTTCAGCGGTAGAATCCTCGCCAACCACACAAATGGTACGAGTTCGACTCCTGCTCGATGGACTCTTACACCTCTCCCAGTATACTAGCCGACAGTAAGCCAAAAAGTAGCGAAGGGTGGGCGTGAGGTTAGCAACTTCGTCAGCTACTGAAACTTCAAAAGCTTGAAGCCGTATGTTTCACTCTGGAGGAGGCAAGAAATAGAAAACAGTCATACAAGAAGAAGGAAGCACCGGACGCCGGCTTCAGTAGACGATGAGTTAGAATACTTTTCTCTACACAAAATGTACTGCTTACTTTCTGCTGAATAGGAGTTCAATAAGCCTAGTTTGTGTCATAGAAAGCTTGTTTAGTAGAAGAGATCTAGGAAGGCAAAACGATATATATATATTTCATTGAATTGACGCAAAGAAAGTATTCCAAATACTTTGGAATCGATATTTATTTGAATTCTCCCATCATTTACAAGAGGTATTAGTTAAACAACTTCGAAAACTGAACAACAGTGACCAGATAATTCCTTTCTTTACATGATCTGTGATCAAGATTTCACCGAATACTTCTACAATAACTGAGTGCTGTGTAAGAAGTAGACACATATAAGATCGCAGAGAAATTGAAATAAATGATTCCAAAGTTTCATTCAGCAAACTGGTCCGAATTTCTTTGGAGAATTTAGCCAAAATTAAGATAACAAAGGCATATATATATTTCCAGAAAACAGCGTTCATTGTTACAGTTTATTTGAAGCATCCTGTCAAATTTTATGATTTGTCTTCTTCCTGAAGACTTAAGATAAAATTCTTAAGTTATCTACACAATACGTGGGAATCTTGCCAAAAGAGTACGAATTAAACTTCTTCAAACTGCAGAAGCAATGGCAATTCACATATTGAATCATGAACTCTGCATACAAAGAAGTTTGTTCAGCTACTAACTACAGGATCTATCTCACACCAATACGTAATTTTGTCTTACCTCTTTCTTCTTTGTTTGTCTGTTTCTTATTGCATTATTTTCTACCCGTACCCTCTATTAAATCTCTACCGTCATGACGACTGTTGCTAACTCCATTTTCGTTTATTTTTAAGTGAATTCTACTCAACTTATTAACTTAACTCTCATTCATTTTCAAGTGAATTCTACTCACATTATTAACTTGACTCTCATTCATTTTTCATTGAACCCTAGCAATTAGATTACGTCACCCAACCTACTTTTGTAACTTTATTTTAGTTTCTAACCGATTAACGCCTTCTAAATTACGTAATTTGTTGTCAAAAAATTAACAATTGCATTAACACCTCTTTGGAAATATTCCTTTTGTTGCCAAGAAAAATTACTATAAATTTGCGGTTTGTACAGCTTGAGAATGATATCGCCGAAAATAGTAACTCTTTGCTGAACGCCTTTACTTTTCTATGACTGAATGGGGATTTTCAAATTACTAAAATTCTTCTTTAAAGTCAAAACCATTATTAGCCAAAGTCGTTGACTCCTATGTATTCACAAGAGAGGTAAGATTTCATCAATATTGAGAATTCATATTCGAAACAATTCCATATTTCTAGTCTCTCTTTGAAGGTATTCTCATACAACATATATTGTTCATTTTGTTTCTCAATGAAAGAATTTAGATGATTTTTTAACCAACTGCTTAATATGCAAATTGAATGCAAAGAAAATGGAAAAAAACATCCATGAAAACTGATCACAAAATCAATATATGCATAGACGTCGGTTAAATGTTGCTTATCAGCAATAATTAGTTTGTATTCTTGATGTGATGTATAGACATGGAATACAACTACACCCACTGTTCGAAGAAAGCCATCAACTTTCTTCTCCAACCCATCACATTGACACACCATACAGAATTCTCAGTGAGTTTCTCAGTAGGGTATTTCCTCCTTGTTTAGAAACTTCAAATAAAAGAGTAAGCGACAATATGTCATCAGAAGCAATATAATACCACCTGAAACCTCTTTCAATACTATTCCATAATACTGTAACTCCAGCTCCTTCGAAAAATTTCTAAGGATAGATAGAAACTTATTTGAAATTGTGCTCAAGTAAAGATGGCGATTGAAACAATATAAAGCGGAGTAAGTATAATGCAGTTTGATGAACGGAAAATTTAGGAAGCACAGTGATTTGAACAAACAGCCATAGCCGACAATCTACAAATTAAGTGGACCAATCCCACTGCTAGGTACATTGCAGCATATATTCAGAGTTTAGGTATTTTTAATGATAGAAAATGATAAAGCCAAGAATATCCCTTTCGATAAGTTCCTCTTCTGGCTCTACAATAATTATATATATATATATTTCATAATCAAAAACGTATCATCCATGTACCGACAATAGAATTCAAGTTCATTAATAACAAACATCCTTCAAAGGCCTATTTTCTAGTTTCGCAAGGAAAATGTCGGCTAGAATGGGTCCTAATGGTGACCCTATTGCCACACCATTGATTTGTGTATATAGTTCCTCATTTAATAAAAAGTGGACACTCATTGGGCAATTCAAGAGAAGCTCTTTCATAAAAGGAATGCCAATATCGATGTTTCGTCTTATGAGTTCTTCGTATACAAAGTCCACTGTTTCCATAAGTGTTACATTGGTGAATAAGGAAGATACGTCAAATGATATCATGAATTTATTGTCAACATTTAAATCTTTTATACTTTCACCAAATCCAAAAGTATCCTTTACACTGTTTCATCAATTCGGTTGAAGAGGCTGTAAGAGTTTGACTAACCATTTGGCTACGGGATGGTATGGTGAATTTAACATATCTAATACTGGTCGAAGCGGTACACCATTTTTGTGCACTTTAGGCGAGCCATATAGTCTTGGTGTGAACGTCCCAGTAGGTTTAAGTGATGTATACTGACTCTGTGAGGTAAAGCATTGTTGCTTCAGTCTTCTCAATGTTTCCGCTAGCTGTTTCTCTATCTTTTCAATCGGATCAAGAGAAGAGGAGATTTTTCGGAATTTTAGATTATCATTAAGAATAGTATTCATCTTCTCAAAGTAATCCGTTTTGTTCATGATAATCAATCCTGAGCCCTTATCCGGTCTTGTCATTATTATGTTATCATTTTTACGGAGAACATCCAGAGCTTCTCTATGTTTTTGGTCAAAATACTATCCGAATTGCGTTTACTATTCATGTAATAATAGCAACAATCGACCAGTGTTGATTTGAGTTTTTCAAAATCTTCAGTTGATGAGGTTGTTAGGCATTCGTTTGAGTGTAAAGACTTTCGAACTGAATTTGTGCATCCGTTTTGTTAATTTTTACATGGCTATCCAAAAATTTAGGGCCAAGCGATAAAACCTGTAGATCCACTTCACTAAGTATTATATCCGAAAAATTATACACAATTTACACAGGCCGTACAATTAGGCGTGTTTCTCGTCGAATTTCCAAACATCACCCTGTGTGGTTAAGCAAAGGACAAACAAAATCTATTCGCAGCGCCATTCTATCTCATCTTGTGGATACAGAACACGAGATTGACGTTAACCATGCTTTCAGGGTCATTTACCGCATACCAACGAATCTCGATTTTGCCTTAAGAGTTCGACTACTAAGTATTGCTGAAGCTGTTGGGATCCATATTAACAAGCCTAATTTGTGCATCCAAAAGAAGATGTTTGGTTCAGACATTATCCTTACCCGCTTGGCCATTTAGGTTTGAATGATCGATCCTGGATTTTTGTGGAATTTTCCTAATTTTAGTTGATATTCTATTTGCTACTATATCTTTGTTATTATTATAATTTAAGCATCTTTAATGAACTATAATTGCATTGATCTTACTTTACAAATCAATATTACTTAAAAAACACCAATATTGTTATTGACTACTATTCAAGAATATTCTATGTATATAGACATATATATATATATAATAATTGTAGAGCCAGAAGAGGAACTTATCGAAAAGGATATTCTTTGCTCAATTATTTTGTATTTTATAAACAAAAATGAGTCAAAGTAATTGCATTGTATACTTGTTTGTAAAAGAAACTAATCAAAATGGTAAGAGTGATTCGTTTCATGCTATGATGATTTACTTCAGTAATTCTAACATAGATTATTCAATTCATCCAAGATCACCATTTTAAGTGGATATTACTGATGAAATGGTAGTTATGTAATGTTACCTTATAGCTCGATTTTATTATTTAATAAATAAATAAATGGTATTCACCGGCAAATACTTGTTGTGGTGATCGTAATGTACGGACAATATTCAGTATAGTGACAATAGAAGAGACTAGAGAGTATTGGTCATTTGTTTCGTCTCGGCTTCAGACTTTTCAAGAATACGCGCACACGCCCCTAAGGAGGATTGGATACAGGACCTTCAGTTCATGAGACAAGCCTGTTGACCATTCACTCACAGCTACAGAATCCCATAGCTCGCGAACTCCAATTTCTCTTGGTAGCTCCATAAATCGTGAACCGGTAGAGGTCACAATTCATGGACCACTGGATTCTGTACCAGTGAGGGAATTGTCAACGGGCCTACCTCACAACCTGCAAGTCCTAAGTTTGATTCTCTGTGAGTTCACGGGTATGCACTGCTGAAGAGTCCCAAATTGGAATGAAACGGCTTTCCAGTACTCCCTGGTTCTTAGTGGTTCTATAGGCAATGTCAGTTCCTGACCTAACTTTAGAGGCGAAATCCTTAGATCAGTATACTGATGAAGTTGTAAGAAGTGTAACGTCTCATAGTAAAAATCGCAAACACTTGAGTAGGACTATGAAGACAGACGGGGAGTAAGTAAAAAACTGAAAACAGTTGAATAACATCTAGTCATTATGACAGTCTATCGTTAAGTTATAAAGAAAAGACTAAAGTAATCAAGAGACTAGGTGTTTGCAGATGTTGAATTTCGGCTAATCTAACAAGTATGATATTTTATTGCTATAATGAGAAATGTAAAGTAGAGGTTAGAGTGACATAAATCCGTATCGCCCTTCAATTGAATTTATATATCTATAAATTCCAATTCAATCTCATAAATGCTGATGTCAGATTTCTGTAAAAATGACTGTTTGATTTTGATTTGAACATGAAAATAACAATATTCATTGAAATACCAGCCTAACTGCTACTGATTCAAAAATAACCTTTAGTAATAAGAGTTATCTGTTAACCAGTGTAGCCTATGCTAAATAATAATAATATACTTTATTCCAAAAACAGTACTTATAATACAGAATGGAATTCTCAGCATTTGTCACAATACTGCATCTGATTTACTCAAAATATAAATAAAATTAAAAATTAAAACAAAATTAATCGGAGGAATTTGTCCACATTAACGATGTGAAGTCAAAAATATTCGAAGCACGAATTGAGATTATTAAATGTAATAATAATAGTAATAATAATAATAATAATAACAGTGAGTTTGTTTCAAACAGTATTGTCGATTCAGTTTGGAAACTGTACCATGTTATAGATTATTGGATCTAATGTTCTGTTGATATAGTATAGTGAGGGGAAATACAAAATTAACAGTTATAACACAGCTTAAATTATGTCCACACTTATGAAAAAAATAATAAACAAAACGAAAAAATTGAGAGGATTATAAATATAAGAAATACAATAACAATAAAGAATGATGCTTTAAGGGTGGAGGAAATGGTTTATTTAGTGATGCAAAGAAGGTTAGTTAGTTCATGTCTGACACTATTTTCATCACATAAAGTACGTGCTAAATATGGTGTAGTGGAATTTTTATACTTGGACGTACGTGCATAAATTCTTCTGAAAAGACTTCTTGGTTTACCTGAGGAGACACAAGGTTGGAGCTGCTGGTAGAGTGGGTGCTCAGAGTCTGACAAAATTCCTTTAGCGAATTTGTTGCATGACATCAAATGCCTATCAGTGACAATGTCAACGATATGGCCCAATGGGATACCACTCGTCCTACTGACAGTCTTCAGAGTTCTACCAAGTATGACATAGTCCTTTTTAAGCAATCCAGGAAAGAATAAGCAGGGTGAACAGTAAAGAAGAATAGGTAAAATACACGAGTTGACAAACTGTAAGAGGAGTGGTTGAGTTATGCCTGAGTGTCTTAACTTCTTAATGTAAAACGTCAGACGAAATATTCTTTTAGAAATCTCTAAGACATGGGAATAGCAGGATAGGTCAGAAGAAAGAATTAATCCAAGTTACTTAACTTCAGACTTAGTTTCTATATCAGTATCATCAATTTTTCAAGGGTTATAGGAGCCAACGGCTTCATCTAACTTTCATTTACATCGGAAACTGAAATTAACAGTCTGACATTTGGAAGGATAATAATATACATGAAGTAATTTCCGTAGATATGTTGATTAATGCAAAGTTGTCTGTAGCTATACAAACAGTAGTAGAAATGTAATTGTAACAGTGCGAAACTAAGTGTTTGTCCCAGTTTGTCATGCATGAAGGACGTAACTGTGGTAACAGAAGAACTCCTTTTAAGATCTATCGACTTAATCATCTTGTGGCCTGACTTTGTTGCCTTAATAAGTAAGATACAAAGCTAAATGATATTTCTTTTCATCAGTCATAAAAATGAGTAGACTTTACGAGTTACATTCGAATGATATTTGATTCGCTTAGAGTAAGGGATGACTAAGAAGGATGTCTTATGTGAAGGTAACCATATATAATATTGTTTTGACCATTGATATGCCAATACAATTAGTCTGATATCTCATAGATTTGCTATATCTTAGTGTTGTGTGTGTGTGTGTTTGTGCTATGTAGATGCAGATTGAAATCAACATTCCAAGTGAATAATGGAAGGAGAAGGAGTTTTGTTTCCTGAAATCTGGATTTAGTTTACTATGTGGTCTGGAAATAATCTCATTGGACAACTTTTTGTCCCTTTGTTTAACCTTAGGCCAATCGCCAACCAGTTAGAACAGTTTATTGTCCGCTGACCAAGTTTACGTTTAATGCAGTTAAAAGTGTATAAATACAATGCGTTTTTCCTTTCAATAAAAAAGTCCGTTACCACTTCTCTTATCTTCTGCCGTTACATTAGCATTCAGTGAAGGTGTTGATATCAGCTTATAGATGCTCGGGTTGTTAAGTTAATGACAAACACTGCAGTATCTTCATGTTGGTGATGACTGGATTCACGGAGCGTCTCCATTAAGGAAATGAATTGTTTTCTCATCACTGAGTGACGTGGTGAACAGCTTACATGGATGGGGTGTCTAGTTCAGACTAATTCAGATATTTGTTGCTGTATGGACAACTTTACCCGTTGTTGACTATATTCTCATTTATGTACAAGAGAATTATCTGAAGACTCCCAGGTCCTGAACTCACTTTAACATGCCACTCTCATAATCAGTATGAAATTTTAGAAATGTTCTGAAATAGAGTTAATTAGATTGCAGTTTTATGCAAATGTGAGGTTACTAAGGTAAGCTAAAGTAAGGGTGCTAGTGAGTTTAGCTTCTTGATATTCAGTGATTGATTATTCATAGATCTAATAAAGTATAATTATATTTCAATGGCTTACACACAACGGGCCTACCTCACAACCTGTAAGTCCTAAGTTAGATTCTCTCTGAGGTTACCGGTGTTCACTGCAAACTGGCATGAAACAGCTGTCCAGTACTTCCTGGTTCTTAGTGGTTCTCTAGGCGATGTCAGTCCCTGATCTAACTTTACAGGTGGGTGTAAACCATTGAAATATAATTATACTTAATTTGATCTCTTCCACAATGTTCAAACCTTTTACTGATGTAGAGTTTCTTCAATATGTGATTGTGCTCATGATCAACACCAAGGACTAATTGGTCCGCCTTCAGTCGTGTTAACCGCATTTGGCTCTTTCGAATGTTTATATTATTTTGCCACAGGCACCTTTTGTCAAAACCAATTTCGTCAGCTTCCTAAGTAACTGAAGTAAATAACTTCACTAAATATACTCGCGAAATATACCCATTAGTTCATAAAGAAAAACATAGTTTTCTGTTCAGTGAAGAAATATCTCTCTTTTCAACGAATTCATTTTCAAGTCAGCTGTACAGTCGTGTTTTTATATTACAGAAAAAGGAGACATTATGTGGCACTAGAAATTGCTCAGTCAATATTGCACATTTGATGATGAGAATAAAGATAATTCAAATCATGTACTAAAGGGGTAGAGTTGAAGTGGATGATACACAAACCTTTTAAAGATTAGTATATAAGTGAACTGGTATAAAGATTTTAAAATTGTTGGTCAAGTGTTATCTGAAAAGCTAACAGTGTGATGACGATAACAATAGAAACAGAGAAGATGATGTGAAGTGTGGAATGAATTCAAGTAGTGAAATAGAATAGAATAAAAAAAACATTACTATGGAACTGAATGACCTGATTCCAGAATGTGTTCAAAAATTGATGGCTTCGTTGTTTAGGTAGGAAGAGAAATCTTATCCGTTATCTATGCTCCAGATTTCGGAAAATTTACTCTACAGGGAACTAGAAAACCTTCGCAGATCTTTTTTAAATAATGGATATCTCAGAAGGTTTATCTACAGAAACATCAAGAAAGGAACCGTCCCAAACCGAATCACAGTGTCAAAAAAGACACTGTTTATGAGTTTGGCGTTCAGAGGTGACACTGTCACTGGAGTCATTAAAAGTCGTTCATCTAGATGCTTTAATCGCTCTTTTTATGCAGCTGACTTACACTTAGTATTTACCTACAATGAGTTAAGGATAAACTACCGCTTATGTCCACCTCTATGTGCATATACTCATTCACATGCTAGTGTGGAGCTGATTACATTGGACGTTGTAGGCGTGTTCTCCGTAAACACTCAGCTGAATACTACCCGATTTGGTTAGTGAAAGGTGAGCAACGAATGACGACGCCGTTAATTTTTGAACACATTCTGGAGTCAGGTCATTCAGTTCCATAGTAATGTTTGTTTTTTTATTCTATTCTATTTCACTACTTGAATTCATTCCACACTTCACTTCATCTTCTCTGTTTCTATTGTTATTGAAGAGAAGACAAGACTGAGGAGGTTGAAAGGAATGTTTATTTGGTGAAACGTATGGTACATAGCTAAATTTGGTATACCATATTCTCAACCGGCCATTTGCACATCATTTACCACATCCCTGACGAATTGGTCGAATATCGTCTCATTCGATAGCTTCTTGGATTCTGTATCATATGGCAACATTCTTCTCATGGTTCTCTTCTTTGATTGCTCTTTCCAGTGTGCCAAACATATTGTTACTTCGTTTCTGATATACTACTTATATCGGATTATAAGTAGCACTCACCACATTATCGTCATCACACTGTTAGCTTATCAGATAACACTTGACCAACAATTTTAAAATCTTTATACCAGTTCACTTATATACTAATCTTTAAAAGGTTTGTAATTCATCCACTTCAACTCTATTCCATTAAGTACATCAATTTAATTATCTTTATTCTCATCATCAAATGTGCAATATTGACTGAGCAATTTCTAGTGCCACATAATGTCTCCTTTTTCTTTAATATAAATTGAACATGCTGACTATTGTTTTGCTTTTTGCTTAGAGTCATATTTATATATAAATGCCATAAACTTACAATAAGTGGTGGCAATTAAGTCCTTATTCTTGAATGCATTGTCTAAATGTTTATTCAACTTCTCATAATGTGTTGTGTGCTAGTGAATAGGTAAGTAAGGTAATACAGTGTACCTTAAGATATATGCTTCTCATTACCATGGTGATTTTGAACAATAAAATAAACCATTTTGAAAGGCATAACATACATTCACTGTATTGTATCCATTCATTATATCAAAATGGCCTAAACTAACTAAGAAGGGGTGAAAGGTGAGCAATCCGAAGAAACTGTCTCTAGAATGTTGTTTCACTTTATTTATCTCAAATTTTTAAAAATGTTTACAGTTTTTTAGTGAAATAACTTGAAGTGAATAACAAACACAATTCATAGATAAATACATAGATGTAAAAATAGAGAGCGGTGTATTAAACAGAAATAATTTCAATTAAGTAACAATGCATATAAGTACACTGCGTAAAATTGAAGCAACTATGCGGACAGAGCTGTTGCCAAGATAAATATGTCGAAAGAAATGTAGATGGATTGGACACATGTTGAGAAAACTGTTGAGTGACATCATGCGCTACGCCCTCTAGTTGAACTTGAATGGTAAACGGGAGGAGACAGTATGAGGAAGGGAATAGAGATTATGTACAATCGTTGAGCCAGCTAAAAAGACTGAAGAGAAAAGGGTAAAATGGAGATGTGCTGTTCAAGCCATAGGTTAGACCAGAAACTTAGGGGAATAGTAATAAACAACACTAATAATTTAAATGATTACATAGTTGCAGCATTACGGACTACAAACTTTGAATCTTGAGTCAGACTATGGAAGTTTAAGTAAAGTTCTCTAAGGGTGTGGAACAGGAACGATAATGAGTCTTTTTTCAGTGATGTAGTCCTGTGGTGGTGTGATACAGACAAAGTGTTCCAACGGAACATTATTCTCACAGTAAGAATCATTGTATTTGTTGATGTTAACTATACTGTGCTATACTACACCCACAGTTTAGTAGTGCATTAGCAACAGAATACTAAATGTATTTGAACATTCTATTTCATGTCGTTAAATGTAGACCGAAATCACATGCTCAGTGATTGGTTAAAGAAAATAAACTTGTATAAATTTAAACAACAGTTTGAACAGTTGAAAATATAGCTTTACCTTCTTGTCTTGCCTTCTGCTGTTACATCTGGTGTCGCTACATTTCGAGAAATGAAAATCCCACGGCCTGCAGTTTTTGAAGGAGACATATGGATATTCTCAAAGGACTTCGAGGCTGTTGCGGAGTTGAATGGCATTCGCGAGCCGTCAGTAAAGACGCTTTTACTTAGAATGCTGCTCAGAGGTCAGACGAAGGCAGCATATGATAGTGTGAAGTGAATAGAAGGGCAAGCAACTTTTAAGTCAGTAGTTGAACGTTTGAACGAGGAGTTTGACAGCCCAATGGACAGAGAGCAGGCGATGCAGCAGTTTCGTACCACGAAGCTGGGAGTTGACGCTGACCATCCTGTATTGGCGTTGACCCCGACAAATCTACCGCGTCGCGCGCTGCCAATACTAGACGAAGATTCTGAACAACAGATGTTGGCGTCTCAGCTAATCGAGAGTGTTACAGAACACATATCTCAACAGCTACATCTGATTCACGCTGTACACCCACTGGACATTGGGGGGCTTGCAAAGGTGACCAGGAAACTATTAAACAAGACGGTTGCCGTGATAGAGCCACCGAAAGCCCATCAATGTGAGCAACAATCTGAAGAGTTGCAGCGTGAAGTCCCAGCGTTGAGGATGACCTTGAGGAGAGACCGGTGTTTCACATGTGACAAAATGGGCCACTGGGAAAACTGTTGCCCGGTAGATGAAAAAAGCAAAGTTTTAAAAGGTATAATGTGTGTTCGTTCTTTTCTCCGAGATTAGAGGCCATAGGGGCGATTGATAAGGGGGCGGTTTATTCCAAGTTGCACGTAAATGACAGTGAGTCAGTGTGTTTAATTGATACAGGGGCAGCAGTCTCACTCGTACATAAGAGTTTATGTGAGGGTATTAGGCCGTGTTCGTTGACAGTGCAGACAGTTAATGGCCAGGTATTAAGAATCGCAGGAGTCTCACACTGCAGAGTTAGTTTGGAGAGGATAACGTGACGTTTCCATTCCTGATTGTACTTGAGTTGCTCCGAACAATCCTTGGGGCAGACTTTGTGCGAGAAGTAGATGCAGTGATTAACGTGAAGAAAAGGGTTGTAATTAAAAAGTTTGGGTGTTTCAGCATGCTGTTCACAGTCTTAGATCTGCGATTGGGGTACTGGCAACTTCCAATAAAACAAGGATATAGAGATAAGACGGCGTTTTTTGTAGGACACAAACAATATCGGTTTGAACGCATGCCTTTTGGATTGGTAGGTGCCTCGTTTACATTCAGACGATTAATGACGTTTCTGCTAAAGAATTTTAGGAACGCCGAATTTTATGGCTATAATCTAGTGATATACAGTACGAGCAAGAGTGAACACGTAGAGCATGTATAAGCAGTTTTAAAACGCATCGAAGAAATCGGCCTAAGCAACAACCAGGTGAAATCTCAGGTTGCTGTTAGGACATAAGGTGGGAAACGGCGAGATAACACCACTACCTGAAAAAATTTTAACAATCAAGTCCATTTAGCCCCCGAAATTGAAGAGGAAATCAAGACAGTTTTGGGGGAGAGCAGCGTTCTATAGTCGGTTCGTGAAAAGCTCCAACAAAGCAGTGGCTCCACTCTACCGGCTATTAGGCGAGTCAAAGTTTGTCTGGTTGGAAGACTCGCAGAGGTTATTCGACCGCATCAAACAGCTGATGCATCACCAGAGAATGATGCTGTGACTACCGGTGCCAGGAAAGCCGTTCATAGTGTCTACGGATGCCAGCGACTAAGAAATAGGCGCAGTACTCAGACAGGGTGGTAGGGTCGTCGAATACGACAGCCATGTTTTAACGCACACGGAACAGAAGTATTCAACAATAGAAAGGGGATGTTTGGTGATTGTGTGGGCGTTAGACAAGTGCGGACCTTATGTACTTGTTCAACGCTTCCACGTAGAGACTGATCATAAGCCATTACAGTGGCTGAGAACCATTAGAGATCCACGTAGGAAGTTGTCACGGTGGGTGTTGAGCCGGCAGGAGTATGATTTCACGATCTCTCATTTTCCAGGAGAAGAGCACGTGCTACCGGATATTTTATCTAGAACAGGAGAGGTAGAGTTACCTGAAATAGCTTATGGTGTAAATGCCTTAGAGCAGGACCCAGAAAGACTTGTCCGGAGTCAAAGTTTAGATACCACCCTGCAAACTGTTATACAAGTGATACCTAACGTAATAACGGTGAATCCTCCCACAGCGAATCGTGGTTTAAATCTCCTACTCAAACAGAAGGACCGGTTAAGCTTGATGTCTGTAGAATGTTGACGTGGCAGGAGGATGACGGAATCTGCTTAGCAGTAATATCCCAATGCCTGCTCCAAGAGATGATACAAAAATATCACCAACTAGTACACATAGGTGTTGCCAGAACGAGTGATCAACTGCGACAAAGCATGTACTGGCCAGGTATGAGAGAAGACGTCGAGAATTACGTAACAGCGTGTGCGCAGTGTCAGCCGGTGAAAGGTGGTCAGTATATACGACCGTCTCCATAGTCGATTCCAGTGACAGCAGTGGGTAACATGCGGTCTATAGATGTCCAGTGGCAATCAATACCTTCTCTTCACTTTTAAAACACGAACCCTATCAGTATCGCTTTTATTACACCTTGGTTTGCAACGATATGTCGAATCACTGCTTCTGTCACCGTTTTCGCCTGTTGATCCGCGATCGCAACTGCGTCTAGCCATCATGTGGCATGTTATGCTGACTGCCGCTGGACGTCTGCTAAAAAGGATCCACTACATCTACATACCAGAAATTAATGACAAACTTCTAAAATTATTCAAGACACATTACTGACTAATACCAATTTTGAAAAGTCTACCTTTTGTTAGATTACCTTTTTGTTAAATTAAATTCACTAAGTTCTATAATGATATGAGATTAAAAGACTATAGTTTCCCTGTTACAAAACTTGTCTGAGTAATTAGAAAATAAGGATCACATGTTGGAATTTCCCAAAGGTATAAACATGCACACAAATAATTTATCCAATAATACTTTTTTTCAAATATCAGTTAAATAACCAGCCCTCCTTGAACTAAAGTAGAAAACCACTCCTCTAGAAATAAATAAAGATATGGAAAACATTACTATTATTATTACTCGCTTAGGTTTGGAATGTAACATTGTGTCTCAACAGACTATCTCCATTTTTTCATATTCTCTGCGGTCGTTTTCAGCTGGCCTCATTATTGTCCATAGGCTCTCATTTCCTCTTCATGCGACCTCCTCTGTGTCACCCTCAGATACACGCCCAACTCGCCATTTCCCATTTGGATTCCATTCGATCGACTGCCTGGCTGGCGTGCGGTGTAATTCGACGGTCTTCTCAGTGTGCATTCGATCCGGATTTCATTCTTTATACTGAGGTGGAATGTAGAAGATTTCCAAACTTATTTCACAGTGATAGAGGTCTGTCTTACATTTTCCGATTTTGGCTTTGCCATCTTAATCGGTGCCACATGTGGTTGAAACGATGCCTCCTAGATAGGTGAAGCAAGTGACCTCTTTCGAATTTCTTTCCTTGACAGTGATTGGTGCTTCTTTTCGTTGTTGTTTGTTGATTATCTTCATCACAGTGTACTTGTAATCTACCACAATGCCAAAATTTTACCCTTATATCGAAACTGATGAATGTCTGATTATCCTCAGTCCTCTCAGAATAACAAACGGATACACTACAAGCTTTCCTGAAAGTATACTCAAAAGAAACTAAATTAGTGTAAAAATTTATCAACTAATAGAATAAAAGCCTTCTAACTGTATCCACTTTACTAATGGAAAAACTTCCAAAGCCCTATATAATAACTCAACCAAAATCCCAAATTAAAATGAGATTTCACTTTTTACAGAAATGTCATAATTTCTGTATTAATACTAAGCACTTATTTATGCATCAACTAGTACTGAATAAAATGCAAGCTGCTTGTCAAAGATGTTACATTTTTTGTAGTGACTAAACAGTCACATCATGTAATATTGTCGGACTTAAAGGTTTTAAATGTTCGACGATGGTACAGCTGGTAGAACAATCGCCAACCACGCCTCACTTGGTCTGAGATTTGATACTCCGCCGACGCACACCTTAACCTCACTTAGTCTGTAGTAAGCCCAGTGAAGAAGCAAGGTTCGGCATGAGGCTAGCAACCTCATCCCGTAAAAAATAAGCACCATTGCAACTGAGACTTCAAAGCTGAAGCTTGAAGCTTAGTGTTCCACTCGAAACGCAAAAGTATAAAACAGTTATAAAAGATTTTAAATAGGGCAATAGCAGTTTAATAGGAAAAACATTTAATTATAAAAAATAAAGTTACTAAAAACTAAACGTTTGTACGCTTATCTGAAGAACCATATGTTAGTTTCTGAAGAAAATGACAAGTGTATCGAATGCAACAGGAAACTCAGCGCAGTCAGATTGATTTCTGAGTCCAAACTAGGTCCCTATATACCTTTAAAAATCTGTAGACTTGGAAACGTTTATCACTTCTACAGTTTCTAAAATACCGATACAGGAACTCTTGATCTCTTGAATCTATGACATCAGAGTAAAAGTATAACAGATGTGTGATTGCTAAAGGCAACTGAAAGCATATATCTGGTATTAAGTCTGAAAGTGAAAGGGAAACTGACTGAAATGTTTCCCTTAAAACGTGGTATTGAGAAAAGAACAAAGAGAACTAATAGTGAAGTGAGTAGAAAAGCGTTTAAACCAATCAGGAAGATTAGGTGAGTATATTATCAGACCTGTAGTTATCAGTCGGTGGATGAAGAAATCACTCCTTTGAGAAAGTCACTAATTGAAAATGGCTACTCCCTTCGCTTCATAGATAAACAAATAAGACACAAACCATCAAAGAAAACCTCATTTCTGTGCTGAAGAGGCTACTGTCTGATCAACAGTTTAAAGAAAGCAATATCAAACGCTCTGAAAAAAACTTCTTTGCTCCTACATTAAGATTAGTATTCCCTTACCGTCCAGTGTTCTTCAATCACTCTATAGATAAACCATCGAATTTGACCACTTCTATGTGTATTTACCAATTCACTTGCTCCTGTAAAGTGGTGATATAATTGGTCGTTCAATGAGTGTTTTATCTAAAAAAAAGTCAGAGAACATTAACCAGCTTGGTTACAGAAAAGTCACAGTGGATCAATCAGGAGCTTTGTAATTCAACATGACTTCAACACTGGCCACTCAATACGTAAAGACGATTCATTCAAAAATGTCTACAAAGTCAATAAGAAGTCTTCTACAAATGGAACGCCTGAATGTACTTAGCATTTCTGGGGCCTTACCAGCCTTTCCATCCCCTTCTTTTAATTCCATGTTCACTTGTTATCAACATTTAGTTACTAATACTATTTTGTTCATTTCTCGAGTGATATTCAGTAACATATCTTCTTAACTAACCTTCTCTTCACTCTTTTCACCTACTACATAAGTGATTTTGATTCTTGTTTCCATACTCTTCCAATAATATCCAATTGTTTTTCTGAACACCTTCACACTACTCAGCCTCAGTCTTACCTTACTAATCTTCTCCTCACCCAACACGAGTTACAGTGTTTTGAAATATTTTGATGACGTCAACAATACTCCACACCGATTTTCTATCCTAGTGCTATGTACACACACACATGGAAATTTATAATATATAATTGTGAGCTAAGAGACTCTTCGCTGAACTGTTTGTTCTTATTTCCATGTACGAATCTTGATGAGCATACCAATATCCACGAAAGTTCTGCTAAACTATTCAGTTCTCGAATTCTCTAAACGCGTTTGAGGTACATGACTTCTGACTGTAGACCTTCTGCTGGAATCATACCACAAAAGATGGGAAATTGAATGGTGAAGATATTAGACATCGAAGATTACTCATTTCACAAATAGACACACGTGGATCAAGTGAAAATAAATGAAGCAGGTCGTTCCGATTATAATTTTAATGATCCCGCCACTAATCCTGATTTTGTAGATAATTCAGAAATAAATGCAGATGGTTCTGGTGAAAATAATATCACAGAATCAGTTAGAAGATCGGAGAGACTTGCAAACAAGCCGAGGTCTCATTATAAGTGCTCAAGGAGGCATTCAACATGTGGAGGATGTGGTGATTGAATATTTCTTTTGCTTATTGGTGTTCGTTAATATTTATTATATAAATTGCAATTGATTGTGTCAGATACTAATTCCTAGATTCTGCTCAATCTGTATTGTTGTTTGGTTTCTAGTGACTCGATCATTGCGAATACAATTACAAGTAACTGTCACATGTAATAACAAGATAATGAGTCAAATTAGTTACTAGATTAGATAAATGACATGGAAAACAAGACTGTGAATTAAGTTCACTCACTTAGACACATCAAACATGATGCTTAATAAGTGATGATGTAACTAAGCAAGAGTTAAAAACAAACCATCAATTATTCATTATAAAAGATGATATAATCAGTTAACATTGAATGACCAGTGTTGACAAGGTGTCCCATTATCCCATTCCGAATAGAACCACCACTGCCACTCTGCAGCCGCCTGGGATAGTTTTCTTGGAACTCTTTTAGACGGGACACGTGTCGAATGAATTATCCCTCAGCTTCAGAAAGTTTGTCCCGGTGCTTGAGGAAACACACAAGTTTTGAAAAATATTTTTTGATAACTTATCTACCACTGGAATTCGACATGTCCATATCTCAACCATCGAACTAGAGAAGAGCCTGCTAACTGCGCATCCATCCGTAGTCCTAGTTGATTTCGCGATGAAGTGAAACCAGCAAATTAATTTCCACATATTCTGAATATGAAATAAATCAAATTAGACTTGAGTATCAAAAGGTTTCACCTGGTTAATATGAAACTGGCTATGCTTGGCACAGTTTTATACTCTTTCGTACCCATGAGAAGAGAGAGTACATTCTTCCTCTAGGTGTCTTTGCTCCTGTTCAATTGAATATCACTCATTACGGACAAAATTCAGTTCATATAACTTTAAATTCAGTTCAATTGTTTCTATGCAACCGTCTATATCTGTCCTTCTTTTATCGAACAATTACTTTTGAGAGCAACAAGAATCATTAATTGTGCACCATTAACAGATTTGGTTATTTCGATAAAGAAAGGAAGACGAAATTTGCAGTATAAAATGATATCATTCTATTTCACAGGTGCTCATCAGCTGCAGACTACCTGAAAATTACAAAGGTTATAAACATGATAATAACATACTTTAATGTTTTAGTGATAGTAGAGGAGAGATAAAATTGACACATCCAAAATATAAGCATTACAATTTTTAGTTTAAGTTTTCATCATCAATTTATACGCTTTTAAAGTTGAAAAGAGGAGGGAGGGGTAAGACAGAAAACAGAAAAAATTGATTAACAGAAAGAGTGTTAGCTTGTAGGTTCACATAGCAACTCCAAAAAAACAAAGGCGGATAGAATGGAAGGACAGAAAGAAGGGCTTATTTCCGGTTTTCTGAACATATCCCAAGAAACCTGTGCCTGAAAGGAAGCCAATATTCTCAGAGTGCAATTACCAGACATATTGTTGATACCGGACATCTCGTAGAGATTTCTAAGTCCTTCAAAATATTAAATAGACAAAGGACAGCAAATTTACTACGATTTGCCGAAGCGATCGCAATCAAACGATTTAAACCAGACTTATGCATACAGAAAGAGAGTGTGATTAACCTCTCACTCCCTTGGTAACTGAATTTTGATTTTGATTACAATAATTAGTCATCTAATTCAGTGATCTCAACTCACTGAACAAATCTTAATCTCATAAACTGTAACCGCCTTTGTTTTTTGGAGTTGCTATGTGAACAAGCTACAAGCTAACACTGTTCTGTTAATCAATTTTTTCTGTTTTCTGTCTTACCCCTTCCCCCTCTTTTCAACTCTGAAAGTGTATAAATTGATGATGAAAACTTAGACAAAAAATTGCAATGCTTTCATTCTTCTTTGGATGCGTCAATTTTATCTCTTCTCTACTACCACTCAAACATTAGAGTATGTTATTATCATCTATTTATAACCACTGTAATTTCAGGTAGTCTGCAGCTGATGAGAACCTGTGAAATAGAATGGTGATATCATTTTATACTGCAAATCTCGTCTTCCTTTCTTTATCGAAATTAATCAAGGGAACCAAATTTATGAAGATTTGGTTATATCATATCTTTTAATTTTGACCTTGTATATTGTCTATAAACATTTGAGTTAGCCAGTCCAATATTCGATTATACAATAAAAAATGCGTACAACATCCTGAATTGTTTTATTTCTTTGTCACCAGTTATTATCTATTCTCACGAACCAAGCAGTCAGAGTTGATAAAACTCATTTTAAATAGTAATTACTAACTTTTAGTTAATATAGAATTCACTGTTGTTCATAATCACTTCGCTCCTGTGCTCATCAACCACGAGCATGTTCCAGGTTCGATTACCGACCAACGTACTCCTAAAACCCACCTAGCAGATGGTAAACCCGGTAATGAATGAAGGCTGGGCTTAAGGCTGGCAAACCTACCACGTAGAATACCATCACTACTGAAACTTCAAAGCTTGTACTCCTATGCCCCACTCAAAATGGAAAGGAATAAGAAGAAACTCTAGTCACTTCAATAAAACATACCAGACCAGCAAGTTTTACTTTTATGCATATTATCTTGCACTTTGTAAAAATACACGATTGACATCAATTTGACAAACAAATTCCACTACAGATGGTCGAACCAACATGATTTAACAATCTCTTCTCCCTAGTGAGATAAGACTTAGTTTGAAAGTCAACGTGGTTATGTTTCACGATTAGTTTAGTGTTATTCCCCCCCCCCCCCCACAATCATAACTTGACATAGCATCCTTGTTTGCGAAGAAATTATAAACTGGTCAACACCTGGGTTTCCTCTGTCATTCGATAGAAACATCAGGATAGTAATTCTAAAGTGTATGGTTTGATTCCGACTTCCGTTTACATGTCATTCTCAATTTCCGCTCTCTACATCAGTATCAACCTGTCACTCCTAAATTACCTCAGATGGTCTCAGCAAGAGTACAACTATTTACTCAGAACACAAATAATTAGAGCAAGTAATTGTTTTCAATAAATTCTTCTTCAGGCTCTACAGTTATAAGTTCATTAATTTTAGCAGTGAAGGTAAATTAGAAAGAATCTTTCAGCGGGTGGCCACACCCATTTCTACAGATTCATACCGCTTCAATAGGAAAGGAAATTAGCCAAGTGCCTTAATTTTAGAATAAAACATGTAATGTTCAGATGAATGCATTAAGGAATAAATGTGTGAACTGAAACTTACATCACAAGAAAACGGATATCCAGAGAACTTTTTAAAAAGGTACATGTCAATACCTACAGACAGGGTAATGATGGGAGATTGCAGCAGACATTCCAAAATGCTGACTTAATAGATCAATCCTACCAATTGTATAAGTGTGTCATTTTGTCACATATAAACTGATAAAATGGTTAGCTGACATTTTAAGCGCAGTACGCAATGAATTATATAAGCTGTCTTTGAAAGATACACTTGAACTTGTTGACTGTTTTGTAGACATGAAAATATAAGCTATGAAAATGTTCCCTTTTGATGATAATTCCCTGTTTACTAATGTACCATTGACTAAGATTGTTGATATTCTTTGTGACTACATGTCATCGACTTGTTTTACATTCCGTTTTCCATTAACTTATTTGCAAGATTTATTATTAAATACTGCCAGCGTCCACTTCACATTTGATGGTAAGCACTTTCGACACGAGGATGGCATTGATATGGGGAGTCCATTAGGACCTATGTTAGCAGATGTTTATATGTATCATATTGAAAACCCATCTGCTGATTTAACTGCTAGAGCGCCTTTCTGTAGGAGATATGTAGACGAAATTAGTTTGATATGCGATAACCATAAAGATGCAAGTCATTTACTAGACAAGTTCAACTCTGTACAAAATTAAATAGGTCTTGGTATTAGATGGTTGGAGGCAATCGTCAGGAAGCCTTGGACCTAGGTTTCGTGCTAGTTGGCACTCATCAGCGAGGCGTATCTGCAACCTTGAAGGAACTGATGTCCCTTCTGAGATTCGAACCCGCGTCACCCAGTGCTGCAGTCAGAGACGTTACCACTGAGCTATTCAGGCTCGCGACTGACCTCCTGTAGGACTGTGTTGGATATTTTTGATTGAACACTAGTCAGTAACTAGTGTAATGTGTCTAGCATGGTGGCCACATTGCAAACATGACTGATAGAATTCAGTCTGCACCGAAGATAGGACTAGACACATTACACTAGTTACTGACTAGTGTTCAATAAATAGGTCTTGCATTTCAAGAAGCCAGTGGCAAATAGCTTGCATTTTTAGACACGCTTCTGAGTGGGACATAAAATGGCTCAATAAGCTGATCAATTTATAGAAAGTCAACTTGGACAGGGCAATATTTAAACCTTCAGTTTCTGTTTACTACAGTATAAGGACACCTTAGTGAATTGTATATATTCAAGAGGACTCATCGTATTCACACAGCTGATTTTGTAAAGGATGAAACAAAAATACTCTTGTCGAAAACGGAAATCTTTTACACTTTTTAAACCGGTGTAGAAGTCAATTAGTTTTAAAACCTACAATCTGTTCTGTACATAAGAAAGCTGTTTTCATTAAATTACCATGTCATGGAGAAATAAATAGTAGGATTTTATGACAGAGACTGAACTCGGTCACCCCTAGAACCTACTATGCAGTCTGACTTATATTTATTGAGAAAGCCAAAAACATGTTCCACTACAAACCTCAAAAGTGAATAAGTGATTGTGACACACTCCATTTTACATACCAATTCTCATTTGTGTGTGGTCACACATACATAGGGAGGAGTAATCGTGGTTTATATGTGAGGGTGGGAGACTACCAACTTCCGCTATATCTAGGACATCTAATCGATATGAACCACAAAATCGATGTCAAAAACAACTTTTACGCTGAGGCTACAGCTAGCTTTTCATAAACTTAAGACCAAACCCTCCCCACTTCGATTTGTGCTCAAAAGCAATTTATTAATACTCTTAACCCAACTTGGTTATCTACGATCTTGAACTTTTAGTCAAACGTAATCACTAAAATTCTGATGAAAAGTACACTCTGTTTGAAGTGTTTAATATTTTTAAGTCTGAGGTCAAATTTTAATCACAGCTCAGACCATTTTGTTTGTTTTTATTATATTTTGATGACTGTTTCATAACTCATATGATTGGATAAAGTTTTCAAAAATAAGAGATGTCCTTTTTATATATGAATTTAATTTCGATTAATTTCCCTGAAGAAGTTCGGACCAATTTGCCAAACGAAACGATGGAATTACGCATTTCAGTTCCGCTGAGATTTTAGAAATATAACTTTTATAAATGTCTACTTCTCAATCGGCGCCCAAATATTTTGGAACTATTCTGTCAAATCTTGATCACAGTTCACATGAATTACCTTGATAATCCTTATGCAACTAGATAACCAAATGTATTGCTAATTATTCTTATTATTCTTAAATCCTTTCCGTCACTTTGTCTACTTTAATTAGCCCTTATTTTTCATGTAAACTGACTTGACAAGTAACTTGATATGATTATGAGCAATAGTTTGTGTTCGAAATGTCATCAGTTAATATTACTGTACAACACTGTGTGATTGATCAAAATAATATCTTATCCATAATGGAGTTGACAAGTAAATGTTTGACCAGATTGATCGAAATGTATTGCTCAATATATCACATTTCACAGATAATCTTCGTCTTCTAAAAACACGATCCAAACTATTATTTCTATTTGTCACCCATGAACTTACATCTGATTTGTTTCCCTGTAGTATTCATATTATTTCACATTGTATTGACTGCAACGTCCCCTTGAATCCTGTACTTTTGTTCACTATATATATACATATATATGCACATTGATTTTATCTCATGTTCTTACTGACAGTAAGTGTTTTGTACACAGTTAGTGATAATCAAAACTAAGTGACTACTATTATTCCATCTTCTCTACTTGTACCACACTACACTTTCTGATATAATTCTATTTCACGCTTTTACCTACCTGGGAAGCATCGTTTCAACTACAGGCAGACAGAACTAACGAGGATATCAAAGCAAGAATCGGAAAAGCAAGACAAGCTTTCACTACTCTCAAGTCTGTGTGGAGGTCAACAACACTCAGCATCAAAAATAAGATCCAGATTTCCAACTCCAATGTGAAGTCAGTGCTACTATACGGATCAGAGACTTGGCCAGCGCGTCATAAAGAGCATCTCAAACAAACTACAGACCTTCATTAACAGTTGTCTTCGCTCAATACCACTCAAGATCAGATGGCCGGCCAGAAAAGATCAGCAACAGAGTTGGATCTCTGGGAGCGAACCAACCCAGCAGGAACCGATTGTGAAACAAATAGGCAGGAATAAATGGAGATGGATTGCAGGCCATACTCTGAGGAAACCATCAAGTGACATCACCAGACAAGCCATTGCTTGAGTGGAACGCAAAAGGGAAGTGTGAGTTGGTCGTTAGTGCAAGGGTGACTTGGAGGAGGTCATGTGAAGAAGAGATGAAAACGTGTGGGCAGACTTAAAGCCAGGTGAAGACTCTAGCAGAGAACGGAACGCAATGGAGATGCACTGCTGAAGCCCTATGTTCCTGTAGGAATTAAAGGATACAATAATAATAAATAATAATAATAATGACGCTTATTCGTTATTGTATACGGACAAGGATGAATGGATTTATAAGTGTAGAGTCTGAAGATGTACTACAGTTGTTCGCTCTCATTATTCTTGCTGTGAATAAATTATGGCGATATTCAAATTACAGTATACCATTATGCAAACCAAACTGTTGGAGTTATTAAGCCAGAAGACTCAAGTGGGCGAACCTAACTCTTATCAAGACTTAAGTATTGTAGTACATTAGAGCCGGCAAGATAAAGCGATCGGAATGCTAACCGACTAAATAACAAGGTGAAAGATGTTGATTCTTGGCTGAATAATATCTAATAAATACTACTTTGAATAGTAGATTCTATTTCTGAAAATCATCTTACCGACATTGTTGACTGGACGCATATTTTTCCATTTCTCTGATCGAAATGGGATTTTTATACCACAGTATTGTGCAATTTACTCTTGGTAATAGTTTAATATTAATCCTAGGTTTAAGTATAATCCCAGCTTCCCAGACCAACACTGCCCATCTTAGTATATTACGCAGAGATGGGATGACTATTTTCATTTTCTTGTAGATGTTTATTATTTTTATAAAAAGGAGTCGTCAACCTACTTATAGTGCTAAGCTTAGTGACACATAATTCTTTTTTTTTGTTTTACGCAGCCTAGATCCTTATGACGTATCAATCATGTTCAGGTTTAAAAATGTGCAGATACTTCGTGTCATCTTCTTACAAAAATTCTTGATGCATCATTTTACAGAGACACAGTACTTAATCTTTGAAAAGAAATAAAGATAGTAACCGCACTGAAATCTTCGCCTTCGGGATCCAGTTTTAGGTTCAGACTAACCGTCATCATCTTACCATCTCCTTAAAATCTCACTAAAATTTTTCAGTGACCCTAAACTATTTACTTATGAAATTAGTAGAAGTAATTTAGATACTGTCATTATATCGTATCATGACATTGTTTCCAGACTAGATAAAGATGTGAAGTTTGTGTTCTGTCTGACTTTTCCGACTTTTCTGAGATGCTTTCGATTGCATCATAAGAATACATCTATCTGTTAAGCAAAACTGACTTCATTTCGTACTGAATTCTGCATCACAAGGAGCAATACACTGTCTCTAACGGGAAGCGTTGCACTTCTTTGCCTACAGAAGTTGGTATACCTTATTTAAGTGATGTACTTTATCGATTCTTTTTTTTTCTTTTCTTTATTTCTGCGTGACTTACCGTATATTCCAACAAAACTCATTTCATTGGCATAATTTCTGTCCTAGCTGACTCTGTATTAGAAGAATGTTCTGACGTGAATAATTTCTTGTCTGAGATTAATCAGTGGTGTTAAACTGAACCCCTCCAAATGTTAAACATCTAATTTTATTTTCAATAGTGAACAAGGTATGAGTAAACTGCTTCACTCCCATGATTCTTGTAGTATCGACTACACCACACCGTCACTGAATATAAGACGAATAACACCTATCTCAGTTTATATATATACATATGGTTACGTCCCCTGAGCTGGGCGATTTATTGAGTAGCTTTCATTGCCCATCTAGACGACATTTTCACTGCAGGCTTCAGTTTGCAGTGAATTTATTTGATTTTTTTCATGAATGACATAATTGTGTCTCATCTGATAACCTTTGTTGTGATTAATTGTTAATTTGAGTCCGCGGTGATAGGTTATATTGACTTGGAATTTGTCATGTGATATATTATTACCATTATTATTAGTTGGCAAATGAGGCATTATATTAATGTATCTGTTAATGAACATAGAGAAAACAGAGATAATGAAGATTCCTGGGCAACACCACCAACAACAGGCAACAATCAGCATAAATGGGAGGAATCTGAAAGAAACAACCACTTTTACCTACCTGGGAAGCATCGTTTCAACTACAGGCCAGCGGAACTGACGAGGATATCAAAGCAAGAATCGGAAAAGCAAGACAAGCTTTCACTACTCTCAAGTCTGTGTGGAGGTCAACAACACTCAGCATCAAAAATAAGATCCGGATTTTCAACTCCAATGTGAAGTCAGTGCTACTATACGGATCAGAGACTTGGCCAGCGCGTCATAAAGAGCATCTCAAACAAACTACAGACCTTCATTAACAGTTGTCTTCGCTCAATACCACTCAAGATCAGATGGCCGGCCAGAAAAGATCAGCAACAGAGTTGGATCTCTGGGAGCGAACCAACCCAGCAGGAACCGATTGTGAAACAAATAGGCAGGAAGAAATGGAGATGGATTGCAGGCCATACTCTGAGGAAACCATCAAGTGACATCACTAGACAAGCCATTGCTTGAGTGGAACCCGAAAGGGAAGCGGCGAGTTGGTCGTCAGTGCGAGGGTGGGTGACTTGGAGGAGGTCATGTGAAGAAGAGATGAAAACGTGTGGGCAGACTTGGAGCCAGGTGAAGAGTCTAGCAGAGAACAGAACGCAATGGAGACGCACGGCTGAAGCCCTATGTTCCTCTAGGAATTAAAGGAAACAATAATAATAATAATCTGTTAATCGCTAGTCTATCTGAGTAATAAACAGGCTTCTAGAATGTTCCTGGCATTTTCAGTGTCTCCATTGTTTAAAATTCCTACATTTTCTTCCCGGTCAAATTGGTGTGTCTGTAATTCTTGGCATACATTGATATGAATCGGGAATATGCGTCGTCACTTTTGTCAGCTGGTTTATGGTATCGGATTTGGAGTCGAAACGGATGCTCCCAGTTTAACTGATATACAAAGCTTATCACAAGTGTTTCAGTTTGTTTTGTAGGTGGTGTTGATCTTATCTTTTGCTTATACATTTATATACGACAAAATTATTATTAATAGTTAGTATTGACACAACAGACTATTTTTTATTACTCAGCTTTACAATTCAAAGAGAGGAAAAGCAATAGAAGTGCAGTGTGTGTACGTGTATAGGAAGACGTATTATATTATATATATTTGGTACATCTCATAGGGACTGTATATGTATATATGACTTGTTTATGAAGCTTATAGTGTTATATCCCACTGAAACATAACTATTATTTGAGTAACGCTTAAAAATAGCAAAAACAAACAAAATGTACAACAACTTGATAAAGATGAAAGACTTATACTCCGGTCAAAACGTCTGCATAATTCTGATTGTAGTCCTCTGCTGCATTTGTTCTACTTCCTGTCAATAAATTTGAATAAAAATTCGAATAAATGCGTTATTTTTTAATAAGGTAATAGGGCAGAAGACATGCGCTAAACACTATAAGCAGTGTAAATTAAATTGAATAAACAATATTTTGCATTTTGTAACACACAGCAATGAAAATAAAACTAAGTTTGTTATTTTTAAATAAAAATAATATCTCAATCTTCACGTTTGCTATAATTATTGCCACAGGCATCAATTCCTAAAAGTATAAGCGTAATAGTCACAGTACTCATTATTTGCTGTCTAAATCCATTTGTACGACACAGGTTGAATGGGTGTAGTCTCTGCAGAATCTAAAAGTCAACTGTCTGAAATAACAGCTGCTCTTTGAAATGTCTCTCTAAATTATTTCCATAGAAGAATATTGTAAACAGTAGACGGTGACGTGGCCTACTTCACAGTCGCAAAAGACCCCTGACTGAAAGAACTTTGAATTTACAAAAGTCGTTAATAGACACAAATAGTTTACATTATCTTAGGAAATCATTATTTTGAGATACAAAACTGTTGTATTCACAGTCAGTTGAACATCCACAAATTCTGAAAAGTCGTCGTCGGGAATCCACTGGTCTAAATGATATTAACTGATATGTGTGATGAGATAATATCTGGCAGCCTGCTTAAAACACTGGGCTATCTAAATTTTTATCTGGTATCATTCTACATAGACTCTTCTCCATTTCTTCTTATTGTTTTAATCATCTAACTGTGCGTGTTTTCGGATAGCTAGATGAACTCGCACACAATTTTAGTTTGTTGTACTACAGAGCACTTTTCAACAGAAATGAAGAAAACTATCATGGAGATTTGGATATTGCTACAGATGGAACAACACATTAAAATTAGACTAAGGTATTTATTCACAATTACTATTAGTGTGCATCAGTAGTTCAATGGTAGAGTGTCAGCCAAACACACAAATGGCCCGGGGTTCGATTCCCGGCCGATCCATCCCTAAACCACGCCTAGTTTACTGACCGATAGTAAGCCTGGAGAAGAGGAAAGAGGTTGGGCGTTAGGTTGGCAACCTCATCCTGTAGAAATAGCACCACTACTACTAAAAATTTGAAGCTCAAATCCCTATATTCCATTCTGAAGGCAAAGGAATGAAAAGTAATAACAGTAAACTTACTGTATTCCTGTTATTTTTTAGTATTTTTAATATATTTATGCGTTGAAGTTTCTGCAGCAATTTGGTTAGCTTTTGGGGGTGGAGCTGCTAGCACCCAACCCTCCCTCTTTATCCGGGCTTGGGACCCGCTAGAAAGCTAGCGAGCTAGTAATCTAGGCACGAAACCTAGAAGACCTGCATTTCGCGCGTGGATGATTTATGTTTGATGTCACAGAAAATCGAAGACTCACAAGCGAAAACCGACAAACTGGTCGAAGAAGCAGAAAACAAAGGACTCCAGGTGAACATAGACAAGACGGAGGTTATGAAAATAACCAATCAACAACAACAACAATATCCAGCGCCAATCACCATCAACGGGAGTGATTTGAAAGAGGTTACTTCATTCACTTATCTAGGGAGCATTGTCTCAACTACAGGAGGAACGGACGAGGATGTCAAATCCAGAATCGGGAAGGCGAGAAACACATTCATCAACCTGAAACCAATCTGGAAATCTTCGTCACTCAGCCTGCATCAGCAACAAAATTCGGATTTTCAATACAAATATCAAGTCAGTCAGTTCTTCTATACGGATCAAAAACTTGGCGGTGGGTGACAAAGAATATTTCCAACAGGTGTCAGACCCTTATCAACAGCTGTCTTCGCTGTATACTGAAGATCAGATGGCCGGAAAGAATCACCAACAATAAACTATGAGAACAAACAAAACAAGAACCAATCGCTTAACAAATGTGCAGGAGAAAGTGGAGATGGATTGGACACTCGCTGAGGAGGCCGCTGGGTGACATCGCGCGTCGGGCCATCGCTCGATTGGAACCCGAAAGGGAAGCGGCGAGTGGGACGTCCAAAGGTGACATGGAGGAGATCGTGTGAAGAAGAGTTGAAACAGTATGGATTAACATGGATGCAGGTGAAAAATACAGCAGAAGACAGAAACAAGTGGAGACGTGCAGTTGAAGCCCTATGTTCCACTAGGAACCCAAGGGAACGATAATATGAATAATAATTCCTGTCATTTTACAAAAAATCTAAAATTCTGCCAATTGAACAATTAACAGCATTTGTAATCAAGCAGTTGGAATAATGCTACCAGGAAAAATACTTGGAAGCTATGCTGCTTTAGCCTGTTTTGAAATTAATAGATTCCGTATCATTATATACACAAAAAGCCTTTGAACTTTCAGCTTACATGTTATAATATGAATATCCCCCTTTTCTTTAACTATTTTGAACGATTTCACTACAAATAATATAATCTCACAGCTGTTCAATGTTAACAGTTGAGGTGATCTGTTGATTCTCTATTTATCAAGTGATGGTTTGCAGGGATTTGATTGGTTAAAGGTTTTATCACTAGTTGATATCAGCTAGATTCTCTGTTTATCCGTATTTATCCAATTCTACCCAAATATGTACTAACAGTTACAATCCAATCTGAAGTTGACTTACGCCTACATTTACTTATGGAAAATGCATAATCTGAATGAATAAATTTCACTTCAGAGCTGATCATAACCATTCGATACTGTTATTACCTTGAGTACTGGCATATTACCATTCAATTTGAATGGGAACTGAAACATTTGAATGTGACCACTTTTGTGTTGCATTAAACATGCCTCTTTTCTGTGTACAAGACGATATGCAATTGTCCTTGATTCTTAGTGAATGAAAACAGGGTAGGCATTCTTTAAAATGTAATGCAGTAGATTAACATTAGCAAAACTCGTTTGTCTTAACTGCTTTCAATGAAGTTATATATCGCTGCATAGTGATCTGAATATTCAGGTTCACCAAATTGATAAAAAGTCAAGGTATTCTTCGCGTCTCACTTGAAAAGTCGGTAAACTAAGCGATGAGAAATGTTGTATCCAAGTTATAAACATCAATAATATTTTCATTTTAAAGGACAATTAATCACTTTAGGTAAATTTCGATAGCGTTATTAAAAGTTATTTAAAGTACCTAGCAGACAACTAATTTATATGATTATTTGTCCTACAATAATCAATAAGAAAATAGAAAAATCGAAGGTTGGTGGAAATGAACAAAAAATAGATTGAAAAGTGAAATGGATAACAATTGACACCAATCTTGGTAATATAATCCAGTATGTATTATGAAGGTAGGTTAAGTGCGATATTAAATCATTTTTTGTGCACAAAAACACACATAAAAAAGGAATTAATTTTCGAAGAAGCTACTATTACATTATTATCATTCTGTTGGCTAACTTAACATTGGTGTTGAAAATCCGGATTTAGTTCTTTATGCTGAAGTGGAATGCACAAAATTCTCAAACTGATTTGAGAGTGATGAAGTTCTGTCTTACCTCCTCCAATCGTGGTTTTGACATCATCATCATCACCATCAACCGTGTCGCCTGTAATTGAAACGACACCTCCTAGATAAGTGAAGCAAGTGACCTCTTTCGAAATTCTCCTGTTGGCAGTGATCGGTGCTTGTTGTTGTGGTTGCTGTTTCTGTTGTTGCTGCTGCTGTTTGTTGGTTATCTTCATCACTTCCATCTTCTTTATGTTCACTTGAAGTGTTGTCTTAGCTATCCGGCTTCTTTTATCAGTTTGTCGGTTTTCGCCTGTAACTCCTCGAGTTTGTGTGTGTGTGTATCGCAGTGCACATAAATCATCCACACGTGAAATCCAGATCTTCTGGAGTCTTCTTATCGTTGGTGCAGCATATTCCTGTCTTCTTGTTCCTTGTGGATAGTCTGACGCATGATGCAGTTCTCCACAATTAGGAATACCATAGGTGATAGTAAGCAGCCTTCAGTATATTTCATAACTCTCCTTTGGAAGTTTTAAACAAAATTTAGAAGGCTGTTCCCAATAGGGCGTTGTGCCTTATGCCTGCAAATTGTCTTATTATGGGCGAAAATGCTAGTCTATGGACCGCAATTACCATGGCTTTTTCAAGCCATTTAAGTAAATATTCTCTCAAATATTTTAATACCTAGTGAAGTTATGTTTTCTGATGTGAATGGTTTATTTGGAGAGCTTTCATTGTCTTCCTAGGCGACATCTTTTGTGTAGACTTCCATATTCAGTGTCTACATCTTATCACCAATTTCACTGAATATTTGTTTGTTCAAAATTGGTACAATAATGCTCATATTAATGTCATGGTACCTCACGACACAATAAGAAAAACCCTTACCATCTTAGTTTTCTTCCATTACACCCATTTCTCCACCAGACTGAAAAATTTGCTTGACTTGTCGGTCTCAAATACTCAATAGCGTTGGCCAGTAAACAGAATTCACACTCTGGTTTCGATGACCACATACTCACAACACCTTTGTCGTGCCAAGCAAAATATTCGTTGTAGGCAGTATCATTCTTATCAAGATACTTTAAATATTCAGCCAACTCTTTGGGACTATCAAATTCGTCGACGTGAATAAAAGAATGAGGTGGTGCAACTTTTTGATACTCTTCAATTGAAGCTCCCATTACAATAGGCAGAACATTGTTCCTGTATTAACAAAAATGGAAACATCGTTTGAGCAATTCAACTGACAAAATACACTTTACAATTAAATTTGTTAAAACTATAATTTCCATTTGCTTTTTTCTAGCAGTAAGCATCATCATACCGCTCAATTTAATCTAACTTTGAACACTTTGTTTCAATAAATTCTTATGAATACAGGTTGGAGGATTTCATCATAAGCTGACATGAAGACAACCAGTTTTGTTTTTATTCCTTTACTTTCCCAGTGGAACATAAGGCTTCAAGCTACAGGCTTGAACTTTCAGCAGCAGTGTTATTTATTTTTTAGGGATGGGGTTGCTAGCCTCATGTCCAACCTTCCGTCTTTGCCAGTCTTATAACTGGCTTAGCGAGGTAAAGGAGTGTATCGGCCAGGGATTGAACCCCGGACCACATGGGTGATCAGCGAGCGTTCTACTGTCGTGCCACCGACACACGAAGATAAAAAATGATATATATTAATGCCAGTAAACAGTTTGATCATTGTGGAATAGATCAAATAAATTATAATTATATGTCAATAGTTTTTTGGTAATATTTCGAGCAAAACTACTACTCATTATAGCACCAACTGTTGGAATTGTTTTGTTTTTAATTCACACATTTATGATTTGTACTCTCTTTTGTCCATTCATTTTGGTGTATTCAGAATTATATTCCAGGCTGTTGACAGTTATACTGAGTCACCCTTGTTACATGTATGCAGCGTGGCTGAATGGTATACGAGCTTGCCTTGTAACCAGAAGGTCCTGGGATGGGAACCTAGTGGGTTCGTAATGTCGATGATTCCCGAACTAGGATGAAACAACTTTTCACTACTCCCTGGTTTTCAATAGTTCTCTAACTGGCATCAATCCATGACTTAGCCTGAAGCAAATACAATCTCTGCAAACTAATTCTTGAAAAATATAGGTTATGCAATTAGTCTCTCTTCCCATATTTTCCTATTACATTTCACAATACAAACATTGTTCCAATCAATATAGTGGTTTTTGTTCAATGCATGTGCAGCTATAGATGAAGTTGTTTTCTAAATTATTGTAACCTTGTGTTCCTGTGGGATGGCGTTAAGTTAGGCGTTTATGTTCATTCACTGAGTCTGGACGTTTGGCCCACCATATTTAGTTGGACAGTCAGCACAAGATATTTTGTAAATTACATTGTTTTTATCCATTATTTTTCTGGGATATTTCAGTTGATTTATTTTATTTGTAATTAGACTCGTTGGTTTAAACGCGGTGATAAGTAATTTAAAGCCATCAGAGACAAATTCATTACAAACGCTAGCAGTTAACCAACCTAAGTAGAAAGTAAATAATGTGAAAATTACCGCTGAAATTAACCGATATGAGAGGCTAGGCTATTATTCAAATGCATTATAATAAATGTGTGCAAATAATGGTTCACTCATTAACCTATGTGTGTTTTGAATGGACTATTTTCATGAAAACACAAGTAGTTCTAATTCGACCATCTGTTCTACGCTATTTGAGATAATAAGTTTAGCTTTAACTGACTGTACACTTGTTTGTTAGTTTACTTTGTATTTCACAATGTCTTTAATTAAGTAATAAAGGTTGCACATCAATGTGTAGGCATCCATTAAAATATTTTTCTGATTGGTTTATAAGATCCATCATGGAAACAACTATACCAGAATACCACAAAAATGCACTGTCTCTTGGCTCACTTATAAAATAAAAACCGAAAACATGATCGATATATATTTTTTTTCATGAATATTTATGACTGGATAGAGAACAGCATTGGTTGTGAATAGCCATCATGTATTTATGCTTTTCGTTTGGTTAATTCAGAAGTATTCACCACTTAATTACGCAGCCTCGCCTAGTTTTCTAGCCTTTTCCGAGACCGGGTAAAGAGAGAGGGTTGGGTGTGCAGCTGCCGTCCCTATCCCAGAAAATCATTCAAATCGTTACAGAAAAATTCAAAGCACAACGGAAATATTAAAAACAAACTTATCCTTCGCTGTAATCGAAGAGGCGAAATGACACAGTGGGCTGGCGTAAGCCTTCGGGAAGCCAGTCAGCCAGCCAATGTGTCTTCTCTCGATGAAAGCAAGAATAAGAATGGGGACGTGGAATGTCCGCACTATGTAAGAAGCTGGTTGGGAAGGCTAACCAGGTAGCCGAACAAATGCGAAGATATGGCATAGAAGTGCTGAGAATTGGCAGAGCACATGGAATTGATATGGATTATCGAAATTATCAACTAGAAAGTCACTAATCTACTCCGATCTGGTCACCCAGACGGCAACCACGAACGCGCTGAGGTAGTGAGTGGCTATCATGTCAGGCAAAGCTCTATTGCAGCTATAATTCAGTCTCTCCAAGGACTATGACAGCGAGATTCAACTGAAAATGAAGGAAGGAAGCAAGTTTAAAATAATCCAACGCTACACACAACGAGGAACGAGTGAAGAAGGAATAATTTTACAGACAAATACAAAGAGTTATGGACAACATCCAGAATGGTGACATAAAAATCCTTATATGAATGCCAGACAAACTGGGAGCAGATGAAAAAAGAAGATAATCCATCATGGATCAAGAGGCTCTTGCTCAGGCAAAATAAATGAGAACAAAGAACTCTTTGCAGACTTCTGCACTTTCAGTGATTTGGTAGTCAGAGAGAGTGTGTAGAAGCACGAGGATATACACAAAGCCAGTGAAGTGGATTTCACCTGATGGACACACCACAAACCAGATAGACTTCATCTCAGTGCTGCTCAAGGAAGTGGAGACCCAGCTAGCCTGCTAGACACAAAGTCGAGAAGGGGAGCAGATGTTACCTCAGAAGATCATCTAGTTCAGGGAACCATCGAGGTCTATCTGAAAGACCCATAAGCAACTGGAGACAGGCCATTGTAATTCAAGTTCAACATTCAAAAACTGAAAGACAAAACTACAAAAGACACCTTCACTGTAGTTATAAGAACAGTGTCGGAGACACTGCGTGGTATCACTGAGGACACCTGTGTGGAAGATCACTGGAACAAACTCTCTGAATGTGATGTCCAAGGGAACGTGTACTACTGTTCTAGGGAGAAAGAAGAGACACGACAAGGAATGGCTGTCAACGAACACCTACCTAGGAGCTAAGAGAAGCGAGGAGAGTAGGATGGTGAAAGAGAAGATGGTTGAATGAAAAGATGGATTAGAGAACAGAAGAAGTTGAGTTCAATGTACACTGCACTGAATAAAGAAAGAAGTGAAAAAGAATGCTGAGAAAGACAAAAGACAATTCTACGACACATTGGCTGGTGACTGAAGCAGAACAGGCAGGCAGGCTGTAGTTAAGAGAGACATCAGAAAACTACATGAGATAATCAGTTCTCTATCCGGTAAGATATCAACGGAGGTGAAAGTTATAAAAGATGTGTCAAGGGAACCTGATTACCAAGGAGTAGAAACAAGTAAAAGAATGAATGGGGTGATCACTTCAAAGGACTGTTGAATCGACCATCACCTGCAACTCACCCAGAATTACAACACCATCAACATCACACACAGAACTACCTGTCTGTGTACACCAATCCACCAACAGAAGAAGGAATATTGAATGAAATCAAGCTACTGCAAACCAGCCAAGGAGACAGAAGGACCAGATTGAATTCCCGCTGACTCACCTGAGACTGCAGAAAATACGCTAACGCCATTATTGCAACAAGTTTAAAAGAGAGGAGAGGTGCTTACAGGCTACCTTGTCAAGCTACCAGAGGAGGGCGACTAACGCCTCTCCAAGAAGCGGCATGGAGAGTAATGCTCTTCTACACGCCAGGTTAAGTACTAAGTAGCGTCTTTCTGGAGAGACAAGAAAATGTGCTGGATACAGAAATCTGCCCTCCCGAATAGGTGGATTCAGAAAAGGCAATTCAATTTAGGATCGAATTGTAACTCGTCATCGAACGAAGCGTAGAATGGCAGTCAGACATCTAACTACCTCAACTTCCTTCATCGACTTCGAAAATGCCTTCACCAGACAGTGTTGATCGAGAAACAAATTGGAAACTACTTCAACAATACGCAGTGCAGTGCCCAAGTTTTAATCACCCTCATTCAGCAACTGGCTAAATGAAAATGCCAAGTGTAGGGTGATCCACTACTGGAAACTCAGCGAGGTGTTCAAACTAAATAGAGGAGTAAGACAACGCTGTGTCCATATTATCACCAATGATACTTCTCATAGTGGAGAACTGCATCATGCGTCAGACTATCCAAAAGGAACAAGAAGACAAGAATATGCTGCACCAACAATAGGAAGACTCCAGAAGATCTGGATTTCACGTGTGTGCATGATTTATGTGCACTGCGATACACACACACACAAACTCGATGAGTTACAGGCGAAAACCGACAAACTGATAAAAGAAGTCGGGTAGCTAAGACAACACTTCAAGTGAACATAGAGAAGATGGAAGTGATGAAGATAACCAACAAACAGCAGCAACAGCAGCAGCAATGACAGGAACAGCAATCACAACAACAACAAGCACCAATCACCGCCAACGGGAGAAATTCGGAAGAGGTCACTTGCTTCACGCATCTAGGAGGTGTTGTTTAAACTACAGGCGACACGGTTGATGGTGGTGGTGATGATGATGAAGATGTCACAACCAGGATTGGAGAAGGTAACACCCGTATTGGATGTGTACTGCGGATCAGTCTCAAACTAAGGGAAAACAGCTGTCCAGTACTCCCTGGTATTCAACGGTTCTCTAACTAATATCAATCTGTGGTCAAAATTGAAACAAATCAAATATGTTTCAGACCAGGAGATTTTTTCAAACATTATTGAAAAATTTGACGATTAATTGATTCGATAATTATTTGTTTATTAGGTCCATCACACAGCAAAACAGCATTGTTTACTGGATGACGTTACGAAAAAAATTTATTGTTTATAATCATAACAATTATTGTTATTCGAAATGTCACCCAGTAAACAATACTGTTTCACTCATTCTGTGATATATCTAATAAACAAATTAATATGGAATTGTATTCTACCACAGTCCCTAAGTTTTACACATATTAAGTTGATGGCAGACTAGAAAATTATATATGTATATCGGAATTTTTTAAAAAGCACATATATTTTGGATGGTGGTGACCGGCAGTGGAATGTAGAATGCGCACTTCATCTTATTTGGCATTCAGCAGTCAGCCCTATGTATCTGCATTCCCAGGGAGTGATGGCTTTTCCACTGATGAGTCCCAAATCAGGACGAAATGTGATATGGGTTCCAGTGTAGTCACTATCAACCAAAATATTATTTTACATTGTTTCCTTGGATTCTGGGTAGAAAATAGGGTTTCAACAGCTAATCTGTATTTTTTTTCCTATTATCCTCATTGCTCTTAAGCTGGCCACGCGATTGCCCATTAGCTTTCATCCCCTCCTCACACGATTTCCTCCAGGTCATCCTTGAAAATCCGGATTTAGTTCTTTATGCTGAAGTGGAATGCACACGAAATTCTCAAACTGATTTCAGAGTGATGAAGGTCTGTCTTACCTTCTCCAATCCTGGTTTTGACATCTTCATCATCATCACCACCACCATCATCCGTGTCGCCTGTAGTTGAAACGACACCTCCTGGATACGTGAAGCAAGTGACCTCTTTCGAATTTCTCCCGTTGGCAGTGATTGGTGCTTGTTGTTGTTGTTGTTGTGATTGCTGTTCCTGTCGTTGCTGCTGCTGTTGCTGCTGTTTGTTGGTTATCTTCATCACTTCCATCTTCTCTATGTTCACTTGAAGTGTTGTCTTAGCTACCCGGCTTCTTTTATCAGTTTGTCGGTTTTCGCCTGTAACTCATCGAGTTTGTGTGTGTGTGTGTATCGCAGTGCACATAAATCATGCACACACGTGAAATCCAGATCTTCTGGAGTTCCCTTATAGTCAACGGAAATAACTCCTCATTAACCCTTTTGCGCTATCTCAACCTCCGTCCTAGTATTCGATATATGACTACAGAGACCACTTCACATAATCAGTTAAGGGAAATTAGGAAAAACTGACCTCAAGAACGTTTATGAAATTTCTTTCTTGAGTCAATTAGCACACTTGCCAAAAGGAATAATGTTAGTAATCAAAGAGATTAACACATAAATCTATTTAAAATTGAATGACAGAATTTTAATTTAACCTTAATAATAATAATAATTCAAATGGTTTTTCATAAATAAATAAATAATGCTTACATTAAAGCGTTGGAGAAGAACTTCTCGGTTATATAATCCTTACATAGTGAATTTTCAAAACTTAAATAAAATTTATAATGTTTGCGTAGCATAATAAAACAATTCGTTGAACCACAGGAAAATCGACCACAACCACCATACACGTCAACCTGATAAATGAAATTATAGTACTGTTAGCGCTTCTCTTTTTTAGTCACAGAAGTTCATTTACTAAAAAGTAAAAAGATAATTAAATACTGTTCATAAAAGTATTGTTATATGTCAACTTAAATATAAGTCAGAACTTACTAATATTGTGTAATAACATATCACCAAGGCAACGACTAGACACATCACACTAGTTACTAGTGTCCAATCAAAGTATCCACTACAGTCCTACAGGAGGTCAGTCGCGAGACCGAATAGCTCAGTGGTAATTTCTCTGACTGCAGCACTAGGTGACGCAGCTTTGAATCTCAGAAGGGACATGAGTTCCTTCAAGGTTGTAGATACGTCTTGCTGACTGGTGAGCGTCAACTAGCACGAAACCTAGGTCAAGCAAGGCTTCCTGACGATTGCCTCCAACCATCTAATATCATCAATTCAATTTGCACCGTGATGGCGGGCTACCTAGAATGGTGGCCACATCGCAAACCTGACCGATAGAATTCAGTCTGCACCAAACAAAGGACTAGACACATCACACTAGTTACTAGTGTCCTATCAGAACATATCGTAGGTAATAAAAAGGCAGTTTCAGCAAAGAAAATTTTCTTTTCGACGAAGTCATCATCTAGGCTGTACATTCGTGTATTTATATCAAATGGATGGGAAAGTTCCAGAATAATTTCCGGTTAAGGGTCAAATTAATAAAAATTACAATTAGGAATTAGAATACCATAATAAACAGAGGGACGGGTAAAACTCAAACAAATAACATAATAACTAAGAAGATTGACATACTTTCATATCCACACTTCCTGTTTATTTTGTCATTTTACTATTTCTACATATTGAATCCCTGATTGCATAAACAATTATTCATCACACTAGTTTTTTATCCAAACATCCTGTATATTTTGTTATTTCTACATTCCTAACCCCCAATTACACAATGTCAATCTTCTTAGTTATTATGCTACTTTGTTTGAGTTTTACCCATCCCCCTGTTTATTATGGCATTCTAATTCCTAATTGTAATTTTTATTAATTTGACCCTTAACCGGAAATTATTCTGGAACTTTCCCATCCATTTGATATAAATACACGAATGTACAGCCTAGATGATGACTTCGTCGAAAGGAAACTTTTCTTCGCTGAAACTGTCTTTTTATTACCTATGATCAAAACATATCACTTATATTAGCATTAATTGAAACCCAATAATCCTATGACTGATTTGTTCAAAAATTTCTCTTTTTCTCTTACTGTTTGAAGTTCCGTTTTTTCATGAGTTTTTCGTCAACTATGAAACAGTTCAGTGATTGTATGCAATTTAAAGCTGTCCCCTACTTCTATGCTTTGTCTATCTAAACTAGGCAATAACTTCTACTATACAATCTTCGATTAAGTTGAGTTATTTTGAATAAAATTTATAGTAATAATAACTTCTTATGCATACATGACTTTTTATTAATGGTCTACTTGTAGGACTAAAGTGACTTCAGGAACTTATAAGTAAACTACAACAACTTTAAAAGTTCTACATCCATTCAGCTGTAGATTACTGTCTCTCTCACGTGGTCCGGAGTTGGATCCCTGACCGACAAACTCCTTAACCTTACTGCTTAGCCAGTATTAAGCCAAGTAGAGAGGAGAGGTAATAAAAAACACCGCTGCTACTGAAACTTCGGAGTTCAAGCCAGAAGCCTAATGTTCCACTTGTAAGGCAAAGTAATAATATCCGTTGTCAGAATGGTGATTTACTGAAAATAAGAAAAAATAAACAATTCTACTTCTTTTACGATGTTTGCGACAACCAGCTTAAGGGCTGCATAACGATTTCATTGACATATTCAATATAGTCCTGCTCTCATTATGGAAATTATGGAAACTGTTTCATCAAAAAAAATAACCATCTTGTGGTGTTTGTTCAGCCTTCAATCGGTTGCATACGAAATTTCTGATAAATGTAATGTAACATTACTTGTTTTGAATGACTTCGCCTCATTCATTGTTCTCCATATATTTTGACTAATTCAGTACTTCAGGGAGAGGGAGAGAGAGAGAGTTCTAGCACAGAACTGTTGTATGTCATCAGGCAGTTGATATTTTAGGAAGTAGGTAGTAGTAGTAGTAGTCAACAGGTTAAATATTTTAAATAAAATATTTGGTCGTGAAGTTTGTCTGAGTGTTAGTAACAATGTAATTGTATTGCACAATTCTCCAGTTCAATTTTAATAATGATGATTCTTCGTTGAAAGTCTGCTGGCCTAAATCTTCACTTTCAAATGGCACATAACAGGTTCAACCTTGTCTCAGTCAGTAGGGTTTGAGAAGTCACAAAACTTGTTGTAGAGAACCTCATTTAGCTGATGAGGAATATACGAATGGACATCATATTATAATAATCACAGCATTTGCCGTCTACACTGCCAGAAAACAAAGCACTCTGTGTGCAGTATAAAGCTATAAAAAGTCACCTAATTATGCAAGAGCACAGACAACACTGACCTACTCTTACTTTTTTGCTCACTCTGAACAACCTCATCTATTAACTATCAAAAGTAACAATTATCATGGCACCATAAAATGTAAGATTTCGGATGAATATATTACATAATGGTGCCTCGAAAACCCTTGTTAACAATTGCATTTCTAAAGTTTCAATGCCAAATTTTGACAGTTAACTCGAAACACTGTTTCAGACACCACAAATACAATCACAACTATGTGAATAATTGCCCCTTCTGAATAGATCACAAAAAACCTTTTTACCTCACCCAAAATAATGTTGACCACGAATAGCTGAAGCAGCAGAGTAAAGCGTCAAGTACCTGTATTGTAGTGATGATAATTTTTATAAACGCAAAATAAACATTTCTGTAGAATGAAAATCACTTGAAAGAAAATGATTCAGTTTTTTTAAACGATTCAGCTTACCGTAATATATTTAGCCAATTCATCAGCATAAGATTTCCGAGGACTATGAGGATGACAGTTACTTACAATCCAAGCAACTGCTTTATCTTTTCCTGCAGCCACATTTTCTAGTCGACTGAGTTTAGTGTTGTTGCCTTTATCTTTATTGGCTGAAGGATTTGGCGTATACATTCCATAAGGAGTGCGAATAGTGGAGTCGAATCTGTAAGTTGCAGTAAAGTTTATCTACAAAATATAAATTTAATGTGAAAATAAAAATGTCAATGCTGTGATAAACCGCTGATACTGTACACAGCTGAATTTCGAGAGATGTGTATAAACAAAGCTGTGTAATGCAACCGATATGTCCCCTGAAGATACTTTATTACTGAATTGCATTTAAGTTTAGATAACTAAGGAAGACCAGTAAACCAAAGAAGTGGGATGATAATAATGTATACCTTGATATCAAAACAAAGTTTACCAAGGAAGATTTAATGTAATAATAAACGGTAATGGAACAGTTTGTTATTTTGGCCTTCAATGTAGCCCTTTAACCCTACCTGTATCTATCTTTTCACCCTGTGACTCTATGTTACTTCACGCTTGACCAGGGATTGATATCAGTTAGGGAATAGTTGAATACCAGGGGGTACTGGACAAATGCTTTGCTCTAGTTTGGGGCTCATTGATAGTACGTTCTGACTGGAGTTCGAACCCCGGGCCTTCGAACTACAAGGAGAACTCGTAAATCATTCAACCACTGGGACATGATTCATGTAAATTCATAAATGTGTGGTCAGACTGCTTGTAATGATCTCTTGATCTAATGTGCATACTCCGTGTTGTGGAAAGACATTACGCGGATTAGATAAATTACGTCTCACCACTATTTTGGCGAAATTTATGGAGGAAACTAATTGTTTCAAATCATCCTTAGTATCACAAGTCACTCCATTTCCCACCACTGTTATTAGTGGAATTATTATTAATAATGAATACCTGCACAGTTTTATGCATAGTTATCATCCTAATGACAAATCACCATGATTGGTTTGTATTTAATATTTATTTATAAAGTTATGTATATTAGAGTGAGGCTTGGTGAGATCAAACTGAAAACAACATCATTTGGTGGAATACAGGATGCACATTTCTCCGTATTTAAGACTCATCAGCTGAGTGCACCTCCAATCCCTAGTGAGTGATGGTGCTCCCAAATGCTAAAGCGTCATCTACTGGACCGGTGAGAAAATCGCCACTCTCTGGGGATTGCAGATACATTCAGCTGACGAGCCTTAAATAGAGGGAAACGTACCTCCTTGATGATCCCACTGCTAGTTGCTCTCCACAGAATAGCGACATGTTAGTTCTGAGACACTGTCGAAGCGTCTGAACCAGGAGCCAAAATAGGTGTCAGCAGAGGCTGAACAGTTCCATCCAATCAATCAACGAGAAGCATGAAGTGGACTCAAACAGACGGCAACAATATTGTCCATGTTTTACACGTGTTGTTCTAACACCTCTACTATAAGAATCTTTGACAGTTTAAATTCGTCATTTAAAAGATGTAAATTGGTAGTATTTCTACCCAGGTATAATCTTACTTTCAAAATAAACTCACTTTATCATTAAGGTCATAGCTTAATCGACTGTGTATTGGCGATTCATAGTCGTAGGCTACCCAAGCCTGGTGTTCTGGACGTTTTCCACGAGGAAATACTCTGTTTGGAATTAGAATAAGGCTGGCGTTAGTCCACAAAATTGAATTAGTGTGTATGAGACAATTATTCACCGCACAATTTCTCACATCTTTATTAATGCTCGCCAACATTTCACCGTATATAACAATATTATGCATCTACAAAGAAAAAAATCGTACACGCGTAGGTTAGTGTATATCTACTTACTATATGCAGAAAAAATTGTATCGAATAGAAAATATTTACTGACAGGTGAGAAAATATGGGTCATGAATTCAGTGTGTACAGAAATAAGTGTTGGATTGAAATTAGCGCATTCACTGCAAGATTCAAAAATACAACAATTTTGATCTGTTGGCGCGGAATTCTATATAGAAACTAGTCGACCTAATTCTGGTAAAATGAATTATATATATATATTTAAAGTAAACAAAAAGCAAAACAAACGTATTCAGTAGAATACAGTATTTTGAAGTGCTTCCAAATAGTAAATGGAGCATTAAAATGATCAACTTAACGAGGTGTATATGAAGATCTACACCTCAGTGTGTATACATGGATATTGACTTTGTTTAAGTGCGTCAGATGGGTAGATATCAGTGTGTCAGGTAACTTAAATACGAAATTAAAAACAATAAACAAGTTAAATATATATTTTTTAATGTAAGTCGAAGAAAACGAATTTGTCACTCTCTGCCAAATGGACTCTAAATCGTGTTCATAAGAATAATTTCAAAATTTGCTTGTTGGAAGGCGGTAACTAGTGAAAATACACAAAATCACCGTTTACTCGACATGATATATTTACTCATTTCAGAGAAAATTTATGCAAGTCACAGCGGTATCATCAGTTGTACTACGTTTTCCAAATGATGTCTCCTCGAGCGAATAAAATCGTATGAATTGTATTTCAGTAACTTGAATATATATTCCCATAATCTATTCATAACAAAAATATTTTGCTTACATTATAATTGGATTCATAATTCTAGAGCCTGAAGAAGAATTTATTGAAATCACAGTTGTGAATAGATTATATTTCAATGAGAAATATTAAGTTTGTCAGAGTATAAAATAATTATCATAAGAATTGTTTCACTTTTTTGGGAGCACTCCTCGAATTCTGGCTAAATATATCCCTGATAATGTGACCGATATACACCAGTATGCCTGAAATGTACAGACTCACATTCTCCGACTGGGATGGTTTAATAGCGAAGCTTTCATTGATCTAGACAACAATTTCACGCATACATTGTAACCTGTCGTACAACAGGCTCTCAGGTGCAATCATAGGTCGACAGACACCCTTCTTATGTTATCTCTAACTGTGTGTATACAAGGTTATACGCTTTTTTGGAAGAACAGAAAGAAGGGTAAACATTTGATTTTCTGAACATGTACCAAAAAAAAGCAACGTTTCAAGGGAACAAACACCTTCCATAGTGCCATTGACAGATGTTTTGTTGATACGGATCGTTAGGTTATCGAAAGACAAAATATTTGAATTCTCCTCAAGTTTGCCGAAGCAGTCGCTATCAAACGCCGAAAAAATTAAATTTATATGTTTAGAAATAAGCAGGTATCCGTCTGCCGTTGCCATGGTGACTGAATGCATTTACTCTGTCTCTGTCTCTCTTTTCTATTTGTTTACGTAATCTTTGACTTCAACTTTTATCCCCTGGCTGCAATGTTATTTTGCTTGTCTTTTTATTTCTTGATTTGAGTTGAACTCACTTTATTAGTTACTTGCCATCTCGTCCATCTTTTGTCTTTATTCCACAAATCCGTTGCTAATATTTCTAAGCTATTTTATTTTTTTACTTAAACTTGAACCTCGTGTGGATAAGCGCTATGTAAAAGTGTAATTTCTGAGCATCGTTTGTAAAAATTTGTAGTCTCTTGTCAACTAAGATCACATCACATTTGTATGTTGAACATTTTCTGTAAATCAACTAAGTAATTCCTTTAGACTTTATGCAGCTGATGAGAAGCCGATGAAATAAACGATGGTACCATCCTATTCTGCACAAACTTTTCTTTGTCGCTTTTACCACATAGAAAAACTACACACTCTGGAAGATTCCTTGATTATCACTCAGCTCATCCACTCACGGTAAAAAAGGGTTAATACAAGGTCTTGCAGAGAGAATACGGCGACTTACAACAACACCAGAAGACCAGCAGAAAGATTTAAACGTCCTATTCAAAATGTTACTCGACAACAACTACCCAAAAGAATTTATCAGAGATAACATAAAGAAGAGAAAAAAGAGGTCAAAACCGGAGAATGACAAGACGGAGGAAGCCAAAAAACAGTCACAATACCATACAAAAATAGTACATCAGAGGCAATTCGAAGAAACCTGAAAAATATTGTGATTCGCACAACGTTTAAACCAACGAATCAAATTAAAAATAAAATAAATCAACTGAAATATCCCAGAAAAATAATGGATAAAAACAATGTAATTTACAAAATATCTTGTGCTGACTGTCCAACTAAATATGGTGGGCCAAACGTCCAGACCACTCAAAATTACAGTGAATGAACATAAACGCCTAACTTAACGCCATCCCACAGGAACACAAGGTTACAATAATTTAGAAAACAAATTCATCTATAGCTGCACATGCATTGAACAAAAACCACAATATTGATTGGAACAATGTTTGTATTGTGAAATGCAATAGGAAAATATGGAAAGAGAGACTAATAACATAACGTATATTCATTAGGTCTCACTGGATACATGTAACAAGGTTGACTCAGTACAACTATCAACAACTTGGAATATAATTCTCAATACACGAAAATGAATGAACAAAAAAATGAACTGTATATATAAGTACAAATCATAAATGTGTGAATTAAAAACAAAACAATTCCAACAGTGGTGCGAACATGGGCAGTAATTTTGCTCGAAATATTAACAATAACAAAAGCTTATCATTGTGTGTAAACCATTGAAATATAATTATACTTTATTTGATCTAATCCACAATGCTCAAACCTTTTATACATAAGCTACAACTGTGTAGTGTAATATCATGTTTGCAATGTGTTTTAGTTCATTTTTCAACAATTATGCGACTCTGACTGGTTGTTCAGAGTCACTGTGGTTTTGACTGTGGTAGTTTGACTTTGCCGTGGATCCTATTATTCTTGTGCATAATATAATAATAATAATTTGCTTTATTCCAGACACAGTACTAGTGGTACAGTGTGGAATTTTCAGCACATATCTACAATATTTGCATCTAATGTTACAAACATTTAAAAGGAGTATTTAACAAAAAAATAAATCTAAAGACACCAACAGCAAAAGAAAAAAAAACAGGAAAAATACAAAAATAATTATAAATGCGAAAAAATACCAAGAAGTAGAAAGGAAAATAAACATCATATAATAATATCTCAGTATTGGGTAGTGGAAGCTATGATATGATTATGCATGGTGACAGTAAAGCTGTAGTTCATACAAGAAGTTATGAAATGATATTTAATAATGTTTATCACCAAGAAGATCAGTTAATTTGATTGAACAACACTAAACAATCATAAAATAACATTTCAGGGTTGTCGTTTTTTTTTTTTTTATTGTCAGGTCTAATGTAGTGTTTCTAGTGGTAGTGTGAGTAATCCTGAATAATACAAAAATTTTTAAGGTGGTGACTATGGCGTTCACAACCAATGATTGTCAGTTTAATATTGCCGAAAAGTATAGAAAATAAGAAAACAACAACCACAAAACTCATAATTGCATGATGGTTAGTGACAGGACAATTTTGTAATACTCATAGTGCTAATATAGTCGGAACCAGTGGATACACAATAGAAGGTATATAGTAAAGTGCAGAAAGTAAGCCAATGTTAATAATTTAGGTAGCTAAGTAAGTTTGAGGAGTTCACTAAAGAATACAAAATAAGAGAGAAATAGAAGAGCCTAAATTATGTTGTTAACAACAAAGCAAGTCATAGGTTTCGCGCTTAACAATGTCTCTGTCACTTAGAACACGGGCCAAGTATGGTATCGTTGAGTTCCTGTACTTGGTTGTACGAGCATAGATTATTTTATACTGATTTCTGGTTCTACCTGATGAGATACAAGGCGAGAGTTGGGAATAGAGGGGGTGTTGGGGGTCGGAGAGTATGGTTTTTGACTATTTTTTGCATGTATTCAGATGCCTTTGAACTAATGTAGTGACGAGCTGACTGAGTTTTACGCCACTAGTCCTACTAACTACCTTCAACATCCTTCTCAGGATGGTATAGTCCTTTTTCAGTAGCCCAGGAAAGACTAACGGGGAGCAGTAAAGTAGAATAGGTAAGATACAAGAAAAAAAAGTCCAGGCGGCCTGTTTGACATCTGGGCTACCTTTCTGTACATCTACATATTTGCATCTAATATCAAAAATAGGCTCAATAAAAATGCAAGTTTCAAATAATAAATCAATAGACAAAACAGCCCAAACTAACTTTAGTTTTGTTTAGCTGAACACGTCCACTAATAACATCTCTAAAGAATTATATGATTATATTTGTAATAATAAACAAATATCTCACGTTTTGAAGGTTTGAAAGTCCGGATAGTAAATAAATGTTTCATTAAAATCCCAGAGTGATGAATTTTCATACATAGAAATATACTGTCCAATGTCATTTAAGGTGAAACCTTTTATATGCCATATACTAAGAATAACGATCACGGCTGCTACTAGGGCAACTATTTCAAATCGAATCTTGGCATTTTGAATAGAATTTTTAAAAATCTCCATGAATAACTAAAGTTAAAATGATTGTACTATTTCATCTTGAGTATCTTCTAGATATGCGCGACAATAGACTGGCTCAGAAATCTACCAATCAGAATTCAAATCATATGATTATTGACAATTAGTTAGTTAAACAAACATCCAATCAGATTTCTTCACTTTGTATTGACGCCCACTACTTAGCCTATGTTGATCATACAACTAATTTCCGTTAAAGTTTATGATTATCATCGTTATATGTAATTACCGTTCACTTGCTAACTTTGGAATGCATATTTGACTGTCATTAAAATCTACTTGGAGAACTTTAGTTTTAACCGGCAAATATTAATCGCTTTTATCAGTTTAGTGCATTTACGGTAAATTTTATGATATTTTAAACAAAATAATTAACTAGGGAGAGTTTTTTTTATTTAGATTTAAAGATGTCTGACCTCATACAAAACACACATGAGTAATCTTATCCGAATAAATTCTCTGTGCTAAAGTCATTCAGTGAAATAAAGATACAAAGAAGGAACTAGAAATAAAAACTAATTTCTTCATTTATCTGAAGCTGTTTTTCGAAAGTGAGAATTAACCAACCGAAATTAACTTGTGTACTGATTGGACACTGGTAACTAGTGTGATGTGTCTAGTCCTTTGTTTGGCGCAGACTGAATTCTATCGGTCAGGTTTGCGATGTGGCCACCATTCTAGGTAGCTCGCCATGAAGGCTGCAGTTACGCCTTGCTGACGAGTGACAACTAGCACGAAACCTAGGTCCCAGGTCTCCTGCCGATTGCCTCCATCCAAATAATATCATCTAACTTGTGTTCTGTTTCTAGGAGAAAACAGATGTCACATTTACTGCAGTCTCTTTGTGCTGGTATATTTTCAAACAGCATATTTTATTAAATATCTTAGGAACTATTCATTTATTTTGATGTTAAATAACAATTGTATATCCAGTAACTGTCATTGGTTTCTCCCCTTTATTAACTCTCATTAAAGGTGCTTGAGTTAAGATGATGAAGGTAGAGAAGTGTTTGGCCATTGGTTTCTGTTTAAGATTTAAATGTATGATATTATTCTTAGTATTCTGTTGGGTTCGACATAGTACAAATGGCTTCAGCAGTACACCTCCATATCACCTTGTTCTCTAAAGTGCTGTTTAGCTGCCAATCAGCTCTCATCTCTTTCTCACATGATCACCTCAATGCCACCCTTGGGCACATGCCTAACTCATCGTTTTCCATTCTGGTTCCACTCAAGCGATATCACTCAACGGTCTCCTCAGTGTTTGTCTAACGTGTCTCCATTTCCGTCTGCATATTAGTTGGAAATGGGTTCTTGATTGGTGGCTGTCCACTGTTCCTTCCTACTAAGCCTTTCTGGTCAGACATCTGACCTTCACTATGAAGCGAAGGTAACTGCTGGTGAAAGACTTCAGAGTGTTTGAAATGTCATTCATGCAGCGACAAGTCTAAATATGACTAACGAATATATATATTTTTGATCTTAAGCTGGCAGTACAGATCGTTGGTCAGCTTTTCAGCCACCAACAGCAACAAAAACAGACAACAATCAGCATAAATGGGAGGAACCTGAAGGAAACAACCTCTTTTACCTACCAACATGGGAAGCATCGTTTCAACTACAGGCGGATGGAACTGACGAGGATATCACAGCAAGATCCAGATTTTCAACTCCAATGTGAAGTCAGTGCTACTCAATATACGGATCAGAGACTTGGCCAGCGCGTAATAAAGAGCATCTCGAACAAACTACAGACCTTCACTAACAGTTATCTTCGCTCAACACCACTCAAGATCAGATGGCCGGCCAGAAAAGATCAGCAACAGAGTTGGATCTCTGGGAGCGAACCAACCCAGCAACCGATTGTGAAACAAATATGCAGGAAGAAATGGAGATGGATTGGCTATACTCTGAGGAAACCATCAAGTGACATCACACACCAGGCCATCGCTCGAGTAGAACCCGAAAGGGAAGCGGCGAGTTGGTCGTCAGTGCAAGGGTGACTTGGAGGAGGTGATGTGAAGAGGCGATGAAAACGTGTCGGCAGACTTGGAGCCAGGTATAAACGTTAGCAGAGAACCGAACGCAATGGAGACGCACGGCTGAAGCCCTATGAACCCCTAGGAATTAAAGGAAATAATAATATGCTACATGTATCTGATAATAGTTAAGGCTTTGTCTGCATTTCATCATAGGATAATTTTGTCTGATGAAAGCACACATGATACAGTATTATTTACTGCACATCAATGCATGTTTAACTATCTTTGAAAAATAAGTGGGAAATGTGAATAATCAGTAGGAACACTAAAAGCATATGAAAGTGTGCTTAGAAAATCTGAAGAATAAAATCCACATACTTTACTTCATTGAGAAAAATGTCTAACAAGTCTTTTATTAGAAAAACATTAATAGGTAATTGCTTAAAATTGACTTGATGTTAGAATTTTCCACTGATGTCTTCTTTTTCTAGGAAAATGTGAATAACATGGTCATTTCATCAAGGAACTGCAACAATATTTTCTACAAGTGAAAACGGATGATGCGAATTGTATTCATAGCTAGATTGTTTGGAACTAAGCTAAAGGTTTTTTATGCAACAAATATTTGTAATAACTAACTACAACCTTCAGGCTTGAATGCGATGAGGAGGATTTCCTTTGTCGACAAAGTTACCTTCAAAGGTTGTACAACTGTATTTGTATTACCAAAAGACGTATAGTTTATAATTAAGTGATAAGGGGGGGTTATGTAATAGGTGCAGTTTCCAAAGATAGGGAAATTACTCTATCGTCAGTAGTAAATGCAAATTTACAGGCTTTGAAGAAGGCTTTGTCGATGAAACAATTTTTCTTCGCTGAATCATCTTTTATTCTCCTTATGAATCGAAGGGTATATTCCATGTTTTATGCTGAAATTAAGTGCTGGAAAAATTATTTACTTATTATCAGTGGGATACCTTACGGTGATAATTCTGCGAAAGTGGGACAGGCATCATCAAATCACACATATTTCAGGATATTTGCACAGTGACAGTCGTCCTTTGATTCTCTTGGGTTCTGAGTGGGATGTAGGAACATACATCTCCATCTCAACCTGTTGTGCGTTGGTTCCACGAATGCCCATTACCTTCCATTTCATTCTTACACTATCTACTGCATGTCGACCTTAGACGACCAACTCATCGTTTCCCGTTTGCGTTCCTTCGAACTGAAACCGATTTTTAGAAAATCCTCTTGGCTGTATTAAGTTGACTCTAATAAATCTTTCCTTCTAAAACATAATTCTCTTGGAAAAATTCAAAATTACGTAAATATACGAAGAATTATTGGCAAAGACATTTGATATGGGAGTGTGTAGGGATCAGGACTTTATGAATGTTTCGCACCACACTATGTATTACTGACTGATTGCTTTTAGTAGCTGGATACCACTCATACCAACCGGTAGGGCTTGCTTGTCAGATCCAAGTGATATGAACGCCAAATGGCCGTTCCACTCGTTTGGTGTGCCCAGTTCGACTCAGCTCCGAGAACCGCATTAGTTCAAGCCACCTCGAACTAGGTGACTTGCGAACTAATTTGCACATTCAGAATTTGATCAATGCTCAGTATCACCTGCAGTACCAAGTGTCTATATGCTCTTTGGTCAGCTGATTATTAATCTAAGCTGCAAAATCAAAAACAGTTCTTAAAGGTAAACAAAAATTTATCAAAATACGATCTATGGATTTTTAATCACTCAATGGCGTATGAACATAATACTTCGGAGAAAATAAAGCGAAGGATTTATCACCGACCATGACCATGTGATATGATAATTATATATATTTTGTGTGTGTCTATGCTTGCTTGCACGCATTTCTTCAATTTAAATAGTAAAGTGGCTTTTTCAGTGATTTTCATTCAAACTGAAGGTTAACAATATAATTTTTAAAAACCTGCTGTGATTATTATACTTTGTTCATGAGAAACAAAGTCTATATTTGCAAACATCCCTCACTGAAACGTACACACGAGGGGTCTATGTGTTGTTATTATTATTATTGTTGTTGTTATCATGATAGTTTAGGCAATAAACTATTGTAGAGAATAGTTGTGAAAAACATATTTTGTAAAAGTTTCATTCAAACAGAATTATTCAATGTATCTGCGGGAGCAGTTACATTGGAAGAACAGAAAGAAGAGCATATCTACGATTTTCTGAACATGTACCAAAAAGCTTATGTATTCAGGGAACAAATGCTTTAAACAGTGCCATCGCCAGGCATCTCCTTGACACGGGTCATGAGGGGGACGTAGAAAAATCGTTCACAATTATCAATAGGGAAAAGAGCTCAATTCTCCTTAAGTTTGCTGAAGCCATTTCCATCAAGCGCCTAAAACCTGATTTGTGCGTTCAGAAAGAATCGGTTAACAGTCTTTCTTTGCCCTGGTAACTGCATATTTTTCATCCGAATGCGAGATACTGAAAAGTTTTCATTGTGTATGATTATTATTGCTCGGAATTGTGTTTAATATTGCATATATATATATATATTATTAGTGTATGTGTATATTGTTCGATTGATTTCTGTTTAAAATGAACTCTGTTCAAGTATGTTAAATTGTTTTTATAGATACATTTAATAATGTTTTTGCCCTGTAAGCAGCTGACGAGAAGGCGACGAAATAAAAGATGGTACCATTTTATTCTGCTAAAACTGTAGTTGTTCTAATTCATTAAGGGGAATAAATGTATGAAATTATCCAAAGTGTTAGTCGAGAATCATTGACCAAGTGATTAGCAGCAATACGGCTTAAACAAAAAGGAATGATATATATGGGGTGATAAATACCAAAATACTGTATTTCACTTTACTGCAGAGGACGCGGTCAAGTCATTCACCATTGTCAGCAGACAAAAAAACAAGAAGGTGCTTGCAATTGCAGAGGCTTGTGCAATTCGAGTTTACAAACCAGGTCTCTGTGTACAAAAGGAGATGGTCGTGACTCTGAATCTACCATGGTAATACGTTTTACTTATAATTCTACCTCTTATTATTATTTTTATTATTATTATTATTCTCATTATTATTATTATTTTTATTACTATTATTCTCATTATTATTATTCTTGATTCATTTAAAACTATCCTTTATCAGTAGCATTATCTTAACTCACTTCAACACTATTATTATTATTGTTATTATAACTATTACTATTAACATCCCTCTGACTGCAATTCTTGTTAAATTCTCTAACGTCTAATTGTTTATCTAAGTGACGTAATTGAAGCGTAATGCAATTTATCTTAATTTTGATCTCTCATACTCTCTCTCCCCTTATCTAATTGAACATGACATGGAAAAACATTCGCACCTGTCTTTCTGCATGACTAATTCAATGTAGTTTGTTTACTTATCAGTCCTATATCTCCCAATGTAATTTCAAAAGTACATATATATATCCGTGTATGTAGAGTATTCAGCTGACGAGTTCTACCGAAATTTGATGAATTCATTAAATCCTGCTTTATTAACCTTTATTGCTTGTTTTAGAGGACAAATAATTTGTTTAAATGACAGCTTAAAATAACCGTGAAGACAATGAGAAGATTATTCATGAAAAAAACCTCAGAAACCGTTCTGTAATACAAAGAAGAATTTAATGGTGTTTCATTTGGTTTTTGTAAACATTCACAATTCAGTGAGGGCTATTTTAATTTTATACACTGTAACAGATACAAAATGATAAGGAAAAGATAAAATAAAACGTAAGTTATTTGTAAATTACTCAATTGGTCAGAAGATACATGGCAAGCTTGTAGACATTTAAGACAATGGGACCCAACCTAATGGTTCATAAAAATTCCAAATTCTGCGCATCCGCCAGCCAATGTCACGGGCGAGTAACTGTTAGATAATAAAATAAAAAATATCTAGTCTACAGGTTCATGGTTGACCTCATCAGTTCCCACTGTATAGAAGGGGGATACTGCAGTGGCAGTTCATTAGGGCGGAAATATCAAATATGTTGTCTCTGTCCACTGATATGATCTGGTATACAGGAGATTCTAAATGTATTTGTTGAAGTCAAAATAACAGTGCTTGAAATTCGCCGCATATGTGAGAAAGGTATGTCTTACCGAAAATGAATAGATACTGAGAAATAAAAAGATCTCAGTGGATTTAACGGTAGTATAGTTAGGCAATCAGGAGTGTTAGACAACAGTAGGGTAGTAAAAAGAGCAGTTTATCCGAATAAATTTATTAATGTCTCCAGTATATTACTGATACTGTGGCATATGTTACTGACAACTTTTGTCAGTAGTGTATAGATGCATCTATAAATATGAATATCAGGTGCAAGAATATCGAATAGAGAAGAGGCAGATTTAACGAATGATGCCTGTGAAAATAGATGTAAAACATGAGCGGAAGGCAAAGAAGCACAATATGGAATATATGTGCAAATTGTGATTCTAATTCACAGGAGACGTATTTTGCCTAGTTGCCATCCCGTTACCGAATTCTCTTCAGCGTAATGGGCTCAGCTTGTAGAAGCGCGTGATTCGAAACAGTGGTAAATTTCCTTCTCGTGTAGACAGAAACTTGCTCCAGTAATTCGGTGAATATTACCGATTTAGTAAATGCGTAAAACTTGTTCACCGTGGCAGTATATGATTCCATATTATTTTTGTTTATTAGATAAATCACACATTGAGTGAAACAGTATTATTTACTGGCTGCCGAAGTTTTGAACACAATTTAATATTGTTCATAATCATATTATCAATTATAATTACACGACTTCGAAACTTGAATTTCATAGTTTTCTTTGTTCTCTCCTATTTGTCGTCATTGGGATAGTAGAATTTTCCAGATGTCTGTTTTGACAGGTGTTGAATCATTCCTATCACACGTGTTCTTTCTCAGTTGATTCGATAAACAAAGCTTCCGTTATGAATCCTGCTGTCTCCACCCTGTTATATTAGATTTTGAAACTGTCATCTTATCCCATCCATCCTATTCTACAGTTGTGTGTAATTGCATTTTTAAATTATATTGCACAAAATCTAAGTAGTACCAAGGAAAATCTAAGAGAAGCTTTGAAACTTGATAATTACCCTGATACATTAGTCAGAAAATATGTAGGGAAAGGTAAAATTAAAATAATTAGTGATAGTTATTTATGTCCAAACCAAGTTCACCTTTAACAGTTTGAAAAAATTTGGGCATTGGGTATATGATATTCTTTTTGATAAAGAGTTTTGTATTTCCCAATGGATGAAAAACAAAACGATATTGTTTTTACTGACATTTCGCTATTTAATGCTAATAGTTATAGAATCAGGTCACAAAATTAATTTCAACAATATTGAAATAATCCAGGAATCACAAAGAACGTCTAATATCAGAAGCACTTCATATCAAGTGGAATCCAAATTGTCTGAATAGGAATGATGGATATAAGTATAAAACTTGGGCACTGTGGTAGAGTTTAACTCCATTATGGATAAGATTTTATTTTGATCATGATCATATCAAGTTATGATATGAGCAATAGCTTGTTCTCGAAACGTCATCAGTTAATACTACTGTGTAACACTGTGTGACTTATCAAAATGAAATCTTATCCATAATGGAGGAATGATGGACTAAAGCAGAATCTGATCTGGTTACAACACCTCCCTCCCCCATGAAGTGACAAACTCAACACGAATGTGATAAGCAAGTTCACTATGTAAACACACACTACTTTTATAATTCCATTATGGGTAAATTTTATTTTGATGGAGTCTCACAGTGTTATACAGTAATATTTACTGATGACGTTTCGAGCATAATTTATTGCTCATAATCATATCAAGGTAATCACACGACTTCCTAAATTCATTTATATAATTCCGTTGTTTTTCACTTGATTTTCACTTGATTTGATTGGTAGTAATATTTTCCACATTTCGGGTATGAGTGATGAATCATTCCTACTGCATGTGTTGGGTGTAGATTCGATGAACAAGGATTCAGTAATCAACCTCTCTCTCCACCTACCTAGATTACTTTTTAGAATTTTAACCCTCTCCCACCCTATTGTGTGGTTGTGAGCTAATGCATGCATTGCAATCGCTGAGCTTTTTTCTAAATTACACCTATATAGACAAACTGAAGGTGTAGCAATGGGATCACCAATATCCCCTATCGTAGCAGATATATTTATGGATAGCTGGGAATATATGGCACTTAATACGTTTAATCCTACTCCAAAAATATGATGGAGATATGTGGATGACACTTTCACAGTGTTAAAAACAAAACATATCTCTAGCTTCTTGACACACATAAACTCACTAGTGGAGGGAATAAAATTCACATTTGAAGCCAAAAATGAGCAAGCAGAATTAGCTATGTTAGATTGTAAAATAAAACGAATAGAAGAAGGCAAACTACACACTAGTGTTTATAGAAAACCAACACATTCTAATAGATATTTAGACTTTAATTCATCTCATCCTTTAACTGTTAAGGCAGCCTTAGTTAAATGTTTGACAAACCGAGCAATGGCACTAAGTAGCACAAAAAAAGACCTAAATGATGAAATAAAACAGATAGAAGAGGCGTTGGTTTTAAATAACTATCCTCTAAAATTCATTAGGAAGATTGAAAAACGCCAAAAGAAAAATAAAAAGAATTGTGAAACTAGTAATACTAGCATAAATAAGAGAGAATATAAGTAATTTACAGTTATACCATATAAAGAGGGGACATCTGAGACCCTACGTAGGATTCTAAATAAAGCAGGAATTAGGGTGGTATTTAAACCTACAAACTCACTCAGGGACATGCTCTGTAGGTTAAAGGACCCAGTGGACCCAATTAGACAAAATAATATAATTTACAAAATACCCTGCAATGACTGTGAGGTCAACTACATAGGTCAAACTAGTAGGTCAGGGGTAGTCAGATTGTCAGAACATAAGAATTTAGCTAAGGTAAGAATGGTTGACCCAGAGAAGATAAGTAATTTAGAAAAAAGCTCAGCGATTGCAATGCATGCATTAGCACACAACCACACAATAGGGTGGGAGAGGGTTAAAATTCTAAAAAGTAATCTAGGTAGGTGGAGAGAGAGGTTGATTACTGAATCCTTGTTCATCGAATCTACACCCAACACATGCAGTAGGAATGATTCATCACTCATACCCGAAATGTGGAAAATATTACTACCAATCAAATCAAGTGAAAATCAAGTGAAAAACAACGGAATTATATAAATGAATTTAGGAAGTCGTGTGATTACCTTGATATGATTATGAGCAATAAATTATGCTCGAAACGTCATCAGTAAGTATTACTGTATAACACTGTGAGACTCTATCAAAATAAAATTTACCCATAATGGAATTACACTCTACCACAGTGCCCAAGTTTTATTCTTATATCAATGCTACTTTTATAATGTTACACACTGATCAAATCCAACAATCTACACTTGGTTTTGTTATCTTACCAATTGACCAACTTGATAACGAAAAATGACCGCAGACTGACGAACGATGATCATGTTATTAAACTTTGTTTTGATATCATAACAGACGTACTATTACCTTTGTTATTTGGTTTACTGATCTTCATTGCTATTTGACTTTTAATATGTCCCTTTAACTTGACCAAAGTCTATTTTCTCACCTCTTAACTCTTTGTTATATATACTCTGAGATTTTTTTAAATTCCCGTTTAATAATACTTTGATAAAGCTATTAACATTAAATAAGGAAACGTCTGTAAAAACAATATCGTTTTGTTTTTCATTCATTGGGAAATACAAAAACCTTTATTATAATAAATAATGGTAGCAGTGATAGTGATAATAATAATGACATGCATGTCAAACATGCACAACATAATGACAACAGTAACAGTAAGGAAACTAAATTATCAGTAGTAATTCCATAGAATGAAGGAACCTTGGAAACCTTACGCAAAATTCTTAAGAAGTCTGGAATAAAAGTGGCTGGTATTCAAACCTAAAAACTCAATTAGAAACAAGCTTTGTCGGTTAAAGGATCCTGTGGAGCAAAATAATTTAAAACAAAATAATTTAGTTTATCTAATACCCTGCAATGACTGTTAGGTCAAAACATGGGTCATACTGTGGTGAGAGATGGTTGCTAGCCAAATTGGTTGACAGTAATTGAGGTCAATGTTAGTCATGTGAAAACAAGGTCAAGATGGACAGGCGGATACAGTTAACATATAGATGAACTGACACAGCCACAAGAGATGCAAGGTTAACTTGTGTGAGAAACAACCAATCAACAGACTGTATTTTCTACTAACATTAACCTACAATAATGTACATCAAAATCTATAAATATGTTTGATTTTCCGTAATAAACGTTCTGTTGCCTGGCCCTTGTCTTCTGTTGCTACAATACTAGTAGAACAGGTGCAGTCAGACTAGCCGAGCATTAAAATCTAGATCAGTTAACCCGAATAAGATAAGAAATCTAGAGAATAGTTCAGTTATATCACTCATTACATGCAATTACACACAACCGTAAAATAGGATGGATGGGATAAGATGACAGTTTCAAAATCTAATATAACAGGGTGGAGACAGCAGGATTCATAACGGAAGCTTTGTTTATCGAATCAACTGAGAGAGAATACGTGTGATAGGAATGATTCAACACCTGTCAAAACAGACATCTGGAAAATTCTACTATCCCAATGAAGACAAATGGGAGAGAACAAAGAAAACTATGAAATTCAAGTTTTGAAGTCGTGTGATTGTAGTTTATATCCTTAAATATTCCCATTTTTAACATGAGAACAAGAGATATAAGCGAACAATATTGTTGTTTTCAATTAGATCTTCTTCAGGCTTTACTCTAATTTACATAGATTTATGTGTAAAAATGTTAACCAATGACGGTGATTTTGTGGATCAAATAATAATAATGTGGTAAACGTTTTGAACGTAGTTAATAACGATGATTATGATGATAACAAAATATTGATAATAAGGTTTCTGAAGGTGGCGATAAGTATAACAAAGGTAGTAATATGTGTATATGTAGACAATTCAATAAATAAATTAGGTCAAATCTTAAAATTTAATTATGTGAAATATGAAAATTCCCATTCAGTCATAGATAAGGAAAGGCGTTCAGCAAAGAGTTACTCTTTTCAGTGATATCATTCTCAAGCTGTACAAACCACAAATTTATAGTAATTTTTCTTGGCAACAAAAGGAATATTTCCAAAGATGTGTTGATGTAATTTTTTGACAACAAATTACGTAATTTAGAAGGCGTTAATCGGTTAGAAACTAAAATAAAGTTACAAAGGTGGGTTGGGTGACGTAATCTAATTGATAGGGTTCAATGAAAAATGAATGAGAGTCAAGTTAATAAGCTGAGTAGAATTCACTTAAAAATATACGAAAATGGAGTTAGCAACAGTCGTCATGACGGTAGAGATTTAATAGAGGGTGCGGGTAGAAAATAATGCAATTAAGAAACAGACAAAGAAAGAAGAAAGAGGTAAGACAAAATTACGTATTTGGTGTTGAGATAGATCAGGACCATTGTAGATTTAATGACTGAACCAAATTCCAGACGCTGTTCCTACCGTGGCCAAACTTGGATTGATGATTCTTCTTATCACCAAGACTGCTTCTTCCCCTTAACCCTCTCGGTTTTTTTACCTTTGCTTTTTATTACAATTATTATTATTCGTCTTAATTTATGCCCTTCATGCAAACATTCTCTCAATACTTTCGAATTTTCCATTTATACTATCCTGACTTATTGTTAGTGATATTATCTCTTTTCTCACAATATGCCTCCACTTGTTTCATTTCACACATTCGTTATTTCATTATGAACCTCTCATTGCAGTCTTACTGTCTCCTGTTTAATACAGACCACTTTGTACTAGCCACTCACTCAACTGACACCTTTTATAACACTGAACTGACTTGTCAATTTTCCTACCCCACACTCTACAAATCAATTATGACTAAACACCACCATTGTCTCTCATTTCACAATATTTTGTAATCGATTTCAACCTAGCACGTTTGTTACACAAATAACTGGCCATCATTGTAACGACAACAAATATTATATTTTATAATTGTAAGAACCTGAAGAGAAATTATTGAAAAGAATATTCTTCCTTCAGATTGACTTTCAAATCTCAAAAGTTACGTAATACTGAAGGTGAAGTGCATAGATCATCAGAGTTTAAATAATTATCATAAAAGTACGAAGAAGATGAAAAATAAGAAAGTGTGGGAGGGTTTTGAATAGAATTCACCTAGGCCAAGGGGGAGACAAAGGTAGAACAAGCTTCCATATTAGTTTGTTTATTAGGTATACCTAATAAACAAACTAATATGGAATTACTTACTACCACAGTGCCCAAGTTTTACACATATATTAGTAGAACAAGCTTCTTTTGTATGCAAAGATTAGGATTGTTCTCTCGAATTCCCATAGCTTCGGCTATGTGTAAAAGGCGAGTTCGAATACCGTTCGAAAGGCTAGATGGAATGAGACAGATAACTTTGAAGGCACTACTTCTGTCCATTTGGTGACTGCTATCAATCAAATGAGTCTAAATAAACATTTTAGAGATTGTATTTGACCTTTTCCGAACCATGAAGGAAGATGCTCATTATTACGTTTGTTGAGCTGTCTAGTTGTTCACCCTATATAGCTTTCTTCACATGAGCAGCTAAATTTATAGATACACATAGCTAGGTAGCTTGTCTTTCACTTGAGCAATCATAACTGGTCGGCTGGAAAATGACAAATAAAGGGTGGCGGCAGTATAATTCCAGTGCAATTTTTTGTGTTTCTAAGGCTCTTGTAATCTATATTCACACCTCCTAACTTCCATTTTAAGTTAAAACTATTATATCAATTTTGTTTCCATGCTCACTTTCTGCACACCTGTAATTTGCTAAATCCCATGTAATTTTGTTTCTAAGGCTCTTGTAATCTATATTCGCACCTCCTGATTCCCATCTCAAGTTGAAAATTATTATTTCAATTTTGTTTCCATGCTCATTTTTACACAATTTTTGTTTCTAAGCCTCTCGTAAAACCATATCTAGCTGGAAATAATTATCACCTTTTATTCGCCGTCATAGTTATGTAGAACCAAACAAGAATTGTCTCCATGTGAAATTATGTATTGAAATGCAATTGTAGAGCTTTTGAAAATGAAATCGCCGAAAAGATATCTTTGCTGAACTTCTTATTCTTCTCAGTCTAATGTTCCAATGGGTATTTTCCACGATAATTCCGTTTTATCGCTCTCGATAATCTCAGATGTAAGACTTCACTAGCTACGTCCCCATTAAATTGCAATTTCATGAACAGTTGTTTCTTGTTAACTGTTGTCAGTTTCTCTTTATTGTACGCTGGTCCAAATGGGTTATCCTAGTGGATTTGTAAGGAGACACATGAGACACACCTGTAGTAAGTGTGAGATAATGATCAGTCAACAAACTCGTGTACAATGGACACGAACTAGTGGAAAGGGGATAGTGTTTTTATATAAAATCTGTATGAAAATGAATGTTATTAATAAACAGTAATACAGTGATAATGAAATATGGATGATGATAGTAAAATAATAGTAGTAATAACAATAATAATAGTAAACCTACATAATAAAAGGAAGGGTGAGAAAGTTCCAAAACAAGATAAAATTATTCAGCCACTTCTATAACCATGGTAACATCTCTGTTGGTTTGACTTAACTTTTGCTCTCCGTGTCTCCACACGTACATAGGGAGGACCCATCAGTCTCTGCAGGTTTGGGCTACAGAACACATTTCAAAGTGGCTACAACAACAAATGAAATCGCCAGAAAGTGTTGACCCCGGAAATAGATGTCCAACATCATCTATAGCGAAGCACATTATAGAGATGGGTCATAAGGTTGCTTTCAACAATGCCATTAAGCCCATATATAAAACAAGGTTGGGCCACATACTTAAATTCGTTGAAGCCTTAGCCATAAAAAGACTTAAACCTGTCTTATGTGTCCAAAAGTTATTTGTTATCACCTTAAACCTGCCTTGGTAATCCAATTTAGAACCAAGGACCAATTTACTTCGTAATATTTTTTCTCTATTTATCTTTCTTACCCACACCTTTGCGTCTCCCTACCCATTATTTGTGACCTTGACCTGTACACAATCTGACCTGTATTGTAATTATTCATGTCTTCTTGCCTTCTATAAAAACTGTGTATGACAAGTACGTGTGTGATCAGAATGTCCGAAATGTGTTGCGCTAATACATTACACGTTTCAGATAAACTACGTCTTCTTATTGTGTTGTCGAAATTCATAAAGGGGACTAATTGCTTTAAATATTTCTTCTATTTTACCACTTGAGTTCATTCCACCACACTTCACCTCCACCGTCTTTATTGTTATCATCATCAAACTGTTAATTTTTTAGACAACACTTGACCTACAATTTTAAAATCTTTACACCATTTCACTTATTCAGTAATCTTTAAACGTCTTGATGATATTAGATGGTTGAAGGTAATCGGTAGGAAGCATTCGACCAAGGTGCACCAGGATGGACAGCTATCTAGAATGGTGACCACATTGTAAACCTGACCAGTAGAATTCAGTCTGCACCAAAGAAAGCACTAGACACTACTTACTAGCGTTCAATCAAAATCTTTAAATGTTTTGTAATTCATCCTCTACAACTCAAAGACCTTAGTATATCATTTTAATTATCTTTATAACTGTTATTATCAGTATTATTTAGTTCGAAATTCTTGATATCTTATCAGTCTTATATGTCCCGATGTAATGATATACATATATATATGCTTGTATGTAAAGTATCCAGCTAAATAGCTCTCCGGAATCTGAATAGTTCATTAAACTTGTTTTATCAACTCTTATCGATTGTTTTAAAACTATTGCCGAGATGCATATTCGTCTACTAGAAGGGGGTAGTGGACCGAGTAAAAATAGCTGTAGATAACAGAATCGAGAATAAAGTTGAGGAGTACTCTTACATATGTGCACATTAGCACCTATGTAACTCCACTTTTTGACGATGCAATTGTCTCATATATTAGTACATAGTTTAACAGAAAAACAGGTCCACAGTTAGCTTTACATTATATCTAGAAGCAGAGTCTGACTTCATCTTCATATTTTCGGGTAGTATGTCACATGATTGAAACGCAGCGTGATCTATTCAGATTCAAAAAACCACGCTGAATACTCAGGCAGTGAACGAGAGATGTGGCCGATTATTAAGCCCATTCAAATGCATTTGTTGAGTTTCATTTCATCCATTAATTGTGAGAAATGGATGGACAGTTTGAGTGCACTTTCCGACCAATTCGTGGGGTTGTTAAATGTACAAGGCACGCTTCCCATGGACCTAGAGAAAAATTCGAAGTGGATAAAACCAGGTGGCAACTGCCAAATCCATGAACTCTCCTGTGATTCAAATAACGTCACTGTTTCCTCAGAAAACAAATGGACGAAAAGATGAATAGTGTTGTTAATCGATACTAGAGCACATAATGATGTCAGTGTAAATACGCGACAAAGCTCCTATGGTTTCTCATTTTATCGTTCACCTGTGTGGAATGTCGTGGTTAAATCGAGGAATAAACCAGAGCTTTAATATCTCCGTTGGCAACCAGTTATCTTGTTCAGTTGGCGAGGCCCTACTTGTCGAAACAGGTCCTTAAAGCATACACCTGAAATGTTTAATGGTTCGACAAACAACCATTAGCTCTTAAAGTACAGAGAGATGAGATGAGTTCTCTTCCTGTGTTATATGCTCCTTTGTCGTCTGGCATTCATACCTCCCATGAGAATTTCGGTGTCACCATTCGAAATGCCGTTCTTTACCGTTTGTAGTTATCCATCAAAATCTTCCTTATTCTCTTGCTCCGCTTTGTTTGTAGCATTCTGCGTAGCATTAGCGCTTTGACTGACACTAGTGACGTCATGATAGCCACTCACTGCTTCAACGCGTTCGTGGTTGTCGTCTGGGTGACCAGATCGGAGTAGATTAATGACTGTCTAGTTGACAATTTTGAGAATCCATATCAATTCCATGTGCTCTGGCAGACTCCCAACACTTCTATGCCATAACTTCGCAATTGTTCGGCTACCTGGTTAGCCTTCCCAACCAGCTTCTTACATAGTACGGACACTCCACATCCCCATTCTTATTCTTGCTTACATCGAGAGAAGACACATTGGCTGGCTGACTGGCTTCCCGAAGGCTTGCACCAGCCCGCTGTGTCATTTCACCTATTAGATTGCAGCGAATAATAGGACTGTAATTTAAATTTTTTGTATTTTTGATAAATTTTTGTGCCCTGAAGTTCCTCTAGCAGTTTGATTGGTTTTGTGGGGTACGGTCGCTAGCCCCACGCCCAACACTCCCTCACTTGTCAGACTTTGAATAGGCGAGACAACTGACGAGCTACAAAACCCAAACAAGGTTTTCTGTTTCTAAGGGAATTTATTATTCTTCAGTTAGCTTGATTTCACTGGGATAGCTCTCAATAATGCGTGGATATGATGATTATCGATCGAGTACAATCACAAGTAAGAAGCCAAACCTTAAATGTCTGACCAACCCTGACTACTACCTCAACTCTTTAACATTAAAGTGGTGCCGTTCTGATAGCTTATGTCACAAACCAAGTTTTTAGACCAATGAAACTATTGTGATTTATGGACATTTTATCGATAGCATGTTTGATCCTGCTTGTAAAATTCCATGGTTTCCATGCAATTTTATGCATTTATATGAAAATATTTACTGTTAGTATTAGTAGCCAACTCTTCTGCCAGAGTAATTGCCAAAAGTACCGACAGATAGCTCTGTAAGGTGCTGTTGATAAGCTATATGTTTCTAGCCCTTACTAGACGGCATCGATTTTATCGAAATTTTACAGTTACATAGTAATAATATTTATCCACTGGTGTTCACATTGGGCCCGATAGTTGGGAGGCATTATGAATATGTGGTAGCCGAAAAACATACCGAATTATACGTTCACCAAAAATAGTAAACATAAGGAATTCAAAGAAATTCGTGGTTGTTATGTGAGATTGAACAAGGACACAACCTGGTTTCTGAGCGCAACACGGACGAAGTTTCAATCTCTCCAGCTTCTCGCTTATCACGTCTGTCAACCAACTCTGCCTCGTACCGATCGACACGTACACATTAGGAATACTTCACTCCAATCTACTTTTCTCTACGCAAGTGCTTTCCGGCAGTTGGCATCTCTAGTGTTTAGTTGAGGATTTGAATACTCAAGAAAAGGACAATTTCATCCATATCACTTTGTGCATCTGTATTTTGACTATTTTGGGACTATTATAGTTTTTCAAATAACTCCATTTTTTGTGTATGTTAACTTAAGTGGACGGAATACCTTATATAAACATACATGTTAGTACTTGTTCTGTCCATTTTAATTGCGTGTATGAACAAACTTAGTCGTCTAGTCCACTACACTTAATTGGTGAGCCCGTTTTGAACACCGATTATTTTCACGTATCTATGTACTTATTTTTGCCATTTTGTATTTGCATTGTAATATCTTGCTTGTGGTCTCATATTTGCTCGTCCCTTTGCACCAGTATTCTCATAACTATAATGTCGTCACCTACTCAGCCCGGCACACCACGTGAACAGAGAACTGGTAGCGAGGCACAGGCCACAATAAACGCCATCACTGATTTTCGTTTATCACAATATGGTTTTGAAGAGCCAAGGATTTGGTTTGGAGTTATTGAACCTTTGTCAGAAGCACGGAGCATTAAGTCTCAGAAAGCCAAATATGGCATCGTGCTGGCAGAACTGCCTCCGTCAGTGTTAACAGAAATCAGCGATTTCATCGAAAACCCCCCGACGGAAAACCAATGTGACAAACTTAAAGCCCTTCTTATACAATGCACCAGTTTGTCAGACGAGAAAAGAATCCAACAATTACTCACGGGCTGTGAGCTAGGAACGCGTAATCCATCCCAGCTCCTTAGACATATACGCCAGTTAATTGGACACCATAAAGTTGACGAGGTAGTGCTGAGACAGATGTGGTTCCAACGTTTAACCAGAAACGTTCAACAAATTTTAATCATCCGAGGAAAGTCGTATGACTTAGGCCCACTAATCGATATGGCAGATAGTATTATGGATGTCTTATCAAATAACACCATAGGTCATATAGCACCTGGCAGTGCAACATCAGGTCAGTCCATACCCACGACAGACTCACCAATACTTGCCACCATTGCAAACTTAGCGACAAGGATTGAAAAGTTGGAAACTAATAGATCTGATCGACGAGTCCAGAGGCAGAGTTCACAAGCAAGGTCGCAATTGCAACGACGATCTCTCTCCCGACAGCGTTCCCGCATGTATTCTAGGGACATGCAGCCAACCACACAAGCATACAGACGTATGGCGAACAATCTCTTATAGTGGATTTAGGTTTACGTCGTCGTTTTACATGGATTTTCATAGTAGCCGACGTGGGTCATGCCATACTCAGTGCCGATTTTTTAAGTAATTTCAATCTGTTAGTTGATATCAACAGTAAGAAACTGATTGACAGCACCCAACTAAAAATTCATGGAGTCATCTTCAATCACTCCGTCTATAATATCTGCATGGAGAGACCAGCGGATTGCATTTTTTCCGCCCTACACCATCGTTTCCCTAGAATACTTAAACCATCGTATAACATCGAGGACGTACCTCATACAGTCACTCACAAAATTGTTACCACTGGTCGACGTGTTCGACCTCGTCCCCGTAGATTACGTCCTGACAAATTAGCAGCGGCCAAGGCAGAATTCAAACATATGATGCAGCCCGGCATCATCAGACCTTCCAATAGCCCTTGGTCTTCACCCCTACACACGGTGCCTAAAGCTGAACATGACTCGAAGCCATGTGGGGATTATCGAAATTTAAACAACGCCACAGCTCCAGACCGTTATCCGATTCCCCACCTACACGACTTCTCCCTGACATTACATGGAAAAACGATTTTTTCTAAAGTAGACTTGGTCAGAGCCTATCATCAAATACCAGTCGCCCCAGAAGATATTGAGAAAACAGCCATTATCACACCTTTTGGTTTGTTCAAATTTCTGCGCATGCCGTTCGGTCTAAAGAACGCCGCACAATCCTTCCAACGTTCCATGGATCAGGTCACACAAGGTTTAGATTTTGTATTTGTATACATCGATGAGGTCTTAATTGCTAGATCGTCGGTTGAAAAACATATTGATTACCTCACCATCTTATCTCAGCGATTTGAGCAATATGGCGTCGCCATTAACCCCAAAATGTGCATATTCTGTGTCTCCTCTTTACAATTTCTGGGACACCCCAAAACCAAAAATAGTATTAGGCCTATGGAGGAAAAGATAGATACCATCAAAAATTTCCCCGAACCAGATTCACTCAAGAAGGTCAGACGTTTCTTGGAGATGTTTAACTTCTATCGACGTTTTATCCCTTAATGTGCCTCTATTGTACAACCCCTAACCGATCTTCTCAAATGTGATCCAAAAAAGTTTCAACTGTCGAATCAAGCGAGAGAAGCATTCGTTAACGCTAAAGACGCGTTATCCAACGTTGTTATGCTTTCCCACATCAACCCTAAGGCATCTCTGATCTTGTGCACTGACGCCTCTCAAATTGAAGTAGGAGCTGTACTCCAACAGAAAATAAATGATGCAGTAACCCCTTTCGCTTTCTTTACAAAGAGACTGGAGCCAGCTCAGACGCGTTACAGTACGTTTGGTAGAGAGTTGTTAGCCATTTACCTAGCAATGGGGAATTTCAGTTATTCGATACAAGGTCATCGTTTCAAAATATTTACCGATCACAAACCCTTGTGCTACGCTTTCACAACGTCACTGGATAGACACTCACCCAGAGAAGCTAGGCGGCTAGATTATATTTCCCAGTTCTTGCAAACACACAGTACATTAAAGGCGACGCCAACGTGGTAGCCGACTCTCTTTCTCTTTGTGATTTAAATCATCTTCTCAAGCCAATGGACATCAGTCTTGAAACCGTCACAAAATTCCAACGCGATGACACTGAACTCTTAGCTTCCCGTGAGAGATCCTCCTTGCAACTCCGGGATATACCTATTCCCTTGTCCGACACCACCATCGTCTGCAACGTATCTACAGGTGTCCATCGACCGTTTGTTCCTCAACATTGTGGAAAAGTGTTGTTCAATGATTTACATGCATTATCCCATCCGGGTGTGCGAGATACAGTCAAGCTTATAAGTGAGCGTTTCGTATAGCCCAAGATGAATTCGGGCATTCGACAATGGGCACGCGAATGTCTACAATGCCAACGCTCGAAAGTTCATAGACATACGGTCACCATACCTCAGCAGTTAGACCTTCTAGAGAGACGATTCCAACATGTTCACATAGATACAGTCAGCCCATTGTCACCATCAAAAGGGTACACGCGCATTCTCACGGCGATAGACAGATTTACTCGGTGGGCTATCGCTTGCCCACTCAGTGATGTGTCAGCTGAAAATGTTACCTCAGTATTTCTGGATTACTAGTTCTCAAACTACGGTGTCCCATCTACTTTGACATGAGTCGGTGGCACAGCGGTTAGGACGCTCGCCGACCGTACACATAGCCCGGGGTTCGATTCCCGGCCGACGCACTCCACCTTACCTCGCTAAGCCAGTAGTAAAACTGGTAAAGAGGGAAGTTTGAGCATGAGGCTAGCAACCCCATCCTGTAAAAATAATCACCACTGATACAGAAACTTCAAGCCTCTAGCTTGAAGCCCTATGTTCCACTGGGAACGTGAAGGAATAAAAAAAATCTACTTTGACATAGGATAGAGGAGCTCAGTTCCAGTCGACATTATTTCGCGAGTCCACCCGACTTCTGGCAGTGTAGCACATCTCCACCACTACATATCATCCAGCAGCTAATGGCCTAGTAGAAAGATTTCACAGATAGTTAAAAAGCTCCTTGATTCTGATTCATTCAACTACTTTAACACTGCCAGGACAGTTAGTAGTCTCCCACGACTCTCAAGATGTGAATATTTCTGAGTTTTCTAGTCAACTGACCCGACGAATGCTACAACTCCAACCAACAGCTCCGAGACAATCTCCTCACATAGAAAACGTAAGCAGACATCTACAAACCTGTACATTTGTCTTCATACGCATCGATAACGTCAGGAAAGGGCTACAACCTCCATACGAAGGCCCATTCCCAGTACTGCATCGCGCAGAAAAATATTTCACTGTGAACAAAGAAGGTAAACAGCTGACTGTCTCTGTGGACAGACTCAAACCTGCTTACACAGATTGCGACGACATCCCAACAGCGACTCCAGCAGCAGACAAACAAGAAACCGACAAAGCTCCAGAGATGCCAATTATACTGTAGTGAGAACTGGCTGCTAGCCAAAGTTGGTAGACAGTAATTGACGTTAATGTTTATGTCCGCAATGTTGCCAGGCCCTTGTCTCCTTTTGTTACAATACTACCTCCCCCTCGCATTACTCGTAGTGGCAGGCAGGTCAATAAACCTGCCCATTTTGTCCACTTTGCTGTTTAACACCCTCAAGGTTGTGACAAATTTTTTTTACATATACATTATTACCATTCATATTGATTATTGTTGTAAATCATTGATTTACTTGATTTATTTGTGTCAGGTACGATATCATCTTTTCCAAAGTATTACTATTTTCACTACCTAATCACTGTATATGTGTATATATGCATTTAGAAAATCAAAACAAATGATTCAGTGAAGAGACTCTTTTCAGCGAATTTATCATCAAGCTGTACAATAGGATATATATGGTTTTTTGTTAAGAAGTTATATCCGGTGAGGGAATTGAAAAATAGGTGTGAATGCATAAAATAATAATAATATGAAATGCAATTAAAACTAAAATCACGGAATATACACATTGCGTCATAGGAATTAATAAAAAGACAATTGCAGCGAAGAAAATTTTCTTTTCGACGAAGTCATCATCTAGGCTGTACATTCGTGTATTTATATCAAATGGATAGGAAAGTTCCAGAATAATTTCTGGTTAGGGGTCAAATTAATAAAAATATAATTAGGAATTAAAATGACGTAACAAACAGGGGGGTGGGTAAAACTCGAACAAAGTAGCATTATAATAACTAAGAAGATTGACATTGTGCAATTGGGGGTTAGAAATGTAGAAATAACAAAATATACAGGATGTTTGGATAAAAAACTAGTATGATGAATAATTGTTTATGCAATCAGGGATTAAATATGGGGAAATAGTAAAATGACAAAATAAACAGGAAGAGTGGGTATGAAAATATGGTAGTGTAAACAGGGTTTAAGAAAACTTAAAATAACATGAATAAACAGGAAGTTTAGATAAGAAAGGTGATGAGATTGTCATTACTAAAAAAAACTTTACCTGTTTATGATGGCCATGGTAGGGAGAGGGGTTGGACGTAATTCTTTTGGATACAAAGTGTGGGTTTGAGCTTTTGGATAGCTAGCGCCTCAGCTATGCCCAGATGTCTTGATTTGATTCCCTTTGATAGGTTTGATTGAATTTTGTATATTACTTTGAAGGATTTTTCGAAAGGCGCTGAATGTCCTGAGTTGACCAAATGTTCTGTCACTGAACTGTATACACGTTTTCGGTCTCCTTTTACTAGCCAGGCTGGGTAGTGTTCGCGAGCGCGTTTTTCAAGTCGGCGCATGGTAAAAAAACGCGCTCGCGAACACTACCCAGCCTGGCTAGTAAAAGGAGACCGAAAACGTGTATACAGTTCAGTGACAGAACATTTGGTCAACTCAGGACATTCAGCGCCTTTCGAAAAATCCTTCAAAGTAATATACAAAATTCAATCAAACCTATCAAAGGGAATCAAATCAAGACATCTGGGCATAGCTGAGGCGCTAGCTATCCAAAAGCTCAAACCCACACTTTGTATCCAAAAGAATTACGTCCAACCCCTCTCCCTACCATGGCCATCATAAACAGGTAAAGTTTTTTTAGTAATGACAATCTCATCACCTTTCTTATCTAAACTTCCTGTTTATTCATGTTATTTTAAGTTTTCTTAAACCCTGTTTACACTACCATATTTTCATACCCACTCTTCCTGTTTATTTTGTCATTTTACTATTTCCCCATATTTAATCCCTGGTTGCATAAACAATTATTCATCATACTAGTTTTTTATCCAAACATCCTGTATATTTTGTTATTTCTACATTTCTAACCCCCAATTGCACAATGTCAATCTTCTTAGTTATTATAATGCTACTTTGTTCGAGTTTTACCCACCCCCCTGTTTGTTACGTCATTTTAATTCCTAATTATAATTTTTATTAATTTGACCCCTAACCAGAAATTATTCTGGAACTTTCCTATCCATTTGATATAAATACACGAATGTACAGCCTAGATGATGACTTCGTCGAAAAGAAAATTTTCTTCGCTGCAATTGTCTTTTTATTAAAACTAAAATGTTTGTGATTATAATCGTAGTTAAATGTTAAGTGGCAAAGCAAGTTAATGTCATATATGGAATAATTCATAGGATGGATAGAACTTGAAAAAGGTGTGCAATTATAAGATTAGTAGACAAATCGAATTAAATAAAAACGTTACGTAATATTGTGTGAAATTTAATAGCATAGAATTTAATGTTGCATAAAGGAATTGATTTAGAATGACAAGTGAAATCATACCGGGGACAGTTTAAAGTGAGAATAGTAATAGTTGTAACAATTGACATTGTAATAAAGGAAGGGAATACAAATTGAATAGACAAAATGAAAAATTGGTAGAGCCAAAATATGATTGGGGATTAAGACCATGAAAGTTGGAGCGGAGGGTTGAACGAACTTTTTCTGTTTCGATATCCAAAGCTTCAGCAATACAGATGAGTCGGGTACGTAGGGATTTGGGTAAATTACTCTTTGCCTTGTAGATGACTTTGAAGGTGGAGGCTATAGAGATAGGGTGATCATTATCGACCAGATGTTCAATGATCGCGCTTCTTATTGCTCCACTTCCACCTTTTCGTAACCATGTAGGATAGTGTTCTTGCAGTCTCTTGGACAAAACTCGTGTCGAACGACCGATATACCTAGCTCCACACGAGCAATTCACTTGCTCACAATATTACGTAACGTTTTTATTTAATTCGATTTGTCTACTAATCTTATAATTGCACACCTTTTTCAAGTTCTATCCATCCTATGAATTATTCCATATATGACATTAATTTGCTTTGCCACTTGACATTTAACCACGATTATAATCACAAACATTTTAGTTTTAATTGCATTTCATATTATTATTATTATTGCTATTATTTTATGCATTCACACCTATGTTTCAATTCCCTCACCGGATATAACTTCTTAACAAAAAAACCATATATATCCGATTGTACAGCTTGTTGATAAATTCGCTGAAAAGAGTCTCTTCGCTGAATCATTTATATATGCATTCACATTTATTCTCCCATAATTACTATTATATTGATCAGCTTTTTAACGGACGTTATCTTTATTATTATTATTATTATTATTATTATTATTATTATTATTATTATTATTATTATTATTAGTGTCACTGACTTTGACGCCATCGTTCCAATTAACATTGATCTCTATCGCAATTTTATTCATTCATTTGAATCATCTACAGAGCTGACGTATACGTATCTGTGTTTATTTATACAAATATTTTTTTGTTTGGGTGTATGTGTTTTCACTCTCCGTAATATATATTCATTGAACTACCATCCACTTCCAGTTCAGAAGTTTGTGTTGAACTAATCACAAAAGTGTTTAAAAATACTTGTTTATTTTTTCTGTATCCCCTTAGTGCTATGTATCACTATAATTATTTTTCTTATCACAATTGTACTGCATATCGTCAGTAGCAGTAAAAGCAACAGTGCCGGTAGTCCCACCGGGGAGCCGTGTGGTGGCCGATAATATAATAATAATAATAATAATATACTTTATTCCAAAAACAGTACTTATAATACAGAATGGAATTCTCAGCATTTGTCACAATATTGCATCTGATTTACTCAAAATATATATAACATTAAAACAAAATTAATCGAGGGAATTTGTCCACATTTACGATATAATTATTAAGAAACAAAGAAGAAAGAGGTAAGACAAAATTACGTATTTGGTGTTGAGATAGATCAGGACCATTGTAGATTTAGTGACTGAACAAACTACTTTTGTATGCAGAGTTCAGGATTCAATATGTGAATTGCCATTGCTTCTGCAGTTTGAAGAAGTTTAATTCGTACTCTTTTGGCAAGGTTCCCACGTATTGTGTAGATAACTGAGAAGTTGTTTTGTGGGTTTGCTTGGTGTCCGGATTCGATCAAGTGTTCTAGGATAGAGCTGTGGCGGGGGGATCTTCTTTCTCCTTTATAAAACCATGAAGGTAAGTGTTCGCTGATTCGTTTGGATAGCAAATGCTGGGTACGGCCGACATACCTAGCTCCACATGAGCAGGTGAATTGGTAGATGCACATTGATGAGGCCCCCAGTGGAAGCTTATCCTTCACGTTCGTCCGAATCATTGGTTTCGTAGAGAAAGTCAGTCTGAGTTCAGCTGCGAAGAAGGTTTTCTTCAGTGAACGGCACAGGCGCCACATTTACGACATAATTACTAGATATAATAATAATAATAATAATAGTAATAATAACAGTGAGTTTGTTTCAAACGGTATTGTCGATGCAATTTAGGAACTTTAGCATGTTATAGATTATTGGGTCTAATGTTCTGTTGATATAGTATAGTGAGGGGAAATACAAAATTAACAGCTATAATACAGCTTAAATTATGCCCACACTTATAAAAATAATAAACAAAACAAAAAATTGAGAGGATTATAAATATAAGAAATACAATAACAATAAAGAATGATGCTTTAAGGGTAAAGGAAATGGTTTATTTAGTGGTGCTAAGAAGGTTAGTTAGTTCATGTCTGATACTATTTCCATCACATAAAGTACGTGTTAAATATGGTATAGTGGAATTTTTATACTTAGACGTAAGTGCATAAATTCTTCTGAAAAGACTTCTTGTTTTACCTGAGGAGACACAAGGTTGGAGCTGCTGGTAGAGTGGGTGCTCAGAGTCTGACAAAATTCCTTTAGCAAATTTGTTGCATGACATCAAGTGCCTATCAGTTACAATGTCAACGATATGACCCAATGGGATACCACTCGTCCTACTGACAGTCTTCAGACTTCTACTAAGTATGACATAGTCCTTTATAAGCAATCCAGGAAAGAATAAGGGTGAACATTAAAGAAGAATAGGTAAAATACACGAGTTGATAAACTGTAAGAGGAGTGGTTGAGTTATGCCTGAATGCCTTAACTTCTTAATGTAAAAAGTCAAACGAAATATTTGTTTAGAAATCGCTAAGAGATGAGAGGACCATGATAGGTCAGAAGAGAGAATTAAACCAAGATACTTAACTTCAGACTTGGTTTCTATATCAGTATCATCGATTTTGCAAGGATCATAGGAGCCAACGGCTTCATTTAACTTTCGTTTACAACGGAAACTGAAATTAACAGTCTGACATTTGGAAGGGTTATACGTTTACCGAAAAATAGTAAACATAAGGAATTCGAAGAAATTCGTGGTTGTTATGTGAGATTGAACAAGGACACAACCTGGTTTCTGAGCGCAACACGGACGAAGTTTCAATCTCTCCAGCTTCTCGCTTATCACGTCTGTCAACCAACTCTGCCTCGTACCGATCGACACATACACATTAGGAATACTTCACTCCAATCTACTTTTCTCTACGCAAGTGCACTCCGGCAGTTGGCATCTCTAGTGTTTAGTTGAGGATTTGAATACTCAAGAAAAGGACAATTTCATCCATATCACTTTGTGCATCTGTATTTTGACTACTTTGGGACTATTATAGTTTTTCAAATAACTCCATTTTTTGTGTATGTTAACTTAAGTGGACGGAATACCTTATATATACATACATGTTAGTACTTGTTCTGTCCTTTTTAATTGCGTGTATGAACAAACTTAGTCGTTTAGTCCACTGCAAATATGTTAAATCATATATGTCGAGTATGTCCACAATATTTAAAACAGTGAATTTATAAATAGCAAATTCAATGAAATACTATCAATAAATTCTCTTTATGAAGATAGAATCAGTGGAAAAGACATAATTCCAGGAATCAGCATTATTTAAAATTGTATTATAGACGCGAAGTAACGTTGTGTTTGAAGTGGTCCATGTGATAGGTTATCGATAAAATTGCAAAATTTCTCGTGTAAAACGTAAGTTTACGGATGATGACATCTCTAAGGAATAGATACCATATTCACTGTGTAAGGGCGACAATCGGCGAGTTCGCTGGTCGTCTAAAAATGAATGTGTCTGTAGAAACTAGTATATACTGTCGAAAAGCAGTACCTATGAGGAACCAAGCATATGTTTGTCACAGAAATGATAATTGACAGATTGAGTGTCATGTGTCTGTGGCATCTTTTCTCACTGGTTGCCTGCAAGCGGCTCACCAAAGCTGTCAGTATTCAGTCAAACGTATGAAGAAATACTGTTGCTTCAACAATAATCAGCGACAGGTATTTTCCAATTCATACGAAGTTTGGAACCAGAATATTGTCACTACTTCCTTCTGCATATTAATTGGGAATAGGTTCTCGATTAATTGGTCGCCACTGTTTTTTGCCGTTATTCCTTCCTGGCCAGCTGTCTGATCTTGACTGTGGAGTGGAAGCAGCTATTGATAAAATTTCGAAGTAGCCTGTTGAAGATGCTTTTGGTAATACGTCACGTTTCTGATCCACATAGAAGCACTGACATAACATTAGGTTTGAAAATCCAAACTATGCTGTTTATGCTGTGGAGTGCAAAGGATCTCCAAACTGATTTCAGAATGATGAAGTTTTGCCTTGTTCCCCTCTTTATATACCTGTCTGATGAGGTCAGGTCTTGAAAACTTTATCCAGCCAGGCAGTCCTTGTCATACAGGGAATGACTTCGAAGGAAAGCAACACGTATGGTTCTGAAGCGGTAAATAATTCCCCAAAATTATTGACCACAGCAATCATCACTGAACATTGGATGCTGACCCTCACTGTTTAAGTTGACTTGTTTATCTGAAGGCTTCCGGTCAAGCATCCACGCCATTTGGTACTCCGTCGTGTCACGTTTGTGCACGATCCCTAGCCAGCTAAGCAATCATCTCGCACTCCGATCTGGTCCCGAAATATATCTCGTAATTTGGACGATCAAATATTGTCTTTTGCTTTGCCTTTGGTCTACGCGGAACGAATACTATAGAAGTTGTGGGCATTAGATCTTGCGTTAGTATACTTCGTACTGTGTGTGAGCGTCAACACTGTCAGCCTCTAAACTGGTGAGCTCAACCGCGAACTTCATCTTTGGAAATACACAGACATATCCCGTGGGTTCTTTCCATTTTGTATTTGTTCCTATACTACTTTCAAACTATATATATTTCGTCATGAGTGATCATAGTCCTAAGGTCATTCGTATTCGCTCAACTGGCAAAACCATTCAGCTCGTACCATATTGGCCAGATAATGCTGAAACATGGTTTCAGATAGCTGAGTCTGATTTTTGTGAGCATGGGATAACTGATCAACGTTCACAGTTCCTTGCAGTTGTTCACGCCCTACCGCGGGAATTCAGCAAGTGCGTAAGTGTGCAGATGTCGAGTCCAGAGATAAGTAACTCGTACGAGTTGCTCAAAGCATCCCTCTTCAGGAGAAACGTTCTCACGGATCGATAGCGTCTGGACGAATTATTTCGTAACGTCGAACTAGGTGATCATTCAGCCATGAGCATGCTGACAAGAATGAGGGAGTTTATAATAATACTACATATTTATTCCCGTTTATGCAGGAACATACCAATTGTACAGGCAGGGATAAGTTATTATATAAATTACACATATTTCGATGTATGCTGAATTTACAGTTTGTTTGTTCTTTCTGACATTAGAGTCAGTCGGAGCAGTCTGCAAAATAGTTTGTCTGTGTAACACATAAAGAGACATAGAAATATTGTCTTCGCATTAACAAAAAACCCAGACATCAGATGAATGTCATACAAATATCTGGGAAAGATAAAGCTTGAAGTCAATTCTCCCATATAACTTTGTTGTGAACAGCATCGTTGAGTTAAAGTTAATTGATGTATTATTTCGAGGTCAGTGGTGTATTTATTCCATTTTTTTCAGCAGTCTAATCGTAGTTTTATAATAGGAAAGAAACTTGATCGTGGATACGAAAACTAGATAAGGTCATGTTAGATTGTTTTACAGCATGGAATGGGGCCGAGGTCGATTCTAGAACTATCCATTGGCATTCCGCTAGTCTCATCATGATAAACCACAGACAAATGTGAACTATCGTGACCACTGTCACAAATACCCACTTTACCGCCGTCTGTATGATCGACTTCATCATTCTCAAACTCTTTAATAACAGCCGTAGATGACATAGGTTCTTCTTCATGAATCCTTAAAGGTCTTATTCCTTTACTCTGACTAGTAATAACTTGTAAACTTGTGCAGTCAGAACTGGACGCTGAAACTGTAACCCTCTTCTTATGCACAAACTGCGGTGTCGTCTGAGACACTCTTTTCAACAATGGATTACCAGTTACGACTACAGGCTTCTTCACCGCACCATTAAAGGAAATCACAGGTGGTAAGCAAATAATGAATGATACTTCTGTCGATGTCGATATGCTTAATAAATCCTTCATATGTATCCCTGCAGATGTTATGATTCCCAAATCTAATAGTGTAAATAATGACTGCTTTTCATGTTTTAACACGAATGATGTCCTCAAGTGTCTTCAATCTCTCAAACCTACCCAGTCCCTTGGTCCTGATGGAGTTCCTGCTGTTATCCTTAAGAAGTGTGCTGACATCTTATGTTACCCATTAACTGACATTTTCAATGAATCTTTTTCCAAAAGTTTTATTCCTGACTCATGGAAAAATATCAAGGTTGTTCCAGTGCCCAAATCAACAAGTGGACCTACTGTCAAGTTTAGACCCATTGCTATTACCTCACCTTTTTTAAAAGTTATGGAAAGACTTATTTTACTTAATCTTGAACCCTCTTTAAAGCCTTTTAACGACCCCAATCAGTTTGCCTATAAACATAGTAGGTGTACCCTAGATGCCGCTGTAGTTCTATATCATAATATAGTCTCTAGTTTAGATAGAGGAGCCAAATATGTTCGGTGTGCCTTCCTTGATTACACATCTGCATTTGACTCTGTACCTAGGTCTCTCTTGTTAAGTAAGCTTGCTGCAACACAGAGTGAGAGCTGGATAAATAAGTGGTTGTATTCCTACTTCTCTGAAAGGAAGCAGTACACTGTCTACAATGGAAAGTCCTCCACTACCTCACTTACTTTAGCTGGTGTTCCTCAAGGTGCCGTTCTTTCTCCTTTTCTGTTTTCTTTTTTCTTACATGACTTGCCCCATTCTGATGTAGCCACTTTTGTCAAGTATGCTGATGACCTCTCTGTCTCCATGCCTGTCAACTCTCAGTCAGACTGTTCCATATTAAATAACTTTCTCTCGGAAATTAGTCAGTGGTCCTCTTCAAACGGTCTTAAGCTGAATCCGTCTAAATGTCAGGTAGTAAATTTTACTTTCAGACGAAAAAGTGACCTTCAACAACTAGCTAGCTCACATGGTCCCACTATCATTGATGGCATAGAGGTTGAGACTACATCAGGTGTCAAGTACCTTGGACTGAGTATTTCCTCCGATCTTTCCTGGTCCTCTCACATCTTGCTAGTGACTAGAAAGATGTTTCGCTTAACGTTCTACCTAAGGAAGTTTAGGCAGTCTGGTATAAAGCAGTCTTTACTTTCTCAGTTTGTCAATTCCTGTATTCTACCCATCCCTCTTTACTGCTCCCCATTAATCTTTCCTGGACTACTTAAGAAAGACTTTGCTTCGCTGCATAGGGCACTAAAAGCTGTTAGTAGGGCAAGTGGGATTTCGTTAAACCAACTGGTTAACACAATTGTGGATAGACATATAATGTCATGTAAGAAACTAGCAAATTCTATATTGTCAGACCCCGAACACCCTCTCCATACGCAGCTCTCTCCTTGCATTTCATCTGGTAGAACTAGAAGCAACTATAGGAAGCTATATGCCAGGACTACCAAGTATAAAAACTCCACAATACCTTATCTGGCACAGCTGTTATGTGATGAGAAAACTGTTAGGCATGACATGATCAATTTACTGCGGCACTCTAACAAATAGTTCCCATTAGCTTTTGTTCTCCTTTCTTTGTTACTATTATATTGTTGCTCATATATTCTATTACAGACTAATTTTATATATCATATCCTGTGGTGCATTGTTTAAATATGTGAATGCAATGCTGTTCTTTTTTTTCTTTTATTTCTCTTTTTCTTTTTGTTGTTGTTGCTTTATATTTCTAAATCCTTATAAAATTTATGAGGTAATTAGATGCAATATTGTAATGAACGCTGAAAATTCCATACCTGTACCACAAATACTGTTTGGAATAAAGCCATTATTATTATTATTATTATTATTATTATTATTATTATTATTATTATTATTATCGTCATACGATTTGGAGTCAGAACATGAGGACGCTGATTTCACATTTAGCTTACCACTAAACTTGCTCATTGCAACACCGTTCGCCTTTGTATGCACTTCTTGCAAACGAACGAAGCACAACCGTGTTTGTCGTGCAGCTTGTAACTTATCCATTGGGGACGTCCCACTAAAGCAGTCACAATCATTAGGTTTACTAGACACCATACAGCTTTCTCGATATCCACTACGCTGACACCCCTTCGTCATAAATGATTGCCTTTTTCTCTCTGATTTCTCTATTCCAGGGGTGGGATGAAGTATACTAGCAAACTTGCTCAAAGTTTGGTTGACACTGTCTTTCACCAGGCTCACAATGTCATCCAACCCGGGCTCTAAACGCTCCTCCTCTAGACGTGAACAAACCTTTATGAACTTCCTTTGTAGACGAACAGGTAATCTCTTGGCAACAGTCTCAAGCAGGGAACTTGAGTTCAATCCATCTACGCAGTCAAGAGACATGAGAGTATTTCTATATACCATTAAATTATCCAAAAACTCTGCTAGTTCCTCTGGATTTTCGTTCAACTGTGATCCACTGCCTTTCACTGTCTCGAAAATACTACGGGATATCATAAATGGTTTCCCAAACCTTTGACGTAGTATCTTCATTGCCTCAGTATATCCTTCGTTCGGGGGCAAAAACTTGCAGCACTGTATGGCTCTTGCAGCCACACCAGTGCAATATCTCAACAAATACATTAACTTCATTTCATCATTTAATACAAAACCACTCAGCATGACCTCAAACTCTTTGATAAACTGTGGGTAGTCGGCTGGATTTCCATCAAAGTATCGAAGTTCAAACTTAGGTAATCTTAATCCCTTACTAGAACTAAACGGTGAAGCGTGAACATCAGACTCATCATGCCGAGCATCATACATATTATTACAATTAACCGGCAACTCATCGTTACTCACTTTTTGTCTGCTTCCACGGTGCCACGTCCCTTTCTTGACCCAGGCATTATCCAAAGTCACCAAAGAATCCAAATTGCGTTGATAATCCGTGTCCAAAGACAAGCTGGCTGCAGATCTAGTAATTATACCCGGAAGAGTTCCAGAAGGCGCTCCAGAAAACGAACAGATGAATGAAAACTGCCCCAGATGGCACTCCAGAAGACGAACAGACGAATAAAAACTGTCAAGGAACTTAGCCCTAAGTTCCTATTATAACGAAGACGCTTGGAACCGATAAAGACTATGTATCTGTTTCAACTTTAAATCCAAAACACCAGTATTCCTTGAACGAAATTATATTGTTTGGCAATTAAAGCAAGACAAAATACAAAGTTTTATTGGCCAAAGTCAGTTTGATGAAGGACAATTCAGAGAACTTTTCTTATCCAAACTACCACAGTGAGTACAGACTGTGCTGGTGACACTTCAGGGTGTTCTTATGGATGACTTAACTGTTTCTGTAGATAAAATTCTAGAAATAACTAAAAGGCCAGTTACTGAAATATGCTTGGTGGCCAAACAGACTTCGAGTAAGGATACTGTAGTGATAGAGTTATGCAACTCCATCCAGCAGCTGCTTAGGTCAAGCATACCTTTTAATTCCTCCTACCGTCATCCAAACTCCCCTCAGCGGCAAAGCTCACGTGATCGATCTAAATCAAAGCCACTTTCACTAAAGAACCCTGACTGGTTTTGGTATCACAACGCCTATGGCCAAGAAGCAAAATGTTGCCGAAAACATTGTAATTTCGGTAAAGTCTCAGAGTCTGGGAAACTATCCCGCCGGCACGTGTTAGCGACAACCATCGCCGGTGGCACTAGTCGCCTACTTCCCATTAGTGATGTGGTCAGCCAGACCCAATATTTAGTCAACACAGGTGCCGAAGTCAGCGTCCTCCCTGCTACAGCAGCAGGTCAACAGAAGGGACCTACTTTCAACTTACAGCTGCGAATGGAAAACCGATTGCCACCATTAGTAGAGAATACGTCTATCTGAACGTAGGTTTACGCAAACCTATTCAGTGGATCTTCCTTCTCTCTGACTTCAGAATAACCATCATTAGCACGGACCTACTTAATCATCATGATTTACTTGTAGACGCCCGCCAAAAAAGACTGATTGACAATACTACTAGACTGTCTATCAAAGGCATCACCTACATAGGTCGCAGCTTGTCACTCGTTAAGATGAAGGCAAACCTTGATCCAACTTTTCAACCGATTGTTGAACAGTCAGAAACTTAATTGCTCGTCTAACGATCTACCGTGCATAACCAGAAATGTTATGCACCACATCATAACCTCAGGACAACCCATGACATCTAAAGCACGACGAGTTGCCCCAGACAAACTGAGACTCCCTAGAAATGAGTTTGACCATATGCTCACACTTTGCATCATTCGACCATCGAATAGCCCATGGGCATCCCCACAGCATATCGAACCGAAAAAGGATCCAATATCGTTTTTACGAGCTAGTGTAAACCAATTTGATTTCTTTGTGCTCGCCTCTTGATTGTGAGGTAGAGGTTCCTGATCTTTGGTAAACGTCTGTGTAGCTCGTCCCGCCACTCGACTGTCGTAGCTTTGGTTGACTCCAGCGGGAGTAGTGCTGGGATTAATTATATGGGGTTTGTAGTATGAAGTGTGTTAAGACTGTTACTACTGTGAATGGAGTTGATCCTTTCACCAGTTAGTCTTTCGGTATCGTCGTCAATGGAAAAGAGATAATAATAATAGATATAATTAGTAAAGGTATTCAGACTAACAGACAGAAAAAAATAAGAAAACGTAACAACAGTCAGTCAACCGGTATACACATATATATATATATATATATATATATATACCAGTAATAATGATAATGATGATAATAATAATAATAAGTGTAGTTAAAGCTGTCAGGAGAGTAAGACTGAAGGGAATGTGAAGAAGTAAAACGACCAGTTTAATTGTCTACCTTTGAATGGTATATGCGATTTTAAGGGGATAGGCCATTTGGATGAAGTCCTTGTGTCGCTGCATGGCTGTTCAGCCTTCGCTTAAAGGCGTCCACAGATGGTGCTATAGCTACATCTGCCGGTAAGGAATTCCAGGGACGGCAAACTTGCAGGGAAAAGAAGTGGGAGCGCACCCGGTCCTTGCCCTCTGATGAGCTATCCTTCTAGGATTTCCACGAGGGAGCCTATACCTACTCAATGGCAGAACACCTTTGTTTGGGTGATTCTGATCATTTGTTATTTTGTAGGCAGTAATTAAATCCCCCCTAAGGCGACGGTAACTGAGTGTGAATAGGCCTAATTTCTTCAGCCTCTCATCATATGGTTTATTTCGGAGACCAACCACTCCTTTTGTTGCCCGTCGTTGGGCTCTTTCCAAGAGGTTGGCGTCTCTTTTAAGCAGTGGGGGTGCAATGATATTATGCACTTCAAGATGCGGTCTGACGTATGTTTTATACAACCTTAGAAAGAGCTCAGGAGTGAGTGCACCTAATTGTCTATGTGTAAAGTGTATGACCGCATATGCCCTCGCTACATCCCCCGTGTAATTCACGCTTGTGTCCATTTTCTCCGTTAGAACTAGACCTAAGTCACGTTCCGACGTTGAGCAGGATAAGCTTTCATTGCACAGGGTGTAACTTGCATTCTGCAGTCTACAGGTGCGTAACTTCACTACTTTGCACTTTTTCAGGTTGAAAGTCATGCCACTGGCTACCGCCCAGTCTTCCAGAAGCCTTAGATCTGCCTGCAGTCTATCTGAGTCCTCCGGACACTTCATCGCCCTCCATATCTTTACGTCATCAGCGTATAGAAGAGTCGGGCAGTTTAGACGGCATGGTAAATCATTGGTAAAAATCAAGAACATCAGTGGTCCCAGGATAGAACCCTGCGACACTCCTGATGACGAGCTGTGCCAAGATGATCGGACTCGATTGACCTTGGTGCAAAATTGCCTTTCAGTTAGGTAGTCCTTCAACCATGACAGAAGTGGTTTACCTAACCCTACTTGGCTTACTTTGTGTAGGAGAAGGTCATGGTGAACAGTGTCAAATACCTTCTCAAAGTCTAGAAAGATCACATGGACTGGAACATTCATATCCCAGCATGACGTCCAGTCGTCCCAAGCTGATAATAAGTTAGTGACGCAGGATCTTCCTTTCCTGAAACCGTGTTGGGCTTCATGGAGTATTTTAGACCTATCCAGATATTCCCTGATGTGATCATCAATAATACTTTCCAGTACTTTCGATACCACTGGGAGTAGAGCTACTGGTCTATAACTGGTGGGATTTTGCCTATCCCCACCCTTGAAGTTAGGAGAAAGGATGCTTCTTTTCCATTCCATGGAGTGTTGGAACAAGTCGCATAAAGGCCTACAGAGAGCTTCGGCGCACTGTTTCGGAACAGATGGCCTGATGTCATTACAACCTGGGGACTTCCCAGGTATGAGTCGCTGCAGCTTTCTCAGTACTATTGCAGGGTTTATTTGGAGGGTGGCTATTTGATCTTCCTCCTGTGAAATAGTCATGCCACCATTTTGGTTCGTAACGGTAATACCCACATTGCTGTTTAGCTGTTTGGCGAAGGCTAAACTGAATGTTTCAGCCATCTCCAGACTAGTGAGATATTGACCGTTTTGGCCTACTAAGGCGCAAGCCCCTTGGTTGGTTGGTTTCCTTTCAGACATGAATCGGTACAAATTCTTCGGGTTTGCCAGGAGTTTTTTAGCAAGGTTAGCCTGGAATGACCTTCTGCCTCTCCTGACTCTTGCATTGCACCGGTTCCTGAGTTCCAGGTATGCATCATTGTCGATCTGGCTTTTAGATACGTGCCACGTAAACCAAGCCTTCCTCTTTGCTTGCAGAATACGGTGCGTGCCTCTCTTTAACCATGATGATTTTCTTTTGGGCTGTGCTGTGACTAAAGGGACGGTATCCGAGATCGCTGTATGAATAATCTTTTTTACCGCTTCCCAGTGTTCATCCACAGACAGCTCATCCCATGCTAAGGGCCAGTCTGCATCGGACAAGAGCCTCCGCATTTCAGCGTAGTCAGCCTTGCTGTAACAGACATGGTTGCGTAGCGTCCCACTGCAAGTGCTCACGGAGAACGAGGTCGAAACCTATGACTGCATGGTCACTACTTCCTAGAGGAGTTATGACCTGGACCTTTTCGACGAGTAGTTGGTCACTAGTTAGAATGTAGTCTAGTTTTGATAACTTTCCACTACGGCCCCACCTAGTGTCGTCTCCAACATTCTCAGTCAGTCCCGTGTCCCGAATAGCTTGCAGTAGATTTCGGCCGAATTTTCCCTTAGCATATCCCGAGCCAAGGTTCAGTGATGGGGCATTGAAATCTCCAGCAATGGTGATTTGGTCATAACCCAAGTCTCGTATCCCTGTGATAGTGCTGAGCAGTAGCTGATTGTGCTCTGCCCCACAGGTGGGAGATCGGTAGATGCCACCAAGTAAATGCTTGGTGTGGCCTACGGTGAAATGACACCATATGGAGTCTGGGAGTTCAATAAGTGGTGGGTCCGTTGCGCGAACACATTTAAGTTGCCTATCAAAGTATATGGCAACTCCCCCTCCTTCCTTATTATCCTGTCTCTCCTGACCAAAACCATATCACCTATACTGATTTCACTATCGGCGATAGTGGGGGTTAGCCATGTTTCGGTGAGAATGATTATTTTCAGTTGTAGGTGTGCTTGGAGATTTCGGAGTTCACCTATTTTTACTCTCAGCCCCCTCACATTGCTATACAGGCAGCTGACAGTGAGTCTTACAACCTCAGCGTGTTGTGGGGTAGTTGACGTGAAGCTGTCTGCTGGTAGGGAACTTAGTGTTGGGACTAATTGGCCAATTCCGATGGAACCGGCCCATTGTGGTTTTTTCCCTTGGATTTAGGCAGGACACTTGGGTGGCACAGACTGTTATTCTCAGAACTGCATCGCTCGAGTGTCACTGAAGCTTGGGGACATATTAAAGCCTCCGTTTGCTGCCTCCTTATGGTTCGAGGTCTGCTTTCGCAACATCGGATGTGTCCTCCCAATTTCCCCTTGATCTCATACCACCGTTGAAGTGTTATGGCTAACTGCTCTGGGGAGTTGAATGTGACACTAAGCAGCTTTGGGGAGCTAATCAGTGTGAGATGAGCGGGGCGAGGTAGTCGGTAAACGGAGATGGCTCCAGAAGCGCCAAGGGCCATCTGAGACGACAGCCATCTCCACTGCTGTACGTCATGCATGTGTTTTTCACAGGCAGTGCCCGTTTCCAGCTCCGGGACACCGTGCACTACCATAGAGGTGGAAGGCAAAAGTTCCGGTGACTCCCTTGCCATTTGTCTGACAGCCCATGGTCTGTCTTGTCTCACCCTTATGTTAGAGCTTCTGTCGATGGCTATTACCTGAGCCATCAATAGTACCTTTTCGGCCTCTTCGGCAGAGTCCAGTGTAACCCGTAATGGAGGTGGCTTACCTTGAGGTGTGTGGACACCCCTGTACAGCCTGCACAATTTCACTGAATTAATATTCAGACCTAGTTTATTGCACAGGCTGGACCACTGTTCCTGATCAAACAGGGCCCGCTGTTCAAGCAAGCTGTCCTTGCTCACAGGTACGTTAAAGAGGATGAGCGAATTAGACCGACTAACCTCAGACTTAGGTTTGGCCTTTGGCTTCTCGTATTCCTTTGCAGCATCAGCAACTTTAGGCTTCATCGGGTTCTGGCCAGCCTTTATTGTGTTGCCAAGCTTGCTTGTGGATGCAAGTGGTGCTTCTCTAACTCTATCTTTCCTTAATGTTTTAGGTCCAACCTTGTGAATCTTCACCTTGTGAAAATTGGCATTTTCGGTCAGTAGGACTGGATATGGTACCGAAAAAGGATAGTAACAATTGGCGACCCACTGGTGATTACCGGCGAGTGAGCGCCAAAACAACCCCTGACTGCTATCCATTACCTCACATGCACGACTTGACGGCAACACTATCTAGCGCAACCATGTTCTCTAAAACCGACTTGGTCACAGCCCATAACATAATCCCGATGGCACGAGAAGATATTCCGAAAACGGTTATCGTTACACCTTTCGAACTTCTTGAATTTCTATGTATGCCATTCGGTCTCCGGAATGCAGCACAAACATTCCAACGCTTCATCGACGAAGTATTTTGCGGTCTCAACTTTGTACACTCATACTTAGACGACTGCCTCATTGCCAGTCCAGACAAGGAAACTCACCTTAGACACTTGGATTTGGCATTTGAAAGGTTACGCCGACATGGTGTTACCACCAATATTCAAAAGTGTCAGATAGGTGTTGACTCACTCAACTTTCTGGGCCACACCATTGACTGCGAGGGCATTCGCCCACTGGCTAGTAAAGTTGAGGCGATACTGAACTTTCCAGAGCCACAGACAGTGAAAAGTCTTCACACTTTTAACGGTTTACCGACGGTTTATTCCTAACTGTGCTTCTCTGATTCAGCCAATAACAGACCTTCTTCCAGGGAATAACAAGTCCATCGAACTCGACGTGTCTGCTCGAAATGCTTTCACTCAGGTTAATAAAGCTATTGCGGATGCCACACTTCTAATGTATCAGAATCCAATGGCACCATTAAGTATCTCGGTTGATGCATCAGAAACTGCTATAGGTGCATTTACGTAACAATTAGTTAACAGAAAGCGGCAACCACTCTCCTTTTTCTCGAGGCGCCTTCAATAAGGAAAAACGAAGTACAGCACATTCGGCAGAGAACTTCTGGCTGTGTACTGTGCTATACGTCATTTTCGACATTCGGTGGAGGGTCGTGAATTCATAATTTTCACTGACCACAAACCTCTGACGTACTCTCTGGACTCAACTTCAGATAAGTATTCACCTAGAGAATCGTGACAACTGGGCTACGTTTCGAAGTTAACATCGGACATTCGCCATGAATCTGGAGTGAACACTGTGGCAGATGCCTTGTCGCGCATTTGTTCCCTCACCCAAATAGGAGGCATAGACCTTGTGAAACTGGCTTGTCTTCGAAAAGAAGATACCGAGCCTCAACATGAGTTGTCGAAAACAACTCTGCAATTAGCCAAGAAACCCTTAGGTATGGGAAGAGAAACTATTCTATGTTACATTTCCACGAGTACTCCTCGCCCCATCGTGCATAAAGGAATTCGCCATAACGTCAAGCATCTACGTCATTTGGTACTCCGTCGTGTCACGTTTGTGCACGATCCCTAGCCAGCTAAGCAATCATCTCGCACTCCGATCTGGTCCCGAAATATATCTCGTAATTTGGACGATCAAATATTGTCTTTCGCTTTGCCTTTGGGCTACGCGGAACGAATACTATAGAAGTTGTGGGCATTAGATCTTGCGTTAGTATACTTCGTACTGTGCGTGAACGTCAATACCGTCAGCCTCTTAAGTTCTCTGCGTGACTAACTTATCATACGAGGAATGAATAGAATAAATCATATCGCTGATGAGTAGTGGTTCTCACATGAAGTCATATACTCTTGGAACCGACTCCCAGAAGAAGTGTCTGCAACCTCAACTGATTCATTTTAAGAAGGGTTTGGACACGCGCAGAATTTTACTAGAAAAGGATTAAGATAGGCCCTAAGCCGTCTATCCTCAACGAATAAATCTGAATCTGAGTGTTGGCGCTTAAACCAGTTTTCTGCGTTACTTTGTTTCTGTCATGCAGGTGGGTGGTTATTCTAATGCTGCACTGTACTGATTGAGTGGAGGAGTATAAACATTCGCGCATCAGTACTTGTGAATTTCGCTTTTCTTAGCTTCAAATCTGCGTGTGTTAATATTTGGGAGAATATCAAATAAATGATATTTTCGATCTTTAGCTCCACTCCCTGTTGGAATTCGCGGTTAGAAATAGATATCGATTCGCATTTCATTTTTATTGCTGGGTATCTTTTTTATTGTATGTCCGCCTGACTAATTGTTTACTCCATAGCGTAGTTGTTGCTGATCTGAAGTGTGTTTAACTTCTCATCATATGGGGTAGTAACTCTCCTACCATATCATTAACTTATAGGACTGACTCGCAGAAGAATTGGGGTTTCTGCCCTCAATCGACCTTTGAGAAAGGATTAGACAAGCGGAACTACTTACAAGAAAATAAGCGGACTTCAGTTGCATATACATATTAGCGAATGCTAAACCACTAAGTGTATTCAAGTCACTCAGTGTAACTACCAATTATATTATTCATGATAACGTACATATGAATACAATTCATTAAATGTTGAACTCACAAATTCCACATCAGCTTATTATCAGAATGGTAGTTACCGATACCAGCTGGAATAGACTTAGGGCGCAATGCAGGAACTTGACAGCAAACGCCAGATAATTGTCCCACTTTTTGCCAAGCTCCCGAGGAAAATGCTAGTTGGTTGTATGACATTTGCTTATTGATGAATTGATACTTTAGGTGGGCAAACCGCAGAATTACGCATTTGACCACTGCGAGAAATTATTTTTGACACAAGCCAATTTGAATTAATATTCCACAGATTCCTAGCAGGATGCAACACTCACAAACATCATCTTAATGAAGAAAAATCCACAAGTTTATTATTTTTCAGGTGATACGTCTTGCATAATTAAACCGAGGATATTTGAGGGTTTGATGTGTCAATAATTCCTTGTTTTGCTCTACTGTGAATATGATTCTACAGTATGTGTTAGCAGAGGGAAGTCGATTTAAAGCGAAAAAAAGATTCTGAACTGTTTATCTTATATGAAACTGTCTTAAATTCTAAAGAAGTACAGAGTAGCAGTCGTATGCAGAGTGCCTTTCTCTTTTAACCGAGATCCTAAATACCTAAAGTAGGTCTTACGGTTAGCAGTCGACAAACCTTACACAAGTACGGTTCAGACCTTACTCAAGTAGTTACACGATATCGTTCATGAGCCTTGTTTATAATTTAGCATCATCATGAACATTGAAAAGCATTCACGCCATCTGCAGTAGCCAAATACAGTGAAATTGACTTTTGTGTGTGTTCTGAATTCTTCGATGACTATGCAATCAAGCTGTTATCCTTGGATATGATGGTGGCTAATGCATCATCTTACGCTGGTAGTTAGGATTATCAGACATTCCAATATCGTTACACTTCTCTTAATGTTATGAATAATGCTGCATATTTAATCAGTATTGTCTAGTGAAAGTGAAGAGGGAGAAGTAAATTTTTAAAATTGAAGCATGACGTGCAGATACTAAAATTACTCATCAGATGTCTCTTACTAAGCATGTACTTGCGCAAAAAATGTGGGGTCCACAAACTTAGTCAATTAGTATGAGTGTACCCTATGACTAATCGAATTCCAACTAAGCAACAAGTTCTTACGTACAGGAATCACCCTCTCCAAGCTGTCAAAGTTTTCTCTTTTTGAAGAATGCAGTGATTAGTTCACGTTGAGGAAAAATTCTGTTCATCAAATTCCTAAGTTGATCATATACTAACTGCTAATAGTACCTGACGTAAAGTTGTAAGCAAATTCAACTCAAACTAGCCATATATTTTTAGAGATAAGTGGGTAAAATGCATAATGACTGTATGCTCAACGAGCCGTATCTAACTCTTAGTGACTGGTTTTCTCATTTGGCTTCTTGTGTCTCTTTAGATTAGTCTGGGTTACAAACCTGTGACAGCAGCTTAAAATCTAAAGCTGAAAGATGTAACCTCTGCCTCAATCCACACACTACAGTGAAAGTATTGTCTTTGCAAGGCTGTAACAATACTGAAATCTAAAACCTGAATAATCTTTTTCGTGCTTAAGAATTTTGCAAGATTTGATTTTTTTTTATGACACTTGTGTTTACTTGCAAGTTAATGGACGTATTAGTCTTATTTGTGTGCTGCACAAATATATCCTCGCATGGTTCAGCTAACTAACATTATTTCTTCTTATTTCTACATTATTCCCAATCAACATTTCAAAATCACCTGTGATTCCTCCACTACTAACGTGGTTTTTGTTTGTTGTTTTCACTTGAAGATGTTTCAAAGATGTGTACATTGAAATTTATCTGACCAAAGGCGTACTTGTTAACTCTAGCACTAACTTGGTGTGGAAGCTTGTCAAACACCGTTGACAACTAGAATACCATCTACTATACTGGCAGATTCCCGACTTATTTTCGTGTCACTGGCACGTGAATTTGTTATGACGAACTCCAGTCATTCGAGCTGGTCAAAATAAATTCACTGGTAGCAAGTGGCAATGAAAGAAAGCGTTGGCATTGGGTGATAGCATCCATCCTTAAAGAAACATAACCAAAGCTCAAAGAACATCAAAAAGTTCTTGTAATTTCTATTGCTTCAAACACTAAACAGGAAATGCTGTCACTTGTGTGGTCTTTGGCAAAATTAATAAACCGGAGAAAACACCTGAGTAAAGCTGTTATGCTGTTATGTAAAACATTTGAAAAGACGGCTAAATATGCCGTCTTTCAGTCGTTTATTGTTCAGCACCAGTTAGACTAGGTCACCGGTCTTATAAATGTGACTGAAGTTAAATTGAGTACGGCATAAGTTCGGCAGTCTGTAGTTAGTAGGCGGACTAACTCAAGTATGGCAAACCATCGTAAGTTTCAGAAAAGGAACAAAGTTATTTCGTGTTTAATTTAGGAGCATACTGTCTGAGTTTCTAGTGTCCATAGTCACGTTTTTTCTAACTGGAGTGTTATAGATTCACTAAAATTTGACAGTCGTCGGATACAAATGAAAAAGTGTGAAGATAAGTGGAAAAGCCTCGGGTTCGAGAGCAGATATTCATTTAAAGTTTCTTTATCCTAACCCTGCCAAATAACATAAATGATACTTCCGCAGTCAGGAATTATAACGATATCTTACTGCAAAGAAATAAAGTTGTCAATTACTACTGATATGCAACCCTATCTACTTATGTCACTTACAGACTATATACTCATTCATTTTTGCTTAACTTATAAGGCATATAATATACTGATTACTGGAAAATTGTTTTGAAGTGCCTAAGTTTTCAGTAATAGTTTCCCCTTAGGTGCGTAAAATGAGTTCATTGCAGTTGTAATTTTTCTACTTCGTGCTGTATTTTATGTAGTTTTATACTTAAATGTTATCAAATTACTATGCTAAGCGTTAAAACAAACTACTTTTCTTGAATCTCTTCAGGATGGCTACAATACAATTATGGACAACGGTGGCTTCATAATTTTCTTTTGTTGCCAACCTGCTTGTGTTCATCTGATATAATGAAATCATGTCATTTTCTGACTACACATTCTGGTAACGTTTGTACAGTTTCAAGTTTTTCGAGTCAGTGATGACTGTTACAACTTTTGTTTCATACTTCTTGGGAGTTTGGGCTTCGGTTTATTTGATTGATATAGCCTTACGCACATATCCGTATACGCGGAATTGGTATACTGAGTTCACCTCTAACTTGGGTATTTCATTCAATCTTCTTCAAGCACGTATTTTTACTCAACGATTAAATAAATTCTTTCATCAATTATGTCGTTTCAATTCCGTACCGTGGAATCTTTGGTTTTCCTGTGGTGTTGTATTTTCTGCAATATCAATGATACTAAGCATCTGTCTGCTGACACTTTTGGCTTATAATACTTTAATGCGCAAACCTATTGAAACCCAAGTCCTAACTCCAGTGGTAAGCATCAAAACGTATTTCACTGTCATTTGTTAATAATGTAGTTACTTTTGGATGGAAATTTTAATCAGTAGCATATATGTGGTCAAAACTTTAAAAATGTTATTTCACTAACACTCATATTTGTATTCAGAGGATGTGATATTTTTTGCCTAGCTATTAATTTCTCAAAACCACATTCAAGCGTTTAAGATGTCATGTAATAAGTAGCATTAGGTGTAAGGCATTTCACTAGAAGGTACATCATTGTACCTTTAAATTCTATGGGAAAGAAATGTAATGGCTTCATGTAAAACATGTATGAGCAACATACATACATGCCTTTTCTCAACTTTCGTCGCCCTAAGCGGGCTAACACGAAATCATGATTGATTTTGAAGATGAAGATATTGGGATCTTGAACTGTCATATCACTATAAACCCAGCTTTCCCGAAACATACTTCAATCTGCAATCCTAAGTACCGGGATCCTACTTGGTTGTCGGTTTCCCTTCTGAAGCAAACATCAAGAGCATGAAGTTAAATGTTGATATTAACTTCTCGCTACACATCATTTTTACCTTTATCCATGGTATTGAGTCTGAGGGTTCGTCTCACAACACAGACAGGGAAAATCTAATATCTACTAGTATTAAAACTCCAATTCTTCCATTTTGCTTTATATATATATATATAATATATATATATATGTATAATTTGTGATGTTTCCTCATTGAAATAATTTTGTGCTTTGATCAATGCTATTTACACCTAGTTGATTTAATGAGATAGTGTTAAATTTAAGAATAGTCATCAGCTTTTTCTGACATGTTTCTATATCATATTATTGTATTCATAATCATGACATTTTCCTTGTAGATGCCGGGAATAAATTTACCAACTAGCCATTTGGGCTTTTACATTCTTACACTCCTTGTTTGTGCGTTCATACATGAGGCAGGTCATGCTATAGCAGCTGTGCGCGAACGTGTGCGTCTTCATGGGTTTGGAATTTTTGTGTTTGGATTTTATCCGGGTGCATTCGTAGACCTCAACACTTCAGACCTCCAGAGTCTCTCACCGTTTTGTCAGCTTCGTGTGTATTGTGCTGGTGTTTGGCATAATGCAGTAATCGCCATCATCAGTGTGATAATATTTTATTTACTTCCCGTGTTGTTATCACCTGGCTATCATTTAGGAATTGGAGTCGGTGTTACTTATCTAAGAGAGGTTAGTTATGAGTTAGAAGTTTATTTTATTTGTTAAAGTCATCTTATTTTCCTAGGGTTTAAATATGAGTTCCCTCGGTGGATGATGTGATTGTATGGTAGTTAAGCTTGTCAACGGTAATTATCCATTCAGGTTTTGGTAACTGAGACTGATTAATGGAAGTTTAACTTCACCAGGAAGGAAGGTTAATTGGATTTATGTTTAAGCTGAAGCTCGAAGTTTGAATACTGTTTGTATTTAACTGTAACAATTTTAGTGTGTCTCGACACTAACCAGCATTTATATGCTTCCTATCATATGAAAGAAAATAAGAAACAGTGAGTTATAGAAATGTACACAAAATCACTTCTCAGTGTTATTGTGCTGTTATAAAGGGTTTATGAATTATAAACCCAGCCATAGTATATCCATATCGCTTACCTCTTCTCCGAATAGCTGTGATGTGTGTCAGCGGTTCAGTGGTAGAATGCTCTCCAGTCATGCATGTGGCCTGGGCTTCGATTCCTTGTCACTGATGCATTCCTAAAGTTCACCTTATCCATTAGCCGACAATAAGCCAGGAAAAAGGGAAAGATCGGGGAGGGGAGGTGTAAGGCTAGCAGGTCCCCTCCCTTCGTGAAAAATAAAACCGCTGTTTTGAATTCGTAAAGTTTGAAGCTCTTCGTTCTATTTGGAACGCAAAAGAATGAAATGCAACTGCGTTACAAGTGTTTCTGCAGCTCTATAAGTAAAAACTATAGACACCTTAGTCATACTGTCTTCCCATCATGAATGGTAATCTTTTTATTACAAGTAAAGCCGGTATGGTTCTGTGTCTGCTTTGCATTTTTGATTTTATTCACTTGTTACATGTTGGATTTCTTTAAATTGGTCTAATTTTCTTATTTCGATGAACTTATACTAGTTGGAAAGTAGAGTCCATTAGAGTTTTAATACTTGTTAGTTCTTTCATATCTTTCGTATACTACAGTTCACGTAAAGTGCATTGAAGGGAAGAGAATTTGTTTACTATTAATTAATTACTAGATTAAATCAATTAATTCATATCTCTTCAGATGTTTTAAACTTAAATGTTGAGGTTCGGTTTAACCAAAAAAAAAAAATCAATTCATGAACTAGCTGAAGTTAGTTAGTTGGTTATTTCATTTAATTAAATTTAGGTCATAATTTTTTGCAACTGTTACGAGAAATATGATAAATAAACTCTTTATTAGAAGTAATCTGACATCCATGTTTGTCCTAATCATCAGAGTTGTTCGTGAAAGTTCATTCGTATGGGGAAGTAAGCACTGATTTATATTTTTCTCATTCAGCTAGTAATTTGAAGTGGTGATCAAGCTTGCATTTCAGAATGATTCAGCAAAGTTATACTGGTTGATACAAATGTTCCTGCAACTCTAGTCATTCCAGAAAGGTCAATTGGATAGTGATAGAACCAAAAAGAGTTAGCACCTTAGTGTATGCCGTTTTTAGCCTCTGAGGCGGAAGTCGTACTGTCAGTGAATAGGAGTGTCACTCCAGTGACGTGTTTCCTTTAATTGACAAACTAGCTTCCCCAACTGAGGATGTAAGATTAGAAAAGTTCGTCTCCGAAAACTGTATATCCCAATTAACCGTACATTGGTTTGAAGCCAGCGGTTTGGCCTTATGTACGAACGAAATTCCAAAAACTTCAACTTGAAATGGATCACATGTGAGTTTGACCTCAGGTGGTTATCCTTTGAGCTCTGAGACCAGGCAGTACTAATGCCTTATCTCCTTCAAGTGCTCCAGTAATACATCAGCCTACAAGTACCAACCACATACACACACACAGTACCATCAGCTATAGAAGTTCTTCTATTCGTCCTGCACTGGGAGATTCTCTGGCTAATACTCGTGAACTTGTTAGTGTTAGTTGTGAGTACCATAGCAGAATACACTGCTCGATTGGATCTCATTTGAAAGTCATGTGTACTGTCCAATTCTACAGATCCATGGAATGTGTTGGTGGAAGATTGCTGCTGCTTCTAGAATACTTGTTTCCACTCCAACCATATGCTAGTTCATTCACATGTATGCCTACGACTGAACAGATTCGGAAATCCAAAAGCGGCAATGTTCTTACATGCCCAGCTTTTTGAGTGAGAAAATGGATTGTGCACTCAGAGAAGCTTGGCGTTATATTCATTTTTCTGAAGAAGAAGAATTGGTAATGCCTAATAATCTCCTCCTTTCTCAAATATACTTACAATTCTCGACATTCAGTACTGAACGAAGGACTTCAAGCGAACATAAAGAAGACAGTGGTGATAAAGATACCCAACAAACAACAACAAGCATCACTCACCAACGGGAAAAATTTAATGGGAATCATCTCTTTCTCCTATCTAGACAGATTCGTTTCAACTACAGACGGCTGGATTGCGAAAACTAGATAGAACTTCATTAGTATGAAATCTGCTGCACTCAGTATAACGAACAGGATGTGTATCTTCAAGACTAATGTCAAATCAGTTCTTCTCTATATGATCCAAACACGATGCATTACGAGAGGCGTTCCCTGAAGACTTTTGTCCACAACTACCTTCACTCGGTACTGAGGATCAGACGGTTAAAACGGATAAGCAGTATGGAACTATGGCTGACAATGAACCAACCAGGAGCTTATTGCCCAACTAGTCTGCCGTAGGGAGTGGAGATAGACTGAACCGTCGAGTGACACCAAGCGCCTAGAGGTAGGTGGTGGTCGTATAAGGAGGACACGAACATTTTTCGGCAATCATAACGTCAACTAAGAAAGACTGCAAAGAACAGAGTGAAATGAAGATGTATTGTTAAAACCCTGTATTCCACTCAGAACTCAACGGAATAGCAAATAAACAATCTTAGATTTTGTCTACAATACGCTAATTAATTAACTAACTAACATGAATTCCATAAAGGAATGATTTTATCTAATATAAAAAACACAGGGATTCAGTATTTTATCTCTTTTGCCGATGAGGTTTAGAACTCAATTTCTTATTGGTCATTGTCACATCAAAACACATAACTTTCACGTTTTGATTATTTAGTTCTATTTATTTTTTTTCTATTTTCTCATTCTTTGATTTTTTGTTTTGGTGATAATATTTATTAAATGAACAATAATATTATGCCACAGTACCGAAATTCGATTCTGATATCAGTGTAACTAACAGAGTTAAATCAATTAATTTTTAATAAAAGAACTGTACCATATATAGAATGGTTAGGGTATTTTATTTGGTTTGGTTATTTCAAATCCAGTTGGCAGAAAAAGCAGCAGAGACAGGAACTTCACGTGAACATAGAGGAGACGCAGGTGATATAGATAAGCAAACAGCAACAACAACAAGATAAAGCCCCAGTCACTGTCAATGGAAGGAATTTGAATGAGGTCACTTCCTTCGTCTAACTAGGCACTATCGTCTCAACTACAGTTGGTATCACGGATGAGGACGTCAAAAACAGAATCGGAAAGGCAAAAGGCAGAACTCCACTACTCTGTAATCGGTTTTGAAATCTACTGCACTCCGTAGTACAAACAACAAAAGTTGGATTTTCAACACTAATGTCAAGTCAGTTCCTCTATACGGGTCAGTAACTTGGTGAATTTCCAACAGGCTGCACAGTCTTTTATCAGGACTTACCTTCTCGGACTCCTTACTGAAGATCAGAAGGCCGTTTAGCCGGCCAGGAATAATTAGCAACAAGAAACTCTGGGAACAAACCAACCGAGAACCTATTGCCCAGCAAATATTTTCAAGAAAATTGGGATAGGTTGGACGCACGTTTAGAAGACCGCTGAGTCACATCGCGCTCCAGTCCCTGGGGCGGGAAGCAACGAGTTAGGCATGTATCTGAGGATAATATGGAGGAGATCATGTGAGAAGGGGATGATAGCTTATGGGCTATCGTGGGGGCAGTTGAAGAGGACTACGGTGAATATGACGAAATGGAGATGTGCTGTTGAAGACATATGTCTCATTCGGAACCAAAGGGAATAACATATGTAGCAAAACATTAGATTTTGAGACATTCTAACGTATTTTCTTAAAAGCATAAACGCTCAATAGTGCATAGTAAAAACAAATAGTTCATAGTTACTTAGTGCACTTTTGTTGTAACAAAATGCGTCTAATCAAAATGCAAATGGTGCAAATTGATGAATTCCACGAACTCTGTGTCCTGTTGCTGTCTGTATTAGTGCATAACAGCTTCACAGTGTTTCTTGAAAATTTTTAGTGTATTTGAGTAGTGCTTTCCTTTCTTCATCGTATGAAAAGATCAACACTGGGGAAAAGAACTCATCATGGGTCGAGAAGCTCTGACGCGGAGAAATGAATGAGAACGGAGAATTATTCTCAGACTTCTGCTCTATCAATGATTTGGTGACTGGATGCATTCAGCGTGTACAAGCACAAGGATATTCACAATGCAACATGGATTTCACCTAATGAACCTACCACAAACCAGATAAACTTCATGTCAATGCTGCTCAAGGAAGTGGAGACGCAACCTGCTTGATACAAAGTCGAGAAGCGGAACAGATGTGGGCTCAGACCATAATCTAGTTCAAGGGACCTTAGGGGGGAAGCCGAAATCCCTCAAAACGACTGGACACAGACTACAACTCAAGTTCAACATTCAGAAACTGGAGGACAAAATTACGACGGATGCCTTCACTACAGATCAGATCACGGCAAAGTCAGAGACACTGTGTGGCATCACTGAGGAGACCTGTGTGGAAACGTTCAAGGAAACGTGTGCAACTGTCCAAGGAAGAAAGAAGAGGCAAGACAAGGAATGGTTGTCAACGGATATATGGAAGCGGGGACAGGAGGGTGGTGAGACAGAAGATAACTCAATGCAGAAATAGACAAAGTAACAGAAGGAGCGGTTGAGTTCAATATACACTGCACTGAATAAATAAGTGAAGAAGAGTGCTAGGAAAGACAAAAGACAATTCTACGACACACAATCCAGTTGATGAAACCAATAAGTGACACTCAAGGGAACCTGATTACCAAGGAGGAGAAACAAGTAAAACAATGGGCTGATCACTTTAAAGGACTCTCGAATCGACCAACACATGCAACTCGGCCAGAAATACACCAACAGCACACACACTCACAACTGCCAGCCAGTAGACACCAAACCTCCAACGAATGCAGGAATCTTAAATGCGATCAAGCTACTGAAATCCAGTGGGAAAGGCAGCAGGACCAGACGAAATTCATCTAGAAACACTAAAAATAGGCAGAGTGACTACGGCAGATGTGCTCACGCAATTATTGCAAAAGGTTTGAAAAGCAGATGAGGTAGGTACCTACTGACTGAAAGAAAGGTCGCCTTGTCAAGCTACCGAAGAAGGGCGAATTACCCCGATGCAAGAACTGGTGTGGAATAATGGCCTTGTCCACCCTCGCCAAGTAAAATACTAAGTCGCGTCATCCTGGAGAGAATGAATGATGTGCTGGATACAGAACTTCGCTAGCCACACCGGAACAAACTGGAATCAGGAAAGGCAAGTCATGTACTGATGGAAATGGAACTTAACGCATCATCATCACAGAACAAGGCATAAAATAGCAGTCAAACCTGTCTCTACCTCAACTTCCTTCATCGACTTCGAAAAGACCTGCGACAGACAGCGTTGACTGTACCGAGAAGTACTTTGGAAACTACTTCAACACTATGGCGTACCTAGAGTCTTTATGAATCTCATCTAACACCTGGCTATATGACAATGCCACGTGTCAGATAATCCACAACGGGAAGCTCAACGAAACGTCCGAAGTGAACACGGGAGGAAAACAAGACTGACTGCCTATTATCACCGATGATGTTCTGTTTTGTGGTTGACTGGATTACGCGAAAGACTGTGGGTTTTGAGAAGACAGAAATACGCTAGACCGATAAGGAGGCTCTAGAAGATCTGGACATCACGGACGATTCATGTGTTAGACGCCAAGTAAATTCAAAGACTTACTGGACAAAACCAACAAACTAGCTTATGAGGCTGGCTATCGACGAAGACAGGACTGCAGGTGAACATAGAGGCGGAGGTGGTGAAGATAACCAACAACAGTAACAACAACAACCAGGAGTAATCACCGTCAACCGGAGAGATTTGACAGAGGTTACTTCCTTGAGTTATGCGGCTAGGAAGCATGGTTTCAACCACAGGAATTCGGACTGGATGCAGATGTCAAAGCTAGCCAGCCAGTCAGTCAGAATCGGAAAGGAGAAATACGCACGCATTCATCAAACTGAAACCAGTTTGGAAATCTTCTGCACTGCACTCCGCCTCAGCATCACAAAGAACAAGATTCGGATTCTGTTCAACACAAATGTCAAGTCAGACAGTCAGTCAGTCAGTTCTTCTATAAGGGTCAGAAACTTGACGTGCGCGTCACGAATAGGATTTCCGACAGCCAGTTATAGACTTTTATCAACAGCTGTTCGCTTTGCTGGCTCCATATTGAAGATCGAATGGCTGGCTCGCCAGAAAGAATTAGGAACAAGAAACTCTGGTTGGCTGAGGACAAACCAGTCAAGAGCCTATTGTTCAACAAATACGTAGGAGAAAATGGAGATGGATCGGGAACACATTGAGGAGGCCGTTGAATGACATTGCGCGCCAGGCCCTTGAGTGGAATCCTAATGGGAAGCGACGAGTGGGTCGCCGGTGAGAGGGTGACATAAAGGAGATCGTGTGAGGAGGAGCAGATTGTAGATTATGTGCAGTCCTGGGCCCGGCAGAAAGTAAAACAAAGTGGAGACGTTGTTGAAGCCCTATGTTCCACTCGGAACCCAAGGAAGCGCTCAGCTAACAAATTCATGTCAATCGCAAACTATGTACAAGACCAACTGGACTGTCCATTAGGATTTTAGTTTGCATTCCTAGGCTCAATTATTCGTACCGATTCAATTGCTTGAAAATATTTAGCTTTTCCCAAAAATAACCAATCATTTAATGTCAATCTTGTACACCATTATGGGTAGTCAAATCGCTTTTGATTACCGTCGATACTGCTTTCATCTCGTTTCGTTTCTATGATTGTCTGTGCACAACGGGATGCCGCTTTCTAACTTCCATCAACTGTGCTGCTTATCTTGATTGATTTGAATTAGTGAAATAAGATACTTTTATTTCATAAAATGAATTAAGATTTCAAATAAATCTATTTGCTTCCGATGTGTTTGCGAGCTTCAGTAGTCAAGTGAAACTGTGATACAGTTTTAACAGATTTTATGTTTTGATATCTGTCTGCCGAACAGTTCAACGAGGGTGTTGTTTAGAAGAAGTTTCGGTTAATAAATAGAGTATAAAAGTGCTAGTATTTGAATGAAATGGCATAGATAAACGTGGTGGTTCACCACTGCCTCTTTCTGTGTACATAGATTTAGTTTTAGTCGTTTGATGACGATTGCCTCACTAAAACGAAGCAGGCTAGGTTTCTTTTGTTTCTTGGTTATTTTGAACGTCTTCAGGTTGTCCAACACATGGCTAGTGTCTAGTATATGGCGTGCGATCGCACTGTTTAATGCTTGTGGGTCCTTTAATCTCAGGTTCTTTGGTATGTGTCCAGAGATGCGGACAATAACTCTTTTTTCTGTTCTTCCAATGTATGTGCTTTGCCACGTACATGTAAATTGGTAGACGCGGTTAGAGGTAACATGAGGTGAGAGTTTTGTCCACTTTTGAGTGTCTTAAACAACAGGTCGTTTGATTAACACATACAAGCTTGGCAGCTGGATATGTTCTTTTCAGTATCGTCACCTTTGAAGGCAAGCTGTAGAAATACGGGTTTTATCTCTACTGTGCTGTACTTCACATTGTTAAAACTACGTTCTCCATGTTTGTCGACGAACTTCTGTGGGTAACCATTATCACGCAGGCATTTTTCAACAGCGGCTAGTTCTTCCTCCACATTTTCTTCTGAGCAAAGCTTCCTTACACAATCACCAATCCCTTGTTGTAACTTATAGGGCCGAAGCTTTTGAAGTTAAGGTGAGTCGCCCTCCAGGTCTCCTTACTATAGATGTACCTCACGGTTTAGCCATCGTTATCACGTTCGATGCCAAGGTCCATAAAGTATAACTTGTCCTCATCTTCACACTCCTTTGTAAACTTTATGAGCACTATTCAGGTCATTTAATACTTGAGATGCGTCATTAAAACCATCAAAAATGACAAACGTGTCATTAACATACCTGGTATAGAAGTCTGTCTGATCGATTGTGGGCTTCATTTTTGTTTGTCCCAGGTTGCCCATAAAGATGTCTGCCGGAATCGGACGCAGCGGGCTTCCCATAGTGACTCCATCAATTTGGCGGTACAGAACATTGTTGAATTGAAACTGTATATCCTTAGTACATATTAGCAGCAGTTGTCTGGGTTCATTTTTTGGCAGAGGAATGAGATCAGCATGCTGACATATAATTTGTTTTGTTTCTTCTAGCGGGATTATCACAACCCTTGCTCCTATGTCTGGTTGGAGAATAACAGTAAATTCATTGCGAGTTAAGTTTCGCAATTCTGTCTGATGGTCTTTCAACAAAACTGTGGATTTGGGGATATGGTGTATTGATGAGGTAATATCAACAAGTCGAGATTTAAACCAGCCTTGTTTCTCTCCATCCATCGGTTTCAGTTCAGACAGCTGATGATCTTTTTTATTCCTTTGCTTTCCCAGTGGAGCATAGGGCTTCAAACTTTAGCTTTGAAGTTTCAGTAGCAGTGGTGTTTTTTGTTACGGGGTGGAGTTGTGCTAGCTTCATGCGCAACCCTGCCTCCTTGTTCGGGTTGTAGCTGGCTAAGGAAGGTAAAGGTGAACGCCGGTCCGGACCACGTGCATTCTACCGCTGCACCACTGACGCACATTGTTTATGATACAAACCTTCAAATTAGGCTTCAATGTCAATTTCGTTGATAAATTTCGCAGGAATATGTGCAATTCTTCTATGAATAGTCGATCTTTTTCACTCTTAATTATTCAACAACGTACATTATTCTTGACGAATGCTACTCTCAGTTCCAGTTAATTACTGATTATCATTGTAAAAAAGTATGTTCACATCTTTAATTCAATTTATAATTTTGGTATTGTTCAGGTTGTGTAACCAGTTGAGAAGCATCCCCGAAATAAGAACTCAGGTTATCCTGGCACATTTCTCGTTCTTGCTTTTTTCTTTCAGTTCGTTACAAATTAAACGGTTTTCAAATGAAATGTGGATACTTAATTTCTTTTCAAAGAGTTATGGATTTAAATTGCATTTTATCGACTATGGTGTAGATGACTAGGCAGTATCGTGAAATCTTAGACAGACCGTTTATTTTTAGATTTTGGTAACAACCTGGATTTTCAGTTTTTCAGTTAGGCACTTCGTTGGAAGGTGTAGACTTCCTGACTGGTACGGGTCATCCGGATGGTAACTAACACCCAACAATTGGTGATATGGCTCGAAATCGTTCTCAATGCTTAGCGCAAATGCATCCACTCCTTGTGGCTTATAATTTCCATTAAAACTATATGGTTCTTCGAAATTACTATTCTTTTTACCTCATATCTCTGTTTACTGTCTCTATTTGCATTTCTTTTTGCTTTCTTCTCGCTTTGTGTGCTGAGTGAAGTGTGGCGACTCGAACTGCTGTACATCGGTGCAAAGTTCTATTTTGAAACGAGTCAGTCAGTCAGACTTACTTCGTAGACAATAAGCAAATGTTCAGCGATTACTTAGTAGTCTTGAGCTTTACACTTTCGGTGATATAAACGTTTCGAGGTGATTTGTATCTTTGTGCAATCACTTGTACTCACGCTTGTTGTTGAAATTGCGCGTTATTCAGTAATTTATTTGTTTATGTGTGTAGAACATTCATGAAATACGATAAAATAAAAAGTAATAATCAAAGTTCGTCTCAACGAATATAAATCATTGAATACTGTTTTCCGCAAATACCTTTTTCAGGATTCTGTTGTTACAGGACATCGTGGACTCTCTCTTGGTGACGCCATCACACGAGTGAACTCATGCCCAGTAAACAAACAGTCGGATTGGTTCAAATGTTTAGAGGAAGCTTACAATCATCCTTCTGGTTATTGTGTATCTGGTGCTTATTTAAGCATGATGGATAATAAAGTTCAAGCCCCGAGACGTAGTTTGTCTGCAGTTGCTGCTGTGAACAAGTTGGATGAATATGACAATTCCCAGTCAATCAGTGACCGTGATAAATTGAGCGATGATTGTTGCACAGTTCAATCGGCATCAACCCATTTATGCTTTACTTATTTGGCACCTACTAAATCTAGCTCTACAGTAAGTATTATTCCTTGTTGCCCATGTTTTGATTTAAGTCTATGCTTAATTTATAATGTAGTGGAGAGATAGTGTCATACTGTTTCGTTATGTATGTAGGTAGTTACAAACGGACTCAAATATCACACTTCTCGACTCAGTATTACGACCTTAACAAAGGGACTCTCCGTGATTAGAATGTATTCAATATCACTTTTTGATTGACAAGCATCGAATAAACAACTTGGGAGATTTCATAACAGCGTAGACATGATATCCGGCTATCAACCGAAAGGCGTGTGTACTACTCAACGGTCCGCTCCGTCCTCCTTTATGGCTGTGAGACCTGGTCATTGAAAGTAGAAGATATGAAAAGCCTGGCTAGCTGCCTTCGATCATAGGTGCCTGCGTTCTATCTCCCGGGTGAAGCGGTATGATAGGGTGAGCAATATTGAGGTTAGGCGTCGAATGTTAGGTAAGGAGGGCAAATCAGTCGACGAGACTGTGAAGCTACATCGACTTAGATGGTTAGGACATGTGTTACGTATGTCTAGTCATCGCATTCCTCGACGGGCAATGTTAGCTGACATAGGGTCAGGCTGGAAAAGAGTTAGTGGTGGTCAAACCAAAACATAGTACCAGTCAATAAAATCCACAACATTTTAAGCCAGCCACGTTGGAGGGGGGGTGTAGACTTCCTGGTTGGGTTCCTCGGGACGGTAAACACCAATGGCTGGATACATTGAGTGATATGGCTCAAAATCGTTCTCAATGGCGCAGATGCATCCACTCCTTGCGACGTGTAATTTCCAATGAAACTATATTGTTCTTTGAAATGACTGTTCTTTTTACCTCATGTTTCTGTTTACTGTCTGTATTATGCATTTCTTTGTACTTTCTTCTCTTGCTTTGTGTGCTGAGTGAAGTGTGGCGACTGGAACTGCTGCATATTGGTGCAAAGTTCTATGTTGAAACCAGTTAGTCAGTTGTGCAGCATTCTTATCGACCAGTAGTGCTTGATAGCCAGAACAAAGTGTAGATCTAAACACAGCACAACCGTGTCACTCGTTTGGTGTCTGGCTCATTAGTGCGGTAACCTGTTCAATTCAGCTCAGAGGGAGCCGAATCAGTTCAAACCATCCTATTTCCTGCTAGTTACTTGAGTACACCAAGTGTACCAGAAGTCAAATTTACCATTCTCAAATTGATTCTCCACTTGCAATTTGCACTGTCGGTTCGACGGTGTGAAATCTCAGCATAGTTTCCTCTAGAAACCACGAATCAATCAGTAGTTTATAGTTTGTATGCAAATATACCTGCTTTCCTGACTACCCACTTATAGTCTCAAGAAAATCACAGACTGTGTGGTGTGAATAATTCGGTTGATAAAGGAAACCGTGGTGAGATATATCACACCGTAGGAACAAATCGTGTAAATTGCAAATTACTTGAAATCTGAATTATTGGGAAAATTCAGCTAGATTTGTGTGTGTGTGTGTGTGTTAATGTGTGTTATGCAATGTAGATAATGAGTAATTCAACGTTTTAGCCATCAGTACTGATTACTTCTATGCACTGACACTAATCTCACCAATAAAATTACGAAAATAGACGAATTTCTTTCAAAGTTTACTGTGTAAGTGTTTTTGTTGTTGTTTTCAATAGACCTTGACAGACTTCAAGACATCCTCATCAAACTGAATTTTTTAATTTATGTGACTGTATCATTTGGTCTTCTAACTCTGCTGCGCATTATGCATTTATATTCTTTAAAACATACTTTACATAAACACGTAAATGTTAGTCAATAACACAATAAATATTACAATAACTTGATGGTACTGGTGATTTGCACAAAATAAATTTTCAAATCAGGCACCTTCAAAATCGAACTTTCTGATTCTAACTTTAATTTCCTAGAATATGTTTCAATGATTTCACTCACCATCACCATATATATATATATATATATATATATATGCCCGAATTCCCAGACTGAAGCAAGCGATTGTCTTTAGAGGCCACTTGCGTACCTTTGACTTAAATTCTGATCCATAAAGTTGTTAGGCGGCGTCAGGAGCTACGTTCCCATCAGTTCTAGTGACCGAAACAATCACATACTTCATTTTATCCTTCCGGATTCTGGAGCCCGTTTACACACCATAGGTTTCAGATCATGTTTTTGTAGTTCCCATAGGAAGATCTGCATGTCCACCAGTCTGGTTGCAAGTGCCAGACATTCGCATCGTCCCTTTCACTTTTGTGAGGAAATGAAGGCGAAGTATTGGATTTACACGACAGGGGCTATAAACGTGTAGTCAAATGAGAGCATTTCGAGAGAAAGTCCAGACCCTATGCACGTCTTTTATTGGGGCTAAAAAGCGCTTGGTTAGAGTCGTCTCTGTATTACATATATTACAGTATAGTCAAAATAAAAATAAAATTTCACCGGAATGCAAAATAAGCTTAGAACACCATGTCATGGTTGTCATTCAAAATCAAACCGGCATCGTCAGAATGATTGTGCCTTGTAGTATTCTTTCAAACGGTCAAACGAAAACATGGCACCAGTCAATGAAATCTACAACAGTTAGTCTAAGTCACGTAGGAAGGTGTAAACTTCCTGGTTGGGGTCCTCAGGACGGTAAAAAACAATGGTTGGAAACAATTGGTGACATGGCTCAAAATCGTTCTCAGTGGCGCAGATGCATCCACTCCTTATGACTTATGATTTCAGATGAAACTGTTTTGTTCTTTGTTATTACTATACCTTTGTCTCACATCTCTGTTTACTGTCTCTAATATGTATTTCTCCTATTTTCTTCTCTTGCTTTGTGTGCTACATGGAGTGCGCTATGGATTGATAACGATTTTGAGCGATATCACCAATTGTTTGAAGCTTTCATTGGGTGTTAGTTACCATCCGGATGACCCGAAGCAGTCAGGAGGTGTACACCTCCCTACGTGGCTGGGTTAATGATTTCAGTATCGGCTGTCACACAATAGGGGTGGCTTATAGCGTGCGTCATAAACAACCCTTCTCTAGTAACTGAATTCCTAATAACATGGACCTCAAATGACTAAAAGGCCTGATGGTGAAGGCATGCAGGGTTGCGTGACGGATGCCAAAGAAGTTGAAAAAGCTTCAGCATTAGTTGATAACCTTATAACATTTCGGCTTATTTAGGATATAAACCTTAGGAAAGGTACAATGAGTAGAAGTTTCTCTATGAAGGATGCGGTTGTAAAAGCATCGGTCGATTGGTAATCTAAAAAACTAGACTTTTGAAGTGCTCGACTTCTGTTGACATTCTATTTCACGATTGCAGCTGATATTTGTAGTGGATTGCAATGTAACTGTATTATTTTGATTTATTAAGCTTCAATGAAACTTTATTGGAATTCTTTTAAGATATCTTGATTATGTTTAATTCCTTTGTTTGTTACTTTTTCAGTCCCGCAGGTACACATGTTTACCAGCACGAGCTGTGACGGAGCGCACTGGTTGTAATGTGACTGCTGATTGTAGTAGTCTTGGTCCTGTGCGTAGCCTCGGCAATAACAATGGAATACAAGGGGATCCAGTCGGTATGATATCCACTCGATCTATGTATTGCGTTGTGCCAAGTCCTCCAGATAATTCCACGCGTCTAGTACGCTTAGTACACAATCGTTATAAGGCGCCTGCTATATTGTTTTTGGGTCCTTTAGAAGATCTTGTAGCATCTATAGGTGTTTCAGACTACGTTCCGCGTTGGCCTTCAATACTTTCACCAAATTTACCATCTTTTCTTGGGTTACTCTGCACGTAAGTAGTGAAACTTTTATCGAGGGCAATGGTAGAATCACTTTTTATTTGTTAATATCAATTATTATGCTGCTTCTCAGTATGAATTGTGTTGTGTCAAGGCAAGACTTAAGATATTTTTTCTAACTGTCTTTTTATACGGTGTGGAAATGCCAACCTCACGCTGAACTTTCTCTCTTTGAAAAGAGCTTACTACCACCGGCCAAGAAAAAGCTCTAGGAGTGTGTCGACTGGTAATATCAATATTGAACCATGTGTTTAGTTGTCGAGCATTCTACCATTGAAACGCCGCTAACATGCACTTATCAATTTATATCATAATAAACTAAGTAACCTGATGGAAGAAATGTTGCTTATCTTGGGGAGCCAGTAGCAGTTTCTTATTCTGTGTGTGACTGCAGTTTTTGGGAGGCGTTCATCATGGGGAGTTTCTTACTCTGCACTGAAAATTTTAAAAGGTTGTAGTACTGTTAAAGTTTAACTGCTATTTGCTGTATTTGGCGAAATGTTTACACATGAACTGCTGTAGAATATTGTCCTGAATTACGCGAAAATGTTGTATGTAGTTACGAGGATACTTTTTTTGGATACTAGTTAGTAGATAGGGTAATTTATTCGGTCCTTTCTTTGGTGCAGACTTAATTCCATCTGTCAAGTCACCATGCTAGGTGATTCGCCATCATGGTGCGCTGTGAACTGTTGGATATTCGACGGTTGAAATCGATCGGCAGGAAGTCTTGGACCTAGGTTTTGAGATTCGAACTCAAAGTATGCAATACAGTCCTACAGGAGGTCAATTGTAAACCCAAATAGCTCAATGGTAACGTCTGACTGCAGCGCTTGGCGGGCTCGAATCTCCCAAAGAACATAAGTTGCAGATACGCCTTGTTGACTGATGAGTACCAGCTAGCAATAAACCTGTCGCTTGCCTGCAGAATAGTTGGGAGCGACAGCTGTAGTAAGTGGGTTGCAATTACAATACTATTATAAGTTGGTTGTGTTGCAGTGGAATCTATCCTACGGAAATCTGGTTGGTTGGCTTAAAGGTTAGCTAATGGATGCCTGATTTGAATCCCACTCAACCTACCTCAGCCTGAGCAGCGACCGACTAAACAGTATCACCAGCCGTCACTCAATATATGTTTCCCCATCGCGCATAGTACATAACTAACCAAGTGAAAACAAAGCAATAACATCCTACGCATAGACTGCTACAAATGTAAATCTCCCGGGGAAAATAAACCCAACTGTAATATATGTCAAGTTCCTTTTCTGTAGATTGAAAGTTTGTAAGGGTTTTAATTTGAATATAATGAGCAAATACTTAAAAAAATGTCTAGTTCACATTCTCCTTGTTCTTTTTAGATACTTGTTTTCATTATCCGGTGCTCTTGTGATACTCAATGTTGTGCCTTGTTATGCACTGGATGGTCAATGGATTTTAAAAGCTTTCTTAGATATGTTTCTTCCTGGTATATTGCCTTCACGTCCAAAAAGAAATTTAATATTCACCATTGTACTTGTACTTGGTAGTTGTCTCTTGGGACTTAATTTATTCCTTGCACTCATGTATTTATATCTTCAAGCCAATAATAACTACTACATGAATGTCTCTCCAAATCCTCCTATAAGCCCAGTAGTAGCTTCTATCAATACATAGTGTGATGTTTCTCAGATGTAAAAAAAATAAACAAACAAACAAAACAATAATTTTAAGAACTACTGTGATGATGATGCTTTTCTAATTTTTCATGCTTTTCTAACTGATGATGATGATGATAATGAGTACACATTGTTTCTATCCTTTATGTCTCTTTATAAATCTCTTTTTTTTTCTTCAATGAGTTCTAACATATAATAAATAAATATTGTCTTTGTGCTGTACTATTGTATTTGCGATTCACACAGTGAGCAAATCTACAATTAATGACATCTTATCAGAGTTCAACTAAAATAGAAGAAAATAAACGACAAATTCAGCGAAGAATATGTTCTTTACCAATGAAATCATCTTCAGAGGCAGTACAATCGTATTTATACTTACAAAAATATATAGTGGTCTATTATTGAGTAATAGGGGGTGACATAATTGATATAATTACTCAGAAGTGGCTTTAGAAGTGAAAATTAGAAGTTGAAAATTACGTGGTACTCAACGGCACAAAGATAGAAATTTGATAAGGTTAAAATTGCTATTCAGTGAGAATAAAGGTGGTATTTGAGTGTCAATTTAACAAGTGTGAAGAGGGTGTGAAAATATACAAAAGGAGCATATGAGAGTGATAATAGTGAATTAATTATTAAAGCAAAAGCTAACTAAAAATGAAAGTAGAATGAAAAGAAAAATCAAAATATATTTTTTATTTACAAAGAACGATTAGTGAAGAGGTTAAGACCAAGGTAGAATAAGAGACTGGACAAACTTTTTCTGTATACAGAGTTCAGGGTTGTATTGATGAATCGCCATCGCCTCCGCCATACACAAAAGCGGAAACCTGACGCCCTTTGTACCATTTGGCTTCACTTTGTAGATGATCTTGAAAGACGATTCTGGTGGAGCTACGTGGCCTGAGTTCACCAAATGCTCGAGAATTGAGCTAGTAATTGTCTTACATTGTCCCTTTGCTAACCATACCGGATAATGTTCAGAGATGCGTTTGGAAAGCGTGCGCTTTGTGCGGCCAATATAACTAGCTCCACAAGAGCAAGTGAATTTATAAACACACATTGAGGTGGCCCAAAGCGGCAGTTTATCCTTCACACATGCATTGATCATTTGTCGGCTGTAGAAGTTGATACGTAGCTCAGCCATAAAGAAGGCTTTCCTCAGTGATCTGCATAAGCGATTCTTCAGGATCTCAGCTGCGGTATCACCTTTAAATTCAATACTCATAAACAGTAGTTTCTTCGGCACCGTCTGTATTCCTTCAGGTTTTTCCCTTGGCTTCATGTTTTTCTCGATAAATCTTGGAGGATATCCATTCTCTATGAGGACTTGTCTGAGTCGCCCCAGTTCCCCAACGATTGTATCACTTGAACATATCCTCCTTATTCTTGAGGATAAGGAATGGATCAGATTTCTCTTCCTTCTCAAAGGGACCCAGCTATGGAAATTTGTGTACTTGACCATTCCATGTTGGTTTCCTGTAGATCGATCTTTGAAGAGAATCATCCGATCTCCTTTTTAGAAAAACATCCAAGAAATGGAATTCCGAATTAATCTCTGATTCCAACGTGAACTTGATGTCAGCTGTTGAACTATTTAGTTATCGATTCGATGTCGGTATTGTCATCACATATGATGAAAGTATCATCCATGTATCCTTGGTACAAATGAAAACTATCGATAGCAGGCCGTAAAATATTATTCTCCAAACTGGCCAAGAAGCAGTCTGCAAGTAAAGGACCCAATGGTGATCCCATTGCCACTCCATCTCTTTGTCTATAAATCGTGTTGTTGAACTTGAATTGAGCATTCAGAGTGTACCTCAATAGTAGTTCCTTTGAGCAGTGGATCGGAACACACATTTACATTATTATCCTTAATGAATTTGCATATAAAGCAAATAGTTTCAGTGAGGGGAACGTTGGTGAAAAGCGAAGTAATATTGAATCGACGAATCAGAAACACTATGCTTGCAGAGGTTATTTCTGATAGGTAGGAGGATGTCTGCTAGCCATTTGGCAGTAGCATGATATGGGGAATTTGTCATATCCAAGATTGGACGTAGTGGTACGTTCTCTTTGTATCGTGATTTCAGTTATCGGTTTGTTGTGTAACAACAACTCACTTGGACATATTCCAAACATTACGATTCATTGTAATTATAAAGGCATTTGACTCCTTTCAGAGACTCGACACTACACTAAAGGTGTGTGGAAATCACTACTCTCATGAAGTTGGGACCGAAATAAAATCGATAGTTTGTCAGACAATAAACAATGATTAGTTGCTGGTAAAATGCATCATGTATTGACTTAATTTATGTAAGCTAATGAGAATATCAGCGAATACTTTGGCAATTATGTCGGGTTTATTTATTGCTGTGACCCAACAACTGTGGTAATTTTAAGAAAAAACTTCTCTGCGGCTCCTGGCATTCAAAACCGTTGGAATGATAGCGGTTGAATTGAAAGTTCATTAACGCTGCAATGAAAGTGGATAGAGGTGTTTCTCTCACTCAACTGGCTTTGGAAGATACGGTATAGAAACAGTTAACTTCAAATTGGTGTGTTTTGGGCTCATATGGCCGCGCGAAGCTAGGACTTTTCAGGCGTTTTATGTTGTGGGTAGCAAAGAGCAGCAGTAACAACGTACTCTCCCATAAAAATACAAAATTTTTTCTGCCCACCGAAATTTAGAAGGAGGTAAATTAGGAAAGATATATCCTAACTCTTCAAATAGGTATTAACGACAATTTGATGTAGTGAGGGAATGTTCACTTCCTAAGAGTGTATTCACATGAACAGTCATAAGTGATTGGATATGACTTTATCACAACTCCGATTTTAGCAAGTTCTTGCTGACAATCTTGACCAGTAAGGATGCATCACTGGTTAAGTCTGAAGGGAACTACGATGAACTAGTCTGCATTTCAAAATAACTCAGAACAACTGCCGAGAGTCTAAGGAACAGTAACATATAAGGGTCCTGCTAGCATTGTAATTTTCTTGATTTTTTTTTCAAGGTTATGAAGATGAGGCATGTAGAAATAGAGAGGAATTCAACAGCCATTTTATATATTTTAAATCATGGAAAATTCCCATTGTAACATAGAAAATCAAAACAAATGATTCAGCGAAGAGACTCTTTTCAGCGAATTTATCATCAAGCTGTACAATCGGATATATATGGTTTTTTTGTTAAGAAGTTATATCCGGTGAGGGAATTGAAACATAGGTGTGAATGCATAAAATACTACTAATAATAATATGAAATGCAATTAAAACTAAAATGTTAGTGATTATAATCGTGGTTAAATGTCAAGTGGCAAAGCAAATTAATGTCATATATAGAATAACTCATAGGATGGATAGAACTTGAAAAAGGTGTGCAATTATAAGATTAGTAGACAAATCGAATTAAATAAAAACGTTACGTAATATTGTGTGAAATTTAATAGCATAGAATTTAATGTTGCATAAAGGAATTGATTTAGAATGACAAGTGAAATAATACCGGGGACAGTTTAAAGTGAGGATAGTAATAGTTGTAACAATTGACATTGTAATAATAATAAGTTTCAATTGGAGGTGTTATCCCTAGGTCCCAAATTTGGTGATTATGCTCCTAAAGTTGACCAATTAGACACTGACATACAGTTTGAAAATTTGTATTCTCAAACATCAGATCTTACCCCATCATCAGACGATGAACTAACTAGGTTCAAAACGACGCTAGTTGACAGCTGCCAACAATACAAGAATAATAAACATTCAGTAAATAAGCTGTTATCTAAACAACACAGAGAAGCTCTAAGAGAACTTAGAAGCAACGAAAGCTTAGTTATTAGCAAGCCGGATAAAGGTGACGGCATAGTTTTACTGGACAAAAGCGATTATGTGGAGAAAATGGAAGGCATTTTGAATGATCAAACTAAATTCCAATCTCTGGGGGTTTCCAAAGACCTCAATGGAAGAGCGGAGAAACTAATGACCGACTCCCTCAAAAAACTGAACCAAATAGGAGTATTATCACCAACCACGTATGAGTCCATGAAGCCAACGGGTACTTATACTCCACGTCTTTACGGTCTACCAAAAGTTCACAAACCGGGTCTTCCTCTTCGCCCTGTTTTAGATATGTATAACTCTCCATTTCATGAAACAGCGAAGTGGTTAGTGGAGATTTTGGGTCCTTTGCACAGAGAAATCGTGCAACATAGAATTAGTGATGTCTTTGACTTTATTTCTAAAATATCCGAGACTAATGTGAGGTATAAACGCATGTTATCCATGGATGTATCATCACTATTCACTAATGTACCGCTTATGGAAACAGTAGACTATATTTGTCAAGAAATCGCCGAAAGGCAATTAGACTTAGGAATCCCCTTGTGTAGCCTCAAAGAATTACTTCTTAAATGCACAATGAATGTTCACTTCGTCTTTAATAATGCATACTATCGACAAGTAGATGGAATAGCTATGGGTTCACCATTAGGCCCAATGTTAGCTGACTTCTTTCTCGCAAAACTTGAAAACGGGAAATTGAAGGACATCATCAAGCAGTTTGATATGTATTATCGATATGTCGATGATGGGTCACTTGGGAGAAGCGTGTATAGAAAAAGCACTTTCACAGGGCAATATACACACTTCCTTAGTTACGTGCCCATTAAATATAAAAGGAATGTTGTAAAATGTCTTGCGAGCAGAGCAAGAAAGATATGTACAGATGACCTCTTACAAAAGGAATTTGAATATATTCACGAATCCTTGATGGAGATGGGCTATCCGAGTAATTTCATAAAGAAACATATGAAAACATCGGAGAAAAAACCGGAGACTCTGACGGCACGTAAGAAACCTCTATTTATTAAGTTACAATTTAATGGTGACTTATCAAGTGAGATTCTATTCCAACGACTTTCAAGGAGTATACGAAGAACATTTTACGCAGCACACCTATGTTTGTCATTCTCTAGCCGACGAATGATTGCGACGCAAACGAAGGATAAGCTTGATATTTTTGCCACATCTATGTGTATTCATCAATTCAACTGCACCTGCGGTGACAGTTATATTGGGCGTACTACTAGACAGCTTAGCCAACGTGTTAGTGAGCATCTCCCATCGTGGTTTGGCAAAGGACAGACAAAAACAATCCGTAGCTCAATTTTGTCACACTTAATTGATAGTGGTCATGTAATTGAGAAAACGAGAGCTTTCAAAGTGATTCATCGTATCCCACCGAATCTTTCCAATAGACTTCGTATTCGTCTACTACACACAGCTGAGGCAATAGGCATTCGAACTATTAAACCTAAATTATGTATTCAAAAAAAGTTCGTACAGCCTTTATCCCTCCCTTGGCCTATTAGGACGTAACCAACTAGTAACTTCTACACCACCCTTTGTTTTTATTTTCATCCCCTTTCTTATCATCCCTTAATCTTATCTTCATTATAAACGTGTTTCATTTCCTTCCCTTACAATCTAACATTACTTAATCGGTTCATTTGTTTTTACTAGCCTTTATCGACTACTTCCACCTGAACAGTTGTTTGTTTAATCATGCTGTTTTTCATTATTCGTGTTATCACAGATTGCCTCACTTTTTCATCCTTATTATTGATAAGACCATTTCTATTATTACTATAATTATTATTATCATTACTACTATTATGACTAATTGCACAATTTATATTCACCATCGTATTATCCTATAGACAAAACACCATGATTGGTTTATATTTGAATTTTATTTGTAAACTTATATATATTAGAGTTAAGCCTGATGAGATCTAATTGAAAACAATATTGTTCGCTTAAATGTGTTGTTCTAAATTGTAATAAAGGAAGGGAACACAAATTGAATGGACAAAATGAAAAATTGGTAGAGCCAAAATTTGATTGGGGATTAAGACCATGAAAGTTGGAGGGGTTCAACGAACTTTTTCTGTTTCGATAGCCAAAGCTTCAGCAATACAGATGAGTCGGGTACGTAGGGATTTGGGTAAATTACTCTTCGCCTTGTAGATGACTTTGAAGGCGGAGGCTATAGAGATAGGGTGATCATTATCGACCAGATGTTCAATGATCGCGCTTCTTATTGCTCCACTTCCACCTTTTCGTAACCATGTAGGATAGTGTTCTTGCAGTCTCTTGGACAAAACTCGAGTCGAACGACCGATATACCTAGCTCCACACGAGCAGGTGAATTGATAAACCCAAATAGAGTTGGTCAACAGCGGGATCTTGTCCTTCAGGTTATTGAACAGTAATGGTCGACTAGTAAAGGCTATTCTCAGAGATGCAGGAGGGAAAGTTCTTTTCAGGGACTGCAATATCCTTCGTTTCATGATATCGGAAGCTAAGCCCCCTTTGAATTCCAAGCTCATGTAAAGTGTCTTCTTGGGTACGGTTGATAACTCACGTTTTTTAGTATTTGAATGAATATTCTTATCTATAAAACGTGGTGGAAATCCATTTTCTATTAGGATTTTCCTCAAGATGTATAACCCATCTTCCACAGTATCAGGGCTACATATGCGCCGAATACGAGTGGCAAGCGACCGGGTCAGGTTTCGTTTTCGACCAATGGGTACCCAGCTGTAGAAATTTGTCAGTTGACCATTCCGTGACAGCTTACGATAAATCGATCTCTTCAGGGTTCCATTGGTCCTCCTTGATAAGTTTACATCGAGGAAATGAATGCTAGACTCATTCTTCATTTTGAGTGTGAATTTTATCGCCGGATGGCAACCATTAAATACATTTAATATATTATTTAAGTTACAATCACTATTACAAATAATAAAGGTGTCATCTACATACCTTTTATACATTTGATAGCTTTGGATTATAGGCTTCAGCTGACCATTTTCTAGACTGGACATAAAACAGTCTGCAAGGAGATGACCCAAGGGAGAATCCATTGCAATACCATCCTTCTATCTGTGGATTGCTTCATTGAAAGTAAACTGTACATTCAATGTACATCTCAAAAGTAGTTCTTTCAGATCTGTAGTGGGTATCCCTATATTCAGTTTGTTGTCTTATATATATTTGCATATAAAACATATGGTTTCTGTAAGTGGAACGTTCGTAAATAGGGATTCTACATCCAAAGATAACATATGTTTATTCGACGCATTTATATCCTATATACATTCAACAAATTGGAAGGTGTCCCGAAGGGAATGATTAGATAGCTGTCCCCTGACAGGTTCGAGGATTTCAGCTAGCTATCCAGCTACTGGATGATGGGGCGATCCAGACATATCCAAGATAGGGCGGAGTGGAAGGCCAGCTTTCTGTATTTTCGGTAGACCGTAAAGTCTTGGTATTAGAGATCCTGTTGGTCTGATCTTTTCGTATATAACTTTTCGGATATAACTTCTTAAAAACCATAAATATCTATGATTGTATAGCTTGATGATAAATTCGTTGAAAAGAGTCTCTTCGCTGAGTCATTTTTTTAATTTTATATTTTATTTCCATCCATAACAAAAAAGTGATCCGCCGGGAGGTTTTGTAAAATGTCCCATGAACACCAATATCAGTATAGGACAACAGCGGAGAATACTTGTAATAAGCAGTGTGAATAATTATTGTTTGAATTTTCTGACTATCTGGTCAGACTCTTGACTGAAGTTGGATGAACCTAAAAAAAAACAAAGAAATCAGATAAACACGCAATAACCAACCATCAGAATTCATTTTAAAGTTTATTAGGTTGAACAAGGAAAATAGGAGTAGTAATGCTAATAATAATGAATTCAAAGCATCCATAGTACCACTTTATAAATAAAGAAGATCATATACCGTATGTAGGATATTTAAAAGGACTGGGATTAAAGTGGTGTTTAAACTAACCAATTCGCTCAGGGAGAAACTTTATCAGCTTAAGGTTCCAGTGGATCTAAATAGAGGATATAATATGCTATTTGAATGACTCCAGACTTATCCCGCTTAGATGGATAGTTACATTAGAAAACTAAGTGGGATTTTTGTATACGTAGAGGAATTCGTGTGATTATGAACAATAAATTGTGCTTGCAACGTCATCCAGTTATTATTACTGTATCACGGTGTGTTATATTTCAAATATGCAGACTGACTGACTGGTTTTAATATAGAACTGGCTGGAACTAATTTTCCTCCAAGTCCTACAATAACAGGAAGATTGTTAGGACAGCAATTAGACTAAAATCAGTTACCGGCGTAGTGTAAGATTCTTTTACACTATGATGGGGGTCGTTGAGAATAGTTCTGGGAAACAGGGATGTAAGAGCATACCAGTTGTGCCGTCTCTCCACTCTGGAAAGACGGGGTTATTAAAGGTCGAGCCTAGAAATTGCACAACCCGACTTACCTTCCGGTAGTTCGTAGGTGGCAATAAGTTACTAATACGAAACCAATCCAAGAAACCAGTTCATAAACGCCGTGTGTGACTGGCCTCAAGCAGTTGTCCCCTGGGCTCTGTGTTCACGCAGCACTAATTCTGTTTCAGGCACTAGAAGGAAAAGTCAACTTCCACGGTGTTGTCAGCCGGGAAGTAACAGTCACCCACACAATTCCAAAAGCATACGAAGCCCTACTGATCATCACTCTCCTTAATTAACGTCACCCCCATTATCATAGACAGAAGGAAATGAAGATGTATTGGACATACGCTAAGGAGACCTTCACGCACCACGCCTTTGGGTCTAACACTTACTAGTAGAAATGTGTAACATGGTGAAGATCAAGTCAATAGTCAGCCAAGGGACCAGATGAAAATGATGGTAGAGAACTGAGTGGAGTGGAAATGTGCTGCTGTGAAGTCCTATGTTCCACATGAAATACAAGTAATGAATAGAAATAAATTAAACACTGAATATTCCATTTAGTTATTCTCTCAGAATTTTTCTGCCTAATTATTGACAAAGTTACTCATCAATTCCTAATAATTATCATAACTCTACATTATTATGTTATTGTTTCCTTTAGTTCCTAGAGGAAAATAGGGCTTCAGCCGAACGTCTCCACTGCGTTCGGTTCTCTGCCAACGTTTTCACCTGGCTCCACGTCTGCCCACATGCTTTCATCCCCTCTTCTCATGACCTCCTCCATGCCACCCTCGCACTGGATACCAACTCGCCGCTTCACATTCGGGTTCCACTCGACCGATGGCCTGGCCTGTGATGTCACTTGATGGTTTCCTCAGAGTATGGCCAATCCGCGTCCATTTCTTCCTGCAGATGTGTTGCACAATCTGTTCCTGTTGGGTTAGTTCGCTGATCTTTTCTGGCCGTCCATCTGGTCTTGAGTTGTATTGAGCGAAAACAGCTATTGATGAAGGTTTGTAGTTTGTTTGTAATGTTTTTCATAACGCGCCAAGTCTCTAATCCATAAAGTAGCACTGATTTATCAATGGAGTTGAAAATCCAGATCTTAATTTTCATGCTGAGTGCTGCTGACCTCCACACAGACTTCAGAGAAATGAAAGCTTGCCTTGCTTTCCCGATCCTCGCCTTGATATTCTCATCAGTTCCGTCCGCCTGTAATTGAAACGATGCTTCCCAGGTCGGTAGGTAAAGGGGGATGCCTTTTTCAGATTTCTCCCACTTATGCTGATTGTTGTCTGTTGTTATTGCTGGTGCTGTTGGTCAGGAATCGTCATCACCTCTGTTTTCTCTATGTTCACTTGAAGTCCCTCCTATCTTTGATGCTTCTCCTGCTAACTTGTTGCTCTTCACTTGCACATCTTCCAGTTTGTGGGAAATCACACATATATCATCGATGAAGTTCAGATCGTCCAAGTTTTTGTGTGAGTCCATTTTATGTCTGTTTTCTTCGTCGCCCGCACCCTGTCTGTCGCACTATCCAGTCTACCGCAATCGGGTAAATCATTGGAGATAGAAGACAGCCAACTTGTCATATTACCGTCTTCACTTCGAAGGATTCCGTGAGTTTCCCGTCGTGGATTACTTGGCATGCAGCATTATCGCACAGCTGTTGGATGAGATGTATAATTGTTGGCGGCACTCCGTAGTAGAGAAGTAGTTTCCAAACCACCTCTCGATTGACGCTATCGAAGGCCTTTTCAAAGTCAATCAAATTGAGATAGAGAGGTGACTGCCATTCCAAGCTCTGTTCAATGATGATACGAAGTGTTGCGATTTGATCGATACATTACTTGTTCCTCCTGAATCCAGCCTGTTCCGGTCGAACGTTTCCATCTAGGGCCTGTGTAACTCTCTCCATGATGATGTAGCTTAGTATTTTGCTTGGGATGGACAGGAGCATAATGCCACGCCAGTTTTTGCATTGACTTAAGTTCCCTTTCGTTAGCAGTTTGAATAAGTAGCCTTTCTTCCAAACCGCAGGAACCTTGCCCTCTTTCCACACCTTCTCCAGTCGTGGTGCCATCAAGTCCGCTGATGTCTCTGGGTCGATTTCCGATGCCTCTACTGGGATTCCGTCTGGTCCTACTAACTTCCCAGCTTTTAGCATCTTGATTGCCTTCAGGACTTCTGTTCTTGTCGGAGGACTGATGTCCACTGGTAACTCTGCTCCCGCTGTTGGTATTAATGGGTGCGTCGTAGGTGGAGGTCGATTTAGAAGTCTTTTGAAGTGTTCAGCCCAGTGTTTCCTTTGCTCCACCTCTTTGGTAATTGACTTTCCATTGTCATTCTTCACTGGCTCGATTTATGTTGAACTTCTCCTCGATAGGGACCTAGTTGTTTGCGAGGTCTCCTTTGCCTCAGTTTGTTGTACTTCACTTGCTAAGGCTTCACAATATTTTCTTTTGTCTTCCTTGGCACTCTTCTTTACTCTTTTGTTCAGTGTATTGTAGCTTGCATTCAACTCCTGTTTTGTTGCTCGTCGGTGCACTGGAGAATCTTTTGTTTCACCATCTCTCTCTTCTATCAGTCTCCAAGTGTCCGTAGTGAGCCACTGTTTGTCCTGCCTCTTCTTTCTGCCTAGAACTTACATGCAGATTTGACTCCACATAGCTTTCAGGTTGTTCCAGTGCTTTTCAACGCTGGTCTCTTCGCTAGTGTTCATTTGTGTCTCCAGCTTTTTTCCTATGTTTGCAGTGAAGATATCCTTTGTATTCTGATCCTTCAGTTTTTTGAGTGTTGAACTTGGCTTGTGATCTGTCTGCACCTCCTATTTCTTTGAAAGCTTTTAATTTGATTTGGAGTGTTCCTTGTACGAGATAGTGGTCTGAGCCAACGTCTGCTCCTCTTCTTGCTTTTGTATCCAGTAAGCTGTGTCTCCACTTCCTTGAGCACCATTGAGATGAAGTCAATTTATTTTTTGGTTCGCCCATCTGATGACACCCATGTAGCCTTGTGGATATCCTTGTGTTTGTATACGCTGCCACCAATCACTAGTTCACTGAAGGCGCAGAAGTCGGCGAAGAGTTCTCCGTTTTCATTCATTTCTCCGAGAGCTTCTCTACCCATGATGAGTTCCCTTCCTGTGTTGTCTGGTCCCAGTTTGGCGTTCATGTCTCCCATTAGTATTTTAATGTCGCCGACTGGAGTATTGTCCATTGTTGCCTGTAGTTGTCTGTAGAATTCTTCTTTCTTTTCGAGATCGGTGCATAGCATTGTTTAACTGACACTTTCCTTCCTTTGGAGTTGAATCTGGCGGTCATTATCGTGGGCGTGATCGCCTCCCATTGTGTGAGGGCCTTCGTTGCCGTTGGTGACATCATGATAGCCACGCCCTCGGTGTGCGATTGGTTATCTTCTGGGTGACCGGAGTAGATCACTGACTCACCCGTTGACAATTTGGTGAGTCCATTCCCGTTCCATCTGCTTTCACATAACCCCAGTACTTCAATTCCATATCTTTTCATCTCATTTGCAATCTGGGAAGCTTTGCCGATCGCGTACGTAGTACAGAGGTTCCATGTCTCCAGACAGACTTTTTCTTTTGTCGCGAGGAGACTCATTCGTACTGAAGTTCCTGTACCGGCTTTGTTCACAGGGTGGGGTTGCTAGCCTCACGCCTGGGAAGGGAGTTTTTACATAAATATGTTAGCTACAGAGGAGCTACCTTTTTGGGTTACTTCCTTTAGAATCAGGAAAACAAGGAATAAAGGAATCGGAACAACACCAGCAAAAGGAAAATAAAAAAATTTACAACAGGAAGAGCAGCGACAACGACAGTTAAAAAAACCATAGCAGTAGAATCACTGTCAAAAAAACAATTAACGTAACCCTTCAAAGTTTCGATTATGTAATAATCTATTGCTAATTGTTACAAGTTAACCGTATGATTATATTATATTGTCTTGTGTCCAATCTATTATTTAAAATCCCCTCAATCTGTTATAAACGATATTTCCTATTGAATAAATTGTAATTATATTTCAATAGTTTACACACAATGATAAGTTTTTGCTTTATTAATATTTCCAGCAAAATTACCAAAAACCAAAAGCTTATCATTGTGTGTATACTACTGAAATATAATTATAATTTATGTGATCTATTCGACAATGCCTAAACTTCTCATATCTTAGCAATTTCTAAGAAAATATTCCGTCTTACCTTCTACATTAAGAAGTTAAAACATTCTGGTATTACCCAACCCTTACTCCTACAATTCGTTAATTCTCGCATCCTGCCTATTATTCTCTATTGTTCCCCCTTAGTTTTTCCAGGGCTACTGAAGAAAGACTATAACATATTACGCAGGATGTTAAATGTTGTCAGCAGAGTAAGCAACGTGCCACTTAACCAGCTTGTTAATATTTTGGTTGACAGGCACATGGACTCATGTGAAAAATGGGCCAAGTCCATTTTATCTAACTCACACCACCCTCTTCACTCACAACTCTCCCCTTGCGTCTCATCAGGTAAAACAAGAAGCCAATATAGAAAACTATATGCTCGCACCAGCAAGTACAAAAACTCAACCATACCCTACTTAGCTCGTGTTCTGTGTGATAAAGAAAGCATTAGGCGTGACACCTACAATTCATTAAATAGTCATTAGTACAACTGGATCTCATCTTTCCAACCCACTTCATCAATAGGTACAACATTTCCTTTTTTTCTGTTCCTTTTCTCTCTCTTCTTTTTCCGTTATGTGCTGCTTTGTCTCTTTCTCTCGCTTACGCCAGTTAATAAGACAGCTCCCACTTTTCTAACACCTTCAAACACTGTTTCAGCTTTACCTTTGCTACTGAACATGCCAATGTATTGTTGTAATAATGAACTGTGGTTTCCTCAATCTATGTAGAATTCTATTTATTGATAATGTACTAACTGGATGCAATACTGTAGTAAAAATGCTGAGAATTCCATTCTGTATCACAAGTACTGTTTTGGAATAAAGCAAATTATTATTATTATTATTATTATTATTACTGACAGTAATATTTCTCACTGGTGCAGTTTTAATGTAACAATTAGTAAAAGCCATACATTGGTGTAGAATCGTTGACAAAGAAATAACTGTGGAATAATATACTTATCTGAACAATTGGTTGATAACTAAACATTTAAATAGGAGTTTTCAGTTCACTGAAATCATTCCCGACAGATAGGTACTACCTTGATATGATCATCAAGTTTGTATATCTCAAGACCCAAACAAACTATACTGGCTGATACTAATGTTCCTGTAGTTCATACCACACTGAAGAGGTCTTTTGGACACATTAGACATATCAGTTACCGTCATAGTTTACTTAGTTTAAATAATGTGGAGATATGTGGGCGAAGTTGTACTACTGGCAAATAGTGCCATAGCAGTAGTAGGATGCTTCCATTGGACCACCAGCCAGTAAGCAACTCTGACTTTCCTCTCTGGAGAAGTGGTTAACAGTGACTGACCCAGAAAATTGTATGTGCTGAGATACATTGTGGCGGCCCGTAGTCACTGATAAGATATTCAAGAGGAAACAAGTCTAAAAACCACTTCAAGTAAGCCATATATGACTCAACTAAAGGAGTCTGCTCTGAGCTCTGTAGTCACACAACATTTATGCTGTTTCAGTTTAGCTGTTTAAAGAAGAAATCGAATTTCACTGTGTGGGCAGTCGGGAAGAAATAACCGCTCACGCTACCCTGGAGGTACACAAAATTTGCTTGATCATCACCCACATTCACCTATAACATCTTCATGTTTTGCTTTCTCCTCACAGCTATTACAATTTCATATGTAGGTCCTACGGATTCTCTCAATTTTAAAGTAGCCTGGTTAACTGGCCGGTATCAAGCCCGGAGTAGGAGGATAGTCTAGGAGTGGGATTGAAAAACCTCCCACGGCTAATCAACCCCAGCTCTACAGACACTTCAACGCACAGCAAAATATGGAAATTAAACCAGTTCTTGGCTAAAACAGGATAAGAGTAACACTATCGCGGCAAGATTCTTATGCAGTGGGAACGAATCTCCTCCAAGATGGTGACAGCAAGATTCAACTCGAAAGGTAGGCAAGTTGCCATTATACAATACTACCCTCCTTAAACAATGCAGATTAGGACAGAAAACACTTTAAAGTCAACTGAAAAGACTAATGGACAAAACTACAAACAAATGCTTACATCAGACTCCTAGTTGGTGACGTAAATATTAACCAAAATGGAGTCAAGCAACACAGACGGAAAACACATCATGTTTCTGGAGACTCTCAGAGAAATGAATGAAAATGTAGAACTCTTTTCAGACTACTACACCTTCAGTGATTTGGCGATTGGAGGCAGTGTTTACGCGTGCAAGAAAGTACGAAAAGCGTCAAGGATTTCACCTGACGGACACACTAAAAACTCGATAGACTTCATCTCAATGTCAAGGAGCGGAGACACAAAGTGCAGGAAACAAAGTCGAGAAGAGGAGTAGATGTGCGCTATGACCATTATCCATTGCAATACACTTTCAGTGTCTAATTGAAAGCCTTCAAAGAAGCTGTAGACAGACAACAATTCAAGTTTGACCATCAGAAACTGTTTGGCAGAGCTACAAAAGACACCTTTACTGCAGTCATCGAAGCAAAGCTGGAGACATTGAGTAGCATCCGTGAGCAAACCTGTAAGGAGGAACACTGGAACTCTCTGAAATAGATGATGGAGGTAACCTGTCTAAAAAGAGGAGATCGGATGATTCTCTTCAAAGATCGATCTACAGGAAACCAACATGGAATGGTCAGTACACAAATTTCCATAGCTGGGTCCCTTTGAGAAGGAAGAGAAATCTGATCCATTCCTTATCCTCAAGAATAAGGAGGATATGTTCAAGTGATACAATCGTTGGGGAACTGGGGCGACTCAGACAAGTCCTCATAGAGAATGGATATCCTCCAAGATTTATCGAGAAAAACATGAAGCCAAGGGAAAAACCTGAAGGAATACAGACGGTGCCGAAGAAACTACTGTTTATGAGTATTGAATTTAAAGGTGATACCGCAGCTGAGATCCTGAAGAATCGCTTATGCAGATCACTGAGGAAAGCCTTCTTTATGGCTGAGCTACGTATCAACTTCTACAGCCGACAAATGATCAATGCATGTGTGAAGGATAAACTGCCGCTTTGGGCCACCTCAATGTGTGTTTATAAATTCACTTGCTCTTGTGGAGCTAGTTACATTGGCCGCACAAAGCGCACGCTTTCCAAACGCATCTCTGAACATTATCCGGTATGGTTAGCAAAGGGACAATGTAAGACAATTACTAGCTCAATTCTCGAGCATTTGGTGAACTCAGGCCACGTAGCTCCACCAGAATCGTCTTTCAAGATCATCTACAAAGTGAAGCCAAATGGTACAAAGGGCGTCAGGTTTCCGCTTTTGTGTATGGCGGAGGCGATGGCGATTCATCAATACAACCCTGAACTCTGTATACAGAAAAAGTTTGTCCAGTCTCTTATTCTACCTTGGTTTTAACCTCTTCACTAATCGTTCCTTGTAAATAAAAAATATATTTTGATTTTTTCTTTTCATTCTACTTTCATTTTTAGTTAGCTTTTGCTTTAATAATTAATTCACTATTATCACTCTCATATGCTCCTTTTGTATATTTTCACACCCTCTTCACACTTGTTAAATTGACACTCAAATACCACCTTTATTCTCACTGAATAGCAATTTTAACCTTATCAAATTTCTATCTTTGTGCCGTTGAGTACCACGTAATTTTCAACTTCTAATTTTCACTTCTAAAGCCACTTCTGAGTAATTATATCAATTATGTCACCCCTATTACTCAATAATAGACCACTATATATTTTTGTAAGTATAAATACGATTGTACTGCCTCTGAAGATGATTTCATTGATAAAGAACATATTCTTCGCTGAATCCGTCTTTTATTTTCTTCATAAGACGTCTATTTGTGCAATGAGCATTATGAACTGAAAAATTAGCTGAACACCGCTAATACCTTCGCTTCCATGATATGACTCCTTAGCATTAAAAGAATTATCACATTCATTTTGTGCAGTAATATTTAAAAATATCTTTCGTCACTGCATGCTCTGCCAGTCTTTACGGATGTTTTAGGTTTCTAGGTATGTGAAAGTTGTCGTGTATGAAGTCTGCTAAATTGTTAGCCGGTTGAACCAACGTTAAAACTCTTCGTCGGAATTGTCGTTGTAATTCAATGAAGTGTTCAATATACTCTTGATTTCTACTTCTTCTCAACCTCTTAAATACGTGCGATTACCTAAGCGCGGCTGTAATATATGTGGTTGGATTAATGCAGATTAGGCTTGCCTACTTACCTACCTTATTCATTCATACAAATAATTTCGCGTCTGTTTCTACACCATAGTACATTGTGAAAATCCAATAAGATTTAGCAAGTTGCTCTTAACTAGCCACCGTCTTTGGCCAGTTGCACATCCGAATACTGCTACGTCGCCAAAACTCACTTGCTTCATGTCCTACGAATAAACAAAATAACTCAGGATTTATCCGTCAATGTGAAACGGCATCATCAGATGTAGACTATTCACTTGATAATTAGCTAAGCAACAGTTTTCTTTTCATTCTTATATCCTGTTGAATCACCTGATCATTATTCTAGAGTATTGTGTACACAAATCGCAGACCGGGAAGAGAATTTTTCTCCAGAACAATAGTCTTTGATATAAGTATAAAACTTGGGCACTGTGGTAGAGTATAACTCCACAATAGATAAGATTTCATTTTGATAAGTCACACAGTGTTACACAGTAATATTAACTGATGACGTCTTTGCTCCAACCTTCTTTTGTCTTCTAAATGTATGAAGGCGAATTTCGCTATACTCATATTGACTAGTATTCATCATTTTTATGATTACTAAGCGTAGTATTTCAATATTTGCCATATTTATATTAAAATACTCACGGTTATAGGCAGCTAATAAGAAGTAACAAACTCTAGTGACACCCTTCTATCCTCCTCGATGAGTTCATCCTGCTTTAATCATGAAAGTTATATCTTTTGTAGGAGACATCCCCCCCATGCATATTAGTCTTAAGTGTACACCACATGTAAGCGTAGTGTATGTGAGCAAAGTGTGCTGCTGATCAAAGTTAGCGCTTATACGGTACAGAGGATTTATTCTAGTATTAATTCACTGGGGAAGTCTGATGACAACATTTCCGTCGCATTACGGCATGCACAAGCTGAAAACATCTTTTGCGGTGTAAATGATTCCACAGAAGATGGCAATAAGTGCACACGAAATAACCCTAAGCACCTACCGTCAACTGTGAATCAAAAGTAGTCTCACATAATTCAATGCTTATAAGTCTATCTAAAAAATATACAAGAACTACGATTTGACCATTTATATGCCGCATAGTCCTATGACGCATTACCTAAAACTACGTAGCTACTTTAATATAGTTTCTGCTGAAGGTAAGCTTACACAAATGGCTATTACACTGCACCGAAATAATCACCCTACCTCCCACCCAGTTGCATAATTTCAAGACAAACCAATGAAATCAAATATGTGGTGACCCTAAACAGGGCCGTTCTGCGTTCTCAGTGAAGTTCTACTTTCCCCTCTTTCCTTCCTCCGATCAGTTGTAAGAAGACAACAAAAATGAAGATATATAATGCCAAATAATCTACATTTGCTGATCTGGCAAGGCATTTGCAAAACCTTGGCTTCAACTTCCAGAAGTTTTATTTTCAAATGCATTATTCTGCGTTACCGGTGGGGCTGTTGTAGAAGACTGTGGACTTCTGCTAGAAATTTCCATCACCGACAGTTCTTCAAGACATGATTAACTGGGAATTCGTCGTATATTTTAATTCGCTTGTCGGAACTGACCGAAATAAGCAATTTGTATTCTGCTCGAATAATAACCAACTTCTCAACTTGTTGTAACCACGAAAAATCACAATCTGGAAGATTATCATTGCCAACTGAAGTCTGGTCTTCAAATACAGCAGTTTGCACACACCCGGTACATCATTGTATGTCGTCCGCTTTCTAAACCCTTTTCCAGCATATCCAAGTCCAATGACATCTTCAGGTTATGATGAAATAGCTAACATTGGATTTAGTGTAGTCAATTTTAGTTCATTTAATTTACGACTTCTCGCATCCTTCATTAAATATTCACGACGTAAACAGTGCAGCGATTGTGAATCTTATATACAGATGAATTTATTGAACTGATAACAAATGCGTATCATTGACTGGCAATCAATGTATTTAGATCTGGTACATTAAGCACTAACAACAACAGACGACACTTGCCAGCTAAGACATTTCGCATTGCTTTCTGACCAATTTTGTGTTTCCAAATGTGTATTCAAGCACCACATATTCTTTAGATGTTGTTCGCATTTGTCTAATCTACATTCTGTCACAACATGTCAAGTGTTTGTTATCTGAGAACAAACAAATTATCGCTATACTCACCTTCTGGAGAAATTTCAAGGCTTCTTCAACTTCAGCCTAAGTTCGAGGTTCTCTGAGTTTAATATGTACATCGAAAGCCCTGCTAATAGTGACTCTGATAGGGCTTTCTTCAACAGATCGGCTTTTACATGGTGGCATGCAACACACATCAACAACAGTGATATTGTTTTCCTCAAATCTCTCAAAATTAAGTAACCATTTGGACCAGCAACAATAACACCAACCAACAAGTGCAAACAACAGCTTATGCCACCTAAGTTTTCACGTTACACTACTCCGTTAGTAGCTAAAAATACATAACTAAAGCATTGCACAAACCATGAAAGCAACGTATTAAACAATTACAATGAAATAATTAATGAACTGTAGATTAACACAAGCCTCTCAATCATCCCTCGAACACACTTTTATGCTCTTTGCAGATACTTCTTTGTTCAGCAGAACTTCGGTTATACCTGCAACTTTGAAGCTATTTGCATTCTTTTGACGAAACTTTTATTAGACAAATTCTTATTCTGCAGCAAGAGTAGATTCCACTCATTTCTCCAACTGTAACTGATGGAGTAAAATGACTACATGAAACTTTACTTGTTAAATATAAACTAAGGATGTTTGTATAGAGAATCCTTTCTTTCACTCGGAGAAGGGAGAAAGTGGATTAAAAATCTCCCCATTTCACCTGATCATATCTCCTGCTTTTACACATACACTGTCTCCAGTAAAATAAAATGCATTTTTGGAATCCAGATTCTCAGGCTGCTTTTTTGACATCCACTTTCATGGTACGGAGGAACACTGGAACTCTCTGAAATAGATGCTGGAGGTAACCTGTCTAAAATTTAAGGAGCAAACAAGACGCAAGTAAAGGCATAGCTTTCTAAGTGCACCCGGAAATAAGTATTGAGTCATGGTAAAACAGATGGACCAGTGTAAAGATGCAAAACGGAAGCAGAAGCATTACACTGAACAATGAATTGAAGAACAGTACAAGGAAAGATACAAGGCAGTTCCACAACACACTGGAAACTGGAGCACAGAAGGTTTTCCTTTTCTCTCTTTTCCTTCCCACCAGGTCGGAACACCTTAGAGGATATAGCAGGAGAGTTCAAAAGTCAAGAAGAAATCATATCGCTGACGAGTAGTGGTTCTCACACCAAGTGATATACTCTTGGAACCGACTCCCATAAGAAGTGGTGTCTGCAACCTCAACTGATTCGTTCAACAAGGGTTTGGACAACCACAGAAATTTACTAGAAAAGGATTAACATAGGCTCCAAGCCTTCTATCCTCAACCAATAAATCTGAATCCGAAATCAGGTCTCAGATAAAACGGACTTCATATCGCTATACCAGATAACCTGGTGGCTATCAGGGAAGAGATAAACACATGTGAAACCAATGGAAGACAGTGAATAGAACCCAATGACCAAAGACGAGGAACACTGAAAACAATGACTCCTGAACCGGCCACCACCTGCAACTCGCGCAGAAATACAAGCAACAGACGCGGGACCGTCAGTGAATACTGATCATCCTACTAGAGCAGATGTATTGAAAGACATCGGTTGGGAAGAAGCATGACCAGATAGAATTCCCCCAATCATTCGAAATGGACTTAGAGACTGTAGTTACTACTAAAGAAAGTTTGGAAAGAAAGAAGTGCATGTAGTGCACGTTGAATATTTTGAGCCAAGTGCCAGATTGGGGTCCGCTCCCTGACTTTTCTTGGACATGTAATTCATGAACATGACATTCACCCTTTACCTGAAAATGAGCAGGCCATACAAGACTTCCCAGTTACAACGTACCTGAAATCTTCGCGCAAGTTTCTAGGTATGGTAAGTTAATACCATACGTTGATTCCTCAATGTGTACATATTCTAACTGCCCTCACAAACCTGCTTAAAGGTAAGTTCAAAACTGGGGAGTCGGAAGGAACACTTTGTGGACCGATTCTACTGCTATATTTCCAAACTAAGTTTTCAAAGGTTGGTTTGTAAGGATTAGATTTGTTTTTACAAGTTGATCACGAATTGATATTAATTAGAGAACCATTGAAAACCAGGGAGTAGTTTGGGAATCATCAACTCGTAAAAACGAACTAGGTTTTCCCAGTATCCAACACCTACCTGAATGGGATGTCAAAACCAGTCATCAAACTGTAACTGCAACTGCGAAGCTGTCTATAATCTGAAACAACGTAAAGGAGCCGGACCTGGTGGAATGACTCCAAAGGTGTTTAAGGACAGTGGGGACAGTTTACTGTCTGCGCTAACTAAGGTATTAAGGAGTGTCTGGGAATCAGAGATAGTCCCGTCGGACTGGTGTAAGTCATTGGTTATCCTAGTATACAAGAAGCCAGACAAATCTTTTTGCGATAATCACAGAGGGATTAGCTTGGCTAGTATGATGTCGAAATTTCTAGGCTCAATAATCATGCGTAGACTAAGTGGTTCTCTGGAGGAACAAACACGAGAGAACCAGGCAGGCTGTAGATCAGGAAGAGGGTGTATTGATCATATCATCACCTTTTGACAGATTTTGGAACACAGGCATACTTATCTGCTCCCAACAATTACCATATTTCACCTGAAGGAGGAATTCGACTCTGTCGACTGAAAGTTTCAGTGGCAATGTTCGGCAGTTAAGAGAGTACCAAGAAAGTATACCACATTAATCAAGTCACACTTATCGAACTCACACAACCATGTAAGAGCTTGTGGAGAGTTGTCATCTAAAGTGTTGACAACCAATGGTGTCCATAAGAGATACCAGATGCCTTCGTTTCTGTTTAATTCCATCATAAATATGCTAACGGATGGACTCTGACTGACTTCTGAAAAATGATAGTTGGCCTAGTACTATGGAACAGGCTCGTCAATTTAGAATAGACAGATGATAGTGTCCTTCTCGATGAAATTATTAACAAAATCTAGAGTCTTCTGAGAAGAAATCTTGATGTACTTAACATGTTACAGAAAGTTTGGGCATTAACTCCTAGTTTAAAGATGAACAGTGAAGTGGCTGAGCGTGTCCACCACTTCAATTATCTGAGAAGTTGCATCAGTCTTAGTAGTCTGAGTGTTGACGAAATCTCAGCACAGATATAAAATGCTCGTGTGACATTTTCCAAATTGCATCATATTTCAAGTAGATGTGATATCCGGCTATCTGTCAAAGGATGGTATTCGGTTCGTGATTCTTTTTGGTTGTATGATGCAGTGGAAGGCAACTCTGCCTTTTACCGTAAATTTACGCGAACTACCTCCCGTTTTAAGGGATACATTGCATTATTATTATTGTATTATTGTTCCCTTGGGTTCCTAGTGGAACATAGGGCTTCAACTACACGTCTCCACTTGCTCCTGTCTTCGACTGTACTTTTCAACTGCATCCATCTTAGTCCATACTGTTTCAACTCTTCTTCACACGATCTCCTCCATGTCACCTTTGGACGTCCCACTCGCCGCTTCCCTTTCGGGTTCCACTCGAGCGATGGCCCGACGCGCGATGTCACCCAACGGCCTCCTCAGCGAGTGTCCAATCCATCCATCTCCACTTTCTCTTGCATATTTCTTGAGCGATTCCTTCTTGTTTTGTTTGTTCCCATAGTTTCTTGTGTGGTGATTCCTCCCGGCCATCTGATCTTCAGTATGGAACGAAGACAGCTGTTGATAAAGGTCTGCAACAGGCTGTTGGAAATATTCTTCGTTACCTGTCAAGTTTCTGATCCGTATAGAAGAACTGACTGACTTGACGTTTGTATTGAAAATCCGAATTTTGTTGTTGATGCAGGCTGAGTGACAGCGGAAGATTTCCAGATTGGTTTCAAGTCGATGAATGTGTGTCTCGCCTTCCCGATTCTCGATTTGACATCTTCGTCCGTTCCTCCTCTAGTTGAGACAATGCTCCCTAGATAAGTGAATGAAGTAACCTCTTTCAAATCACTCCCGTTGATGGTGATTGGCGCTGGATATTGTTGTTGTTGTTGTTGATTGGTTATTTTCATAACCTCCGTCTTGTCTATGTTCACCTGGAGTCCTGTCTTTGCTGCTTCTTCGACCAGTTTGTCGGTTTTCGCTTGTGAGTCTTCGATTTTGTGTGACATCAAACATAAATCATCCACGCGCGAAACTCAGATCTTCCAGGTTCTTCACGTCGGTCCAGGATATCCCTGTCTTCTCGCTTCTCACTGTCTGACGCATAATCCAGTCCACCACAATTAGGAATATCATTGGTGATAATTAGCACCCTTGTCTGACTCCTGTGTTTACTCCGAACGCCTCGCTGAGTTTTCCGTTGTGGATCACTTGACATGTGCCATTGTCGTACAGCTGTTGGATAAGGTTGATGAATATTTCGGGTACGCCATAGTACTTGAGTAGTTTCCAAATTACTTCGCAGTCAACGCTGTCGAAGGCCTTCTCAGAGTCTATAAGGTTGAGGTAGAGCTTTGATTGCCATTCCATGCTTTGTTCGATGATGATGCGTAGAGTTGCAATTTGGTCAGAACATGATTTGCCTTTCCTGAATCCAGCTTGTTCTGGTCGGAGTTCTGTATCCAGTGCGTCCTTTATTCTCTCCAGGATGATGCGACTCAGGATTTTACTTGGCGTTGACAGGAGCATGATTCCTCGCCAGTCCTTGCAGAGTCCTAAGTCGCCCTTCTTTGGTAGTTTCACGAGGTAACCTTTCCTCCAGTCAGTAGGCACCTTTCCCTCCTTCCAGAACTTTTGCAATGATGGAGTCTGCATATCTGCTGTCGTCTCTGGGTCCGCTTTCAGTGCTTCAGGGGGTATTCCATCTGGTCCAGCTGCTTTTCCAGCTTTCAGAAGCTCGGTTGCATTGACGACTTCAGCTTTCGTTGGAGGATTGGTGTCAACTTGCAGTTGTGTACGTGCTGTTGTTGGTATTTCTGGACGGGTTGCAGGTGGTGGTCGGTTCAAGAGTCCTTTGAAGTGGTGCGCCCATTGTTTAATCTGTCTTTCTTCCTTGGTAATTGGGTCCCCTTGGCTGTCTTTCATAGGTTTCACTTGTGTTGATCTCTTCCCGGATACAGACTTGGTCATCTGATATAGTGTCCTCAGGTCCCTTTTGACCGCTGCCTTCTCAGCTTCGGTAGCCAGGTTGTCGTAGAATTGTCTTTTGTCCTTCCTGGCACTCTTCTTCACTTCTTTTTCCAGTGCTGTGTAAGTTGAGCTCAGCGTCTCCTTCTCTTGTCCATCTTTGCATTGAGTCATTTTCTCTTTCACCATTCTCCTTTCCTCTATTAGCTTCAAAGTGTCCGTTGAGAGCCATTCCTTCTTTTGTCTCTTCTTTCTTCTCAAAACCGTTGAACACGTTTTGTTGAAAATCACCTTCAGAGAGTTCCAATGGTCTTCCACGCATGACTCCTCAGTGATGCCACGTAGTGTTTCCTGCTTTGCTCTGACAGTTGCAGTGAAGGTGTCCTTTGTGGTTGTGTCCTTCAGTTTGTGAGTGTTGAACTTCCATTGTGGCCTATCCCCAGCTATCCTCGAGGCTTTCAGCTTCACCTTGAAAGTCCCTTGTACTAGATAGTGGTCTGAATCCACATCTGCTCCTCTCCTCGATCTTGTGTCCAGTAGGCTCCGTCTCCACTTCCTTGAGATTGAAATGAAGTCTATCTGGCTTTTGGTGTGTCCATCTGGTGAAATTCATATCGCCTTGTGTACATCCCCGTGTTTGAACACACCGCCACCAATCATCAAATCATTGAAGGCGCAGAAGTCTGAGAAGAGTTCACCGTTGTCGTTCATTTCACCGAGGGCCTCGCGACCCATGGTGAGTTCTCTTCCTGTATTGTCTCCTCCCAGCTTCGCATTCATATCACCCATCAGGATTTTGATATCGCCATTTGGGACGTTGTCCATCACTGTTTGTAGTTATCTGTAGAAGGCCTCCTTCTTCTCTTGTTCTGAGACGTTTGTAGGCGCATAGCATTGAATGATTGTAACCTTCCTTCCTTTTGAGTCGAACCTGGCTGTCATTATTCTGGAGGAGATTGGTTCCCACTACATGAGAGCTTTGGTTGCTGTTGGTGACATCATGATGACTACTCCCTCGGTGTGCTCGTGGTCGTCCTCTGGGTGACTGGAGTAGATTATTGTCTTTCCAGTTGTTATTTGGCTCCTTCCACATCCATACCATCTGCTCTCACAGATTCCCAACACTTCTATTTTATATCTCCTCATTTCTGCGGTTACCTGAGCAGCCTTTCCAGTTTCGTACATTGTACGAATATTCCACGTCCCCATCCTTATTTTTGCTTTCATCGAAAGAAGGCACATCGGCTGACTGGCTTCCCGAAGGCTTTCACCAGCCTGCGTCATTTCACTTCTCCGATTCCAGCGAAAAATAAGGTCATTGTTTGTATTTTTAGAATTTTCAATATGTCTGTGCGTTGAAGTTTTTGTAGCAATTTGGTTAAGTTTTGGGGGTGGAGTTGCTAGCACCACGCCCCAACCCTCCCTCTTTATCCGGGATTGGCACCGGCTAGAAAACTAGATACCTAGTAATCTAGGCGAGGTTAAGGGATATATCACAGTCAGGAATACTGATGTTAGACGTTTTGTGCATCTGAACATTCGAACTAGCTTCACAACTTGGCCGATTCAGATGGCCAAAGTACATGGAACACATGGCGAACCACAGCCTTCCTCGTCAAACTGTGTTAGCTGATGTAGGATTAGTTTGGAAGATAGGTTTATTCTATTCAATACTTGGAATGAAGTCTTTGACCGTTAGTCACTTAGTGTTGTGGAGACTTCGTGGCTGAGGTCTCCAAAGCACTGTGAGTCAGTGACTGGAGACAGCAGTGCTAGTGACATGGCTTAAAATCATTCTCAGTGTCTCAGTTGCATTCACTCTGTAATCTTTCAGATCCAATACATCCTCGTTATTCTCCAATACAAATTTTTCTTCCCAGTACATTTGCATTCTTTCGAATTTTCCTTTCTCTAACTTTTTGTGTGTTATATATGGTGTTGCAACCTGGACTGCTGCACTTCTGTGGAAAGTTTTGCATTTAGAACTCAGTCAGTCAGACTGAAATCAACTAATGTGAGACCTTTTACAGTGACTGCCTAGAACTTCCACGGGAAAATATTAGGTTTCATAATAAAGAGAAATGCTCAATAAGAAGGAAGCTGTTTTGCTCGAACAGATCCCAGATACTCCTACCAACAATACAAACCAAGCTACACAGAAGTCTGGGAAACAATACTGATACAGTGGTATATACTATTTTGGTGACACCAATATTGGCGCGAATCTAGTGAAACACGGAAAATTCCTGTGGAAATCACTGTGGAAATGTAGATAACAGACTTCATGTTTATACTTAAGCTAACGAGATTATATTGGAATTAATGATATTCGAACATGACCTAAGTCAGAGTAGTGTCGAATTCCCGGTGCCAGACCAGTAAACTATGTATCACGGTAAGGCCGATAAAACACACATAATTAATTCATTTTTGTAGAAGGGAAAGTAAGAAAATAGTATCGGTGACTAGAAAAGATGGAAACAATCAAACGATATACTTCTACCACCCACCTTTGCAAACATTCGGGTACAACTGGAGAAAAACCACGAGGTCATTCTGACAATCAGTAATTCTGGAGATACGTTTTGGTCATTCATGGGATATTCGGAACATTCTTACGATCATACATGTTGTTCCTAGAGAATAACAGTCTGCCCTCATCCTACGTTCATAGTATGAAAAAGTTAAGTAGCATAATTGCAACGTAAAACGCAACTGAATCAAAAGTTTGTATGACAGCTTGAAACTGGTATAAGGCAGGGTACACAGTACTGGAGATAAAGTCCATGAACTAGGCGTCATAATAGATAATGTTGGTCCTGCCACTAAAGGTATCACCAAAATAAAGTAAATCTGTGATTTAAGTGAAACGTTTAACAGGTTGCAGTTATGATCACAGAAGATACAATGACAATATAGCAAGCGTATGCAGTCCCCCAACCCATATATATCTATTTCACGTAGACCAGTCAAATCCGAACAACATTGAGGTCGGAGGAAATACAAAACATATTTCGGGATAGATGCTGGCGTCTAATTAGAGGTCGTGCATGGCTAACCGAACGTAACGTGACAGTGTCAAATAGGTGAGAGCTTGACAGCATACCTTCAGCTTAAACAGTGAAGATTAGCGCCAGATGCTGAACCATGGGTCTGTGGGCTACTTTATTTTTGTTAGAATTTATCATCATAAACCCCTATTCTATCAGGCTTTAACTACCTTCCAGATGTACCTGTCTATTTTGTCAACGAATTACAAATTGGGCTTCAATAAACAGGATTTCAAGTAGCATAAGTATTAACTAAATTATCTGTTCTCACACTACTGAATGTTCAAGGTGGATGAACTAATCACTTTCAAAGTATCCTTTCATTATTTCCTTTGCTCACCGTGTTCGAATGACTTGCAGCATTAACTTCTCAGAGGAAGAACTCTTGTTTCACAAGAGGGTCCCGGCTGAAAATGGATGTCTTAGACAGCTTCTGGAGAAGAACATAAAAGCAACGCCAAAAAAGAAGAAATCAGTACAGACCCAAAAGCATACTATACATGAATCTGGACTTCAGACGACAGTTAGCGAAAGATATGCTAAGAGGATTAGCTCTAGCTGTCTCAAGAATACCTTTCCTGTAGCAACAATAAGAGTGATATTCTCTGGCCAACCACTGCTTCTAAGCACGGTGAAGGACAAACTTTCGAATGTGACCACTCCGATGTGCTTATATCAATTCACCTGCTCCCGTACAGCTAAGCAGATAGGTCGTTCTATGTGCATACTTTCAAAACGTGTTACAAAACACCACCCAGAACGGCTGCAAAAAGGCAAATCTAGTTCAGTCAGAAGTGCTGTAACTAAATACCTCGTCAATAGCTCTCATGGTATCACAACTCACTCATCGTTCGGAGTCATTTACAAAGTAAACACAAATCTACCAAAAACGAAGCCTTCCGAACTTCTGTTAACTGCAGAAGCCCTCGCCAAAAACACTGAAAAGCCGGACTTGTACGTTCAGAAGAAACTAGTTCAAACTCTTAATTCCCCATGCATCGAGTTCTATTTGTTTTCTTATTTGTTGTTTTTCTAATTCACGTGTTCTTCCTTACAGGTTTGCTCACGGATGCTACTCAATGTCTCCAGCTTTGCTTCGATGACTGCAGTAAAGGTGTCTTTTGTAGCTCTGTCAAACAGTTTCTGATGGTCAAACTTGAATTGTTGTCTGTCTACAGCTTCTTTGAAGGCTTTCAATTAGACACTGAAAGTTTATTGCAATGGATAATGGTCATAGCGCACATCTACTCCTCTTCTCGACTTTGTTTCCTGCACTCTGTGTCTCCGCTCCTTGACATTGAGATGAAGTCTATCGAGTTTTTAGTGTGTCCGTCAGGTGAAATCCTTGACGCTTTTCGTACTTTCTTGCACGCATAAACACTGCCTCCAATCGCCAAATCACAGGAGTTGTAGAAGTCTGAAAAGAGTTCTACATTCTCATTCATTTCTCTGAGAGCCTCCAGAAACATGATGTAGTCCCTGTCTGTGGCTTGGAAACCTATAATGCCTCCATTTTGGTTTATATTTACGTCACCAACTAGGAGTCTGATGTAAGCATTTGTTTGTAGTTTTGTCCATTAGTCTTTTCAGTTGACTGTTTAAGGAGGGTAGTATTGTATAATTGTAACTTGCCTACCTTTCGAGTTGAATCTTGCTGTCACCATCTTGGAGGAGATTCGTTCCCACTGCATAAGAGTCTTGCTGCGATAGATAAGTCGGCAGCTGTTGATGAAAGTCTGCAGTGGCTTGTTGGAAATGCTTCTCCCCGACTCATAGTGCAAGTTTCTGACTAGCATAGAACAAGGAACTGACTGAGTGACTTCACATTTTTGTTGAAAATCCGAATCTTCCTCCACATGGTGACTGAGTGCAGAAGACTTCCAAACTTGGTTTCACGTTGGTGAAGGCGTATCTTGCATTTTCGATTCTGGCTGGCCTGCTCTGACACCTTCATCCTTACTGTCCGACTGTCTGTGGTTGGAACAATGCTTTGTAGCCAGATAAGTGAAGGAAGTAATCTCTGTCAAATATCTCCCGTTGATGGTGATTGGTGCTGGTTACTGTTATTGTCAGTGTAGGTTATCTTCATCACCTCCGTCCGTCTTCTCTATGTTCACCTGGAGTCCTGTCTTCACTGCCAGCCAGCCTCTTCTTCCAGTGTGTTCGCCTGCAAGACTTTGAGTTTGTGTGACGTTAAACATAAATCATTCACTTGCCTAATCCAGATCTTCTAGAGTCTTCTTATTGGTCAGTGAAGCGTATTCCTGTATTCTCACTCTCATTCCACAGTCTGACACGTAATCCAGTCTACCACAATTGGGAATATCATCAGTAATAGTGGACAGCCAGACTTATCTTACTTTTGTATTCGCTTCGAACATCTCGCAGAGTTTTCCGTTATGGATCAGCCGACACATGTCACTGTCGTATAGTCAGCTGTTGAATGAGATTGATAAAGACTTGGAGCGATGGATTCAGGAAATCTGCATAATGTTGGATTTCTTTATTGTTTTTTTCTGCGGTCCTCTTTACCTGACCCATGCTTACCCACAGTCTCTCATCTCCTCCATGTCACCGTCGAAGTGACACCCAACTCGTCGACTCGTATTCGGATTTCACTCAAGCGATGGTTGGCATTGTGCGGGATGTCACTCAACGAACTCCTAATCGTGTGTCCACTCCGACCATCTCCATTGTCTTCTTCATATCAACAGATTCGTGTCTGTAATTATCTGCATACATCGATATGAAAATATATACAAGTCGTGTCTTTCCACCAATTTGATTGCTGTTCAAGAGTATGGAAGAGAAATACTCACTAATTGTCTTCATAACAATTTCATCAAAATGTGTCTAAACTCAAGTTGTAATACCAACAAGAGACCATCATCAAAGACCACAAGAAAATTCATTCTAACATATGTGTTAAGAATATCTCCGAAGCAACGGCTACAATATTAAGACCGTTTGAAATAAACATAGCACAAAAGCCTGCACAATCACTTCATTTGGTATTATGAAGACTGAAAGGTCCAACAGAAAAAGAACATAAAATTAATACCACTTACAAAATAAACCGCATGCATGAACTGCAATGAATATCACAACGACCAAGGTGGGCATCCCCTTGGAATCAGCAGAATCCAAAAGCACAATTCAGCAGTGAAAAGGCACGATATCTATTGCCTCATCATATCAACACATGTAGAGATAATTACGGACATCAATCAATTTGATTGGAACAACATAGAAAATTCGAACAGAGGAGGAATCAGCAAAAGTATTACCAGAGAATTTCTAGAAGCCGGGTATTGGAAAACCAACCAGCGATTAACGAATCACCCAGTATGGATAAAGTTTTCCAACTCATGAAAAATACATCACATGACAAGAAAGTTCAAATTCCAAGACAGGAAAAATATGACCAGTGTAAATTGACAACCAATCACGATAACGAAGGTTGTCATGAGATACAATTATATCACAGAATTTATGGCAAATTTATTGTCGACCTGGACAATGAAAGTCTCGCAATTAAATCAGACAGCTCAGAGAACACAACTAATTGTAAACCACCCACCCATGTCAGCTACAAATCTTCCCTATTATTTCTAATTAGAATATATAATTATGTAATAGGCGAAAATGAATTGTCTCCAGGGTAAACTAAGATTAGTCGCCGCGTTGGTTACCTCAGATTCAGGTTTGCTGCTTTTACTTCCTCGATGGCGATAGATTCAGCGAAATCGAAATGAAGTTGACTTTCTATGTTTGTTAAACCAATAGTGCAAGAATTTTGCATATCTCTTTTGTGTTGTGATTCAATTAGATTCGCATGATTGAGTCTCATACTTTCCGGAATGTGTTCAGAGAGGCAAATGGATGCCCACTTGCTTTCAACCTCCAACACATTCATGCTCTGGCACATACACGTGAATCACTAAACACAATTTGGAGGTGACTTCAGATGGATATCTCTGACCACTTCCAATATCAAATATAAAGTGCACGACTAGTGCTGTAAACAGGATGTTGTAGAAAGACCAACTCTTAGTCTCTTGTTTATACTCTGCGATACATCAACTCCTTTGAAGATAAGCTCGATGAATATAGACCTCTTCTAGATTGCAGTAACATCCTCTTCACTACTTACCGGAATTCTTCCTCAAACGTGTCGTCAATTTGTTTGGAAACCCATTTCCAGACAATTACTTTTCAAGGAAGTCCATCTCTTCATGCAATCTGTTCTCAGGAAGCAGTTAACGCAGTCTATCAAACAGCCTCCAGACTAATGCTTGCTTGTCTCTTATTGAACAGAAGCTGGAGTAGTTTAAATACTATCCGGTCCAGGTATCCTTGCAGTATATTTCCCTCTCAACTGTACCACCACCTCACAAATAAATCCAGGATGTGAAACTGATTTTCGCGATCCACAATATTGAAGCTATGGAACCATTTGCAAGCATGCTTCATGTTTCTACAAATCACGAATACGTCATCCACACACTCTGCATAAAGACTGGTTTGTTCAATTGTGGATGTGTATTCCTCGTTTGTTTCTAGATTTCTCATGAAAACGTAAGCAAGAATATGTATCAAACTACTCGCCATTCCTACTCTGATGCATCAATCTCTCTATAAACTTCGTTAGTGGGTAACCGAATCAGATTATCGACTCTCCCTCTATTGAACAATTTGGAGCATTCACACTTTCATAGGATCCCACTCCCTCAGATCTCTAACACTTCCATACTATATATGCTCATTTCTACTGCAACCTGAGAAGCCAGTCTCGCAGATGCTGAGTATATTCCATATCCGCATATTAAAAATTAGCTCTGAAGAAAGATTTCCTGTTCAAAATGATGGACACATTCAGATCCGCTACGCCTTATAGTTTGACAAGCGATGGAAAGGTGGGTAACGACTACCATGTACAGTAAGTAGCCCATCCTCACAATAGGTAAAAGATAACTAGTAAACTATGAGAACTTACCATTTCTCGAGTAGAAATTCACAAGTGACAAATAAGCCTACTCAATTCACCACTCCTCATCCCACAGGACGAATTTCATGCCATTCTCATGAGAAGTAACCACAAGCGCATTGCAGCGCTAATTGGCTGTGAGGACAGATACTCGCCGATCATAGCATTGACTTAGTACAAACACATATACCGCAAATCGACACAGGTTGGAATTTACAGAGAATCGGATTGCAACACGGTGGCTCGATAGTTGACGAGTCCCCACCTACCATCACTTGACGGTTTTCACTTGAACCCCTACTGTGGCGAAAACACTACAGCAGAGTCTCAAAACTATGACAGGAAATGTATCCAGATCCTAAGTGGCTTCCAGTGGGCCTCTGACTAACTGACTGGTGTCTCAGTTGCTAACCATATCCACCCTAAAATCAATCAACATCTTCAGACAGCTGAAGCAAAACACCAAGGAAATACACGACGAAAATAGTGTTTCAAAACTAACCTCATCCTGAACAGATGCACATCAGGTAGGATACCCACCCACCCCCTCACTTTGGGGAGAAAAGCAAAACAAATCACAAGAACATTGGAGACACAGTTGCTTTTAATCACAATAGAAAACATTCCACGATACAACACTGGTAGTAATTATCTACAAGAAAGTCTCTTCACCGACAGACAGACAGACAGACTCAGACTGTTGTTAGCCACACAGCATTTAAAGTCACTATGTACAAATAAGGTCATCGCACAATCACAAAAATGCATCCGATTTGATATAAAAGCAGTGAAGCATTCACAAAACCGCAACCTAACAAGGAAAACACAGTATCTACAAAAATATCACAATTGGGAATTAGGCAAAGATCAAGTAGCACAGAGGGAGAGGTGGGGAGGGCGGGAGTGGAGTGGAGGAGGATTGACTGACTAGTTTCAACCTAGAACTTTGCACAGATGTACAGCACTTCCAGTCCCCACTCTCCATATCCACACAAGAAGAGAGAAAAAGAGAAGTAACAAACAGAAATGTAGAGCAAAAAGAACAGCAGTAAAATGGAAGAACAATCGAAGTTGACTGGATATGATATATCACAAAGAGTTAATGTGGGCGAGGAACAAGAAGAGAAGTGAAACAACGTGGGGATCGGAGATAAACAGAATCACCAGCAGCAACATCAACAGTGATGATGAAATTACAAAAATCAACTAGAAAACAGTCATCATCTCACATTATTATTATCATTATTATTATTATCATCATTGTTACTATTCCGATGCTTCCTATTCGATGGACCGGGTGCTGCCGTTAACATAGGCCGACTACTAGTCGTCATCGTTCTCAATTGTTGCAATTGTTGATAACCTGGCCCAGTTGGAATGTTTTGTAAATCCGTCACTAGCCTGATATCTTTAGCCATCACCGTAACACGTTTAGCGTGAATGGCAGGCACATCGTTGAGCCGACTCAAATAAGCTCACGAGAAATGCTTCAGCGGCTTCTTGTAACGCCAGAAAGCATATCGCTTGCCAACGAAACGTTAGGTATCTCGGACCAAGTGACGTCGCCATAATATGACGGATATATCGACAGAATGGCAGCTTCCTATCACCAATCGACAATCAACAAACAAAGAGAAAACGAACATATAAGCAGATAAACTGCAAAGTAAACAATGAATTCATTCATTCAGAATTCAATGTTTACTGTGCAGTTTACCTGCTTATATCGTTTTTTTCTTTGTTTGTTGATTGTCGATTGGTGATAGGAAGCTGCCATTCTGTCGATATATCCGTCATATTATGGCGACGTCACTTGGTCCGAGATACCTAACGTTTCGTTGGCAAGCGATATGCTTTCTGGCGTTACAAGAAGCCGCTGAAGCATTTCTCGTGAGCTTATTTGAGTCGGCTCAACGATGTGCCTGCCATTCACGCTAAACGTGTTACGGTGATGGCTAAAGATATCAGGCTAGTGACGGATTTACAAAACATTCCAACTGGGCCAGGTTATCAACAATTGCAACAATTGAGAACGATGACGACTAGTAGTCGGCCTATGTTAACGGCAGCACCCGGTCCATCGAATAGGAAGCATCGGAATAGTAACAATGATGATAATAATAATAATGATAATAATAATGTGAGATGATGACTGTTTTCTAGTTGATTTTTGTAATTTCATCATCACTGTTGATGTTGCTGCTGGTGATTCTGTTTATCTCCGATCCCCACGTTGTTTCACTTCTCTTCTTGTTCCTCGCCCACATTAACTCTTTGTGATATATCATATCCAGTCAACTTCGATTGTTCTTCCATTTTACTGCTGTTCTTTTTGCTCTACATTTCTGTTTGTTACTTCTCTTTTTCTCTCTTCTTGTGTGGATATGGAGAGTGGGGACTGGAAGTGCTGTACATCTGTGCAAAGTTCTAGGTTGAAACTAGTCAGTCAATCCTCCTCCACTCCACTCCCGCCCTCCCCACCTCTCCCTCTGTGCTACTTGATCTTTGCCTAATTCCCAATTGTGATATTTTTGTAGATACTGTGTTTTCCTTGTTAGGTTGCGGTTTTGTGAATGCTTCACTGCTTTTATATCAAATCGGATGCATTTTTGTGATTGTGCGATGACCTTATTTGTACATAGTGACTTTAAATGCTGTGTGGCTAACAACAGTCTGAGTCTGTCTGTCTGTCTGTCGGTGAAGAGACTTTCTTGTAGATAATTACTACCAGTGTTGTATCGTGGAATGTTTTCTATTGTGATTAAAAGCAACTGTGTCTCCAATGTTCTTGTGATTTGTTTTGCTTTTCTCCCCAAAGTGAGGGGGTGGGTGGGTATCCTACCTGATGTGCATCTGTTCAGGATGAGGTTAGTTTTGAAACACTATTTTCGTCGTGTATTTCCTTGGTGTTTTGCTTCAGCTGTCTGAAGATGTTGATTGATTTTAGGGTGGATATGGTTAGCAACTGAGACACCAGTCAGTTAGTCAGAGGCCCACTGGAAGCCACTTAGGATCTGGATACATTTCCTGTCATAGTTTTGAGACTCTGCTGTAGTGTTTTCGCCACAGTAGGGGTTCAAGTGAAAACCGTCAAGTGATGGTAGGTGGGGACTCGTCAACTATCGAGCCACCGTGTTGCAATCCGATTCTCTGTAAATTCCAACCTGTGTCGATTTGCGGTATATGTGTTTGTACTAAGTCAATGCTATGATCGGCGAGTATCTGTCCTCACAGCCAATTAGCGCTGCAATGCGCTTGTGGTGACTTCTTATGAAACTCCACAGTCTGGAGGAGGACTTCATCGCACTCGGAATGCAAGGAGTGAAACGTTCATATAATTTACAGGTGTTTGACACATTCCATCAAGACAGACCTCCTCCTCAAGGAATGAAACCAGTTAGTAAGTCACAGTTAGTCAAAACAATCACCCATGGGAATCAAGACGTTCATTGGATAACTAACAGTCTCATTCTAGCATGCGAATACGCTAACTTTAGGGAACATAAGATCTAGAGATCTTCAGGCAAGCAAGTTATCATTCACACCTGCTGGATCGAAAAACCTTCAGTCGTAAATATATCAGTGTTAACTCACTTTAATGCTTCTCCCCTCTGTCCACCACCACCTTTCAACGTGTGTGCTTCCAGGAAGTGTTGCACAACTTCAAAGTGTCGACAGTTTCTGCAAACTTCTCACTTCACTTCATTGGTAATTAGTGAATTACACGACTAGTAAGAAGTAGCACGACAAACACCCAGGTGTTTTTACTAACTCACAGAGAAATTCATCTATAGGAGAAGTAAACTGAATCACTAACTGGCATGTGTAACAGGTGTCCCATCCGTCTACCTCAATCGGTCAGGTTTCATCACCTCATCGGTTGGCTGACTTCGTCTTCCTATTTAATACTTTACGTCTAACCTGAGTATAACGCACCACAGAATGACACAGCAGGGGAGATAGAAGGGAAACACCTACAGCCAACCACAACTCGCCTTTTCAGGTCTCCGTCGTCAAATGGCCACCTCTCAGAGCCACAAACGAGGTGCACAGTTAACTGATGTGTGCAGTACACATATCGTTTTGCCGATAGCAGGTGTCACATCTACACCACTATCCTGGTGACTGAGTCCTCACTGACAAATCGAACTAACCAAACTGTCCAAGAAAACTCTGTGATACAAAAGTGAAAAGTAACTAAAACCATTTCTGTAACAGACAAAAAATAGTAAGCACAAATAAGCAACCAACATAAAGGAGAAAACAACTTTGGGTCATTTTACCTTATAAGGAGGAGATTTGTACTCCGCTGGTATGCTGCTATCTCTCGCAAAGCTCTCGTACCCGGTGTGGCACGTTTCTTTGGTTGTTCTGTTTTATTATTATCATTATCATTATCAGTATTATGTTTTCGTGCAGCACCCACCCCTCGACTGGCCCGTTTCTCTTCTATTCGCACTAACTGCTCTTTCAGTTGTCGGCCTGAACTACGTGTTTTCGATGGCGGTGGTAATGCATGTGCTGATAATGGCTCACCTCCATCATCTCGTCTACGTGGAATAGGACGATTACTGGGTTGTGGAGTATCCTTGCGGTTAACATACATCCAATCCGTGCCTTGACGCGCTTCATTAGTGAGAAGAGAAAGCAAATGTTATACTGACTAAATTGACGGATTATAATTCAGAACACCTTCTATCCAGAATTTTGTCACCACAAAACACTTTAACAAAATCACCTGGAATTCATCAGCAATCAGAGAGAAGAGTTAGCTTCATCAACTGGGAAACCTCTAGGTAGGAGTGGGAACATTTACAGAGATATTTACACTTCAGTTAGCTAAGGTAGCTAACACTACCAGCACATGGTCCCAAAACAGCCCAGTGGTAGGTGATGTCACTGACTGCAGCACCAAAGGTTTGAATCACCACAGGAATACAATGTTGTCCAAGGCTGCACATACACCATGTAGATGAGTGGCAACAAACACGAGAGCTACACATTTAACGGCTTCCCACCGACTGATTACCTCTGATTTCTTGCTTTGTGTGCTACATGGAGTGTGGCGACTTGAACTGCCGCACATATGTGCAAAGTTCTATGTCGAAAACAGACAGACAGACAGATTACCTCTGATCGACTAACAACATTTCCGGAAACTCTTAGAATTCATCAACAATCTACGGTCTACGTGGAAGCATATCACACATGATAACAGAAAGTAAATTATTCAGTCACAACCTGGATGTTGAAAATTTTCTGACCAGTTAGGAAGATCAAGCTATCAAGACAATCTCCACGACACAGTCGACTTTATCCATTTATTCTGCTTGGTAAAAGAATATTCTCTCCTTAAATGTCGTTTGTCTCCTCACTAATAAAAGCCATCATTGTTTTCCCTGTGATTCCCCATTCACCAACCCCATTATATCAATATCAATGTTTGTATACCGATACTCATGCTTTGGTTTAACTCCAATGTAGCAGTGCATTCTACTCTATGACCTCTCTCTCTCTCACACACACACTCACTCTTGGCCGACTACATTATGCACGATAATCAATGAGCTCCATCTCTACAACAGAATACACTCACGATACTTTCATCCTTTCTCATGTCAACTAGAAACTCTGATATCTGCTCCAAACGCCTCTAACAATCAATCCCCACCCACCTAAACACAAACATCACTCTTAAGAGAAGAAGAATCACACTCAATGTTGCTTTTCGCCCTTGTTTAATTCCTGACGAAATCCAGATACATGAAGGCCGCTTGGAACAGACAGTTTATCAACTTCCAAAGCTCTCCATCTCTAAGCAGGCAAAGAAATGTTATCCATTCATCTTCTCCTAGATTCCGAAAAATACACTCACTGAGAGACCTGTTGGTGTGCAACTGTTACATTGCCGAATAGCGATGACTGGAAGTGACTTCTAGTATAGATTCATTAACAAGGACCTGAAAACAAGTGATGCACAGCAACAGATCCAGATAGCCTCCTAAAACATTTCACTGCTGAATTACAAATTCAAAAGCCACAGTGAAGCAGAAATTCTTCGGAAAGAACATTCAAAATCTCGCTGTATAATGTACCCTACAGTGTGCTTATAAATAACATTTCCTCCCAAGAAAAAACTGTTCAACACTTTCACCTCTTGCAAACCCTTTCGAGTGGTTACATGGCGACGAAATCCTCAGCCACTGCAAGACATACGGTTCTTCTCAAAACATGGTCCAGGTATTAACAATACTGTATCACTGTTCGTTGTATTCAGCAAAATTATCACAATACCCAAATTCTATCCTGACACATTAGCATATAAGTGGGATATATTGCCGTACTGTGGTAATCGACAACCAAAAGTATGATTCATCTTAAAAATAATGGAGTCCCACTGATAGGCAATATTCACCTAAAACAAAATATACCTTCCTTTATAACTGACACTTGCACAATAAATACATATGCCCTGAAAATCCCCAGGTCGTTTGTATTCAGAAGAATTCCATAATGCAAGTCAGATAGACAGTTATTCCTCCAAAAAATCAGCGTGCAGATCCAAAGCGATCAATCAGTACATGGAAGAAGATCCGAGTAGTCAAAACTAGAGTCAAGTTAGTCATCAAAAAGTATTCCCAACCAGCTGCTGTAGACTTCATCAACCACTTGGCTTTGGCTGTCTCTAAAACGACCCGGCAGAGAGGATAAGTAACAAAGAATCAGTCGAGAAACTACTACCAAAGAAATATGCAGAAAGATCCAAGTAGCCTCCTAAAACATTTCACTGCTAAATCACCAATTCAAAAGTCATGCGAAGGCAGAAATTCTCCAGAACCGGAATTCAAAACTTCCTGGTATAACAAATTCTACAGGGAGACTTAGAACACCAGTTATTTTGCGAAATCTGTTCGTAAAAGGCAAGCTTTTACATCAACCTCCATTCACCAGCCCACTTGCTTCTAACGAGATAAGTAAACCGACCGTGTATGTGAACAGCACTAAGTTTGGCTAGCAAAACCAGAACATGCGTCTTTACTTCGATAACAGAACATCTTGCGAGATCGGGACACTCAGCTCCGTAAGAGAAATCACTAAAAAGCTTACACAAGAACCAAAAAATTTCTTAAATGTCATAACATCAAAATATCTAGGCATTAAGCATTAATCAATGGGTGGGAAAGTTCCAGAATAATTTCCGGAATCTCTTTGTTTCTACTGGGCTACAGCAGTTCCGGCTGAAATACTGTGAAACCAGAAACCAGTGTACAACTTTGATTCATCAGTCAAGGATAGCTCACGAAACCCAGTTAGTGAAAAGTTCACCAGGCTGCCCCAAAAGACTCTTCTCATATATCAAGAGAAGAACACGTAAGAGTGATGCTATCCCACCTCTTATGCTTGAAGATGACCAGACAAAGATGGCTGAGGACAACTTGACTAAGGCTGAGGCTTTGTCCAAGCACTTTAGTCAAGTATTCTCTGATAATATTGATACCAGCTTTGTAACTTTTCCAGAAGGTAACTTGAAAATGGCACCCTTATACATTGGAAAAGATACTGTCCTAAAGTGGCTTCTAAGGCTCAATCCTGGTAAGTCCAGTGGCCCTGATGAACTCCACCCACGTATATTAACAGCATTGGCTGAAAACATAGCCGAGCCAAGCCATTGTCGGTAATCTTCAATATGTCTGTGGACCAGTCTAAATGTCCAAGAGACTGACTGGAAAGATGCCATCATTAGTCCGGTCTTCAAAACCGGATCTAGAAACTTAGTTCAGAACTATCGTCCTGTTAGTTTGACCAGTATTGTTGTTAAACTACTAGAAAGAATAATTCGTGATGCTATCATTCAGTTCATTGAAGGGAACAAACTTTTCGCTGTGGAACAGCATGGTTTTAGAGCAGGTCATTCTTGCTTGACCAACCTTCTTTTGGCCAGAGAAAGTTGGGCAAGCTCAGCTGATGCTAATATACCGGTGGATGCCATATTCATCGACCTTAGCAAGGCGTTTGACAGGGTTTCTCATTCAGGTCTCCTAGTAAAGTTAGGTAGTCTGGGAATCAATAAAGTGGTTGTCGACTGGATTCAAGACTTTCTAAAGGACAGAAGACAAAGAGTACGAGTTAACGGGGTTTTATCAACATGGGAATCGGTTAAGAGTGGCGTTCCTCAGGGTACAATTCTAGGCCCACTTCTTTTCCTGATTTGTGTTAATGAGATTCCATCGGTAGTTAAGTCATCCTGCTTACTGTTTGCTGATGACATCAAGATATGGAGGGCTTTACACGATGACAGTGATCAACTTGCTTTGCAGGAAGATTTAAACTTGTTAAGTGATTGGTGTAAGCACTGGGCCTTGGAGATTAACTTAAGCAAGAGTGTAGTTATGCATGTATCTCATAGTCACGTGCACAATTACTCAATGAATGGCATTACTCTTCCAGTGGTCACTGAGTACAAGGACTTGGGAGTGGTTGTGCAGCATGACTTGAAAACAGCAACAAACTGTAGAGCTGCAGCCACTAAGGGTTTTCGAATATTATGGGCCATACGCAAAGCTTTTGCGAATTTTGACGCTGAAATATTTCGTATATTATATCCGACTTATATCAGACCTCATTTGGAATATGGGATCCAGGCAGCGAGCCCGTGTTTCAAATACGAAATAGACTTATTAGAAAGGGTGCAAAGAGTAGGAACTAAGCTAATAAAGGGTTTCTCAACCCTCTCATATGAAGAGAGGTTAAGTCGACTGGGTTTATTTCCACTGTCATACAGACAACTTAGGGGTGACCTAATACTAGCATACCGTATCCTAAGAAATGATTTTGGAGCAAATTTATCTAATTTATTTCTTCCTTCTAGCACCAACCAATTGCGAGGACATCACCTCAAGGTTCAAAAACCACGGTCGAATCGTCTGCCTCTGGAGATCCGTTTTTCGCATCGGATTGTGAACCATTGGAACTCCCTACCGGAACACGTCGTATCAGAGCCATCCGTTGATTCATTCAAGGCGAGATTGGACCTCCTGTGTGTAACAAATCGAAAGGATTAACACAGGCATATAGCCTACTATCCTAAATAAATTGTAAACTGTAAACTGATTGCTGCACTAGTTCCTCAATCTCAGAACCAACTGGTTGAATTTGAATCACATGACCAGACAATGTCAACAAACTTAACTATACATCCTGTGGTAGAGCAGATTTCCAACAGATCGAACCAATGAAAGTTGTGGTGTTTAGAGAACACCTGAGTAGTGTTGGCAAGACTGATTAACACGGATGTCACCCGTTCACATGTTCAAATGCTGACAAGCACACACATCAGTGACTGACCACATCATTTCTAACAGTAAACAAAACGATATGTACAAAAATAAGTGTCAAATGCTACCATCAGTGATATGAAACAGGAAAACATCTGTGAGTACTTACTTCAACTGTTCTGGCACTGTCGCTGTCTTCTTTTTCTTGATACAGATACCACCTTCAGCCAGTGGGATATGTGGTATTTCTAAGTTTAGCTAATAGATAGCCCGTTTGGAAGAGCCTTTTGGCGTACTTGAATAGACTGGAGAATCCATCGAAAAGAAAAGTCAAACAAAAGCCAACAACCCGCCCGAAGATATTTGATGTGATATATGACTTAGCTAAACAACGATGATGCAAAAGTGCAACAAGTGTGGGAACCAATGTCTATAAGCTGCCTAATTCGATTTCGAAAGCATGCATTATGATTATCACAAATTCACTTTTGAGAACAAGAGAAGGAGGAGGCCTTTTACAGACAACTACAAGCAGTGATGGACAACGTCCCAAATGGCGATATCAAAATCCTGATGGGTGATATGAATGCGAAGCTGGGAGGAGACAATACAGGAAGAGAACTCACCATGGGTCGCGAGGCCCTCGGTGAAATGAACGACAACGGTGAACTCTTCTCAGACTTCTGCGACTTCAATGATTTGATGATTGGTGGCGGTGTGTTCAAACACGGGGATGTACACAAGGCGATATGAATTTCACCAGATGGACACACCAAAAGCCAGATAGACTTCATTTCAATCTCAAGGAAGTGGAGACGGAGCCTACTGGACACAAGATCGAGGAGAGGAGCAGATGTGGATTCAGACCACTATCTAGTACAAGGGACTTTCAAGGTGAAGCTGAAAGCCTCGAGGATAGCTGGGGATAGGCCACAATGGAAGTTCAACACTCACAAACTGAAGGACACAACCACAAAGGACACCTTCACTGCAACTGTCAGAGCAAAGCAGGAAACACTACGTGGCATCACTGAGGAGTCATGCGTGGAAGACCATTGGAACTCTCTGAAGGTGATTTTCAACAAAACGTGTTCAACGGTTTTGGGAAGAAAGAAGAGACAAAAGAAGGAATGGCTCTCAACGGACACTTTGAAGCTAATAGAGGAAAGGAGAATGGTGAAAGAGAAAATGACTCAATGCAAAGATGGACAAGAGAAGGAGACGCTGAGCTCAACTTACACAGCACTGGAAAAAGAAGTGAAGAAGAGTGCCAGGAAGGACAAAAGACAATTCTACGACAACCTGGCTACCGAAGCTGAGAAGGCAGCAGTCAAAAGGGACCTGAGGACACTATATCAGATGACCAAGTCTGTATCCGGGAAGAGATCAACACAAGTGAAACCTATGAAAGACAGCCAAGGGGACCCAATTACCAAGGAAGAAAGACAGATTAAACAATGGGCGCACCACTTCAAAGGACTCTTGAACCGACCACCACCTGCAACCCGTCCAGAAATACCAACAACAGCACGTACACAACTGCAAGTTGACACCAATCCTCCAACGAAAGCTGAAGTCGTCAATGCAACCGAGCTTCTGAAAGCTGGAAAAGCAGCTGGACCAGATGGAATACCCCCTGAAGCACTGAAAGCGGACCCAGAGACGACAGCAGATATGCAGACTCCATCATTGCAAAAGTTCTGGAAGGAGGGAAAGGTGCCTACTGACTGGACGAAAGGTTGTGAAAATAACCAAGTTGTCAATAACTGCGGGATAAACGCGAAATCCAATGTGTGAAGTATTGGTTAAGGAACGTCAATCCAACATTATTAATATCGTTGTTCTCCTGGGTTCCTAGTGGAACATAGGGCTTCAACTACACGTCTCCACTTGCTCCTGTCTTCTGCTGTACTTTTCACCTGCATCCATCTTAGTCCATACTGTTTCAACTCTTCTTCACACGATCTCCTCCATGTCACCTTTGGACGTCCCACTCGCCGCTTCCCTTTCGGGTTCCAATCGAGCGATGGCCCGACGCGCGATGTCACCCAACGGCCTCCTCAGCGAGTGTCCAATCCATCCATCTCCACTTTCTCTTGCATATTTCTTGAGCGATTCCTTCTTGTTTTGTTTGTTCCCATAGTTTCTTGTGTGGTGATTCCTCCCGGCCATCTGATCTTCAGTATGGAAGCACTGAAGCACTGAAAGCGGACCCAGAGACGACAGCAGATATGCAGACTCCATCATTGCAAAAGTTCTGGAAGGAGGGAAAGGTGCCTACTGACTGGAGGAAAGGTTACCTCGTGAAACTACCAAAGGAGGGCGACTTAGGACTCTGCAAGGACTGGCGAGGAATCATGCTCCTGTCAACGCCAAGTAAAATCCTGAGTCGCATCACCCTTGAGAGAATAAAAGACGCACTGGATACAGAACTCCGACCAGAACAAGCTGGATTCAGGAAAGGCAAATCATGTTCTGACGAAATCGCAGTCTACGCATCGTTATCTAAACGCGGTGCGTTCAACGTTTGCGTTACATTTTGGCTTGATTCGCTATTTATTTCTATTTTTACTATGAGGATCGCACACGTGTTTCTCCAGTTCCATAAATTTAACCAGTAACTCTTTCACTAATTAGTTATGGTTAGTCATACAAAAAAGCCACGAACTCAGTCACCTGTCAACGTGATGACTAATAGTACAAATATGCTCGCAACAACTAGCAGCACAACTCCCACAATCTATGGAAGTGAGGCACACAGCTTGCCAATACGCCGCAAGCGTCGAGCTGTCGGTTCACTACCATCTACTGTGGCTGAAACTGAGGGCGAAAATATGCTGACAACCAGCAGTAGCATCGCTTCTACAAACTCACCACCTGGTCCTGACATAAACCTCTTCACTTCACCCTATGTACGTGTCACAAAACTTCAGATACCAAGTCCAGCTCCAACAATTACTTCAGAAATAGAACGACTAAAGCTGTCTGTAGAAGAACTGAAGACTGAGATGCAGGACATAAGGTGTAGAAAAGTTATGAATGCTGGATTTTCAGAAAATTTGACCGACTCATCTGAACTATCAACACAGATTAGTGATATAAAATCACAGGTCTGTGAACTTGCCCCTCTGAACATCTTGACTAAGACCATAAACCCTGGCGAACTTGACACAGAAACAGTAACTGAGGTAGACACCTTGATAAACTTCATCACAACAGAGGTTATCAAAAGACTTGATACTAAACTAAGTGTGATTGTCTATAATATACCAGATAATGAGGGGTTGAAAAAGGTTCAAAGCATCTTACTTAGGGCGGCGAAAATGCCTAACTCCCAAACAAAATGTCACAGACTGAAGAAGAGTCAGCACGACCACTGCTGTCCTATACGCCTTCAGTTCGAAACTCAGACAGAGGCTCAAAAATTCACCAACACACAACGTATCCTATTACAGGACACAAGCTACACACAGATAAAAATTGTAGCAGATAAGACAGTGATTGAAAGGCGTGCTTACAATCACCTTCATAAACCAAATGGCAAGACACCTCAAGCCACTAAAATAGATATACACACTGCCGACACGGTAGAACTCATAGCCTCCCCCCTCTCTAATCCCACAAAAATAGCTCCAGAGAAAACGAAACCAAACGAAAGACTTGTGAGCTATAGTCTTACTCCTCCCTCTACGGTGGATCTAGATATGTCTATGGACAGCCATAAGATGGTAATCAATCCCTCTTGTAAGCTGACAACAACCTCTCTTAACCAAAACGTGACAACGCAAATGGAACTCAGTAACAACACATGCCGAAATACGCCACTTGTTGCGAAGAATCCCCAACATATTCAGACTCCCAAGAATAACTCATGCTTTAAGGTAAATAATATTCAAAACCATGCTAGCAACCAAACTAAAAACAAAAATAAGGACATAGAGTCCAAGGACAACAACGACACAACCTACCTGCATACTGTATCAAGTCACAATGGTAGCTGGTGTTGTGACGCTATCACGCAAATATATTGAAGAAATATTAAAGAAATTTTCCATGTATTTTTGTGCATGCATTCAATATTCGAAAAAAATTGTTATATAAGTGACAACACTCGAAACTCAGCCATCAGGTACTCAGGGTCTACAAAGCATGACACACAAACTAACTTTGGCAGATTATACGGAACAAGCCTTCTGGGAACACAAACCACAGTGCAGCTATGCATATAACGACACCCATGTAAGGTCTCCTGGAATGTCCCCACACAATAGGCAGATTAACAAGTCATGGGCATCACAAGGTACCAAAGATTTTTTATCCAACACATCCCTGTCAGCGCTAACCAAACAGCTGGTGGGGATGTTAACCCTTCTGAACCCGTACCACTAACGTCGGCCCCCTATCGGGAAGAAAACACACATGGGCTAGTACACACGGAACTATTAGTCACACCCAAAGACTGTACAAGCATAGGCCAAATAAAAACCTCAATCCAAGTCTCCAACCTACCCAAGTCTAGAACCACGTCATCGTATAGTTTGTCTAATAATCAAACACATTACCGACTAAAAAATGGATAGTTACTCGACAAACATAGGTGGACAAACTAGTTGCAACACAGGGTTGATATGCCACGCGGAAACAGTGGATGCCGATCTACACTTGAACCTTACTGACGAGCTTAAACACTTCAAACACTACTTCAAATCTCAACTATACTTAATACTTATTAATGCTAGATCTATCCTTAACAAACTACCGATGCTCAGGGCACACACACTGGTATACAAACCCCCTATAATTATTATTACCAAATCGTGGTGTCACTCCAATATACCAGACGAAGAGATAAGCATCGAAGGGTACATACACTTCCGCTGTGACAGGAAGAGTGGTAAGGGAGGAGGCTGCCTAATGTACTTCCTGAACACACTCAGTGTGTTACAGCTAGAAAATAGGGAACTCAATGACATGCACGACACCCTATGGGTCAACGTACATTTCAAAAGTGCTACACTACTAATAGGATGTATCTACAGAGCACCTGGCACCTTTAGTGATCACGAGACACAACTTATAAATGTACTGGAGCAAGTATCCACTCTTCCATACGAGCATAAGATCATATGTGGAGACTTCAACCTACCCGAAATCAACTGGGACTTATTAAAAGGGCCAACTAAATACGACAAGCTCTTAGGGACACTGGACATTTTCGGCTGGAAACAAACTGTCACTATCCCTACAAGAGGTGACAATGTACTAGACTTAATATTCTGTCACGATATAAGCCCCCTCTCAATCTTAGTGGGTTCTAAGTTTTCAGGTAGTGACCACAAAACAGTACTGTGTGCTCTGCCACTTCCACTGAATAGCAATGCAGCTCATACCTCCACTTCACAACAAGTACTATATAGGAACTATAGTAAGGCAAACTGGACCTTAGTAGAATCAGTCCTAAGATCCTCCGAATGGAGCGAATACTTCACTACTGATGACCTCTCGCGAGCTCTGAGGATCTTCTACCATAACTCGAACACATGCTTAGATGCTGTCATTCCACTCCAAACACTTGAGCTTTCCCCACATAGGAAGTCATTCATAAAACCAAAGGATCGTATGAAACTGAAGAAACTCTCAACAAGTTACTTCAAACACCACGACTTTGGCACACTAGGTTTAATACTCAACACCCTTAGTTCCATCCCACAAGCTCGAAATTTCCGCAAGAGAAACGAAGAACGCATCGCAGTAGCCAGTCCTGCTAGAGTGTATGCACTCACGGAAATCTTAAAGAAGCGAATGAATCGCAAAAATCACTTAGGAATACGTGGCCCACTATTAGGATGGCTTAAATCATTCCTTAACAATAGGTCCCAAATAGTTAAACTCGGATCTATAACTTCGAAACCTAGCCCAATCACTTCTGGTGTAGTACAAGGTAGTATCATTGGACCCCTTCTATTTACTCTATACATTAACGACATATGCGCTTGCTTCTCTCATGGGAAACCATTCATCTTTGCAGATGACCTAAAAGTAGCTTATACATTGCAATCTGATGACCTAGGGTACTTCCAGAATGTTGTACAAAAAGAACTAGATAAGGTGACTGCTTGGTCGTCTTCATGGAACCTCCAATTTAACCTCAAAAAATTTGGCTGGATCTGCTTTGGTGCACCCTCAATCGACATGAAATTAACGCTTCAATCGGCTAACCTAACCGAACTCCAAAGTGTCGTTGACCTAGGTCTGAGGTACTCAAGTAACCTAACATTCTCTGAGTAAGTGGCATCACAGACTCATAAGTCGAGGATGTTCTTAGGATGCATACTCAGGAACTTTCACGACAATGAAGCAAAGCTCATTCTGTACAAAACCTGTGTGAGGCCACTACTAGAATACTGTCCATTTATTATTAGCAGCACTCACACACGTGAAAAGCTAAGAATAGAAAGTATCCAACGATATTTTGCCTCGAAACTACTTGGCTACGAATGTAAGAAAGACTACATCTCACGGTGCATGATTCTACAACTTGACCCACTCTGGACAAGACGACTAATTATAAACCTAGTATTCTTCTATAAGGTCCTACACAAAATATCATTCTCGGACAGTAAGGACATACAATTCGCACAAGAAGGCTCTTACGATCTGCGTAACCAAAATTGCACAGTGACAATAAAAGCCTTTAAGTCAACACTCCGCGAAAACTTCTTCACAATCATGTATTCTAAAATATGGAACAATCTGCCCCTAGATGTCAGGAACTGCAATACGATTATAAGTTTCAAACGCTCTCTGTACACACTATTTCACTCTACCGACTATATAAATAAACTATTTATTCCTAGAACGAATCAACTATTAGTCTACTACAGTACCTAAACGCGCTTGAAAACCCTTACTTCTCTAAAGACTATAAATAAACTAGTAGCATAAATGCATAAAAAGACTTAGTAGAAACAAATTTTTGTTCATCAAATTACAATGTACAACGAATATAAACAAATATGTTCGACTCCACATACTTTTTCTTTGCCCTCTGGTACATTTCTGTTGTATTTACTTTGTAGTACAAGTTGCTATGATCTACATTCCGACTGAAGCTGAGAAACAATTGAAGTCACTTACTCATATATTATCCCTCAAGGTTTGGCTAGTAATGGCTCAGCATCCTTGATGAAATCCACTGTCACAATAACTAGACGCTGTACAGCATCTTATGCAAGCACTGTCGACGATCTAAAATGGTTTTTATATAGCTTTCTACGTATTTATCAACTTACTCGTACGGAACAACCATGCTGTGACAAATGGCGGGCTATGGGTGACTTGAGTGCAGTAAAACAAATCTGCTGGACAATGACCAATATTAATCTGCACTCAGTTGAATTCACATCTGGTATTACTTGCGATAAAAATGATGTCAAAATCACAAAAATAAATCACTCATTTTAAATTAATACCCAATTTGAACATAAAACAAGATACGATGCCGCACACAAGAAAGTTCCATGGAGGAATTGACTTCAAGCTTTATTTTTTCCCCAAATATTTGTAATTTATCCGACTTATACTTGGGTTTTTTTGTTAATGCGAAGATAATATTTCTATATTTCTTTATGTGCTCCATTGAAAGACTAACTATCAGAATGTGCTCACTAACTGATGTCAGAGAGGACAGCAACCATGTAATTTCACTATAAATCAAATTCATGTAATTTAAATAATACTTATCCAGGCCTGTACAACTGGTGTGTCTTACATTGATAGGAAAATATATATTTTTGCAAGGCATGGAATGGCAACCAAAGCTCTACCTAAACTTTATAGACTCTGAGAAGGCCTTCGACAGCGTTGACCGCGAAGTAATTTGGAAACTACACAAGTACTACGGCGTACCCCAAATATTCATCAACCTTATCCAACAGCTGTACGACAACGGCACATGTCAAGTGATCCACAACAGAAAACTTAGCGAAAGTTCGAAGCGAATACAAAAGTAAGATAAGTCTGGCTGTCCACTATTACTGATGATATTCCCAATTGTGGTAGACTGGATTACGTGTCAGACTGTGGAATGAGAGTGAGAATACAGGAATACGCTTCACTGACCAATAAGAAGACTCTAGGAGATCTGGATTAGGCAAGTGAATGATTTATGTTTAACGTCACACAAACTCAAAGTCTTGCAGGCGAACACACTGGAAGAAGAGGCTGGCTGGCAGTGAAGACAGGACTCCAGGTGAACATAGAGAAGACGGACGGAGGTGATGAAGATAACCTACACTGACAATAACAGTAACCAGCACCAATCACCATCAACGGGAGATATTTGACAGAGATTACTTCCTTCACTTATCTGGCTACAAAGCATTGTTCCAACCACAGACAGTCGGACAGTAAGGATGAAGGTGTCAGAGCAGGCCAGCCAGAATCGAAAATGCAAGATACGCCTTCACCAACGTGAAACCAAGTTTGGAAGTCTTCTGCACTCAGTCACCATGTGGAGGAAGATTCGGATTTTCAACAAAAATGTGAAGTCACTCAGTCAGTTCCTTGTTCTATGCTAGTCAGAAACTTGCACTATGAGTCGGGGAGAAGCATTTCCAACAAGCCACTGCAGACTTTCATCAACAGCTGCCGACTTATCTATCGCAGCAAGACTCTTATGCAGTGGGAACGAATCTCCTCCAAGATGGTGACAGCAAGATTCAACTCGAAAGGTAGGCAAGTTACAATTATACAATACTACCCTCCTTAAACAGTCAACTGAAAAGACTAATGGACAAAACTACAAACAAATGCTTACATCAGACTCCTAGTTGGTGACGTAAATATAAACCAAAATGGAGGCATTATAGGTTTCCAAGCCACAGACAGGGACTACATCATGTTTCTGGAGGCTCTCAGAGAAATGAATGAGAATGTAGAACTCTTTTCAGACTTCTACAACTCCTGTGATTTGGCGATTGGAGGCAGTGTTTATGCGTGCAAGAAAGTACGAAAAGCGTCAAGGATTTCACCTGACGGACACACTAAAAACTCGATAGACTTCATCTCAATGTCAAGGAGCGGAGACACAGAGTGCAGGAAACAAAGTCGAGAAGAGGAGTAGATGTGCGCTATGACCATTATCCATTGCAATACACTTTCAGTGTCTAATTGAAAGCCTTCAAAGAAGCTGTAGACAGACAACAATTCAAGTTTGACCATCAGAAACTGTTTGACAGAGCTACAAAAGACACCTTTACTGCAGTCATCGAAGCAAAGCTGGAGACATTGAGTAGCATCCGTGAGCAAACCTGTAAGGAAGAACACGTGAATTAGAAAAACAACAAATAAGAAAACAAATAGAACTCGATGCATGGGGAATTAAGAGTTTGAACTAGTTTCTTCTGAACGTACAAGTCCGGCTTTTCAGTGTTTTTGGCGAGGGCTTCTGCAGTTAACAGAAGTTCGGAAGGCTTCGTTTTTGGTAGATTTGTGTTTACTTTGTAAATGACTCCGAACGATGAGTGAGTTGTGATACCATGAGAGCTATTGACGAGGTATTTAGTTACAGCACTTCTGACTGAACTAGATTTGCCTTTTTGCAGCCGTTCTGGGTGGTGTTTTGTAACACGTTTTGAAAGTATGCACATAGAACGACCTATCTGCTTAGCTGTACGGGAGCAGGTGAATTGATATAAGCACATCGGAGTGGTCACATTCGAAAGTTTGTCCTTCACCGTGCTTAGAAGCAGTGGTTGGCCAGAGAATATCACTCTTATTGTTGCTACAGGAAAGGTATTCTTGAGACAGCTAGAGCTAATCCTCTTAGCATATCTTTCGCTAACTGTCGTCTGAAGTCCAGATTCATGTATAGTATGCTTTTGGGTCTGTACTGATTTCTTCTTTTTTGGCGTTGCTTTTATGTTCTTCTCCAGAAGCTGTCTAAGACATCCATTTTCAGCCGGGACCCTCTTGTGAAACAAGAGTTCTTCCTCTGAGAAGTTAATGCTGCAAGTCATTCGAACACGGTGAGCAAAGGAAATAATGAAAGGATACTTTGAAAGTGATTAGTTCATCCACCTTGAACATTCAGTAGTGTGAGAACAGATAATTTAGTTAATACTTATGCTACTTGAAATCCTGTTTATTGAAGCCCAATTTGTAATTCGTTGACAAAATAGACAGGTACATCTGGAAGGTAGTTAAAGCCTGATAGAATAGGGGTTTATGATGATAAATTCTAACAAAAATAAAGTAGCCCACAGACCCATGGTTCAGCATCTGGCGCTAATCTTCACTGTTTAAGCTGAAGGTATGCTGTCAAGCTCTCACCTATTTGACACTGTCACGTTACGTTCGGTTAGCCATGCACGACCTCTAATTAGACGCCAGCATCTATCCCGAAATATGTTTTGTATTTCCTCCGACCTCAATGTTGTTCGGATTTGACTGGTCTACGTGAAATAGATATATATGGGTTGGGGGACTGCATACGCTTGCTATATTGTCATTGTATCTTCTGTGATCATAACTGCAACCTGTTAAACGTTTCACTTAAATCACAGATTTACTTTATTTTGGTGATACCTTTAGTGGCAGGACTAACATTATCTATTATAAGGCCTAGTTCATGGACTTTATCTCCAGTACTGTGTACCCTGCCTTTAGCACTGATACCAGGTGTAGTTCTCGGTGTGGTCAACTTTCTATCGAAGGAGTTCTTGGTTGCTTGCCTTTGGTTAGTTGTTTTATCCGAGACTACTTTAATAGTCTTGAATTTAGTGGCAGTAGCCAGAAGATCTTCGGCCTTCTTAAATCGTTCAGCTATTATGTAGCTGTCGAACCTAAAGAGTATAGGACTGGGATGCTTTAGGTCTTTTTTTTACTTAGGCGAATGCACTGACGAGGTGCACTCAAGAGATTTGCAGCCTTCAGCAATGAGTGCTGGACCGACTTAATGGGCTCGCTATCTGGTACATTATACACTATAGCGTTTTGTTTCGAAGCCAGCCTTTTAACAACTTCGCTGGATAGAAAGCCAATGGCGTTTTCTAACTCCTTCACATTTTCTGAGTCAGTAGGCGTCATTCTAGAGGTCATGTTAAAAAGCTTTAGGATTGTAGGATCCTGCAGCTCTTTTTTCATAAGTGAGACAGTTTCGGGTATACATTCAAATGGACTTAATTTCGTTTTTAATTCATCAATCTGTAGCTGCATCTCTTTAATAATGCATGTTAAGTAAGAGAGCTCTAGTTTTTCAGACAGAACATCTTCCACCTGTATTACAGGGGTCAGAGTTATGTTCGAGTCTTTTACGTTGGGTGAACTACTAATAATAAGAGGTGGTAATGTGTTGTTAGACGAGCTGGCGCTATTTTCCAAATTACTGATGTTCACACGAACACATTGTTTAGAATTTCGGCCCATCGTTATTAAAGATCAATCAACAGTAAGCAATAAATGAATATAAACGAAAACACGTGCAAAAATCGTCACCTGGTTCGAACATACCGGGCTAAATTGATGATTGGTGGCGGTGTGTTCAAACACAGGGATGTACACAAGGCGATATGAATTTCACCAGATGGACACACCAAAAGCCAGATAGACTTCATTTCAATCTCAAGGAAGTGGAGACGGAGCCTACTGGACACAAGATCGAGGAGAGGAGCAGATGTGGATTCAGACCACTATCTAGTACAAGGGACTTTCAAGGTGAAGCTGAAAGCCTCGAGGATAGCTGGGGATAGGCCACAATGGAAGTTCAACACTCACAAACTGAAGGACACAACCACAAAGGACACCTTCACTGCAACTGTCAGAGCAAAGCAGGAAACACTACGTGGCATCACTGAGGAGTCATGCGTGGAAGACCATTGGAACTCTCTGAAGGTGATTTTCAACAAAACGTGTTCAACGGTTTTGGGAAGAAAGAAGAGACAAAAGGAGGAATGGCTCTCAACGGACACTTTGAAGCTAATAGAGGAAAGGAGAATGGTGAAAGAGAAAATGACTCAATGCAAAGATGGACAAGAGAAGGAGACGCTGAGCTCAACTTACACAGCACTGGAAAAAGAAGTGAAGAAGAGTGCCAGGAAGGACAAAAGACAATTCTACGACAACCTGGCTACCGAAGCTGAGAAGGCAGCAGTCAAAAGGGACCTGAGGACACTATATCAGATGACCAAGTCTGTATCCGGGAAGAGATCAACACAAGTGAAACCTATGAAAGACAGCCAAGGGGACCCAATTACCAAGGAAGAAAGACAGATTAAACAATGGGCGCACCACTTCAAAGGACTCTTGAACCGACCACCACCTGCAACCCGTCCAGAAATACCAACAACAGCACGTACACAACTGCAAGTTGACACCAATCCTCCAACGAAAGCTGAAGTCGTCAATGCAACCGAGCTTCTGAAAGCTGGAAAAGCAGCTGGACCAGATGGAATACCCCCTGAAGCACTGAAAGCGGACCCAGAGACGACAGCAGATATGCAGACTCCATCATTGCAAAAGTTCTGGAAGGAGGGAAAGGTGCCTACTGACTGGACGAAAGGTTGTGAAAATAACCAAGTTGTCAATAACTGCGGGATAAACGCGAAATCCAATGTGTGAAGTATTGGTTAAGGAACGTCAATCCAACATTATTAATATCGTTGTTCTCCTGGGTTCCTAGTGGAACATAGGGCTTCAACTACACGTCTCCACTTGCTCCTGTCTTCTGCTGTACTTTTCACCTGCATCCATCTTAGTCCATACTGTTTCAACTCTTCTTCACACGATCTCCTCCATGTCACCTTTGGACGTCCCACTCGCCGCTTCCCTTTCGGGTTCCAATCGAGCGATGGCCTGACGCGCGATGTCACCCAACGGCCTCCTCAGCGAGTGTCCAATCCATCCATCTCCACCTTCTCTTGCATATTTCTTGAGCGATTCCTTCTTGTTTTGTTTGTTCCCATAGTTTCTTGTGTGGTGATTCCTCCCGGCCATCTGATCTTCAGTATGGAACGAAGACAGCTGTTGATAAAGGTCTGCAACAGGCTGTTGGAAATATTCTTCGTTACCTGTCAAGTTTCTGATCCGTATAGAAGAACTGACTGACTTGACGTTTGTATTGAAAATCCGAATTTTGTTGTTGATGCAGGCTGAGTGACAGCGGAAGATTTCCAGATTGGTTTCAAGTCGATGAATGTGTGTCTCGCCTTCCCGATTCTCGATTTGACATCTTCGTCCGTTCCTCCTCTAGTTGAGACAATGCTCCCTAGATAAGTGAATGAAGTAACCTCTTTCAAATCACTCCCGTTGATGGTGATTGGCGCTGGATATTGTTGTTGTTGTTGTTGATTGGTTATTTTCATAACCTCCGTCTTGTCTATGTTCACCTGGAGTCCTGTCTTTGCTGCTTCTGCGAACAGTTTGTCGGTTTTCGCTTGTGAGTCTTCGATTTTGTGTGACATCAAACATAAATCATCCACGCGCGAAACTCAGATCTTCCAGGTTCTTCACGTCGGTCCAGGATATCCCTGTCTTCTCGCTTCTCACTGTCTGTTCCACCACAATTAGGAATATCATTGGTGATAATTAGCACCCTTGTCTGACTCCTGTGTTTACTCCGAACGCCTCGCTGAGTTTTCCGTTGTGGATCACTTGACATGTGCCATTGTCGTACAGCTGTTGGATAAGGTTGATGAATATTTCGGGTACGCCGTAGTACTTGAGTAGTTTCCAAATTACTTCGCAGTCAACGCTGTCGAAGGCCTTCTCAGAGTCTATAAGGTTGAGGTAGAGCTTTGATTGCCATTCCATGCTTTGTTCGATGATGATGCGTAGAGTTGCAATTTGGTCAGAACATGATTTGCCTTTCCTGAATCCAGCTTGTTCTGGTCGGAGTTCTGTATCCAGTGCGTCCTTTATTCTCTCCAGGATGATGCGACTCAGGATTTTACTTGGCGTTGACAGGAGCATGATTCCTCGCCAGTCCTTGCAGAGTCCTAAGTCGCCCTTCTTTGGTAGTTTCACGAGGTAACCTTTCCTCCAGTCAGTAGGCACCTTTCCCTCCTTCCAGAACTTTTGCAATGATGGAGTCTGCATATCTGCTGTCGTCTCTGGGTCCGCTTTCAGTGCTTCAGGGGGTATTCCATCTGGTCCAGCTGCTTTTCCAGCTTTCAGAAGCTCGGTTGCATTGACGACTTCAGCTTTCGTTGGAGGATTGGTGTCAACTTGCAGTTGTGTACGTGCTGTTGTTGGTATTTCTGGACGGGTTGCAGGTGGTGGTCGGTTCAAGAGTCCTTTGAAGTGGTGCGCCCATTGTTTAATCTGTCTTTCTTCCTTGGTAATTGGGTCCCCTTGGCTGTCTTTCATAGGTTTCACTTGTGTTGATCTCTTCCCGGATACAGACTTGGTCATCTGATATAGTGTCCTCAGGTCCCTTTTGACTGCTGCCTTCTCAGCTTCGGTAGCCAGGTTGTCGTAGAATTGTCTTTTGTCCTTCCTGGCACTCTTCTTCACTTCTTTTTCCAGTGCTGTGTAAGTTGAGCTCAGCGTCTCCTTCTCTTGTCCATCTTTGCATTGAGTCATTTTCTCTTTCACCATTCTCCTTTCCTCTATTAGCTTCAAAGTGTCCGTTGAGAGCCATTCCTTCTTTTGTCTCTTCTTTCTTCCCAAAACCGTTGAACACGTTTTGTTGAAAATCACCTTCAGAGAGTTCCAATGGTCTTCCACGCATGACTCCTCAGTGATGCCACGTAGTGTTTCCTGCTTTGCTCTGACAGTTGCAGTGAAGGTGTCCTTTGTGGTTGTGTCCTTCAGTTTGTGAGTGTTGAACTTCCATTGTGGCCTATCCCCAGCTATCCTCGAGGCTTTCAGCTTCACCTTGAAAGTCCCTTGTACTAGATAGTGGTCTGAATCCACATCTGCTCCTCTCCTCGATCTTGTGTCCAGTAGGCTCCGTCTCCACTTCCTTGAGATTGAAATGAAGTCTATCTGGCTTTTGGTGTGTCCATCTGGTGAAATTCATATCGCCTTGTGTACATCCCCGTGTTTGAACACACCGCCACCAATCATCAAATCATTGAAGGCGCAGAAGTGTGAGAAATTTCAAGGCTTCTTCAACTTCAGCCTAAGTTCGAGGTTCTCTGAGTTTAATATGTACATCGGAAGCCCTGCTAATAGTGACTCTGATAGGGCTTTCTTTAACAGATCGGCTTTTACATGGTGGCATGCAACACACATCAACAACAGTGATATTCTTTTCCTCAAATCTCTCAAAATTAAGTAACCATTTGGACCAGCAACAATAACACCAACCAACAAGTGCAAACAACAGCTTATGCCACCTAAGTTTTCACGTTACACTACTCCGTTAGTAGCTAAAAATACATAACTAAAGCATTGCACAAACCATGAAAGCAACGTATTAAACAATTACAATGAAATAATTAATGAACTGTAGATTAACACAAGCCTCTCAATCATCCCTCGAACACACTTTTATGCTCTTTGCAGATACTTCTTTGTTCAGCAGAACTTCGGTTATACCTGCAACTTTGAAGCTATTTGCATTCTTTTGACTAAACTTTTATTAGACAAATTCTTATTCTGCAGCAAGAGTAGATTCCACTCATTTCTCCAACTGTAACTGATGGAGTAAAATGACTACATGAAACTTTACTTGTTGAATATAAACTAAGGATGTTTGTATAGAGAATCCTTTCTTTTACTCGGAGAAGGGAGAAAGTGGATTAAAAATCTCCCCGTTTCACCTGATCATATCTCCTGCTTTTACACATACACTGTCTCCAGTAAAATAAAATGCATTTTTGGAATCCAGATTCTCAGGCTGCTTTTTGGACATCCACTTTCATGGTACGGAGGAACACTGGAACTCTCTGAAATAGATGCTGGAGGTAACCTGTCTAAAATTTAAGGAGCAAACAAGACGCAAGTAAAGGCATAGCTTTCTAAGTGCACCCGGAAATTAGTATTGAGTCATGGTAAAACAGATGGACCAGTGTAAAGATGCAAAACGGAAGCAGAAGCATTACACTGAACAATGAATTGAAGAACAGTACAAGGAAAGATACAAGGCAGTTCCACAACACACTGGAAACTGGAGCACAGAAGGTTTTCCTTTTCTCTCTTTTCCTTCCCACCAGGTCGGAACACCTTAGAGGATATAGCAGGAGAGTTCAAAAGTCAAGAAGAAATCATATCGCTGACGAGTAGTGGTTCTCACACCAAGTGATATACTCTTGGAACCGACTCCCATAAGAAGTGGTGTCTGCAACCTCAACTGATTCGTTCAACAAGGGTTTGGACAACCACAGAAATTTACTAGAAAAGGATTAACATAGGCTCCAAGCCTTCTATCCTCAACCAATAAATCTGAATCGGAAATCAGGTCTCAGATAAAACGGACTTCATATCGCTATACCAGATAACCTGGTGGCTATCAGGGAAGAGATAAACACATGTGAAACCAATGGAAGACAGTGAATAGAACCCAATGACCAAAGACGAGGAACACTGAAAACAATGACTCCTGAACCGGCCACCACCTGCAACTCGCGCAGAAATACAAGCAACAGACGCGGGACCGTCAGTGAATACTGATCATCCTACTAGAGCAGATGTATTGAAAGACATCGGTTGGGAAGAAGCATGACCAGATAGAATTCCCCCAATCATTCGAAATGGACTTAGAGACTGTAGTTACTACTAAAGAAAGTTTGGAAAGAAAGAAGTGCATGTAGTGCACGTTGAATATTTTGAGCCAAGTGCCAGATTGGGGTCCGCTCCCTGACTTTTCTTGGACATGTAATTCATGAACATGACATTCACCCTTTACCTGAAAATGAGCAGGCCATACAAGACTTCCCAGTTACAACGTACCTGAAATCTTCGCGCAAGTTTCTAGGTATGGTAAGTTAATACCATACGTTGATTCCTCAATGTGTACATATTCTAACTGCCCTCACAAACCTGCTTAAAGGTAAGTTCAAAACTGGGGAGTCGGAAGGAACACTTTGTGGACCGATTCTACTGCTATATTTCCAAACTAAGTTTTCAAAGGTTGGTTTGTAAGGATTAGATTTGTTTTTACAAGTTGATCACGAATTGATATTAATTAGAGAACCATTGAAAACCAGGGAGTAGTTTGGGAATCATCAACTCGTAAAAACGAACTAGGTTTTCCCAGTATCCAACACCTACCTGAATGGGATGTCAAAACCAGTCATCAAACTGTAACTGCAACTGCGAAGCTGTCTATAATCTGAAACAACGTAAAGGAGCCGGACCTGGTGGAATGACTCCAAAGGTGTTTAAGGACAGTGGGGACAGTTTACTGTCTGCGCTAACTAAGGTATTAAGGAGTGTCTGGGAATCAGAGATAGTCCCGTCGGACTGGTGTAAGTCATTGGTTATCCTAGTATACAAGAAGCCAGACAAATCTTTTTGCGATAATCACAGAGGGATTAGCTTGGCTAGTATGATGTCGAAATTTCTAGGCTCAATAATCATGCGTAGACTAAGTGGTTCTCTGGAGGAACAAACACGAGAGAACCAGGCAGGCTGTAGATCAGGAAGAGGGTGTATTGATCATATCATCACCTTTTGACAGATTTTGGAACACAGGCATACTTATCTGCTCCCAACAATTACCATATTTCACCTGAAGGAGGAATTCGACTCTGTCGACTGAAAGTTTCAGTGGCAATGTTCGGCAGTTAAGAGAGTACCAAGAAAGTATACCACATTAATCAAGTCACACTTATCGAACTCACACAACCATGTAAGAGCTTGTGGAGAGTTGTCATCTAAAGTGTTGACAACCAATGGTGTCCATAAGAGATACCAGATGCCTTCGTTTCTGTTTAATTCCATCATAAATATGCTAACGGATGGACTCTGACTGACTTCTGAAAAATGATAGTTGGCCTAGTACTATGGAACAGGCTCGTCAATTTAGAATAGACAGATGATAGTGTCCTTCTCGATGAAATTATTAACAAAATCTAGAGTCTTCTGAGAAGAAATCTTGATGTACTTAACATGTTACAGAAAGTTTGGGCATTAACTCCTAGTTTAAAGATGAACAGTGAAGTGGCTGAGCGTGTCCACCACTTCAATTATCTGAGAAGTTGCATCAGTCTTAGTAGTCTGAGTGTTGACGAAATCTCAGCACAGATATAAAATGCTCGTGTGACATTTTTCAAATTGCATCATATTTGAAGTAGATGTGATAGCCGGCTATCTGTCAAAGGATGGTATTCGGTTCGTGATTCTTTTTGGTTGTATGATGCAGTGGAAGGCAACTCTGCCTTTTACCGTAAATTTACGCGAACTACCTCCCGTTTTAAGGGATACATTGCATTATTATTATTGTATTATTGTTCCCTTGGGTTCCTAGTGGAACATAGGGCTTCAACTACACGTCTCCACTTGCTCCTGTCTTCGACTGTACTTTTCACCTGCATCCATCTTAGTCCATACTGTTTCAACTCTTCTTCACACGATCTCCTCCATGTCACCTTTGGACGTCCCACTCGCCGCTTCCCTTTCGGGTTCCAATCGAGCGATGGCCTGACGCGCGATGTCACCCAACGGCCTCCTCAGCGAGTGTCCAATCCATCCCTCCACCTTCTCTTGCATATTTCTTGAGCGATTCCTTCTTGTTTTGTTTGTTCCCATAGTTTCTTGTGTGGTGATTCCTCCCGGCCATCTGATCTTCAGTATGGAACGAAGACAGCTGTTGATAAAGGTCTGCAACAGGCTGTTGGAAATATTCTTTGTTACCTGCCAAGTTTCTGATCCGTATAGAAGAACTGACTGACTTGACGTTTGTATTGAAAATCCGAATTTTGTTGTTGATGCAGGCTGAGTGACAGCGGAAGATTTCCAGATTGGTTTCAAGTCGATGAATGTGTGTCTCGCCTTCCCGATTCTCGATTTGACATCTTCGTCCGTTCCTCCTCTAGTTGAGACAATGCTCCCTAGATAAGTGAATGAAGTAACCTCTTTCAAATCACTCCCGTTGATGGTGATTGGCGCTGGATATTGTTGTTGTTGTTGTTGATTGGTTATTTTCATAACCTCCGTCTTGTCTATGTTCACCTGGAGTCCTGTCTTTGCTGCTTCTTCGACCAGTTTGTCGGTTTTCGCTTGTGAGTCTTCGATTTTGTGTGACATCAAACATAAATCATCCACGCGCGAAACTCAGATCTTCCAGGTTCTTCACGTCGGTCCAGGATATCCCTGTCTTCTCGCTTCTCACTGTCTGACGCATAATCCAGTCCACCACAATTAGGAATATCATTGGTGATAATTAGCACCCTTGTCTGACTCCTGTGTTTACTCCGAACGCCTCGCTGAGTTTTCCGTTGTGGATCACTTGACATGTGCCATTGTCGTACAGCTGTTGGATAAGGTTGATGAATATTTCGGGTACGCCATAGTACTTGAGTAGTTTCCAAATTACTTCGCAGTCAACGCTGTCGAAGGCCTTCTCAGAGTCTATAAGGTTGAGGTAGAGCTTTGATTGCCATTCCATGCTTTGTTCGATGATGATGCGTAGAGTTGCAATTTGGTCAGAACATGATTTGCCTTTCCTGAATCCAGCTTGTTCTGGTCGGAGTTCTGTATCCAGTGCGTCCTTTATTCTCTCCAGGATGATGCGACTCAGGATTTTACTTGGCGTTGACAGGAGCATGATTCCTCGCCAGTCCTTGCAGAGTCCTAAGTCGCCCTTCTTTGGTAGTTTCACGAGGTAACCTTTCCTCCAGTCAGTAGGCACCTTCCCTCCTTCCAGAACTTTTGCAATGATGGAGTCTGCATATCTGCTGTCGTCTCTGGGTCCGCTTTCAGTGCTTCAGGGGGTATTCCATCTGGTCCAGCTGCTTTTCCAGCTTTCAGAAGCTCGGTTGCATTGACGACTTCAGCTTTCGTTGGAGGATTGGTGTCAACTTGCAGTTGTGTACGTGCTGTTGTTGGTATTTCTGGACGGGTTGCAGGTGGTGGTCGGTTCAAGAGTCCTTTGAAGTGGTGCGCCCATTGTTTAATCTGTCTTTCTTCCTTGGTAATTGGGTCCCCTTGGCTGTCTTTCATAGGTTTCACTTGTGTTGATCTCTTCCCGGATACAGACTTGGTCATCTGATATAGTGTCCTCAGGTCCCTTTTGACTGCTGCCTTCTCAGCTTCGGTAGCCAGGTTGTCGTAGAATTGTCTTTTGTCCTTCCTGGCACTCTTCTTCACTTCTTTTTCCAGTGCTGTGTAAGTTGAGCTCAGCGTCTCCTTCTCTTGTCCATCTTTGCATTGAGTCATTTTCTCTTTCACCATTCTCCTTTCCTCTATTAGCTTCAAAGTGTCCGTTGAGAGCCATTCCTTCTTTTGTCTCTTCTTTCTTCCCAAAACCGTTGAACACGTTTTGTTGAAAATCACCTTCAGAGAGTTCCAATGGTCTTCCACGCATGACTCCTCAGTGATGCCACGTAGTGTTTCCTGCTTTGCTCTGACAGTTGCAGTGAAGGTGTCCTTTGTGGTTGTGTCCTTCAGTTTGTGAGTGTTGAACTTCCATTGTGGCCTATCCCCAGCTATCCTCGAGGCTTTCAGCTTCACCTTGAAAGTCCCTTGTACTAGATAGTGGTCTGAATCCACATCTGCTCCTCTCCTCGATCTTGTGTCCAGTAGGCTCCGTCTCCACTTCCTTGAGATTGAAATGAAGTCTATCTGGCTTTTGGTGTGTCCATCTGGTGAAATTCATATCGCCTTGTGTACATCCCTGTGTTTGAACACACCGCCACCAATCATCAAATCATTGAAGTCGCAGAAGTCTGAGAAGAGTTCACCGTTGTCGTTCATTTCACCGAGGGCCTCGCGACCCATGGTGAGTTCTCTTCCTGTATTGTCTCCTCCCAGCTTCGCATTCATATCACCCATCAGGATTTTGATATCGCCATTTGGGACGTTGTCCATCACTGTTTGTAGTTATCTGTAGAAGGCCTCCTTCTTCTCTTGTTCTGAGACGTTTGTAGGCGCATAGCATTGAATGATTGTAACCTTCCTTCCTTCCTTTTGAGTCGAACCTGGCTGTCATTATTCTGGAGGAGATTGGTTCCCACTACATGAGAGCTTTGGTTGCTGTTGGTGACATCATGATGACTACTCCCTCGGTGTGCTCGTGGTCGTCCTCTGGGTGACTGGAGTAGATTATTGTCTTTCCAGTTGTTATTTGGCTCCTTCCACATCCATACCATCTGCTCTCACAGATTCCCAACACTTCTATTTTATATCTCCTCATTTCTGCGGTTACCTGAGCAGCCTTTCCAGTTTCGTACATTGTACGAATATTCCACGTCCCCATCCTTATTTTTGCTTTCATCGAAAGAAGGCACATCGGCTGACTGGCTTCCCGAAGGCTTTCACCAGCCTGCGTCATTTCACTTCTCCGATTCCAGCGAAAAATAAGGTCATTGTTTGTATTTTTAGAATTTTCAATATGTCTGTGCGTTGAAGTTTTTGTAGCAATTTGGTTAAGTTTTGGGGGTGGAGTTGCTAGCACCACGCCCCAACCCTCCCTCTTTATCCGGGATTGGCACCGGCTAGAAAACTAGATACCTAGTAATCTAGGCGAGGTTTCAATCGAACATGGCCGACTGAATTGGACGAAAGTGACCTTCAGGTGCCTAACCCTCCCAATGACCTTGAGCATGCGGGATAATTTCAGTGAAATATTTGCGATGCAGTCATGAGAATAAGTTTTCGTATCTCTCAAAAGTGAATTTGTGATAATCATAATGCATGCTTTCGAAATCGAATTAGGCAGCTTATAGACATTGGTTCCCACACTTGTTGCACTTTTGCATCATCGTTGTTTAGCTAAGTCATATATCACATCAAATATCTTCGGGCGGGTTGTTGGCTTTTGTTTGACTTTTCTTTTCGATGGATTCTCCAGTCTATTCAAGTACGCCAAAAGGCTCTACCAAACGGGCTATCTATTAGCTAAACCTAGAAATACCACATATCCCACTGGCTGAAGGTGGTATCTGTATCAAGAAAAAGAAGACAGCGACAGTGCCAGAACAGTTGAAGTAAGTACTCACAGATGTTTTCCTGTTTCATATCACTGATGGTAGCATTTGACACTTATTTTTGTACATATCGTTTTGTTTACTGTTAGAAATGATGTGGTCAGTCACTGATGTGTGTGCTTGTCAGCATTTGAACATGTGAACGGGTGACATCCGTGTTAATCAGTCTTGCCAACACTACTCAGGTGTTCTCTAAACACCACAACTTTCATTGGTTCGATCTGTTGGAAATCTGCTCTACCACAGGATGTATAGTTAAGTTTGTTGACATTGTCTGGTCATGTGATTCAAATTCAACCAGTTGGTTCTGAGATTGAGTAACTAGTGCAGCAATCGACATCTAATGTGGACTGCCATTCTTAGAATTACACACCCCTATATGAATCCCATTAGTATTTTCCGACTTCATAGTAATCTGTAAAAATTCCTGAAAATTTTTCTCAGTGGAGTTAAGAGTGCTGTGTTCTTGTTAGAGATCATTCCACCTAACATGGCCAAAGGTCCCGTTGACCTTGGCGTTGTTGGGTAAGACAGGAAGGACAATCGTTTGAACTTCTCTGTACACAGTGTTTCCCGTCCTTGGAAAGAACTTCACTTAAGGAGTTTGTGATGACGCGATATATATATATATATATGTATGTATATATGTCTGACGTTTCCAATCTGTGTATCTCCGGAGAAGGGAGGTAGTATGACTGACTAGTTGTTTGAGGGAAACCCTTTACTGCTGCTACATTTCTATGCGCTAGCAACACGACCCTAACGTCAGATTCCTAGTCAGTGGTAGTCCGTCCTGACCATATTGATGACTGGGGAGCGAACTTTGTTAGGTGTTGTAGGACTGGATTGGAAGAGAGTTGGGCGTTGTAAGTCGTGTCTTTTAGACTGTGTGGCACGGCACCATCTGCAGAAACATTCCGTCAAGCCAGTGTAACCCGTTGCGTGGATGCAACATTCAAACGCGACCCGAAGTTTAAGTTAGCAGGCATCCAGTGGGATGTTAGACACAACCGACCACTGAAAGAAGTAGAAATACTTAGTACAAAATAACTGAGTCATGCAGACACTCATTTTCTTCATTGAATTACTGAGAGTGAGGAAGGATTAAATTCCTCTGAAGAATGAAAGTTTTGATTATTGATAGTCTGTGGTAATTGAAAGAAAGGATAGATATGTGAAAATGACGACTGATTGAAGTGTCAAAGTTCCCATTCACAGCAGTCAGTATTCTACATATCATATATACATTCGAAGTTGGGGATTGATAATCTCTTGTGTGTTGTTTGTGGTCTATATTTTCACAGCCGTTTTTAAATTCCTTGAAATCCAAATGGTACATAGTGCTCCAATGCTTTGAAATTTCGGCGAAGATGTTGGCATTATGAAGTAGTAGTCACTAGCCTCACTCGTAAGCTGCCCTGTTTTTTTGAACACACAACTGACCAGGCGACGCATAAAAGTGAGCATCTCTTTCAGGAGTCCACTTAGTTACTTAGTATAACTGGTTGGCATCTAGCAGTTCTTTATTAGTCAAATATGAAGTATCGTTGATTTTCCTGGAGGTATCACAATACTTGTATGTGCTGTTAATAAGTCAGTGCAGCCACAATGTGTGTTTAGGCTTTGTACTATAACGGAAACTTACTTTCGTATAAGCTGACCAGTGTTACGATTTATCAGTGAATTGTAGAATTCACTTCTCTGATTTACGCAATGATCCTAGTGAATGTTGTGTTTTGATTTCCCTCCCAGCCTATCAAATCGGTCGTTGCCTGTTGATCTTGATTCGAATGTCAGTTCATCCCGTCGTTCTGTGCTTAAGAAACTGTCTCAGCCGAAGAAAATAGCAACAGGTACGTCTAGAGATTATGATTAGTGTTGTTAGTGTTTACATTCATTTTTACTATCATCTTTGGTTATGCGAGTAATAATACGGAGTTTGTGTTTCACTGTTTCTGACATGTTCTGAAGATATCTTTTCACATGTGATAAAATCATGGGATTTAGTTGGTTGGTTTGCTGACAACGAAATCCAGTTGAGTGGATGCACACTTTGTTCTGTTTAGGAACCAACAACTGTAGATATCTGTCCCTTCCCTCCAGTGCTTGGTGGTGTTGGTGATGATTCCAGTAAGACGAACCCAGCACTGGTCCTTTGAAAAGCCACATCTGAAAACTCATGTGGTATGATTTGGTTGGTGGTTAAACAACAAGTGACGAGTGATATCCGTTTCACAAGAGGTGACTCTGGTGACCTGGTGGGTAACACCTTGGTTGTTGAAACAATAAGTACTAATTTCGAGTCCTAGGGGAGGTGGAAGGAAGGGCAAACGATCACTCACTGAGGAGACAGGTACACCCAACTGACGACGAATAGTTTCAAATAGGTTTTAATGCATATATTGGATTCCACCGTTAGTCAGCATCACATAAACCACACAGACGTTGTGTTAGCCTTCAAGCACCCATCGTCGAAGCTTCCGTCATAGAAGCCCATATACGAACAGAAATCGAGCATTTTGATGACATGTATGCAAATTAGTTAACGAGAAATACCAAACAACGTGAAGAAATCTGAAGAAGTCAACTATTGATTCACAGTGAATTCAGTTTCATGATGTTAGGTGTAGATGAATGTTTTGTTTTATTGTGAACTTCTGTCATGTCTTACTTCATTGATCACTTGAATGATGTACAGATGCTGCTGCTGCTGCTGGTACAGTGAAATTAAAGTGGGAGGGTATCGTTTTAGGGATAACATAGTCCTCTTTCCAACGGTTGTCATATGAACACTACTGTTTTTTTTACTTCCCTCGTCTTCTAAAATCATTCAGGCAGACCCACATAAAGATACTTGAACTCCTTCCGGATAAATGGCGTTGGTTTTGATCAGTGGATCACAAGTGCTTAATGCCTAGATATTTTAATGTTATGACATTTAAGAAATTTTGTTGGCTCTTGTGTAAGCTTTTTAGTGATTTCTCTTACGGAGCTGAGTGTCCCGATCTCGCAAGATGTTCTGTTATCGAAGTAAAGACGCATGTTCTGGTTTTGCTAGCCAAACTTAGTGCTGTTCACATACACGGTCGGTTTACTTATCTCGTTAGAAGCAAGTGGGCTGGTGAATGGAGGTTGATGTAAAAGCTTGCCTTTTACGAACAGATTTCGCAAAATAACTGGTGTTCTAAGTCTCCCTGTAGAATTTGTTATACCAGGAAGTTTTGAATTCCGGTTCTGGAGAATTTCTGCCTTCGCATGACTTTTGAATTGGTGATTTAGCAGTGAAATGTTTTAGGAGGCTACTTGGATCTTTCTGCATATTTCTTTGGTAGTAGTTTCTCGACTGATTCTTTGTTACTTATCCTCTCTGCCGGGTCGTTTTAGAGACAGCCAAAGCCAAGTGGTTGATGAAGTCTACAGCAGCTGGTTGGGAATACTTTTTGATGACTAACTTGACTCTAGTTTTGACTACTCGGATCTTCTTCCATGTACTGATTGATCGCTTTGGATCTGCACGCTGATTTTTTGGAGGAATAACTGTCTATCTGACTTGCATTATGGAATTCTTCTGAATACAAACGACCTGGGGATTTTCAGGGCATATGTATTTATTGTGCAAGTGTCAGTTATAAAGGAAGGTATATTTTGTTTTAGGTGAATATTGCCTATCAGTGGGACTCCATTATTTTTAAGATGAATCATACTTTTGGTTGTCGATTACCACAGTACGGCAATATATCCCACTTATATGCTAATGTGTCAGGATAGAATTTGGGTATTGTGATAATTTTGCTGAATACAACGAACAGTGATACAGTATTGTTAATACCTGGACCATGTTTTGAGAAGAACCGTATGTCTTGCAGTGGCTGAGGATTTCGTCGCCATGTAACCACTCGAAAGGGTTTGCAAGAGGTGAAAGTGTTGAACAGTTTTTTCTTGGGAGGAAATGTTATTTATAAGCACACTGTAGGGTACATTATACAGCGAGATTTTGAATGTTCTTTCCGAAGAATTTCTGCTTCACTGTGGCTTTTGAATTTGTAATTCAGCAGTGAAATGTTTTAGGAGGCTATCTGGATCTGTTGCTGTGCATCACTTGTTTTCAGGTCCTTGTTAATGAATCTATACTAGAAGTCACTTCCAGTCATCGCTATTCGGCAATGTAACAGTTGCACACCAACAGGTCTCTCAGTGAGTGTATTTTTCGGAATCTAGGAGAAGATGAATGGATAACATTTCTTTGCCTGCTTAGAGATGGAGAGCTTTGGAAGTTGATAAACTGTCTGTTCCAAGCGGCCTTCATGTATCTGGATTTCGTCAGGAATTAAACAAGGGCGAAAAGCAACATTGAGTGTGATTCTTCTTCTCTTAAGAGTGATGTTTGTGTTTAGGTGGGTGGGGATTGATTGTTAGAGGCGTTTGGAGCAGATATCAGAGTTTCTAGTTGACATGAGAAAGGATGAAAGTATCGTGAGTGTATTCTGTTGTAGAGATGGAGCTCATTGATTATCGTGCATAATGTAGTCGGCCAAGAGTGAGTGTGTGTGTGAGAGAGAGAGAGGTCATAGAGTAGAATGCACTGCTACATTGGAGTTAAACCAAAGCATGAGTATCGGTATACAAACATTGATATTGATATAATGGGGTTGGTGAATGGGGAATCACAGGGAAAACAATGATGGCTTTTATTAGTGAGGAGACAAACGACATTTAAGGAGAGAATATTCTTTTACCAAGCAGAATAAATGGATAAAGTCGACTGTGTCGTGGAGATTGTCTTGATAGCTTGATCTTCCTAACTGGTCAGAAAATTTTCAACATCCAGGTTGTGACTGAATAATTTACTTTCTGTTATCATGTGTGATATGCTTCCACGTAGACCGTAGATTGTTGATGAATTCTAAGAGTTTCCGGAAATGTTGTTAGTCGATCAGAGGTAATCTGTCTGTCTGTCTGTTTTCGACATAGAACTTTGCACATATGTGCGGCAGTTCAAGTCGCCACACTCCATGTAGCACACAAAGCAAGAAATCAGAGGTAATCAGTCGGTGGGAAGCCGTTAAATGTGTAGCTCTCGTGTTTGTTGCCACTCATCTACATGGTGTATGTGCAGCCTTGGACAACATTGTATTCCTGTGGTGATTCAAACCTTTGGTGCTGCAGTCAGTGACATCACCTACCACTGGGCTGTTTTGGGACCATGTGCTGGTAGTGTTAGCTACCTTAGCTAACTGAAGTGTAAATATCTCTGTAAATGTTCCCACTCCTACCTAGAGGTTTCCCAGTTGATGAAGCTAACTCTTCTCTCTGATTGCTGATGAATTCCAGGTGATTTTGTTAAAGTGTTTTGTGGTGACAAAATTCTGGATAGAAGGTGTTCTGAATTATAATCCGTCAATTTAGTCAGTATAACATTTGCTTTCTCTTCTCACTAATGAAGCGCGTCAAGGCACGGATTGGATGTATGTTAACCGCAAGGATACTCCACAACCCAGTAATCGTCCTATTCCACGTAGACGAGATGATGGAGGTGAGCCATTATCAGCACATGCATTACCACCGCCATCGAAAACACGTAGTTCAGGCCGACAACTGAAAGAGCAGTTAGTGCGAATAGAAGAGAAACGGGCCAGTCGAGGGGTGGGTGCTGCACGAAAACATAATACTGATAATGATAATGATAATAATAAAACAGAACAACCAAAGAAACGTGCCACACCGGGTACGAGAGCTTTGCGAGAGATAGCAGCATACCAGCGGAGTACAAATCTCCTCCTTATAAGGTAAAATGACCCAAAGTTGTTTTCTCCTTTATGTTGGTTGCTTATTTGTGCTTACTATTTTTTGTCTGTTACAGAAATGGTTTTAGTTACTTTTCACTTTTGTATCACAGAGTTTTCTTGGACAGTTTGGTTAGTTCGATTTGTCAGTGAGGACTCAGTCACCAGGATAGTGGTGTAGATGTGACACCTGCTATCGGCAAAACGATATGTGTACTGCACACATCAGTTAACTGTGCACCTCGTTTGTGGCTCTGAGAGGTGGCCATTTGACGACGGAGACCTGAAAAGGCGAGTTGTGGTTGGCTGTAGGTGTTTCCCTTCTATCTCCCCTGCTGTGTCATTCTGTGGTGCGTTATACTCAGGTTAGACGTAAAGTATTAAATAGGAAGACGAAGTCAGCCAACCGATGAGGTGATGAAACCTGACCGATTGAGGTAGACGGATGGGACACCTGTTACACATGCCAGTTAGTGATTCAGTTTACTTCTCCTATAGATGAATTTCTCTGTGAGTTAGTAAAAACACCTGGGTGTTTGTCGTGCTACTTCTTACTAGTCGTGTAATTCACTAATTACCAATGAAGTGAAGTGAGAAGTTTGCAGAAACTGTCGACACTTTGAAGTTGTGCAACACTTCCTGGAAGCACACACGTTGAAAGGTGGTGGTGGACAGAGGGGAGAAGCATTAAAGTGAGTTAACACTGATATATTTACGACTGAAGGTTTTTCGATCCAGCAGGTGTGAATGATAACTTGCTTGCCTGAAGATCTCTAGATCTTATGTTCCCTAAAGTTAGCGTATTCGCATGCTAGAATGAGACTGTTAGTTATCCAATGAACGTCTTGATTCCCATGGGTGATTGTTTTGACTAACTGTGACTTACTAACTGGTTTCATTCCTTGAGGAGGAGGTCTGTCTTGATGGAATGTGTCAAACACCTGTAAATTATATGAACGTTTCACTCCTTGCATTCCGAGTGCGATGAAGTCCTCCTCCAGACTGTGGAGTTTCATAAGAAGTCACCACAAGCGCATTGCAGCGCTAATTGGCTGTGAGGACAGATACTCGCCGATCATAGCATTGACTTAGTACAAACACATATACCGCAAATCGACACAGGTTGGAATTTACAGAGAATCGGATTGCAACACGGTGGCTCGATAGTTGACGAGTCCCCACCTACCATCACTTGACGGTTTTCACTTGAACCCCTACTGTGGCGAAAACACTACAGCAGAGTCTCAAAACTATGACAGGAAATGTATCCAGATCCTAAGTGGCTTCCAGTGGGCCTCTGACTAACTGACTGGTGTCTCAGTTGCTAACCATATCCACCCTAAAATCAATCAACATCTTCAGACAGCTGAAGCAAAACACCAAGGAAATACACGACGAAAATAGTGTTTCAAAACTAACCTCATCCTGAACAGATGCACATCAGGTAGGATACCCACCCACCCCCTCACTTTGGGGAGAAAAGCAAAACAAATCACAAGAACATTGGAGACACAGTTGCTTTTAATCACAATAGAAAACATTCCACGATACAACACTGGTAGTAATTATCTACAAGAAAGTCTCTTCACCGACAGACAGACAGACAGACTCAGACTGTTGTTAGCCACACAGCATTTAAAGTCACTATGTACAAATAAGGTCATCGCACAATCACAAAAATGCATCCGATTTGATATAAAAGCAGTGAAGCATTCACAAAACCGCAACCTAACAAGGAAAACACAGTATCTACAAAAATATCACAATTGGGAATTAGGCAAAGATCAAGTAGCACAGAGGGAGAGGTGGGGAGGGCGGGAGTGGAGTGGAGGAGGATTGACTGACTAGTTTCAACCTAGAACTTTGCACAGATGTACAGCACTTCCAGTCCCCACTCTCCATATCCACACAAGAAGAGAGAAAAAGAGAAGTAACAAACAGAAATGTAGAGCAAAAAGAACAGCAGTAAAATGGAAGAACAATCGAAGTTGACTGGATATGATATATCACAAAGAGTTAATGTGGGCGAGGAACAAGAAGAGAAGTGAAACAACGTGGGGATCGGAGATAAACAGAATCACCAGCAGCAACATCAACAGTGATGATGAAATTACAAAAATCAACTAGAAAACAGTCATCATCTCACATTATTATTATCATTATTATTATTATCATCATTGTTACTATTCCGATGCTTCCTATTCGATGGACCGGGTGCTGCCGTTAACATAGGCCGACTACTAGTCGTCATCGTTCTCAATTGTTGCAATTGTTGATAACCTGGCCCAGTTGGAATGTTTTGTAAATCCGTCACTAGCCTGATATCTTTAGCCATCACCGTAACACGTTTAGCGTGAATGGCAGGCACATCGTTGAGCCGACTCAAATAAGCTCACGAGAAATGCTTCAGCGGCTTCTTGTAACGCCAGAAAGCATATCGCTTGCCAACGAAACGTTAGGTATCTCGGACCAAGTGACGTCGCCATAATATGACGGATATATCGACAGAATGGCAGCTTCCTATCACCAATCGACAATCAACAAACAAAGAAAAAAACGATATAAGCAGGTAAACTGCACAGTAAACATTGAATTCTGAATGAATGAATTCATTGTTTACTTTGCAGTTTATCTGCTTATATGTTCGTTTTCTCTTTGTTTGTTGATTGTCGATTGGTGATAGGAAGCTGCCATTCTGTCGATATATCCGTCATATTATGGCGACGTCACTTGGTCCGAGATACCTAACGTTTCGTTGGCAAGCGATATGCTTTCTGGCGTTACAAGAAGCCGCTGAAGCATTTCTCGTGAGCTTATTTGAGTCGGCTCAACGATGTGCCTGCCATTCACGCTAAACGTGTTACGGTGATGGCTAAAGATATCAGGCTAGTGACGGATTTACAAAACATTCCAACTGGGCCAGGTTATCAACAATTGCAACAATTGAGAACGATGACGACTAGTAGTCGGCCTATGTTAACGGCAGCACCCGGTCCATCGAATAGGAAGCATCGGAATAGTAACAATGATGATAATAATAATAATGATAATAATAATGTGAGATGATGACTGTTTTCTAGTTGATTTTTGTAATTTCATCATCACTGTTGATGTTGCTGCTGGTGATTCTGTTTATCTCCGATCCCCACGTTGTTTCACTTCTCTTCTTGTTCCTCGCCCACATTAACTCTTTGTGATATATCATATCCAGTCAACTTCGATTGTTCTTCCATTTTACTGCTGTTCTTTTTGCTCTACATTTCTGTTTGTTACTTCTCTTTTTCTCTCTTCTTGTGTGGATATGGAGAGTGGGGACTGGAAGTGCTGTACATCTGTGCAAAGTTCTAGGTTGAAACTAGTCAGTCAATCCTCCTCCACTCCACTCCCGCCCTCCCCACCTCTCCCTCTGTGCTACTTGATCTTTGCCTAATTCCCAATTGTGATATTTTTGTAGATACTGTGTTTTCCTTGTTAGGTTGCGGTTTTGTGAATGCTTCACTGCTTTTATATCAAATCGGATGCATTTTTGTGATTGTGCGATGACCTTATTTGTACATAGTGACTTTAAATGCTGTGTGGCTAACAACAGTCTGAGTCTGTCTGTCTGTCTGTCGGTGAAGAGACTTTCTTGTAGATAATTACTACCAGTGTTGTATCGTGGAATGTTTTCTATTGTGATTAAAAGCAACTGTGTCTCCAATGTTCTTGTGATTTGTTTTGCTTTTCTCCCCAAAGTGAGGGGGTGAGTGGGTATCCTACCTGATGTGCATCTGTTCAGGATGAGGTTAGTTTTGAAACACTATTTTCGTCGTGTATTTCCTTGGTGTTTTGCTTCAGCTGTCTGAAGATGTTGATTGATTTTAGGGTGGATATGGTTAGCAACTGAGACACCAGTCAGTTAGTCAGAGGCCCACTGGAAGCCACTTAGGATCTGGATACATTTCCTGTCATAGTTTTGAGACTCTGCTGTAGTGTTTTCGCCACAGTAGGGGTTCAAGTGAAAACCGTCAAGTGATGGTAGGTGGGGACTCGTCAACTATCGAGCCACCGTGTTGCAATCCGATTCTCTGTAAATTCCAACCTGTGTCGATTTGCGGTATATGTGTTTGTACTAAGTCAATGCTATGATCGGCGAGTATCTGTCCTCACAGCCAATTAGCGCTGCAATGCGCTTGTGGTTACTTCTCATGAGAATGGCATGAAATTCGTCCTGTGGGATGAGGAGTGGTGAATTGAGTAGGCTTATTTGTCACTTGTGAATTTCTACTCGAGAAATGGTAAGTTCTCATAGTTTACTAGTTATCTTTTACCTATTGTGAGGATGGGCTACTTACTGTACATGGTAGTCGTTACCCACCTTTCCATCGCTTGTCAAACTATAAGGCGTAGCGGATCTGAATGTGTCCATCATTTTGAACAGGAAATCTTTCTTCAGAGCTAATTTTTAATATGCGGATATGGAATATACTCAGCATCTGCGAGACTGGCTTCTCAGGTTGCAGTAGAAATGAGCATATATAGTATGGAAGTGTTAGAGATCTGAGGGAGTGGGATCCTATGAAAGTGTGAATGCTCCAAATTGTTCAATAGAGGGAGAGTCGATAATCTGATTCGGTTACCCACTAACGAAGTTTATAGAGAGATTGATGCATCAGAGTAGGAATGGCGAGTAGTTTGATACATATTCTTGCTTACGTTTTCATGAGAAATCTAGAAACAAACGAGGAATACACATCCACAATTGAACAAACCAGTCTTTATGCAGAGTGTGTGGATGACGTATTCGTGATTTGTAGAAACATGAAGCATGCTTGCAAATGGTTCCATAGCTTCAATATTGTGGATCGCGAAAATCAGTTTCACATCCTGGATTTATTTGTGAGGTGGTGGTACAGTTGAGAGGGAAATATACTGCAAGGATACCTGGACCGGATAGTATTTAAACTACTCCAGCTTCTGTTCAATAAGAGACAAGCAAGCATTAGTCTGGAGGCTGTTTGATAGACTGCGTTAACTGCTTCCTGAGAACAGATTGCATGAAGAGATGGACTTCCTTGAAAAGTAATTGTCTGGAAATGGGTTTCCAAACAAATTGACGACACGTTTGAGGAAGAATTCCGGTAAGTAGTGAAGAGGATGTTACTGCAATCTAGAAGAGGTCTATATTCATCGAGCTTATCTTCAAAGGAGTTGATGTATCGCAGAGTATAAACAAGAGACTAAGAGTTGGTCTTTCTACAACATCCTGTTTACAGCACTAGTCGTGCACTTTATATTTGATATTGGAAGTGGTCAGAGATATCCATCTGAAGTCACCTCCAAATTGTGTTTAGTGATTCACGTGTATGTGCCAGAGCATGAATGTGTTGGAGGTTGAAAGCAAGTGGGCATCCATTTGCCTCTCTGAACACATTCCGGAAAGTATGAGACTCAATCATGCGAATCTAATTGAATCACAACACAAAAGAGATATGCAAAATTCTTGCACTATTGGTTTAACAAACATAGAAAGTCAACTTCATTTCGATTTCGCTGAATCTATCGCCATCGAGGAAGTAAAAGCAGCAAACCTGAATCTGAGGTAACCAACGCGGCGACTAATCTTAGTTTACCCTGGAGACAATTCATTTTCGCCTATTACATAATTATATATTCTAATTAGAAATAATAGGGAAGATTTGTAGCTGACATGGGTGGGTGGTTTACAATTAGTTGTGTTCTCTGAGCTGTCTGATTTAATTGCGAGACTTTCATTGTCCAGGTCGACAATAAATTTGCCATAAATTCTGTGATATAATTGTATCTCATGACAACCTTCGTTATCGTGATTGGTTGTCAATTTACACTGGTCATATTTTTCCTGTCTTGGAATTTGAACTTTCTTGTCATGTGATGTATTTTTCATGAGTTGGAAAACTTTATCCATACTGGGTGATTCGTTAATCGCTGGTTGGTTTTCCAATACCCGGCTTCTAGAAATTCTCTGGTAATACTTTTGCTGATTCCTCCTCTGTTCGAATTTTCTATGTTGTTCCAATCAAATTGATTGATGTCCGTAATTATCTCTACATGTGTTGATATGATGAGGCAATAGATATCGTGCCTTTTCACTGCTGAATTGTGCTTTTGGATTCTGCTGATTCCAAGGGGATGCCCACCTTGGTCGTTGTGATATTCATTGCAGTTCATGCATGCGGTTTATTTTGTAAGTGGTATTAATTTTATGTTCTTTTTCTGTTGGACCTTTCAGTCCTCATAATACCAAATGAAGTGATTGTGCAGGCTTTTGTGCTATGTTTATTTCAAACGGTCTTAATATTGTAGCCGTTGCTTCGGAGATATTCTTAACACATATGTTAGAATGAATTTTCTTGTGGTCTTTGATGATGGTCTCTTGTTGGTATTACAACTTGAGTTTAGACACATTTTGATGAAATTGTTATGAAGACAATTAGTGAGTATTTCTCTTCCATACTCTTGAACAGCAATCAAATTGGTGGAAAGACACGACTTGTATATATTTTCATATCGATGTATGCAGATAATTACAGACACGAATCTGTTGATATGAAGAAGACAATGGAGATGGTCGGAGTGGACACACGATTAGGAGTTCGTTGAGTGACATCCCGCACAATGCCAACCATCGCTTGAGTGAAATCCGAATACGAGTCGACGAGTTGGGTGTCACTTCGACGGTGACATGGAGGAGATGAGAGACTGTGGGTAAGCATGGGTCAGGTAAAGAGGACCGCAGAAAAAAACAATAAAGAAATCCAACATTATGCAGATTTCCTGAATCCATCGCTCCAAGTCTTTATCAATCTCATTCAACAGCTGACTATACGACAGTGACATGTGTCGGCTGATCCATAACGGAAAACTCTGCGAGATGTTCGAAGCGAATACAAAAGTAAGATAAGTCTGGCTGTCCACTATTACTGATGATATTCCCAATTGTGGTAGACTGGATTACGTGTCAGACTGTGGAATGAGAGTGAGAATACAGGAATACGCTTCACTGACCAATAAGAAGACTCTAGAAGATCTGGATTAGGCAAGTGAATGATTTATGTTTAACGTCACACAAACTCAAAGTCTTGCAGGCGAACACACTGGAAGAAGAGGCTGGCTGGCAGTGAAGACAGGACTCCAGGTGAACATAGAGAAGACGGACGGAGGTGATGAAGATAACCTACACTGACAATAACAGTAACCAGCACCAATCACCATCAACGGGAGATATTTGACAGAGATTACTTCCTTCACTTATCTGGCTACAAAGCATTGTTCCAACCACAGACAGTCGGACAGTAAGGATGAAGGTGTCAGAGCAGGCCAGCCAGAATCGAAAATGCAAGATACGCCTTCACCAACGTGAAACCAAGTTTGGAAGTCTTCTGCACTCAGTCACCATGTGGAGGAAGATTCGGATTTTCAACAAAAATGTGAAGTCACTCAGTCAGTTCCTTGTTCTATGCTAGTCAGAAACTTGCACTATGAGTCGTGGAGAAGCATTTCCAACAAGCCACTGCAGACTTTCATCAACAGCTGCCGACTTATCTATCGCAGCAAGACTCTTATGCAGTGGGAACGAATCCCCTCCAAGATGGTGACAGCAAGATTCAACTCGAAAGGTAGGCAAGTTACAATTATACAATACTACCCTCCTTAAACAGTCAACTGAAAAGACTAATGGACAAAACTACAAACAAATGCTTACATCAGACTCCTAGTTGGTGACGTAAATATAAACCAAAATGGAGGCATTATAGGTTTCCAAGCCACAGACAGGGACTACATCATGTTTCTGGAGGCTCTCAGAGAAATGAATGAGAATGTAGAACTCTTTTCAGACTTCTACAACTCCTGTGATTTGGCGATTGGAGGCAGTGTTTATGCGTGCAAGAAAGTACGAAAAGCGTCAAGGATTTCACCTGACGGACACACTAAAAACTCGATAGACTTCATCTCAATGTCAAGGAGCGGAGACACAGAGTGCAGGAAACAAAGTCGAGAAGAGGAGTAGATGTGCGCTATGACCATTATCCATTGCAATACACTTTCAGTGTCTAATTGAAAGCCTTCAAAGAAGCTGTAGACAGACAACAATTCAAGTTTGACCATCAGAAACTGTTTGACAGAGCTACAAAAGACACCTTTACTGCAGTCATCGAAGCAAAGCTGGAGACATTGAGTAGCATCCGTGAGCAAACCTGTAAGGAAGAACACGTGAATTAGAAAAACAACAAATAAGAAAACAAATAGAACTCGATGCATGGGGAATTAAGAGTTTGAACTAGTTTCTTCTGAACGTACAAGTCCGGCTTTTCAGTGTTTTTGGCGAGGGCTTCTGCAGTTAACAGAAGTTCGGAAGGCTTCGTTTTTGGTAGATTTGTGTTTACTTTGTAAATGACTCCGAACGATGAGTGAGTTGTGATACCATGAGAGCTATTGACGAGGTATTTAGTTACAGCACTTCTGACTGAACTAGATTTGCCTTTTTGCAGCCGTTCTGGGTGGTGTTTTGTAACACGTTTTGAAAGTATGCACATAGAACGACCTATCTGCTTAGCTGTACGGGAGCAGGTGAATTGATATAAGCACATCGGAGTGGTCACATTCGAAAGTTTGTCCTTCACCGTGCTTAGAAGCAGTGGTTGGCCAGAGAATATCACTCTTATTGTTGCTACAGGAAAGGTATTCTTGAGACAGCTAGAGCTAATCCTCTTAGCATATCTTTCGCTAACTGTCGTCTGAAGTCCAGATTCATGTATAGTATGCTTTTGGGTCTGTACTGATTTCTTCTTTTTTGGCGTTGCTTTTATGTTCTTCTCCAGAAGCTGTCTAAGACATCCATTTTCAGCCGGGACCCTCTTGTGAAACAAGAGTTCTTCCTCTGAGAAGTTAATGCTGCAAGTCATTCGAACACGGTGAGCAAAGGAAATAATGAAAGGATACTTTGAAAGTGATTAGTTCATCCACCTTGAACATTCAGTAGTGTGAGAACAGATAATTTAGTTAATACTTATGCTACTTGAAATCCTGTTTATTGAAGCCCAATTTGTAATTCGTTGACAAAATAGACAGGTACATCTGGAAGGTAGTTAAAGCCTGATAGAATAGGGGTTTATGATGATAAATTCTAACAAAAATAAAGTAGCCCACAGACCCATGGTTCAGCATCTGGCGCTAATCTTCACTGTTTAAGCTGAAGGTATGCTGTCAAGCTCTCACCTATTTGACACTGTCACGTTACGTTCGGTTAGCCATGCACGACCTCTAATTAGACGCCAGCATCTATCCCGAAATATGTTTTGTATTTCCTCCGACCTCAATGTTGTTCGGATTTGACTGGTCTACGTGAAATAGATATATATGGGTTGGGGGACTGCATACGCTTGCTATATTGTCATTGTATCTTCTGTGATCATAACTGCAACCTGTTAAACGTTTCACTTAAATCACAGATTTACTTTATTTTGGTGATACCTTTAGTGGCAGGACCAACATTATCTATTATGACGCCTAGTTCATGGACTTTATCTCCAGTACTGTGTACCCTGCCTTATACCAGTTTCAAGCTGTCATACAAACTTTTGATTCAGTTGCGTTTTACGTTGCAATTATGCTACTTAACTTTTTCATACTATGAACGTAGGATGAGGGCAGACTGTTATTCTCTAGGAACAACATGTATGATCGTAAGAATGTTCCGAATATCCCATGAATGACCAAAACGTATCTCCAGAATTACTGATTGTCAGAATGACCTCGTGGTTTTTCTCCAGTTGTACCCGAATGTTTGCAAAGGTGGGTGGTAGAAGTATATCGTTTGATTGTTTCCATCTTTTCTAGTCACCGATACTATTTTCTTACTTTCCCTTCTACAAAAATGAATTAATTATGTGTGTTTTATCGGCCTTACCGTGATACATAGTTTACTGGTCTGGCACCGGGAATTCGACACTACTCTGACTTAGGTCATGTTCGAATATCATTAATTCCAATATAATCTCGTTAGCTTAAGTATAAACATGAAGTCGGTGGCACAGTGGTTAGGACTCTCGCCGACCATGCACATGGTCCGGGGTTCGATCCCCTGCCGGCGCACACCCGATATCTATGGTATGCCTGAATTTGGGCAACCGATATCCATGCTGAAAATTCCATACTTGTACTGAAAATACGGTGTGGAATCAAGCTGTAAATCAAAAAAAAAAAAAAAGTCTGTTATCTACATTTCCACAGTGATTTCCACAGGAATTTTCCGTGTTTCACTAGATTCGCGCCAATATTGGTGTCACCAAAATAGTATATACCACTGTATCAGTATTGTTTCCCAGACTTCTGTGTAGCTTGGTTTGTATTGTTGGTAGGAGTATCCGGGATCTGTTCGAGCAAAACAGCTTCCTTCTTATTGAGCATTTCTCTTTATTATGAAACCTAATATTTTCCCGTGGAAGTTCTAGGCAGTCACTGTAAAAGGTCTCACACTAGTTGATTTCAGTCTGACTGACTGAGTTCTAAATGCAAAACTTTCCACAGAAGTGCAGCAGTCCAGGTTGCAACACCATATATAACACACAAAAAGTTAGAGAAAGGAAAATTCGAAAGAATGCAAATGTACTGGGAAGAAAAATTTGTATTGGAGAATAACGAGGATGTATTGGATCTGAAAGATTACAGAGTGAATGCAACTGAGACACTGAGAATGATTTTAAGCCATGTCACTAGCACTGCTGTCTCCAGTCACTGACTCACAGTGCTTTGGAGACCTCAGCCACGAAGTCTCCACAACACTAAGTGACTAACGGTCAAAGACTTCATTCCAAGTATTGAATAGAATAAACCTATCTTCCAAACTAATCCTACATCAGCTAACACAGTTTGACGAGGAAGGCTGTGGTTCGCCATGTGTTCCATGTACTTTGGCCATCTGAATCGGCCAAGTTGTGAAGCTAGTTCGAATGTTCAGATGCACAAAACGTCTAACATCAGTATTCCTGACTGTGATATATCCCTTAACCTCGCCTAGATTACTAGGTATCTAGTTTTCTAGCCGGTGCCAATCCCGGATAAAGAGGGAGGGTTGGGGCGTGGTGCTAGCAACTCCACCCCCAAAACTTAACCAAATTGCTACAAAAACTTCAACGCACAGACATATTGAAAATTCTAAAAATACAAACAATGACCTTATTTTTCGCTGGAATCGGAGAAGTGAAATGACGCAGGCTGGTGAAAGCCTTCGGGAAGCCAGTCAGCCGATGTGCCTTCTTTCGATGAAAGCAAAAATAAGGATGGGGACGTGGAATATTCGTACAATGTACGAAACTGGAAAGGCTGCTCAGGTAACCGCAGAAATGAGGAGATATAAAATAGAAGTGTTGGGAATCTGTGAGAGCAGATGGTATGGATGTGGAAGGAGCCAAATAACAACTGGAAAGACAATAATCTACTCCAGTCACCCAGAGGACGACCACGAGCACACCGAGGGAGTAGTCATCATGATGTCACCAACAGCAACCAAAGCTCTCATGTAGTGGGAACCAATCTCCTCCAGAATAATGACAGCCAGGTTCGACTCAAAAGGAAGGAAGGAAGGTTACAATCATTCAATGCTATGCGCCTACAAACGTCTCAGAACAAGAGAAGAAGGAGGCCTTCTACAGATAACTACAAACAGTGATGGACAACGTCCCAAATGGCGATATCAAAATCCTGATGGGTGATATGAATGCGAAGCTGGGAGGAGACAATACAGGAAGAGAACTCACCATGGGTCGCGAGGCCCTCGGTGAAATGAACGACAACGGTGAACTCTTCTCAGACTTCTGCGACTTCAATGATTTGATGATTGGTGGCGGTGTGTTCAAACACAGGGATGTACACAAGGCGATATGAATTTCACCAGATGGACACACCAAAAGCCAGATAGACTTCATTTCAATCTCAAGGAAGTGGAGACGGAGCCTACTGGACACAAGATCGAGGAGAGGAGCAGATGTGGATTCAGACCACTATCTAGTACAAGGGACTTTCAAGGTGAAGCTGAAAGCCTCGAGGATAGCTGGGGATAGGCCACAATGGAAGTTCAACACTCACAAACTGAAGGACACAACCACAAAGGACACCTTCACTGCAACTGTCAGAGCAAAGCAGGAAACACTACGTGGCATCACTGAGGAGTCATGCGTGGAAGACCATTGGAACTCTCTGAAGGTGATTTTCAACAAAACGTGTTCAACGGTTTTGGGAAGAAAGAAGAGACAAAAGAAGGAATGGCTCTCAACGGACACTTTGAAGCTAATAGAGGAAAGGAGAATGGTGAAAGAGAAAATGACTCAATGCAAAGATGGACAAGAGAAGGAGACGCTGAGCTCAACTTACACAGCACTGGAAAAAGAAGTGAAGAAGAGTGCCAGGAAGGACAAAAGACAATTCTACGACAACCTGGCTACCGAAGCTGAGAAGGCAGCAGTCAAAAGGGACCTGAGGACACTATATCAGATGACCAAGTCTGTATCCGGGAAGAGATCAACACAAGTGAAACCTATGAAAGACAGCCAAGGGGACCCAATTACCAAGGAAGAAAGACAGATTAAACAATGGGCGGACCACTTCAAAGGACTCTTGAACCGACCACCACCTGCAACCCGTCCAGAAATACCAACAACAGCACGTACACAACTGCAAGTTGACACCAATCCTCCAACGAAAGCTGAAGTCGTCAATGCAACCGAGCTTCTGAAAGCTGGAAAAGCAGCTGGACCAGATGGAATACCCCCTGAAGCACTGAAAGCGGACCCAGAGACGACAGCAGATATGCAGACTCCATCATTGCAAAAGTTCTGGAAGGAGGGAAAGGTGCCTACTGACTGGAGGAAAGGTTACCTCGTGAAACTACCAAAGAAGGGCGACTTAGGACTCTGCAAGGACTGGCGAGGAATCATGCTCCTGTCAACGCCAAGTAAAATCCTGAGTCGCATCATCCTGGAGAGAATAAAGGACGCACTGGATACAGAACTCCGACCAGAACAAGCTGGATTCAGGAAAGGCAAATCATGTTCTGACCAAATTGCAACTCTACGCATCATCATCGAACAAAGCATGGAATGGCAATCAAAGCTCTACCTCAACCTTATAGACTCTGAGAAGGCCTTCGACAGCGTTGACTGCGAAGTAATTTGGAAACTACTCAAGTACTACGGCGTACCCGAAATATTCATCAACCTTATCCAACAGCTGTACGACAATGGCACATGTCAAGTGATCCACAACGGAAAACTCAGCGAGGCGTTCGGAGTAAACACAGGAGTCAGACAAGGGTGCTAATTATCACCAATGATATTCCTAATTGTGGTGGACTGGATTATGCGTCAGACAGTGAGAAGCGAGAAGACAGGGATATCCTGGACCGACGTGAAGAACCTGGAAGATCTGAATTTCGCGCGTGGATGATTTATGTTTGATGTCACACAAAATCGAAGACTCACAAGCGAAAACCGACAAACTGTTCGCAGAAGCAGCAAAGACAGGACTCCAGGTGAACATAGACAAGACGGAGGTTATGAAAATAACCAATCAACAACAACAACAGCAATATCCAGCGCCAATCACCATCAACGGGAGTGATTTGAAAGAGGTTACTTCATTCACTTATCTAGGGAGCATTGTCTCAACTAGAGGAGGAACGGACGAAGATGTCAAATCGAGAATCGGGAAGGTGAGAAATACATTCATCAACCTGAAACCATTCTGGAAATCTTCGTCACTCACTCAGCATCAACAACAAAATTCGGATTTTCAATACAAACGTCAAGTCAGTCAGTTCTTCTATACGGATCAGAAATTTGGCGGGCCACCAAGAATATTTCCAACAGCCTGTTGCAGACCTTTATCAAGAACTGTCTTTGCTCTATACAGAAGATCAGATGGCTGGAAAGAATCACCAACAAGAAACTATGGAAACAAACAAAACAAGAACCAATCGGCCAACAAATATGCAAGAGAAAGTGGAGATGGATTGGACACTCGCTGAGGAGGCCGTTGGGTGACATCGCGCGTCAGGCCATCGCTCGAGTGGGACGTCCAAAGGTGACATGGAGGAGATCGTGTGAAGAAGAGTTGAAACAGTATGGACTAAGATGGATGCAGGTGAAAAGTACAGTCGAAGACAGGAGCAAGTGGAGACGTGTAGTTGAAGCCCTATGTTCCACTAGGAACCCAAGGGAACAATAATACAATAATAATAATGCAATGTATCCCTTAAAACGGGAGGTAGTTCGCGTAAATTTACGGTAAAAGGCAGAGTTGCCTTCCACTGCATCATACAACCAAAAAGAATCACGAACCGAATACCATCCTTTGACAGATAGCCGGCTATCACATCTACTTCAAATATGATGCAATTTGAAAAATGTCACACGAGCATTTTATATCTGTGCTGAGATTTCGTCAACACTCAGACTACTAAGACTGATGCAACTTCTCAGATAATTGAAGTGGTGGACACGCTCAGCCACTTCACTGTTCATCTTTAAACTAGGAGTTAATGCCCAAACTTTCTGTAACATGTTAAGTACATCAAGATTTCTTCTCAGAAGACTCTAGATTTTGTTAATAATTTCATCGAGAAGGACACTATCATCTGTCTATTCTAAATTGACGAGCCTGTTCCATAGTACTAGGCCAACTATCATTTTTCAGAAGTCAGTCAGAGTCCATCCGTTAGCATATTTATGATGGAATTAAACAGAAACGAAGGCATCTGGTATCTCTTATGGACACCATTGGTTGTCAACACTTTAGATGACAACTCTCCACAAGCTCTTACATGGTTGTGTGAGTTCGATAAGTGTGACTTGATTAATGTGGTATACTTTCTTGGTACTCTCTTAACTGCCGAACATTGCCACTGAAACTTTCAGTCGACAGAGTCGAATTCCTCCTTCAGGTGAAATATGGTAATTGTTGGGAGCAGATAAGTATGCCTGTGTTCCAAAATCTGTCAAAAGGTGATGATATGATCAATACACCCTCTTCCTGATCTACAGCCTGCCTGGTTCTCTCGTGTTTGTTCCTCCAGAGAACCACTTAGTCTACGCATGATTATTGAGCCTAGAAATTTCGACATCATACTAGCCAAGCTAATCCCTCTGTGATTATCGCAAAAAGATTTGTCTGGCTTCTTGTATACTAGGATAACCAATGACTTACACCAGTCCGACGGGACTATCTCTGATTCCCAGACACTCCTTAATACCTTAGTTAGCGCAGACAGTAAACTGTCCCCACTGTCCTTAAACACCTTTGGAGTCATTCCACCAGGTCCGGCTCCTTTACGTTGTTTCAGATTATAGACAGCTTCGCAGTTGCAGTTACAGTTTGATGACTGGTTTTGACATCCCATTCAGGTAGGTGTTGGATACTGGGAAAACCTAGTTCGTTTTTACGAGTTGATGATTCCCAAACTACTCCCTGGTTTTCAATGGTTCTCTAATTAATATCAATTCGTGATCAACTTGTAAAAACAAATCTAATCCTTACAAACCAACCTTTGAAAACTTAGTTTGGAAATATAGCAGTAGAATCGGTCCACAAAGTGTTCCTTCCGACTCCCCAGTTTTGAACTTACCTTTAAGCAGGTTTGTGAGGGCAGTTAGAATATGTACACATTGAGGAATCAACGTATGGTATTAACTTACCATACCTAGAAACTTGCGCGAAGATTTCAGGTACGTTGTAACTGGGAAGTCTTGTATGGCCTGCTCATTTTCAGGTAAAGGGTGAATGTCATGTTCATGAATTACATGTCCAAGAAAAGTCAGGGAGCGGACCCCAATCTGGCACTTGGCTCAAAATATTCAACGTGCACTACATGCACTTCTTTCTTTCCAAACTTTCTTTAGTAGTAACTACAGTCTCTAAGTCCATTTCGAATGATTGGGGGAATTCTATCTGGTCATGCTTCTTTCCAACCGATGTCTTTCAATACATCTGCTCTAGTAGGATGATCAGTATTCACTGACGGTCCCGCGTCTGTTGCTTGTATTTCTGCGCGAGTTGCAGGTGGTGGCCGGTTCAGGAGTCATTGTTTTCAGTGTTCCTCGTCTTTGGTCATTGGGTTCTATTCACTGTCTTCCATTGGTTTCACATGTGTTTATCTCTTCCCTGATAGCCACCAGGTTATCTGGTATAGCGATATGAAGTCCGTTTTATCTGAGACCTGATTTCCGATTCAGATTTATTGGTTGAGGATAGAAGGCTTGGAGCCTATGTTAATCCTTTTCTAGTAAATTTCTGTGGTTGTCCAAACCCTTGTTGAACGAATCAGTTGAGGTTGCAGACACCACTTCTTATGGGAGTCGGTTCCAAGAGTATATCACTTGGTGTGAGAACCACTACTCGTCAGCGATATGATTTCTTCTTGACTTTTGAACTCTCCTGCTATATCCTCTAAGGTGTTCCGACCTGGTGGGAAGGAAAAGAGAGAAAAGGAAAACCTTCTGTGCTCCAGTTTCCAGTGTGTTGTGGAACTGCCTTGTATCTTTCCTTGTACTGTTCTTCAATTCATTGTTCAGTGTAATGCTTCTGCTTCCGTTTTGCATCTTTACACTGGTCCATCTGTTTTACCATGACTCAATACTAATTTCCGGGTGCACTTAGAAAGCTATGCCTTTACTTGCGTCTTGTTTCCTCCTTAAATTTTAGACAGGTTACCTCCAGCATCTATTTCAGAGAGTTCCAGTGTTCCTCCGTACCATGAAAGTGGATGTCCAAAAAGCAGCCTGAGAATCTGGATTCCAAAAATGCATTTTATTTTACTGGAGACAGTGTATGTGTAAAAGCAGGAGATATGATCAGGTGAAACGGGGAGATTTTTAATCCACTTTCTCCCTTCTCCGAGTAAAAGAAAGGATTCTCTATACAAACATCCTTAGTTTATATTTAACAAGTAAAGTTTCATGTAGTCATTTTACTCCATCAGTTACAGTTGGAGAAATGAGTGGAATCTACTCTTGCTGCAGAATAAGAATTTGTCTAATAAAAGTTTCGTCAAAAGAATGCAAATAGCTTCAAAGTTGCAGGTATAACCGAAGTTCTGCTGAACAAAGAAGTATCTGCAAAGAGCATAAAAGTGTGTTCGAGGGATGATTGAGAGGCTTGTGTTAATCTACAGTTCATTAATTATTTCATTGTAATTGTTTAATACGTTGCTTTCATGGTTTGTGCAATGCTTTAGTTATGTATTTTTAGCTACTAACGGAGTAGTGTAACGTGAAAACTTAGGTGGCATAAGCTGTTGTTTGCACTTGTTGGTTGGTGTTATTGTTGCTGGTCCAAATGGTTACTTAATTTTGAGAGATTTGAGGAAAACAATATCACTGTTGTTGATGTGTGTTGCATGCCACCATGTAAAAGCCGATCTGTTGAAGAAAGCCCTATCAGAGTCACTATTAGCAGGGCTTTCGATGTACATATTAAACTCAGAGAACCTCGAACTTAGGCTGAAGTTGAAGAAGCCTTGAAATTTCTCCAGAAGGTGAGTATAGCGATAATTTGTTTGTTCTCAGATAACAAACACTCGACATGTTGTGACAGAATGTAGATTAGACAAATGCGAACAACATCTAAAGAATATGTGGTGCTTGAATACACATTTGGAAACACAAAATTAGTCAGAAAGCAATGCGAAATGTCTTAGCTGGCAAGTGTCGTCTGTTGTTGTTAGTGCTTAATGTACCAGATCTAAATACATTGATTGCCAGTCAATGATACGCATTTGTTATCAGTTCAATAAATTCATCTGTATATAAGATTCACAATCGCTGCACTGTTTACGTCGTGAATATTTAATGAAGGATGCGAGAAGTCGTAAATTAAATGAACTAAAATTGACTACACTAAATCCAATGTTAGCTATTTCATCATAACCTGAAGATGTCATTGGACTTGGATATGCTGGAAAAGGGTTTAGAAAGCGGACGACATACAATGATGTACCGGGTGTGTGCAAACTGCTGTATCTGAAGACCAGACTTCAGTTGGCAATGATAATCTTCCAGATTGTGATTTTTCGTGGTTACAACAAGTTGAGAAGTTGGTTATTATTCGAGCAGAATACAAATTGCTTATTTCGGTCAGTTCCGACAAGCGAATTAAAATATACGACGAATTCCCAGTTAATCATGTCTTGAAGAACTGTCGGTGATGGAAATTTCTAGCAGAAGTCCACAGTCTTCTACAACAGCCCCACCGGTAACGCAGAATAATGCATTTGAAAATAAAACTTCTGGAAGTTGAAGCCAAGGTTTTGCAAATGCCTTGCCAGATCAGCAAATGTAGATTATTTGGCATTATATATCTTCATTTTTGTTGTCTTCTTACAACTGATCGGAGGAAGGAAAGAGGGGAAAGTAGAACTTCACTGAGAACGCAGAACGGCCCTGTTTAGGGTCACCACATATTTGATTTCATTGGTTTGTCTTGAAATTATGCAACTGGGTGGGAGGTAGGGTGATTATTTCGGTGCCAGTGTAATAGCTATTTGTGTAAGCTTACCTTCAGCAGAAACTATATTAAAGTAGCTACGTAGTTTTAGGTAATGCGTCATAGGACTATGCGGCATATAAATGGTCAAATCGTAGTTCTTGTATATTTTTTAGATAGACTTATAAGCATTGAATTATGTGAGACTACTTTTGATTCACAGTTGACGGTAGGTGCTTAGGGTTATTTCGTGTGCACTTATTGCCATCTTCTGTGGAATCATTTACACCGCAAAAGATGTTTTCAGCTTGTGCATGCCGTAATGCGACGGAAATGTTGTCATCAGACTTCCCCAGTGAATTAATACTAGAATAAATCCTCTGTACCGTATAAGCGCTAACTTTGATCAGCAGCACACTTTGCTCACATACACTACGCTTACATGTGGTGTACACTTAAGACTAATATGCATGGGGGGGATGTCTCCTACAAAAGATATTACTTTCATGATTAAAGCAGGATGAACTCATCGAGGAGGATAGAAGGGTGTCACTAGAGTTTGTTACTTCTTATTAGCTGCCTATAACCGTGAGTATTTTAATATAAATATGGCAAATATTGAAATACTACGCTTAGTAATCATAAAAATGATGAATACTAGTCAATATGAGTATAGCGAAATTCGCCTTCATACATTTAGAAGACAAAAGAAGGTTGGAGCAAAGACGTCATCAGTTAATATTACTGTGTAACACTGTGTGACTTATCAAAATGAAATCTTATCTATTGTGGAGTTATACTCTACCACAGTGCCCAAGTTTTATACTTATATCAAAGACTATTGTTCTGGAGAAAAATTCTCTTCCCGGTCTGCGATTTGTGTACACAATACTCTAGAATAATGATCAGGTGATTCAACAGGATATAAGAATGAAAAGAAAACTGTTGCTTAGCTAATTATCAAGTGAATAGTCTACATCTGATGATGCCGTTTCACATTGACGGATAAATCCTGAGTTATTTTGTTTATTCGTAGGACATGAAGCAAGTGAGTTTTGGTGGCGTAGCAGTATTCGGATGTGCAACTGGCCAAAGACGGTGGCTAGTTAAGAGCAACTTGCTAAATCTTATTGGATTTTCACAATGTACTATGGTGTAGAAACAGACGCGAATTATTTGTATGAATGAATAAGTTAGGTAAATAGGCAAGCCTAATCTGCATTAATCCAACCACATATATTACAGCCGCGCTTAGGTAATCGCACGTATTTAAGAGGTTGAGAAGAAGTAGAAATCAAGAGTATATTGAACACTTCATTGAATTACAACGACAATTCCGACGAAGAGTTTTAACGTTGGTTCAACCGGCTAACAATTTAGCAGACTTCATACACGACAACTTTCACATACCTAGAAACCTAAAACATCCGTAAAGACTGGCAGAGCATGCAGTGACGAAAGATATTTTTAAATATTACTGCACAAAATGAATGTGATAATTCTTTTAATGCTAAGGAGTCATATCATGGAAGCGAAGGTATTAGCGGTGTTCAGCTAATTTTTCAGTTCATAATGCTCATTGCACAAATAGACGTCTTAAGTTTTCCAATATTTGAGGATTTTAAGCAAGTTTGAAGAGAATCTCTGAAATATACATACTGTTAAGGCCTTATTGTGTCATCAAGACTATTTGTGGTACATGCAAACACAGGGCAGATTCATGTTGAACTAATTTCATTTACTTCTGAGAGAGAAAGGAAAACGAAAATATGTATGTAGTTCAGGGACAGAACATTTGGTCAACTGAGAAAATTCACCGTGTTTCGAAAAATCCTTGAAAATCATTTACAAGATTCCGTCAAACCTATCAAAGGGAGTAAATTCAAGACATCTAGGCATAGCCGAGTAACTAGCTATCCAAAAACTCAAACCTACACTATGTTTCCAAAAGGAATATGTCCAACCCTTGTCCCTGCCATAGCCATCATAAACAGATAGTTCTTTCAATAGTGACCATCACATTACCTCTCTTATCCAAACTTCCTGTTTGTTCATGTTATTTTTAAGTTCTTCTTAATCCCTATTTACACTACCATATTTTCATATCCGAACTTCCTGGCTGTTTTGTTATTTTATTATTTCTACACATTCAATGCCTAATTGCATAAAAAACTATTTTTCACATTAGTTATGATCCCACTGAATTTTTTATCCAACCATCCTGTCTATTTTATTATTTCTACATTTCTAACCCCTATGGCATTTTAATTCCTAATTGTAATTTTAATAATTTGACGCTTGACAGTTTACAATTTATTTAGGATAGTAGGCTATATGCCTGTGTTAATCCTTTCGATTTGTTACACACAGGAGGTCCAATCTCGCCTTGAATGAATCAACGGATGGCGCTGATACGACGTGTTCCGGTAGGGAGTTCCAATGGTTCACAATCCGATGCGAAAAACGGATCTCCAAACGCAGACGATTCGACCGTGGTTTTTAAACCTTGAGGTGATGTCCTCGCAATTGGTTGGTGCTAGAAGGAAGAAATAAATTAGATAAATTTGCTCCAAAATCATTTCTTAGGATACGGTATGCTAGTATTAGGTCACCCCTAAGTCGTCTGTATGACAGTGGAAATAAACCCAGTCGACTTAACCTCTCTTCATATGAGAGGGTTGAGAAACCTTTTATTAGCTTAGTTCCTACTCTTTGCACCCTTTCTAATAAGTCTATTTCGTATTTGAAACACGGGCTCGCTGCCTGGATCCCATATTCCAAATGAGGTCTGATATAAGTCGGATATAATATACGAAATATTTCAGCGTCAAAATTCGCAAAAGCTTTGCGTATGGCCCATAATATTCGAAAACCCTTAGTGGCTGCAGCTCTACAGTTTGTTGCTGTTTTCAAGTCATGCTGCACAACCACTCCCAAGTCCTTGTACTCAGTGACCACTGGGAGAGTAATGCCATTCATTGAGTAATTGTGCACGTGACTATGAGATACATGCATAACTACACTCTTGCTTAAGTTAATCTCCAAGGCCCAGCGCTTACACCAATCACTTAACAAGTTTAAATCTTCCTGCAAAGCAAGTTGATCACTGTCATCGTGTAAAGCCCTCCATATCTTGATGTCGTCAGCAAACAGTAAGCAGGATGACCTAACTACCGATGGAATCTCATTAACATAAATCAGGAAAAGAAGTGGGCCTAGAATTGTACCCTGAGGAACGCCACTCTTAACCGATTCCCATGTTGATAAAACCCCGTTAACTCGTACTCTTTGTCTTCTGTCCTTTAGAAAGTCTTGAATCCAGTCGACAACCACTTTATTGATTCCCAGACTACCTAACTTTACTAGAAGACTTGAATGAGAAACCCTGTCAAACGCCTTGCTAAGGTCGATGAATATGGCATCCACCGGTATATTAGCATCAGCTGAGCTTGCCCGACTTTCTCTGGCCAAAAGAAGGTTGGTCAAGCAAGAATGACCTGCTCTAAAACCATGCTGTTCCACAGCGAAAAGTTTGTTCCCTTCAATGAGCTGAATGACAGCATCACGAATTATTCTTTCTAGCAGTTTAACAACAATACTGGTCAAACTAACAGGACGATAGTTCTGAACTAAGTTTCTAGATCCGGTTTTGAAGACCGGACTAATGATGGCATCTTTCCAGTCAGTCTCTTGGACATTTAGACTGGTCCACAGACATATTGAAGATTACCGACAATGGCTTGGCTCGGCTATGTTTTCAGCCAATGCTGTTAATATACGTGGGTGGAGTTCATCAGGGCCACTGGACTTACCAGGATTGAGCCTTAGAAGCCACTTTAGGACAGTATCTTTTCCAATGTATAAGGGTGCCATTTTCAAGTTACCTTCTGGAAAAGTTACAAAGCCGGTATCAATATTATCAGAGAATACTTGACTAAAGTGCTTGGACAAAGCCTCAGCCTTAGTCAAGTTGTCCTCAGCCATCTTTGTCTGGTCATCTTCAAACATAAGAGGTGGGATAGCATCACTCTTACGTGTTCTTCTCTTGATATATGAGAAGAGTCTTTTCGGGCAGCCTGGTGAACTTTTAACTAACTGAGTTTCGTAAGCTATCCTTGACTGGTGAATCAAAGTTTTACACTGGTTTCTGGTTTCACAGTATTTCAGCCGGAACTGCTGTAGCCCAGTAGAAACAAAGAGATTCCGGAAATTATTCTGGAACTTTCCCACCCATTGATTTTAAACACACGAATGTACAGCCTAGTTGATGACTTCGTCGAAAAGAAAATTTTCTTCGCTGCGACCGTCCTTTTATTATTCCCTCTGATCAAGTGTGTATATTCCGTGAAAGTACTGTAAACGAGTAAGTTGGAAAATATTCCAAAGTCAAGGTAACACCTAGTGAACTTGATATTCTGATCCCAGTTGCATAACTAGGAAGATGTAGACATCAAATCTGAGGTAGCTAGTCTCAAGTCTGAACACTGTGCACTTAGGCATAGCGTTAAAACGGGATAGAATAATGCTTAAAATATCCTTATATATAACGAAATCTCTTGGACATATCATCCGCGGAAACCGGTGCTTAATCTCTAGCATAGATAATTCATCACCATAAAACATCTGTATTACCAAATGTACTTGGCAACAGTACGGAACATTGACACAATTCCACGTCATATGAAACGCTAAGAAAACAACCAACAAATCCCAAACCCCAATGAGAAGAGGTAACAGAGGACCGATTCACTGCATTCAAGCTTATCAGATTTAGTTCTCAGAATGCATACAATTTATGCGCATAGCAATGCGATGTATTCAATTAAGCAATACATTATGGCAAATTAAACGAGGAATCGCCTTTTCCAATTTACTTCTCTTCACTTGCAACAACCAGCAGAACCGCCTGCATTTGTTAGTCTAGCAATCAACTAAGCAGACAATGGTACAACATCAGTAAAGCCAAGAGAAGAATTCATGCACCAAATCTCACAGTCCAGGTTACTTTACATCAATCAATGCAATTATACATTTGATTCACCCACAAGTAAACTTTCAACGATAATTTCTGTCCACACCGTGAGTCCAGTGAAATAACGCACCTACATCACTACTCCTGTCTTGATGACGGAGATTCTATCAGTATTTGTAGGTGATTTTCACGTGCTGATAGCACCCACTTGTTCAATGATGCTATGCTTCACATGAAAATAGGCTGTGTGGATGATATCCTGAGACATGTGCAGAAGTCTTCATAAAATGATTTCATTCTATGCCAAAATCATCAGCTTTCACATCAAGTAGACTATTTGAGTAGAAAATATCATCCTCCGATTATTCCATTCTGCTTATTTTAACAGTATTTCAAGACAGTTCCCCTGAGACAAACGCTTGCCAGCAACATGCTGAGAGTGTCTGGTGGTCAGATCATCACATGATGCCTACGCCAATATGGCATCTAAGCAAATCACAGATTTCATCAATCCACACAGCACATGACGCAATTTTAGTGGACATTATTCAAAATAAAACATTTACCAAGCGAAATTTCAACCAGGTGACATGACATGCCGAATAAGTCGAGCCCACGTGATGGATGGAAGATGAGCACCATGATTCTTCAGATATCAGTTACAACGACTAATACTAGTCTCTTTAGTTCAGATATTTTATTGGTTAAGGAACGTGCATTAGTTGGTAGTAATGTGAATAATTTACAGGAAATTACAAACTGACTTGAAATACCACCATTAGGTGATTGTATGTGAGTGCCTGTCCTGACAGAGGAGGATTGGGTAGGATGTGTATACGTTGGCGTTGCAGGGTGACGAGTTAGTCTTAGGTGGCATGGGTTGGGCTAGTGATTGAGAACTCCTAACAGTGTATGAGCCGTTCCTATTATTTTTGTGATTTATATGGATACATGCTGAAATGCGGCGGTGGTTCAATGGTAGATTGCTGGTCTGACTGACTGGTTTCAACGTAGAATTTGTACAGATGCGTAGCAGCTCGAGCTGCCACACTTCCTCTTTTTAGCACACAAAGCAAGAGAAGAGAGTAAGGGGAGCCATATCACATTTGTCGCCAGCCTCCACTGATTTTTATCATCCTGAGGACCCCAACCAGTCAGGAAATATACACCTCCCTGCATTGCTCCCTGAAACGCTAAGAAAACAACCAACAAATCCCAAACCCCAATGAGAAGAGGTAACAGAGGACCGATTCACTGCATTCAAGCTTATCAGATTTAGTTCTCAGAATGCATACAATTTATGCGCATAGCAATGCGATGTATTCAATTAAGCAATACATTATGGCAAATTAAACGAGGAATCGCCTTTTCCAATTTACTTCTCTTCACTTGCAACAACCAGCAGAACCGCCTGCATTTGTTAGTCTAGCAATCAACTAAGCAGACAATGGTACAACATCAGTAAAGCCAAGAGAAGAATTCATGCACCAAATCTCACAGTCCAGGTTACTTTACATCAATCAATGCAATTATACATTTGATTCACCCACAAGTAAACTTTCAACGATAATTTCTGTCCACACCGTGAGTCCAGTGAAATAACGCACCTACATCACTACTCCTGTCTTGATGACGGAGATTCTATCAGTATTTGTAGGTGATTTTCACGTGCTGATAGCACCCACTTGTTCAATGATGCTATGCTTCACATGAAAATAGGCTGTGTGGATGATATCCTGAGACATGTGCAGAAGTCTTCATAAAATGATTTCATTCTATGCCAAAATCATCAGCTTTCACATCAAGTAGACTATTTGAGTAGAAAATATCATCCTCCGATTATTCCATTCTGCTTATTTTAACAGTATTTCAAGACAGTTCCCCTGAGACAAACGCTTGCCAGCAACATGCTGAGAGTGTCTGGTGGTCAGATCATCACATGATGCCTACGCCAATATGGCATCTAAGCAAATCACAGATTTCATCAATCCACACAGCACATGACGCAATTTTAGTGGACATTATTCAAAATAAAACATTTACCAAGCGAAATTTCAACCAGGTGACATGACATGCCGAATAAGTCGAGCCCACGTGATGGATGGAAGATGAGCACCATGATTCTTCAGATATCAGTTACAACGACTAATACTAGTCTCTTTAGTTCAGATATTTTATTGGTTAAGGAACGTGCATTAGTTGGTAGTAATGTGAATAATTTACAGGAAATTACAAACTGACTTGAAATACCACCATTAGGTGATTGTATGTGAGTGCCTGTCCTGACAGAGGAGGATTGGGTAGGATGTGTATACGTTGGCGTTGCAGGGTGACGAGTTAGTCTTAGGTGGCATGGGTTGGGCTAGTGATTGAGAACTCCTAACAGTGTATGAGCCGTTCCTATTATTTTTGTGATTTATATGGATACATGCTGAAATGCGGCGGTGGTTCAATGGTAGATTGCTGGTCTGACTGACTGGTTTCAACGTAGAATTTGTACAGATGCGTAGCAGCTCGAGCTGCCACACTTCCTCTTTTTAGCACACAAAGCAAGAGAAGAGAGTAAGGGGAGCCATATCACATTTGTCGCCAGCCTCCACTGATTTTTATCATCCTGAGGACCCCAACCAGTCAGGAAATATACACCTCCCTGCATTGCTCAAACTAGCTTTTGTGCATTTCATTGATTGGTGAAAGCATGTTTTAGTTTGACCATCACTAGCTCTTTCCCAGCCAGATCAATTCTATGTCAACTGACCTTATCAATCGAAGAAGACGATGGTTATGCATGCATGCGTAACATATGTCCCAACCATCTCAGTCGACTTAACTTCACAATCTTGTCAACTGATTTCCCCTCCTTACCTAGCACTCTTAGAGGGGTTAACCTCAATATTGCTCACTCTATTATACCAATTAACACGAGAGAGAGAGAGAACGCAGACACCTATGATCAAGGACAGCTAGCTAGCCTTTCCACGTCTTCCACTTTCAATGACCATGTCTCATAGTAATACAGGAGGACAGCGCGAAAAGCTGAGCAGTACACACGCCCTTTGGTCAACAGCTGGATATCACGTCTACTAATCCAGAGATGGCGTCAGTTGGCGTATATCAAACGAACCTACTGTATCCAGCGATCAACCCGCTGGCGTTGGCTGATGCAACTCTGCAAATAAGCGAAGTAGTCAACAAGTCCCACCACTTCACTCCCTGTTTCTAATCTAGGAGTTAATGTAGCCCAGTCCTGCATGATCATCTCACACTTGACACCACGAGCGAATCACATGCCAAACATCCGAAATTTGCGTTCAGAGAACTCTGCATTATGTTAGCGTCTTCACCTAGAAGGACTGCATACTCTAAGTCAACGAGGTTACTCACTGGCGGTAAGCAGTCAATGCCTGAGTCGCCAAAGTCAGTTAGGGTTAAGTCCGTTAGTACATTTATGATGAAATTAAACAGAAATGGGGATACTCAGCATCTCTAACGGACACCACTGGTTACCACTACTTCAGATGACAACTCTCCGCAGGCTCTCACCTGGCTGCATGAGTTCTATTGGAGTGCCTTCATCAGTGTGATATATTCCCTCGGTATTCATTTCACAGCCAAACAACGCCATACAACCTGGTCAACCACACAGAAGTGAGTTTGGCTGTGTTTCAACCACTCGAACCCACGAATCTCGCCTAGTCCACCAGGCGTTAGTGAAACCAAGAATTAACATAAAATCCCATCCCGTCACCACCACTACTGACACTTAAGAAGCCTGAATCCCTGTGATATAGTCGGAACGCAAGAGATGAAGAAAGTAAAGACAAAAAGCAGTCTGAAGTAGGCGGTGTGGCCTAAGAACCAGTGACACTTTGGCTGAAGTTTGACGGCTATAGCTAGCTAGGTTAACACTTACAGAAAGGTTGGAATCCGTATATACTGAGGTCTAATTTGAAACTGCCCAATGTCGACCTCAGTCATCAAATCAACGATGGACTCAAATAGATTGTTGGAGACTTTCGGTCGATGACTGAAATTCTAGAACAGTTCTGAGCCTCCGACCACTAAAACATTTCAATAATTGAACTTCTTTTTTGTTTCCATTCTGTGATACTACCCGACATTATAAGCTGGCTTTCGAAAATGTTTTTTTACCCACCAATGAGCTCAATTGTGTCTACAATAAAGAACGAACACATTGGTAGGATAATACGAGCTGGTTTTATTTCATGAATTCTCTTCAAATTGTGTACATCCTAAACAAAATCAAACAGTAAGTTACAAGATTTCTGAACATTCTTTCAACAATGGTTTCTAGTTATATATAGGTCAGATCTTGTCAAATTAGACAGTCTACTACTAAGTCTCAATTTGGTGAGTCGGATAAAGTTTATTATACAAGACTTACAACTACAGTCCACGAACTCATATGGAAAGTAGCTCAGGAAATCCTCACTAGCAGAGCAACTACATGAAGAATTTCCAGTCCCCGAAAAAATACATATACAATTTATCGGACACGACAAACTTAATGTACACATACATACAAAATAACCCACATACATATTTGCGATTGTACAGCTAAGAAAATGAATTCGCGGAAAAGAGACTCTTCGCTGATCTACGTGTTTTGTCTTCATGTATCATTACTTACCGAACTCGTTTATCAGCAGAATTGACTGGCTGGTTTCAATGTAGAACTTTGCACAGGTGTGCAGCAGTTCGAGTTGCCACACTTCACTTAGCACCCAGAAACGAAGTTCGAGTATTTACACGATCAACTGTCTGATGTGAAACCTATAGACGAGAATTAAAATGTTTGGTTTAAGTCTAAAATAGTTGATATCACAGAACAGTATTACATTTCTCCTCCTGCACAGAGAAGAATGTTTACTAATTAGCATAGGCATGCGTTAAAAAACCTGCAGAACAATGATAAGATCGTCATTCTTAAACCAGACAAGGGTTCTGGCGTCGTGATAATGAACTGGTGAGACTACATCTTCAAAATGACAACGCTTATCAGTAATATCATGAGATTCAAAGTGGAGGGGTCAAAAAACGACGCAACAACGGCCTTCGAAAACAAAATGAACAGACACCTCAAGGAACTGCCTCAAGAAGGACTAATCGACAACAGCAGCTATGATGATCTCAAAGCAAGTGATGTACGCCTACGGTCAGTGCAAAGCCCACATCCTGATGTGCCGATGTGACCTATAATGTCAATGGCGAAATCACCACGCCATAAAGTGGTTAGGTGGTTGGCAATCCACAGTGTCAAGGGTTCCTGCCAATTCTCACAAGAATTAGATCAACTGAACATTCCAGACAAACATTTCGTATCATAAGATGTTTGTTCGCTCCTTACTAGCATAAATATTGAAGAAAAGTAGTGAGAATCATATGCCAGCAAATCCCTGAAAAGAAGCTACGGGAATTACCACTTCTTTGTACAAAGAACACTCAGTTCCGATCCAACGACCAGGTGTACCGGCAAATTGACGGGGCGGCTATGGGTCCTGTTCTTGCGAACATATTCATGGCTCATCTTGAACAGACACGAATGAAGGCGCAAACAGAGAGAACCACCTATTACTGCAGATATATTGACGACACGTTTGTGCTTTGCAACAATATGGATCACGAGTTCACGATGTTCGAAAACTTCAGTGCGGCTCACCCACACATAGCACTTACAATGGACCATGAAAGTGAAAATCAGTTCCACTTCCTAGATCTAAGCATAAAAAAAGGAATGATGGAACGATTGAAAAATCCATCTACAGGAAAGAAAATTGAACTGGCCAATACCCGAATGAATTATTACAGCTTTTACCCGATCGGATACAAACGGAGACTGGTGAAGACGCTCTTCAGTAGAGCTGTGGCGTTGTGTTCATAAGCTAAGATCGAAGAGGAACTCGCAGTCATCGAAAAGAACATTGTCGAAAATCGATACCCCAGGAAGTTCATATGAAAATATGGGAAGGAAAAACCACCTAGACCGAAACCAGAAATAGTTGAAAAGAAACCAGTCTCCATAAGAACGGAAAACAAAATTAAAGGTACACTGAGAACAGCATTTCCCGTAGCCATACTCATTCCACTTTAGAATACAGTATACTCTTTAACCCAATCAAAAGTAGATATGTATTCTGATCAAGTCAACTCCAATCGCATTTACAAATTCATCTACACTTGCGATATCAAATACATAGGAAGGACTGAGACGAGAGCGTCTACTATATCATCCCAGCATGTCCATAAAAGTTTCCATTTGAAAGCAGCAAAGTGTTCACTAGAGCAATTGCCAGACACCACCTAATTGACACGGAGCATACAATGACAATTAGTCAGGTTTTCAAAATAATCAATACACAGAGAAAAGCCTGGTTGTTTCGATTCGCAGAAGCCATTGCTATCACAAGACTTCGACCCAACCTATGCATATAGAAAGGTAGCCTGACTAATCTCTCGCTGCCCTGGTGGCCACAATTGTTTTCTTCTATTGCACAACATTCCAACCAATGTTGATTTTCACTTACTGAGTTAAAATCATTATTAAGTCTCCAAATCTAGTAAATAAAATTATTTTTTCTGTTTTATAATTTCACTTCACTATTCACCCGCACCCGCCTGAACTCTCTACTATAATATGCATAAATCTCATAGTCTATCTTCTTGTTGTTGTTGTTAATTTATCTTGTATTTGATCTATAGTCAATCCCTGTTTACAAGCCAAATCTCAACTCTAACTCACTTTATCTACATTCTATATAGATAGTTACTCTTTTAACACTAAGTAATTTGTCTACTTACAGCATTTTTTGCAATTATGCTGCCTTATACTTTCTCTCGATAACTCAAAGTCACTGTGAAAAAGGCATGTTCAGAAATTCTGCAACGTATTTTTTGATTTTGTTTAGGATGTGTACAATTTGAAGAGAAAGAATCCACGAAGTAAAATCAACTCTTATTATCCTGAAAATATTTTATTTATTTATTTATTCAAACTATAATGAAAGAAACTGGCTGTATGAATTGTTGGTATCTATCCTTGAGTTAGTGTTTCCACAAAAATACCTATTTAAATTCTGTTGTTTTAATAACGTGATAGCTGTTCAAAGGTGGAATTTATTGTCTACAATAGATTCCACTGAACTGTTACATGAGAATATATCAGTACATCTGTTTTATTTATACATATAATATATTCTCCTCCTCATCCTCTTCTGACACTTAAACTATGATTTGTATGGCCTAGATCAAGTGATAAATCAAAATGTTATCTGTGATAAGAAAAGAAACTGTCAAGTAGAACAATGAAGCGTCGTATCTTTTAATAAGCATACACATGACATCGAGTCGTTTTTCTTAAGAAAATTATCAGGATGCTAACCACACTTGTTGACTTAGTGACCAGATGGACAATTGCTTTGGCTTGGATGCATTGACTTCTCATTTCAGTGGAATATTTTATCATTGTCATCATCATCATCATCATATATCACCACAAAATCGGAGATGCAGTTGCATCCAACCGATAGTATCCAAGTACGGACGAAACGCAAGTCCTGGTTTGAACTAGCAGTCTTAAGTACCGGATATCTCTACATCTTGTCCTGTGTTGTCGTATTATCGACTATCAACCTTCTTTCTGTACTGTTTGACGAAAGTGGGATTTTTGTGTAGACAGTCAACAAAAGTAGTAGGCACACGACTAAACTACACTGTAATGATGGTAATTCCAAATTCACTTCATAATGAATTCTTTCTAACACAAAAATGACTTCCTGCTTTTTTAATTACTATATGAAATTGAGGTAAATATGACTAAGCCAAGTTCAGATTTATGCATCGGTGGCTTAGCGGTAGAATACTCACCAACCATGCAGCATATGTTCCGGGGCTCGACACCCGACCAACGTACTCCTTTACCTGGCTAGGCCGCTATTAGGACCGGTAAAGAGGGAATGTTGGATATGAGACTAGCAACCCCATCCCTTAAAAATAAACACCACTACTACTGAAACTTCAAAGCTCTAGTTTGAAGCCCCCTGGGTTCCACTCAAAACGGAAAGGAATAAAACAAAACAGTAAAGAAATTTAAATATATTTCTCATGAGAGAATACTTCCACATAACTGAGTCTTAGATTAGCGTTTTGTTGATCAATTCTTGCAGGTCAGGTTGTGCACTGATTAAGTGAGCAATTAGGTATATTGCGTTTAGCAAAAGACTGGCATAGTGTAGCATATCAACAGTACAATCAATCCCCTAAAAACACTGAGCGTAAAAATCTCAACATGGTTTGTTGTCTTTACCGATTCATCCAGCTGACAACGTGAAAAAGCCACATTATGCTAAAGAATTGTGATTATTATTTCTTTCGGTTCCGAAGCTTTGTTTCCTGCAGTCACTCTCAGCTGGTTCCAAGACTGCTCGTAAGCTTTCATTTCCTCCTCACCGTATCTTCTCCATGTCACTCTCGAAAATCTAAACTCTGTTCCAGCCCAGTGGTGTGGTATAGCTGTCTCCTAAGTGTATGTCCAGTCTACCTCCATTTCCTGGCCAACAGGTTTTTGGTTGGTTCGTTGCCCGCCTGAGTTCTTTCCTTCTTATCGCTTATAACCGGCCGCTTGATATTCAGTGTGGAGTGAAGGTAACTGTCGATGAAGGTCTACAGCAGCCTGTTGGAAATGCTTTCATGACGCGCCGGCCAACGGTTGAGCTCGGATTACCACACAGATTTAGAGTATTAAACATCTATCTTGCCTTCCTGATTTCAATCTGGTTGGTGGTTTCTACATCCTCATCCATTGTTGATACGACGCTGCTTATCCAGACAAGTGAAACAGACGAATTCCTTTAGACTACTCTTATTGATGCCTGTTATTGTTGCTGATCGATGTGTAACTTTACCACCTCCGCCTTCCCTATATTCACCTGTAGTCCTGTCTTCGATGCTTCTACTGCCAACTTGTTGGCTTTCGCCTCTAGACCTTCAAATTTTGGTGACAGTCGGTCGGTTGGTTTTCGACATAGAACTTTGCACATATGTGCGGCAGTTCAAGTCGCCACACTCAAAATGTCACCAGATTTTGGTAACATTAAGCATAAGTCATTTGCAAAGTCCAGATCTTCTAATCTTTTTATCAGTTCATAACTATGATACATTCATCCACTTACCGTAGGTATATAAGTTAAGATTTTGTAATTTCTCGGTTTTTTATTTCTACTTTGATAAAGGTTATTATCACGGCGATGAAAAAGTTGTGAAACAGACGGTGAAAAACAACAATACGGTTTTAACGGATTACAAATGTCCACTAAAAGTTTCCAAAAGAATGCTTACTCAACAAAAAAATATTCTTTTCGATAATTCCATCATCAGGTCCTACAGTACATCCATATGCATCCATAATAGTGAATGAATTAGTGATATTAAAAACTGGCTCCTATTCAGGTAGGTAGGTAGTTACCTGGGGTACAGTAGGTCGATGGGGTGTGAGGACAAATACTCGTCACGGATGACATTCACTAGTGGTCGCAGTATATCGTGCGTGAATTGACAGAAGTCAGAATTCATGGACCATTGGATCGGGTGTCAGTGGCTTAATAGTCGTCTACGAGCTAGCTCCCCTTGTAACTGGAAGGTCCTGAGGTTAAAGCCCCAATGGCTGCGTACTGCTGAAGAGTCCCAAACTAGGTAAACGGAAACAAATATCTAGTACTCCATGCAGATTTTAAAATGGTTGTCTAACAGATCGATGTCAGTTCATGATGAATTCCTGTAACCAATCAATGAAATCCCTGAAAACCAACGCGTGCTTGTTGTTAACAACATTGGGAAAATAAAAAAGGAAATTTATTTTCAATAATTTATGAAATTTCTTTAATAGAAAAATAAACAATGTGAACACATTTTATATTGATTGTCGAGGGATTGTTTGATTCATTTCTGACCAAATCTTTGTCTAATTGATAAAATTGTTTGTTTAAGTTGATCCAGTTGCAATGGAACATTGAACAAGGGATTCAATGTAGTTGTTTCAATGTGAAATTTGTCTGGCCTTCTCCTTTTGGCTGTTCGTAAACGTCTTGTCAAGTGATCTAATAAGTGCATAACTAATTGTCTAGTATATGTGACAAATTGACACTGTCTTAATGAAGATTCAATGGCGCTGTAGTCCATGTCATTATCATCATCATCATCACTGATATTATTATTAGTATTACTACTGGTGTTATTTTTATCATCGTTATTCACTCTTGAAACCTCCTTCATCTACGACTTCCTCTTTGAAGGGGGTAGGGTAGATCGATGTGTTGTTAGTAAGGACTCAGTAGTTTTCACTTTGTTCTTGTTGTCATCATTATTATTGTCGTCATTCATCTGCAAATACCTTGTCTTATTATTATTATTGTCTTCCGCAATCGACTCCTCTACTGCTTCTAATCTTCGTTTCGATTGATTCATCGTCGCTCCTGAAGGTGTCAAAGTGGATTGATTCAGTTTTAATGAGGGCTCAGTCGTCTTGTTATCTTCGTTGACGTCGTCATTATTATTTTTATTATTATTTCCATTCACAGTTGTTTCATTCTGTATCTTCAACGTTCCCGTCTTTGAAGGTGGCACTTTTGGAATAACTGATGTAAAATTAGAAACTAAATCATTTAATGAATGCAGTAGAATGCACAATTCTCTACATGAACGTCCACGATCATCATCATCATCATCATCATTACTGGCACACCATAAATCGAATACATGAAATGTCAATGCGAATAGATCGAATGTACCATGAAGTTCTACACAGACATTCATTGAAAATAAAATAGAATAAACAAAAACAGTGGTGAGTGTATAACATTAAAAATTCCGCATTAATAAAAGTATACTAAGCATAATAAAGAAGACTGAGGTTAAAGCATAAGGCTATATTAGTGTATTTAATTATATACACTAGTGATTGACGGAAACATATTAGTAGCTGAAAACCAGTCCAAACAATTGACGGCTGTCACTCTCATTTAGCAACAAGCTCACACTCATCAGTTGTGTCTATCCGGTTTCATTCAGGTCAGAGGGATCGAACCGTCCAAATACTGGCTGCTGACTAGCTACTAATTCGATAAATTCGTCATTTACCAACCACATACACAGTTAAAAGAGGGGAATCACTACAGCTTCTTAGCGGTGTATAATAATGAGTTTGACTCAAGTCACAGACAGCTAGATATCAGTTCAAGCTAGTGGAATTCAACCTGCCTAGCTCAACTACTATATTATGTATGCTCCACTGTTATTCCATGGTATTCAGAAGAGGATTTATTGTGATGCTAATTAATATTTCTCCTTTCCAGAGGAAACCTCGAATTCTGTTATATACTGAATAGGGAAAATATAATCCTCATAAGGGACATTACAAAACACCTTTGTGGATGATAGTGATGTCCCACACGGAAAACCTCGTTGAAGCCTTTGACTTGAAGAAATGAGTAAGACAGAACTAACTGACTAGTATCACCGATGACTAGCCTGATTGCTCGACAGACTGTGAAGAGTAATTGGAGCAGGTGCTTACTATATATCAACAGAAATACCTTGTTAGATATCTCCACTTTCAGTTGATGTATGTATGTCTCATATCTTACAAATCTGAAATTACACACAAGTGAAAACAATGTGAACAGTGGATGGAATGAAAGCTTGTGGGAAGTTGTGAAATTAGCAGAAAGTCACAGCAGATAGATAAGTGAGTGGAATAGAGATGTGCTGCGCCACCACAAAGCATTATATTCCACTCCGAAGGCAAGCAATGAAAATAATAATGATAACCGTAATAAAACACGAATAAAAGAAACTTACTACTCCAATCTAATAAGTAGAAATATCTTGACAGAGTATTAGCCCTTCCGTTTTCATGATCAATTGAAAATGTTGGTATGGGATAACTTATTACACCAGCCTTAAACAATCGGCCAAGTAAGAAGTATAAACGCCGCCAGCATCTTATCTGTCCCGTTGTCGCTATGATTCTCAGAAACTATAAACAACATAGATTTATATACATAATTTATAATGTAGATATCAGTAATAATAATAATAATAATAAATATAATAATAAAAATTAGTTCCCTTTATGAATTTCGACAACACAATAAGAAGACGTAGTTTATCTGAAACGTGTAATGTATTGGCGCAACACATTTCGGACATTCTGATCACACATGTACTTGTCATACACAATTTTTATATAATGCAAGAAGACATGAATAATTACAATACAGGTCTGAATGTATACAGGTCAAGGTCACAAATAATGGGTAGGGAGACACAAAAGGTGTGGGTAAGAAAGATAAAAGGAGAAAAAACAAGGCAAAGAAGGGGTTGAAGATATTAGGAAGTAAATTGGTCCTTGGTTCTAAATTGTATTCCCAAGGCAGGTTTAAGGGGATAACAAATAATTTTTGGACACATAAGGCAGGTTTAAGTCTTTTTATGGCCAAGGCTTCAATGAATTTAAGTATGTGGCCCAACCTCGTTTTATATATCGGCTTAAAGGCACTGTTGAAATCAACCTTATGACCCATCTCTATAATATGCTTGGCTATAGATGATGTTGGACATCTATTTCCGGGTTCAGTTGTGTCTGGTGATTTCATTTGATGTTGCAGCCACTTTGGAATGTGTCATGTAGCCCTAACCTGCAGAGACCGATGGGTCCCCCCTATGTACGTGTCTCCACACATACATGTAAATTGATAAACACAGTGGGATGTGACACTATCGTTCGGATGATGTGAGGGTTTACAGAACAGCATAGTCCTCGTTTTCTCTATGAAGATAAGTTTAGCTGCATAATAGGTTCTATTGATTGCGGCCTTTAGTCTTTTTCTAGTGACTAAACTTTGTTGATCACCTCTGAACGGTAAGGATATGTAAACATCCTTTTTGGGAGCTGATTGGATTGATAAAGCTCTATGGTTGACACTTCCGTAACGTCTAATAAATCTCAGTAAGTAATTGTTGTCTAACAGTATTTCAGTGAGGTGTTGTCTTTTTTCTTCAATTGTATCGGTAGTACATATACGGTGAATGCGCTTGAACAAACATCTAACCAACGCCTTCTTATACTGTAGTGGACAGAAACTATGATAATTAAGGTACTGTCCCGTCCATGTGAACTTTCTGTAGACAGATCGTTTTACTGACCCATCTTCTCGGCGGGTTATTAGTACATCTAAAAATGGCAGGCATCCATTATTCTCTTTAACATATGTTAGTGATATGCTGTTTTGTGCTCTATTGATCCGGTTCAGGATTTCTACGGCGTCTGTCGGTTTATCACAAATGACTATCATGTCATCTACATATCTTTTATAAAAATAAACTTTTTCAATTTCTTTATCCACTAAGTTCTCGACATGCGACATATATATCAGCTAAAAATGGACCTAGGGGACTTCCCATGGCAACACCATCGATCTGGCGATAATGCTCGCCCTCGAATGTAAAATTAACATTCTTAGTACAAAGAAGCAGTAACTCTTTTAAGTAGGAAATGGATACTGGTAATAGGAAATCATTGTCAGAGATGTAATCGCATAAAATGTTAACCGTCTGTAAAAGAGGTACATTCGAAAGTAAAGATTCAACATCTAGGGAAAACATCATTTTGTCCTTTATATCAAAGTTATCAAGACAATCAATTTACATGTATGTGTGGAGACACGTACATAGGGGGGACCCATCGGTCTCTGCAGGTTAGGGCTACATGACACATTCCAAAGTGGCTGCAACATCAAATGAAATCACCAGACACAACTGAACCCGGAAATAGATGTCCAACATCATCTATAGCCAAGCATATTATAGAGATGGGTTATAAGGTTGATTTCAACAGTGCCTTTAAGCCGATATATAAAACGAGGTTGGGCCACATACTTAAATTCATTGAAGCCTTGGCCATAAAAAGACTTAAACCTGCCTTATGTGTCCAAAAATTATTTGTTATCACCTTAAACCTGCCTTGGTAATTCAATTTAGAACCAAGGACTAATTTACTTCCTAATATTTTCAACCCCTTCTTTGCCTTGTTTTTTCTCCTTTTATCTTTCTTACCCACACCTTTTGTGTCTCCCTACCCATTATTTGTGACCTTGACCTGTATACATTCAGACCTGTATTGTAATTATTCATGTCTTCTTGCATTATATAAAAATTGTGTATGACAAGTACATGTGTGATCAGAATGTCCGAAATGTGTTGCGCCAATACATTACACGTTTCAGATAAACTACGTCTTCTTATTGTGTTGTCGATAATAATAACAGATTGGATGGATAATTATTAACTAACTCATACGTCAGTGCTAGTTAAACTGATGGTATGCCCACTTGAAAGTTACTCACAACACGTACATACATACATACATACATACATACATAGATAGATACATACATTACATATATTACGACCTATGCTAACTTACTTACACACTCACTGTCATGCGTTTGATAGAAAGCATAACAGGCTCTATGCGATGTGTTTGTTTTCTGTAACCTACTTTCAATCCTTCATTCCTATGTCTCCTATCAATTGTGACTATTCATCAGGTGACTCTTCTCTTGTCAATCCCCACTCGATTACCTTAGATTATTCGTTTTTTTTCATAAATTATTAGTATTATTATTATTTACTATACATGTTGACTTATTCTGATACTAACTGACTGAAAATACCGCATCTGATCATTTGTTATCATTTAACAGGACTTCAAGTGAACATAGAGGAAAAAAAGGTGATGAAGATAACTAACCAACCAACAAACAACAACAACAAGCACCAATCACTATCTACCGGAGATATCAGATAGAAGTCACTTATCTGGGAACCATCGTTTACAGACGGCACGGCTGAAGCTGCATAAAAGTCAGGAAGGATTTTTGAAGCAAAAACGAACATTCATTATTCTCGACACAGCCTGGAAATGTGCTGCACTCAGCTTATAGAACAGGATTCCGATTTGTAATACGAATCCCAAGTTATTTTTTCTTCATGGGTCACAGAATTGCAGGGCGCACCTCACGAAATGCATTACCAACAGCCAGCTGCAGACTTTTATCCAACAGCAGAGACGGTTGTGCTGGGGATACTGCTGAGAGGTTGGGCAAAGCTAGCGTAAGACAGTGCGGAGCGGTCAGGTGATAAAGAGGTCCGGTGAGTAATGGTGGAACGATTGGTGGCAGAGTTCGACAGTCAGAACAACAGGAAGCAGGTAATTCAGCAGTTCCATGCTATGAAGCTGGCAATGGACGGAGATCTACTCGTATTGACGGTGAAGCAGACAAGCCTACTTCGTCGGTCTCCTCCAACACTTGATGAAGAGTCTGAGACGCAGTTGTTGGCGTCTCAGGTTATCAAGTGTACCACAGCACTTTGCTCAGCAATCACAACTGGTCAACACTGCACAACATACAGACGTCGGAGAGCACACGAAGGTAACAAGACAGATACTTTTCACAACAGCGGCCGCAATAGCGCCATCGAACCAGCGGGACAGGAAATTGAAGATTTGCAGAGTAAAGTAGCGGCGCTACGAATGAGCGCCAGGAAAGACCAGTGTTTTGAATGTGACAAACCAGAAGACCAGGGGAGATGCTGACCGAGTAGACATAGAAAAACAATTTAGACACATTTAATATTATTCTATCGAATTCTGAGTGTGTGCCCTATCCATCTCCATTTTCTCCTACATATTTGTTGAACAATAGGCTCTTGACTGGTTTGTTCTCAGTCAACCAGAGTCTCTTGTTCCTAATTCTTTCTGGCCAGTCAGCCATTCGATCTTCAGTATGGAGCCAACAAAGCGGACAGCTGTTGATAAAAGCCTATAACTGGCTGTCGGAAATCCTTTTCGTGACGCGCACGTCAAGTTTCTGACCCTTATAGAAGAACTGACTGACTGACTGTCTGACTTGACATTTGTGTTGAACAGAATCCGAATCTTGTTCTTTGTGATGCTGAGGCGGAGTGCAGTGCAGAAGATTTCCAAACTGGTTTCAGGTTGATGAATGCGTGCGTATTTCTCCTTTCCGAGTCACCTGACAACTCCAGTAGGTCGAATAAAGCAGCTCAATCTTCAGGGCGCTTTTACTAAACTCCAAACCTACACACCATAATTTTGAAAATACGTCTGATCATAAAATTCTAGATACTAACAGTTTGAACGGACATTAAGGTGTGATGTTAGCTGATGCATAGGAAATCCTGATTAATAAATAAAAAATGGATATGTATCACTAATTATTAGTACTTGGTCAAAATTCTCCACTGTCCATATCTTCTTATGGAAACGTTAAGAAATGTTTTACAACTGTTTACCCACACACACGCATGCACACTCTGTTTAAAGTGTTTAACAAAGGTAGACCAATATTTGTAAGTCCGAGGTCAAATTTTGATCACAGCTGATAAAATTTTGTTTATTATACTTGTTGATACTTTTTGAATGACTCATGATTGGACAAATTTTCAAAAACAAGTGATGTTCCTTTTATATATAAACCTCTGTTATGTTAATTTCGATTAATTTCCCTGAAGAAGTTCGGACCAGATTGCCGAACGAAACGTTGGAATTACTCATTTCAATCTCGCTGAGATTTTACAAATATAATCTTTGACAATTTTTACATGTCTGAAATTTGTTACGTGAATACACTACACACGTTTCAGATAAATGACATTGTCTTATTGGTTTGTCGAAATCCCTCGAAAATATAAACTGAATTCATTAACGCAGAGGATATATTCACCACCCACCCCTCACAGTCAACCATTTTCCTGACCATGCAAATCTCCACTCAATTACTATTTCCCCCATAGACACATTTGAGAATAGATATGTTTGTGGACACTGCCAAAGAGACACTACAGGCCTTGTGTAAGTTGCTATGTAATACACTACGTTTACTTGATCCGAAGAGGTGATGGCACTTTTAGATGATCGAGAGATGACACAAAGTTTAAATGTCCATGATGTACATGATAATTTCCACAGATGATAGTGACGATAACGATGCAAGTAACGCTCAAAAGAAAACAGACACAGTTGTAGAGAGTATGCCAGATTTGCTGTGAAACTTGTGGAAGAGAAGTGTTCTACGGTTGCGAAGGTAATTACAGCAACCGTTCGACTGCAGAGGAAGTAGACAGCAAGGAACCCGCCACAGCCACCACCACGTGAGGTATCACGATGGATGTTACGTCCATGGTAGTATATACGGCCACAATCTGACAATTTACACAAAAAGGAAGCAGGTTAACTGAACAATTTCACAGGCTGAATTTTTGAGTTGAACAACCGGAAAAAGCATACATAGATACCTTGAAGCCAGGTCTCTAACAAAATACTTATTGTCAGTAGTCTGATCATACCCCAGGAGCAGTTTACCAGAGCGACAAGTGATGGAAAAGGCAGTTAACAATCTCATTTCGATAGTAAACAGCATATGGAAAATGTTGAAAGATGAATTAACAATAATTTCAAAGGGCCCAACATCCATCATGCGTTGATCTAAGAATGTTACTAATCAACTAGCTTATTTATTAGGAACTTAATAGTCAAAGTGCCTAGTGACTAAACATGAAAGACAATATTGCAAAGTATATATTCCCGCCTGACTGCAGTGTCAATTTATAATGAAGAGTGTTCGCTTGCATTCAACAATCAAGTTTTGATTGTCTTATTTTCTTATATAAAGCTTGACCGCAGACTGGCATCAGTTAAAGAACCATTGAAGAACCAGCCAGGAGAACCGTTTTCTCCTAGTTCGAGACTCTTCATCAGTACGCACCCACACCGTGAGATTCGAACCCCGGACCTTCCGGTTACAAGACACGCTCTTAGACCATTCATTCAGACACTCGGATCCAACTCAATGGCTCATGAATTTCAACAGCTTTACTGATTCGTGATTTTAGCGCGACTACTAACTGCTCGTCCTCAATCCCGACTCTTTAGAATTTATTTTGTATATATGCCCTTTTCCATATGTTTAGCAGCTAAAACTGACTAACTTTCAAGTGTTAGTGCGCAAGGATTTGAAGTAACATCGCGAACTGACTGAGATCAGTTAGAGAACAACTGAAAGAAACAGGTGGGAGAACTGCACCTCATCGAGGATCATATCAATAACCTTTACAATCACATTTTTTAACAGGATGCTAAACATTGTTAGTTCATTCATGAAAAGGTTCAATGTGACAGTAAAATAGCCTGAAACATGAGTGACTACATCTTGAAGAATATTTGATAGGAAGTAATAAAAGTAAACATACAGCTATATACTACTGATTAATTGAGATTAGTAGTTGTATACCACTCATATCATCAATCAGTATTGGTGCTTGCTAGTCAGTCAGACAGAGATGATCGAAACACACTGGACGATCGTTCCGCTCGTTTGTGATCGACTACATCAGCAGTGTGGTGGTGAAACTGTGGTGAAAATTCCACCTTTGCAATTCGCTAACCAGTGTTTGTAAATTGTTAATTCGATTCATGAGTGTGATGACTGGACAGCTCACGGCAACAGTAATTTGAGAAAGCCAATCGAAAAACAAAACAAAAAACTACTTAGGACCACCAAACATATGTGAAAGGATATTTTGAATGGTGAATAGTGGGAAAGGGGATCCGAGTTTCAAAGATAACAAAGTCTGAATACATCTCTACACACCACTGTGAACACAATTTTTGCATAATGTTATCCAAAGTTTTCAAGCCGTGACCAGTAGGGTACAGCAGGTTGAAGGTGAGGACAGTTACTCATCGAAAAAGACATTGCGAAGTGGTCGCGCTATGTCGTCAATTAGCAGAAGTTAGAATTCATGGGCCTTTGCATCGCATCTCAATGGCTTACTGGTCCACAACCTCCTGTTGTAACCAGAAGGTCATGCGTTCGAACCTCGAAGGGTGTGTAGTGCTGAAGAGCCACAGACTAAGATGATGAAACAGCCGCCCCGTACTCCCAGGTTTCCCAATGGTTCTCTAACCGATGTAAGCTCATGATGAAGTCCTCCAACCAATCAAACAAAATCGCTTCAAACCAATACTTCAGTACGCACCCACACTTCGACCTTCGAACCCAGGAAGGATCTACCGGTTACAAGGTGAGTTCGTAGACCATCTAACTACTACTGGGACCTACTCGATCCAATCGCCCATGAATTCCAACACTCCTGACAATTCGTGATATACATAGCGCAACAGCCAGCCAATGAAATAAGTGAAGGTGAGAAACTGATGTCTTATCTGACTTGGCCGACCCCGTCGGTTACGACTTCTCACTAAAACTCCAGGTAACTTCTACCTGTATACAGCCAATTGCTAATGACATTCAGATTAATTAATCAAGTGTTAGTGTATGCAGGGATTTGAGTGGTTACAGGTATCATCACAAGTTAGCTGACATCAGTTAAAGAACCTTGGTGTGTGAATGTATATTGTAACAAAGGACAACAACTTTCGTCCATACTTGAACACAAAAAAGTATATCATTTTATGTATACTTACTGATTATGTGATTTCATACGACGATATATATCAAACTGATAATCTCCCTGTGATTGAAATAAAGTAGGGTCACCACTTAAGTCAACATAGACTAAACGATCATCTACAATTAAAGAAGAAATATACAACAAAAGTGACTGAAGGCTGTGTAGAATAGATTGATTAAATTCCGACAAATAAAGCTTGGAATGAACACTTCTCTACAAAAATTGAATGTAGACGCATCTGATTGACTTGGTTTCAACATAGAACTTTGCATAGAAGTACGACAGTTCAAACTGCTACAACACTATATACACCACATAAAGGAAGACAAAACGGACAAAAACTAATATTCACAATAGGCAGACATGCACGTGGGACAAAGAATAGCAACATGGAAGGACATGATGGTTTAAAAGGATATGACATATGAATGTGTCTATGTCAATTATCGAGCCATAGTACCAATTGTCTTCAGCCTTGATCGGCGTTCTTAGAATCCTGAGGACTGACTAACTTATTTCAACATAGAACTTTGCACCAATGTGAAGCAGTTCAAGTCGCCAAACTCCATGTAGCACACAAGCCAAGAGAAAAAAGTAGAAGGAATGCAAAATAGGGACAGTGAACAGAGATATGAGGTAAAAAGAATAGTAATATCGAAGAACAATATAGTGTTATTGGAAATCATATGTCACAAAGAGTGGATGCGTATACGCCGGCCATTGAGAACAATTTTGAGCCAAATCACCGATTGTCTCCAGTCTCTGGTTTCTACCGTCCCGAGGGCCCCAACCAAGAAATCTGAACCTTCCTACGTTACTGGCTTAAACTAACTGTTGTGGATTTCACTGACTGATGAAGCCATGTTTTGTTTTGACTGCCGCTAGCTCTTTTCCAACTTGGCCCTATGTCAGCTAACATCGCCCAACCAGGAAGCCTAACACCCAACCCCTACGTGGCTCACTCTAACAGTTAACGTCCTCATAAACTGACTTCCAGTTTTGATCCAACCACCACTAACTCTTTTCCAACAAGGATCCTATGTTAACCAACACTTCCCGTCGAGACAGGTGCTGTCTAGACATGCATAACACATGTCCTAACCATCTCTGAATCAATGTAACTTCACACACTCAGAGAGTCATACAAAAATAGGTGGAAACATCTTGTAGTCTTAAGAGTCCTCGTCGTTCAGTCATGAAAAACAAAATAAACCAAACTAATATGAACTCTGATCAAGATTTGAACAAAGAGTTACACATACATCTTTTATATTTTAGTCTATTTGGTGATACACTCTGTGAACAGTGTGGATACTTGTTATCAGTCTTTATTGAGAATGTTTAAGAAAATATATTGGCCATGATCACATGACATATAGTAAGGGGATTTGTATTTTAGGAAATGCTTATATGATACACAAATATGCCGAAGCTAAAATGGAAATGATTTGAGCACACGCTGAAGTGACCGTTGAATAATCTCACGTGGTAAACAAGCCCTTGAGTAAAACCCGAATAGGAGACAGTGAATTCCGTGTCCGACGGTGGACTGAGAGGAGGAATTAATTGTAGAAAAAAAAGAGTTGCGGAGAGTATATAAGGATACAGAGACATGCTGCTGAACCTCTACGCTCCATAAACTTGAATTTAACTGAAACATACGTGATATGTATTTGTACAATACACTTCGAACATTCTGACCACACACACGCGCATATTTGTCATAGATACTCATACAAAGAGTAACGAAGCATAAGTAGTTTGCGATAGATGAAGGTGAGTTACATATAGTCGATTTCAATAGCACCCTTAAAATCATATATACAACACTGTTGAGTTATACATATTTATGTTCGTTAAAGCGCCATTTTTGAGAACAATCTCGAGTCATATCACCAATTATCTCCAGTCTACATTGATTCATAAGATCCTGTGAACACCTCTCAACCAGGCAACCCACACATCCTCCCTCCTATGGGACTGCATAAGACTCCATGGTTTCATTTCAGGTTTTGATTTCACCATCTCTAACATGAGTCGGATAGCATTACCTGCCGAGGAAGCCGATGGTTAGACATGCACAACACACGACTTAATTATCTCGATAGATGTAGAGCTTAGCAACTTCATCGATTGACTTACCACCCTACTTACCTAACACTCTAGACCCTAAATTTGATATTACTCAACCTACCGTACCATATAACAGGAGATAAAAAGCAAACACCTATGACCAATCAAAGACAGTTAATCTTTTTGCATATCTCATACATTTATTCCCCTTAGTGAATTTGAACAAAGCAAGAACTACAATTTTAGCAGAATAAAGTAGTACCATCTTTTATTTCGTTACCTTCTCGTCAGCTGCTAACGGGCCAAAGACATTATTAAATATATCTACAAAAACAATTTTAACATACTTGCACAGAGTTCATTTAATAATGTCTTTGCCCTGTAAGCAGCTGACGAGAAGGCAACGAAATAAAACATGGTACCACTTTATTCTGCAAAAACTGTAGTTAGTGCTTTGTTCAAATTCTTTTCATATCCTTTACTTACAATGGCCATGTCTCACTACTCACAACGATGAGGGAGGACGGAGCAAACTGTTCAGCAATACACGTCCTTTGATCGACAAAATGTGTTTCAGGTAACTGACTTTAAACTTAACCATCCATTGCACTGATTTGGGACCTTTTTCAAAACTCACACCAACACTATCATGTGTTGTGTTACAGCCGTACACCAAACTTTTAGATAACATGTACGCTAAGACAAAGTGTTTTCTTCTGATTATCTCCCACGCTCCTCAACTTTCTCACTATATTGGGATTCCTTACTACCGGTTGAGAAAGGTTAAGGAGTGTGCATCGGTGGTGACCGAAGCAGAAACCCTCCTCTTCACCATAGATCGAGTGGGTGCGTAGTAAACGAGCAACTAATGATACACTGCTGCAACAGCAGTCGCTGGCTGCATCATGGCCTCTAGCCTGTCAACTAGCAAACAATGAATCGCTTAGTCAAACCCCAGTATATATGTGCATCATTTAGCATGTAGTAGTTGCAGTATATCACAATAAAAAGAAACTTTGAAAAAAAACGGTGTGCAAAATAATTCCACTCGACTACTTACCTTGTTCTAAACGAGACATAGTAAAGTCTATGATGTATGCGGTGATGCCACACTTTGGAACGCTTATCACTTGATCATTCAGACGGAATTGCACATATTTATTATTACTGTGCAATTCTTTGTCACCACTGTTTTTATTTTCTTTATCAGATTCTGCGTCTTCTTCATCCATATTTTCCAATTCTCTACATGAACGTCCACGATCATCATCATCATCATCATCATCATTACTGGCACACCATAAATCGAATACATGAAATGTCAATGCGAATAGATCGAATATACCATGAAGTTCTACAGAGACATTCATTGAAAATAAAATAGAATAAACAAAAACAGTGGTGAGTGTATAACATTAAAAATTCCGCATTAATAAAAGTACACTAAGCATAATAAAGAAGACTGAGGTTAAAGCATAAGGCTATATTAGTGTATTTAATTATATACACTAGTGATTGACGGAAACATATTAGTAGCTGAAAACCAGTCCAAACAATTGACGGCTGTCACTCTCATTTAGCAACAAGCTCACACTCATCAGTTGTGTCTATCCGGTTTCATTCAGGTCAGAGGGATCGAACCGTCCAAATACTGGCTGCTGACTAGCTACTAATTCGATAAATTCGTCATTTACCAACCACATACACAGTTAAAAGAGGGGAATCACTACAGCTTCTTAGCGGTGTATAATAATGAGTTTGACTCAAGTCACAGACAGCTAGATATCAGTTCAAGCTAGTGGAATTCAACCTGCCTAGCTCAACTACTATATTATGTATGCTCCACTGTTATTCCATGGTATTCAGAAGAGGATTTATTGTGATGCTAATTAATATTTCTCCTTTCCAGAGGAAACCTCGAATTCTGTTATATACTGAATAGGGAAAATATAATCCTCATAAGGGACATTACAAAACACCTTTGTGGATGATAGTGATGTCCCACACGGAAAACCTCGTTGAAGCCTTTGACTTGAAGAAATGAGTAAGACGGAACTAACTGACTAGTATCACCGATGACTAGCCTGATAACAAATAATTTTTGGACACATAAGGCAGGTTTAAGTCTTTTTATGGCCAAGGCTTCAATGAATTTAAGTATGTGGCCCAACCTCGTTTTATATATCGGCTTAAAGGCACTGTTGAAATCAACCTTATAACCCATCTCTATAATATGCTTGGCTATAGATGATGTTGGACATCTATTTCCGGGTTCAGTTGTGTCTGGTGATTTCATTTGTTGCTGCAGCCACTTTGGAATGTGTCATGTAGCCCTAACCTGCAGAGACCGATGGGTCCCCCCTATGTACGTGTCTCCACACATACATGTAAATTGATAAACACAGTGGGATGTGACACTATCGTTCGGATGATGTGAGGGTTTACAGAACAGCATAGTCCTCGTTTTCTCTATGAAGATAAGTTTAGCTGCATAATAGGTTCTATTGATTGCGGCCTTTAGTCTTTTTCTAGTGACTAAACTTTGTTGATCACCTCTGAACGGTAAGGATATGTAAACATCCTTTTTGGGAGCTGATTGGATTGATAAAGCTCTATGGTTGACACTTCCGTAACGTCTAATAAATCTCAGTAAGTAATTGTTGTCTAACAGTATTTCAGTGAGGTGTTGTCTTTTTTCTTCAATTGTATCGGTAGTACATATACGGTGAATGCGCTTGAACAAACATCTAACCAACGCCTTCTTATACTGTAGTGGACAGAAACTATGATAATTAAGGTACTGTCCCGTCCATGTGAACTTTCTGTAGACAGATCGTTTTACTGACCCATCTTCTCGGCGGGTTATTAGTACATCTAAAAATGGCAGGCATCCATTATTCTCTTTAACATATGTTAGTGATATGCTGTTTTGTGCTCTATTGATCCGGTTCAGGATTTCTACGGCGTCTGTCGGTTTATCACAAATGACTATCATGTCATCTACATATCTTTTATAAAAATAAACTTTTTCAATTTCTTTATCCACTAAGTTCTCGACATGCGACATATATATCAGCTAAAAATGGACCTAGGGGACTTCCCATGGCAACACCATCGATCTGGCGATAATGCTCGCCCTCGAATGTAAAATTAACATTCTTAGTACAAAGAAGCAGTAACTCTTTTAAGTAGGAAATGGATACTGGTAATAGGAAATCATTGTCAGAGATGTAATCGCATAAAATGTTAACCGTCTGTAAAAGAGGTACATTCGAAAGTAAAGATTCAACATCTAGGGAAAACATCATTTTGTCCTTTATATCAAAGTTATCAAGACAATCAATTTACATGTATGTGTGGAGACACGTACATAGGGGGGACCCATCGGTCTCTGCAGGTTAGGGCTACATGACACATTCCAAAGTGGCTGCAACATCAAATGAAATCACCAGACACAACTGAACCCGGAAATAGATGTCCAACATCATCTATAGCCAAGCATATTATAGAGATGGGTTATAAGGTTGATTTCAACAGTGCCTTTAAGCCGATATATAAAACGAGGTTGGGCCACATACTTAAATTCATTGAAGCCTTGGCCATAAAAAGACTTAAACCTGCCTTATGTGTCCAAAAATTATTTGTTATCACCTTAAACCTGCCTTGGTAATTCAATTTAGAACCAAGGACTAATTTACTTCCTAATATTTTCAACCCCTTCTTTGCCTTGTTTTTTCTCCTTTTATCTTTCTTACCCACACCTTTTGTGTCTCCCTACCCATTATTTGTGACCTTGACCTGTATACATTCAGACCTGTATTGTAATTATTCATGTCTTCTTGCATTATATAAAAATTGTGTATGACAAGTACATGTGTGATCAGAATGTCCGAAATGTGTTGCGCCAATACATTACACGTTTCAGATAAACTACGTCTTCTTATTGTGTTGTCGATAATAATAACAGATTGGATGGATAATTATTAACTAACTCATACGTCAGTGCTAGTTAAACTGATGGTATGCCCACTTGAAAGTTACTCACAACACGTACATACATACATACATACATACATACATACATAGATACATACATTACATATATTACGACCTATGCTAACTTACTTACACACTCACTGTCATGCGTTTGATAGAAAGCATAACAGGCTCTATGCGATGTGTTTGTTTTCTGTAACCTACTTTCAATCCTTCATTCCTATGTCTCCTATCAATTGTGACTATTCATCAGGTGACTCTTCTCTTGTCAATCCCCACTCGATTACCTTAGATTATTCGTTTTTTTTTCATAAATTATTAGTATTATTATTATTTACTATACATGTTGACTTATTCTGATACTAACTGACTGGAAATACCGCATCTGATCATTTGTTATCATTTAACAGGACTTCAAGTGAACATAGAGGAAAAAAAGGTGATGAAGATAACTAACCAACCAACAAACAACAACAACAAGCACCAATCACTATCTACCGGAGATATCAGATAGAAGTCACTTATCTGGGAACCATCGTTTACAGACGGCACGGCTGAAGCTGCATAAAAGTCAGGAAGGATTTTTGAAGCAAAAACAAACATTCATTATTCTCGAAACAGCCTGGAAATGTGCTGCACTCAGCTTATAGAACAGGATTCCGATTTGTAATACGAATCCCAAGTTAGTTTTTCTTCATGGGTCACAGAATTGCAGGGCGCACCTCACGAAATGCATTACCAACAGCCAGCTGCAGACTTTTATCCAACAGCAGAGACGGTTGTGCTGGGGATACTGCTGAGAGGTTGGGCAAAGCTAGCGTAAGACAGTGCGGAGCGGTCAGGTGATAAAGAGGTCCGGTGAGTAATGGTGGAACGATTGGTGGCAGAGTTCGACAGTCAGAACAACAGGAAGCAGGTAATTCAGCAGTTCCATGCTATGAAGCTGGCAATGGACGGAGATCTACTCGTATTGACGGTGAAGCAGACAAGCCTACTTCGTCGGTCTCCTCCAACACTTGATGAAGAGTCTGAGACGCAGTTGTTGGCGTCTCAGGTTATCAAGTGTACCACAGCACTTTGCTCAGCAATCACAACTGGTCAACACTGCACAACATACAGACGTCGGAGAGCACACGAAGGTAACAAGACAGATACTTTTCACAACAGCGGCCGCAATAGCGCCATCGAACCAGCGGGACAGGAAATTGAAGATTTGCAGAGTAAAGTAGCGGCGCTACGAATGAGCGCCAGGAAAGACCAGTGTTTTGAATGTGACAAACCAGAAGACCAGGGGACATGCTGACCGAGTAGACATAGAAAAACGAATTTAGACACATTTAATATTATTCTATCGAATTCTGAGTGTGTGCCCTATCCATCTCCATTTTCTCCTACATATTTGTTGAACAATAGGCTCTTGACTGGTTTGTTCTCAGTCAACCAGAGTCTCTTGTTCCTAATTCTTTCTGGCCAGTCAGCCATACGATCTTCAGTATGGAGCCAACAAAGCGGACAGCTGTTGATAAAAGCCTATAACTGGCCGTCGGAAATCCTTTTCGTGACGCGCACGTCAAGTTTCTGACCCTTATAGAAGAACTGACTGACTGACTGTCTGACTTGACATTTGTGTTGAACAGAATCCGAATCTTGTTCTTTGTGATGCTGAGGCGGAGTGCAGTGCAGAAGATTTCCAAACTGGTTTCAGGTTGATGAATGCGTGCGTATTTCTCCTTTCCGAGTCACCTGACAACTCCAGTAGGTCGAATAAAGCAGCTCAATCTTCAGGGCGCTTTTACTAAACTCCAAACCTACACACCATAATTTTGAAAATACGTCTGATCATAAAATTCTAGATACTAACAGTTTGAACGGACATTAAGGTGTGATGTTAGCTGATGCATAGGAAATCCTGATTAATAAATAAAAAATGGATATGTATCACTAATTATTAGTACTTGGTCAAAATTCTCCACTGTCCATATCTTCTTATGGAAACGTTAAGAAATGTTTTACAACTGTTTACCCACACACACGCATGCACACTCTGTTTAAAGTGTTTAACAAAGGTAGACCAATATTTGTAAGTCCGAGGTCAAATTTTGATCACAGCTGATAAAATTTTGTTTATTATACTTGTTGATACTTCTTGAATGACTCATGATTGGACAAATTTTCAAAAACAAGTGATGTTCCTTTTATATATAAACCTATGTTATGTTAATTTCGATTAATTTCCCTGAAGAAGTTCGGACCAGATTGCCGAACGAAACGTTGGAATTACTCATTTCAATCTCGCTGAAACTTTACAAATATAATTTTCTATACAAATGTCTACTTCTCACTCGGCGCCCAAATATTTTAGAACTATCCTGTCAAATCTTGACGACAGTTCATTTGTATTATTTTGCAATCGAATTAAATTAATAAAGAAACAGTGTAATTAGAACAATCATCGTGTTTTCACTCTCCGTTGTCTGCAACAGAATGCATATCCTGAATCCGTAGCTGTCGAGTCACCTGACAACTCCAGTAGGTCGAATAAAGCAGCTCAATCTTCAGGGCGCTTTTACTAAACTCCAAACCTACACACCATAATTTTGAAAATACGTCTGATCATAAAATTCTAGATACTAACAGTTTGAACGGACATTAAGGTGTGATGTTAGCTGATGCATAGGAAATCCTGATTAATAAATAAAAAATGGATATGTATCACTAATTATTAGTACTTGGTCAAAATTCTCCACTGTCCATATCTTCTTATGGAAACGTTAAGAAATGTTTTACAACTGTTTACCCACACACACGCATGCACACTCTGTTTAAAGTGTTTAACAAAGGTAGACCAATATTTGTAAGTCCGAGGTCAAATTTTGATCACAGCTGATAAAATTTTGTTTATTATACTTGTTGATACTTTTTGAATGACTCATGATTGGACAAATTTTCAAAAACAAGTGATGTTCCTTTTATATATAAACCTATGTTATGTTAATTTCGATTAATTTCCCTGAAGAAGTTCGGACCAGATTGCCGAACGAAACGTTGGAATTACTCATTTCAATCTCGCTGAGATTTTACAAATATAATCTTTGACAATTTTTACATGTCTGAAATTTGTTACGTGAATACACTACACACGTTTCAGATAAATGACATTGTCTTATTGGTTTGTCGAAATCCCTCGAAAATATAAACTGAATTCATTAACGCAGAGGATATATTCACCACCCACCCCTCACAGTCAACCATTTTCCTGACCATGCAAATCTCCACTCAATTACTATTTCCCCCATAGACACATTTGAGAATAGATATGTTTGTGGACACTGCCAAAGAGACACTACAGGCCTTGTGTAAGTTGCTATGTAATACACTACGTTTACTTGATCCGAAGAGGTGATGGCACTTTTAGATGATCGAGAGATGACACAAAGTTTAAATGTCCATGATGTACATGATAATTTCCACAGATGATAGTGACGATAACGATGCAAGTAACGCTCAAAAGAAAACAAACACAGTTGTAGAGAGTATGCCAGATTTGCTGTGAAACTTGTGGAAGAGAAGTGTTCTACGGTTGCGAAGGTAATTACAGCAACCGTTCGACTGCAGAGGAAGTAGACAGCAAGGAACCCGCCACAGCCACCACCACGTGAGGTATCACGATGGATGTTACGTCCATGGTAGTATATACGGCCACAATCTGACAATTTACACAAAAAGGAAGCAGGTTAACTGAACAATTTCACAGGCTGAATTTTTGAGTTGAACAACCGGAAAAAGCATACATAGATACCTTGAAGCCAGGTCTCTAACAAAATACTTATTGTCAGTAGTCTGATCATACCCCAGGAGCAGTTTACCAGAGCGACAAGTGATGGAAAAGGCAGTTAACAATCTCATTTCGATAGTAAACAGCATATGGAAAATGTTGAAAGATGAATTAACAATAATTTCAAAGGGTCCAACATCCATCATGCGTTGATCTAAGAATGTTACTAATCAACTAGCTTATTTATTAGGAACTTAATAGTCAAAGTGCCTAGTGACTAAACATGAAAGACAATATTGCAAAGTATATATTCCCGCCTGACTGCAGTGTCAATTTATAATGAAGAGTGTTCGCTTGCATTCAACAATCAAGTTTTGATTGTCTTATTTTCTTATATAAAGCTTGACCGCAGACTGGCATCAGTTAAAGAACCATTGAAGAACCAGCCAGGAGAACCGTTTTCTCCTAGTTCGAGACTCTTCATCAGTACGCACCCACACCGTGAGATTCGAACCCCGGACCTTCCGGTTACAAGACACGCTCTTAGACCATTCATTCAGACACTCGGATCCAACTCAATGGCTCATGAATTTCAACAGCTTTACTGATTCGTGATTTTAGCGCGACTACTAACTGCTCGTCCTCAATCCCGACTCTTTAGAATTTATTTTGTGTATACGCCCTTTTCCATATGTTTAGCAGCTAAAACTGACTAACTTTCAAGTGTTAGTGCGCAAGGATTTGAAGTAACATCGCGAACTGACTGAGATCAGTTAGAGAACAACTGAAAGAAACAGGTGGGAGAACTGCACCTCATCGAGGATCATATCAATAACTTTTCAGGTTATAAGACAACAAGCTAACAGTTCTTATTCCAGTGGCTAAATGGTCAACCCACTTCACCACATAACCAACAAACCCTGATTCCAAATTGCCGATTGGGGAAACGGATGCGTGTATTGCCGAAGAGTTGAAAACTGATAGGAATAAAACAAACACTCCGGTAACTCTGGGTTTTTTTCAATGCCTCAAGCTATCTAATATCACTTCCAGTCAATCAATCACGCTGTTGTAGTTGCGCGCCACTAGCCTTCCCAACACACAGTTTGCATGCATTCAATATATATAACACAAGCTACAATCCACAACAAATGCATGTATTTCAACTGAATAACTTTGTCAACTAACAAACACTTTCTCTCGGAAATACAATATCTATTTTCTATCTTAATCAATAAAATTAAAACAATAGAAAAAAGATTATATTACTAAAATACAAAGAATAAAATCTGAGGGCATTGAAAACAAAAACAGGACGAATGAAAGACTGAAGGAAGAAATAAAACAGCAGCACAATTCACAAAGTGAAAGGGTAACACAGACATGCACACAATCACAGCCACGTTTGCAGTGGTTACTTATCACTAAAAAATTCCCGACAATTTTTAAACAATTTATGTGTTGTCACAAGGTCGAATGAGGATTTGTATCTGAATTTCCGTGTACTCAACTCTAAGTCTTTCAGGTGTTTACAACAAATAGCATGACGTTTACAGGCGGATGCAGGAGATGAGGCTAATTCGTGCAAATCACAGCATAGTTTTGTTGTCAAGTAGTGAAGCCACATGACATTGGTTTTCGGCGAAAACTTACTCCAATCATTTCTAAGGGAGGAAAACAAAGAAAATAACAAAATCATGATAAGCGGGTGAAAAAAATAATAGTAATAATGCATTAATACAAACGGATAGAATAACCAATTTAATCATTATTTAATATACATAAACAAGACTGAGGGAAGTTGTACGCTTATATTTTTTAACAGGATACTGAACACTGTCAGCAGCGTGCATCCACAACACGAGGTTCCAACCCCGGACCTTCCGGTTACAAGACACGCTCTTAGACCATTCATTCAGACACTCGGATCCAACTCAATGGCTCATGAATTTCAACAGCTTTACTGATTCGTGATTTTAGCGCGACTACTAACTGCTCGTCCTCAATCCCGACTCTTTAGAATTTATTTTGTATATATGCCCTTTTCCATATGTTTAGCAGCTAAAACTGACTAACTTTCAAGTGTTAGTGCGCAAGGATTTGAAGTAACATCGCGAACTGACTGAGATCAGTTAGAGAACAACTGAAAGAAACAGGTGGGAGAACTGCACCTCATCGAGGATCATATCAATAACCTTTACAATCACATTTTTTAACAGGATGCTAAACATTGTTAGTTCATTCATGAAAAGGTTCAATGTGACAGTAAAATAGCCTGAAACATGAGTGACTACATCTTGAAGAATATTTGATAGGAAGTAATAAAAGTAAACATACAGCTATATACTACTGATTAATTGAGATTAGTAGTTGTATACCACTCATATCATCAATCAGTATTGGTGCTTGCTAGTCAGTCAGACAGAGATGATCGAAACACACTGGACGATCGTTCCGCTCGTTTGTGATCGACTACATCAGCAGTGTGGTGGTGAAACTGTGGTGAAAATTCCACCTTTGCAATTCGCTAACCAGTGTTTGTAAATTGTTAATTCGATTCATGAGTGTGATGACTGGACAGCTCACGGCAACAGTAATTTGAGAAAGCCAATCGAAAAACAAAACAAAAAACTACTTAGGACCACCAAACATATGTGAAAGGATATTTTGAATGGTGAATAGTGGGAAAGGGGATCCGAGTTTCAAAGATAACAAAGTCTGAATACATCTCTACACACCACTGTGAACACAATTTTTGCATAATGTTATCCAAAGTTTTCAAGCCGTGACCAGTAGGGTACAGCAGGTTGAAGGTGAGGACAGTTACTCATCGAAAAAGACATTGCGAAGTGGTCGCGCTATGTCGTCAATTAGCAGAAGTTAGAATTCATGGGCCTTTGCATCGCATCTCAATGGCTTACTGGTCCACAACCTCCTGTTGTAACCAGAAGGTCATGCGTTCGAACCTCGAAGGGTGTGTAGTGCTGAAGAGCCACAGACTAAGCTGATGAAACAGCCGCCCCGTACTCCCAGGTTTCCCAATGGTTCTCTAACCGATGTAAGCTCATGATGAAGTCCTCCAACCAATCAAACAAAATCGCTTCAAACCAATACTTCAGTACGCACCCACACTTCGACCTTCGAACCCAGGAAGGATCTCCGGTTACAAGGTGAGTTCGTAGACCATCTAACTACTACTGGGACCTACTCGATCCAATCGCCCATGAATTCCAACACTCCTGACAATTCGTGATATACATAGCGCAACAGCCAGCCAATGAAATAAGTGAAGGTGAGAAACTGATGTCTTATCTGACTTGGCCGACCCCGTCGGTTACGACTTCTCACTAAAACTCCAGGTAACTTCTACCTGTATACAGCCAATTGCTAATGACATTCAGATTAATTAATCAAGTGTTAGTGTATGCAGGGATTTGAGTGGTTACAGGTATCATCACAAGTTAGCTGACATCAGTTAAAGAACCTTGGTGTGTGAATGTATATTGTAACAAAGGACAACAACTTTCGTCCATACTTGAACACAAAAAAGTATATCATTTTATGTATACTTACTGATTATGTGATTTCATACGACGATATATATCAAACTGATAATCTCCCTGTGATTGAAATAAAGTAGGGTCACCACTTAAGTCAACATAGACTAAACGATCATCTACAATTAAAGAAGAAATATACAACAAAAGTGACTGAAGGCTGTGTAGAATAGATTGATTAAATTCCGACAAATAAAGCTTGGAATGAACACTTCTCTACAAAAATTGAATGTAGACGCATCTGATTGACTTGGTTTCAACATAGAACTTTGCATAGAAGTACGACAGTTCAAACTGCTACAACACTATATACACCACATAAAGGAAGACAAAACGGACAAAAACTAATATTCACAATAGGCAGACATGCACGTGGGACAAAGAATAGCAACATGGAAGGACATGATGGTTTAAAAGGATATGACATATGAATGTGTCTATGTCAATTATCGAGCCATAGTACCAATTGTCTTCAGCCTTGATTGGCGTTCTTAGAATCCTGAGGACTCTTAAGCAGGACTGTCTGACTTATTTCAACATAGAACTTTGCACCAATGTGCAGCAGTTCAAGTCGCCAAACTCCATGTAGCACACAAGCCAAGAGAAAAAAGTAGAAGGAATGCAAAATAGGGACAGTGAACAGAGATATGAGGTAAAAAGAATAGTAATATCGAAGAACAATATAGTGTTATTGGAAATCATATGTCACAAAGAGTGGATGCGTATACGCCGGCCATTGAGAACAATTTTGAGCCAAATCACCGATTGTCTCCAGTCTCTGGTTTCTACCGTCCCGAGGGCCCCAACCAAGAAATCTGAACCTTCCTACGTTACTGGCTTAAACTAACTGTTGTGGATTTCACTGACTGATGAAGCCATGTTTTGTTTTGACTGCCGCTAGGCCCTATGTCAGCTAACATCGCCCAACCAGGAAGCCTAACACCCAATTAGGCATATATATATATATAATTTCACCTAAACTTAGCTTGATCGATGACCCCGTGAACAACCTGCAACGGCAGTAGGTGGATGGGTAGACTCCTTGCTTAACAGTCTACACCTAACCTCAAGTTTACTCATATTGTACCGCTTGAAACAGGAGATAGAACGCAAACATCTACAGTCAAAACGAATACATGCAAAACAGGATTTGTTGTTAGTTCGTACTAATCAAACAAAAGAAACGGAAACTTGGGCATGTTCACCGTTGATTTAGGATATGACACATCTGATAATGACTAGAGCCTCTGGGTCACATGATCTCTTACAAGCTACTAAGGGAGTTGTAACGCATCAATAAATGCAAATATCCCTCATCCTCTGGCATGGCTTGACCACTTATACCTTTTCCCAACCAGTGTCGAGTATAGCGAACAATTAATGATATCAAATTTTGAAGTCGTGTGATTATAATTGATATGATTATGAACAATAAATTTTGTTCGAAACGTCATCCAGTAAATAATACTGTTTCACTGTGTGATATACCTAATAAACAAACTAATATAGACTCCGGCATTTTTTTAATATACTCTCACTACTATATGACGACACTCATTAAAAGCCTCTGCCAAGCAAATCATATTCACTACGCCTTCACGACGCAGGGGGTTCTTCACAAAACTGAAAGGCTTAATTCGAAAGCATTGGCGCTTAGAACCGAACTGGTGGACATCCAGGTCTATCTAGGGAAGCTGGAACATTCTCGTTTGAAACCTATGACGTATGTGGGCTCCAGAATCCGATTGGATTTTGGGTGATGTGTGAACCTGTTATCGTCACGAGAAAGCACGGGAATGTATCTCCTGACATTTCTCGCCTAACTTGTGGATCAGAATTCTCACGTCAAAGGCCGGTGGAAAGGGTAGCTCCTTAAGACAACTATCTCCACTTCGATCTGAGCATTAGGGCAGACTATGATATTTTGTGTGACGCATCTCCTGATATCGTTAATGCGCCAAGTTTGTTTTCATTATAATAATACGCCTTGAAGTAGTAAGCCAGATGAAAAGAAAAAGTTGGGCATGGGGCTAGCAACCCCATCCCCCCTCAAATCCCATTAAAAGCACCCACTGCTATTGACACTTTATATCTTAAAGTCTGTAGCCATATGTTGTACTCGAAACACAAAAGAGGGGGAAAATGCTAAACCTGCAAGAATCTTTACCGTCAGACGTAACTCCCTCTCTGTCGCGCTTATACAATTGGTGAGAACATACATTACTGTCTGTCTGTCTGGATTCAACATAGAACTTGGCACCGAAGTGCAGCAGTTCGAGTTGCCACGTTCCAAATTAGCACACAGAGATAGGCGAGAAGATGAGTGAAGAGAATCAATAGAGCTTTGACAAGTATAAGAGTGAAACAGAATGAGTAATGGTAGAAAGGAATATGGAAGATTACAGAGACCGAATACATCTGCGCCATTGACAACGATTTTGAGCCATGTCACCTTTTGTCTCCAGCCATTGATTCTTAGAGTCCCGAGGACCCCAACCCGGAAGTCTGCATCTCCCTACATACATCACTACTCAACAACCACTTGCACAATTCCATGCAATTGGTGGTGGACCACATATCTACTGCGGTAGGGTTAGGGATACATACCTCTCGGTTGCCCAAACATCGTTGAACGGAACGGGACTTGAACCTTAAATCGACTGGTTGAAGAAGTCGGGTATCTAGACCACAAATCATAGTTCCACAGAACATATATTATATATTAAATATTCCCACAGTAAAATTTAGAACAACACATTTAAGCGAACAATATTGTGTTTTCAATGAGATCTCATCAGGCTTAACTCTAATATATATATAAGTTTACAAATAAAAATTCAAATATAAACCAATCATGGTGTTTTGTCTATAGGATAATACGATGGTGAATATAAGTTGTGCAATTAGTCATAATAGTAGTAATGATAATAATAATAATAAAAATGGTCTTATCAATAATAAGGATGGAAAAGTGAGGCAATCTGTGATAACACGAATAATGAAAAACAGCATGATTAAACAAACAACTGTTCAAGTGGAAGTAGTCGATAAAGGCTAGTAAAAACAAATGAACCGACTGAGTAATGTTAGATTGTAAGGAATACGAAGTCTATTGGAAAGATTCGGTGGGATACAATGAATTACTTTGAAGGCTCTCGTTTTCTCGATTACATGACCACTATCAATTAAGTGTGACAAAATTGAGCTACGAATTGTTTTTGTCTGTCCTTCGCCAAACCGCGATGGGAGATGTTCACTAACACGTTGGCTAAGCTGTCTAGTAGAACGCCCAATATAACTGTCACCGCAGGTGCAGCTGAATTGATAAATGCACATAGATGTGGCAAAACTATCAAGCTTATCCTTCGTTTGCGTCCCAATCATTCGTCGGTTGGAGAATGACAAACATAGGTGTGCTGCATAAAATGTTCTTCGTATACTCCTTGAAAGTCTTTAGAATAAAATCTCACTTGATAAGTCACCATTAAATTGTAACTTAAAAAATAGAGGTTTCTTTCGTGCAGTCAGTCTCCGGTGTTTTCTCCGATATTTTCATATGTTTCTTTAGGAAATTACTCGGATAGCTCATCTCCATCAATGAATCGTGAATATATTCAAATTCCTTTTGTAAGAGGTCACCTGTACATATCTTCCTTGCTCTGCTCGCAAGACATTTTACAACGTTCCTCTTATATTTAATGGGCACGTAACTAAGGAACTGTGTGTATTGCCATGGGAAAGTGCTTTTTCTATACACGCTTCTCCCAAGTGACCCATCTTCTCTCCTACTTAGCAAGACATCCAGGAAATGTAGTTTATTCTCCTGCTCCTCTTCACAAGTAAAGGTAAGCGAAGGGTGGATGTTGTGGAATTTCAGCAACAATTCGTCTATGTTAACATTTCCATCAGCTAAGATAAATGTATCATCGACATATCGGTAGTACATATCAAATTGCTTGATGATGTCCTTCAATTTCCCGTTTTCAAGTTTTGCGAGAAAGAAGTCAGCTAATATTGGGCCTAATGGTGAACCCATAGCTATTCCATCTACTTGTCGATAGTATGAATTATTGAAGACAAAGTGAACATTCATTGTGCATTTAAGAAGTAATTCTTTGAGGCTACACAAGGGGATTCCTAAGTCTAATTGCCTTTCGGCGACTTCTTGACAAATATAATCTACTGTTTCCATAAGTGGTACATTAGTGAATAGTGATGATACATCCATGGATAACATGCGTTTATACTTCACATTAGTCTCGGATATTTTAGAAACAAAGTCGAAGACATCACTAATTCTATGTTGCACGATTTCTCTGTGCAAAGGACCCAAAACCTTCACTAACCACTTCGCTGTTCCGTGAAATGGAGAGCTATACATATCTAAAACAGGACGAAGAGGAAGGCCCGGTTTGTGCACTTTTGGTAGACCGTAAAGACGTGGAGTATTGGTACCCGTTGGTTTCATGGACTCATACGTGGCTGATGATAATACTCCTATTTGGTTCAGTTTTTTGAGGGAGTCGGTCATATATTATACACACAAACCTTAAAAACCCCGAGAAGAAATTTGTAGTGTTTCCATCAGTTGAAACTGCAAACCAATAGAAAATGATTTTCAAGGGTTAGTCTGTAGGGATCACCACGGGTTGATATCTTTTAATAATAATGATAATAATAATAATTTGCTTTATTCCAAAACAGTACTTGTGATACAGAATGGAATTCTCAGCATTTCACTACAGTATTGCATCCAGTTTGCACATTAACAATAAATAAAATTCTACATAGATTATGGGTAGTCTCAGTTAATTTTGACAACAACATATTAGCACATCGGTAGCAAAGCCAAAAGTGAACAGAATGTTTGAAGGTGTCAGAAAAGTAGATACTAGCATATTTACTGGCGTAAGTTGTAACAAAAAGTTCGAGATATACGGAGCGTGAAAGAACGAAAAATTTTTTCAGTAGAATTTGTAAGGAAGAGAGAAACAAAACAACACATAACAAAAAAAGGAAAAGAAACAAAGAAAACGTTGTACCTATAAATGATGATATGAGTTGGAAAGACGAGATCCAATTGTCCTACTGACTATTTAATAAGTTATAAGTTTCACACCTAATGCTTCATTTATCGCACAGAACACGAGCCAAGTAGGGTATGGTTGAGTTTTGTACTTGCTAGTGCGAGCATATAGTTTTCTATATAGGCTTCTGGTCCTACCTGATGAGATACAAGGGGAGAGTTGTGAATGAAGAGGGTGGTGTGAGTTAGATGGAATGGATTTAGCCCATTCTTCACATGAGTGCATCTCGTCCAGAATATTATTAAGCTGGTTAAGTGGTACATTGTTCACCCTGCTGACAACCTTTAACACCCTACGTAATAAGATATAGTCCTTCCTCAGTAGCCCTGGAAAAACTAAGGGGGGGGGGCAATAGAGAATAATAGGCAGGATGCAAGAGTTAACTTCTTGATGTAGAAGGTAAGACGGAATATTTTTCCTTAGAAATATCAAGATATGAGACGACCGGGAAAGATCAGCAGATAGAATGACGCCAAGATATTTAATTTCCAACTTGGTTTCAATTTCAATGCCATCTATGTTGCACACCTCGTGAGAGTCAACCAGTTTGTTTAGGATGGATTTATGACTAAAGGTGAAATTGACTGTTCGGCATTTGGAGGGGTTTAAGGTAAGACCGTTTTCCTTGGACCACTGGCTGATTTCTGACAGAAAGTCATCAAGTTTAGAGCAGTCGCTTTGACATTTGACAGGCAAAGATACTGTCAGGTCGTCAGCATATTTGACAAAATCAATGTCATTTGAAGATGGTAAGTCATGTAGAAAGAAAGAAAAGAGAAGTGGGGAGAGTACAGCACCTTGGGGGACACCAGCTTCAGTGAGCGCAGCAGAGGAGGATTTACCTTTGTATACGGTGTACTGCATTCTGTTAGAGAAGTAGGAATGCAACCAGTTAGTGACCCAGGACTCAGTTTTTGTCAAAGAGAGCTTATTTATCAAGAGACATCTAGGTACAGAGTCGAAAGCAGAACTGAAGTCGAGAAACGTGCAGCAGACGTATTTGGCACTTTTATCTAATGATGAGACGATACTGTTGTGTAAGACGGCTGCAGCGTCTAAAGTGCTCCTACCCTGTCTATAGGCAAATTGTTTGGGGTCTTCAAAGCTTTTAAGGGAGGATTCAAGTTTAAGAAGTACTAGTTTTTCCATAAGCTTTATATACGGTAAAGTAATGTCAATCGGTCTGAATTTAGCATTCTCACTATTTCCAGGTTTAGGGACAGGGACTATTTTAATGTCTTTCCATGCAACAGGTACAACGTTTTTGGAAAAAGAAACGTTTAGGATGTTAGTAAGTGGAGAACACAGAGCATCTGCACACTGTTTCAGAACACCATCAGCACCAAGGCTACGTGAGGGCTTAAGCGTTTTAAGGCATTTTAGAACATCAAGAGTATTAAATTCAAGAAAGTTATCAACTGAGTGATTTGTAACACTAGAAGTAATTATAGTAGAAGGAGAGCGTATAAAAGACTGATTAAGTGCGTTAACATCATTATAGAGAGAAAACATTGCATCGCGTATCATTGCCAGTAATTTCGTTGAAAAGTTTCCACATGATGGTTGGAGATTTGAATGATAGAAGTGTATGATTATACATTGAGATTTTTTATTTCAGATTTGATCAGAGCACTAATCTTTTAAAGTCCTAACTTATATTTGGATTTATATGTTTCTTTTTGCTTGCGAAGTTCTTTGAGACGAGGAGACGAAAAGCGGTCAAAGCTTTCGAATAGTGTTTGTTTAGGACTGCATATGTCGAGGCAGAACTTAAGATAGCCCGTTATATTGGCGAATGTCATCTAATTTACTTTCATTAAATAAATCCCAGTATTTTTTTAAATGCACCTGAGACTAAGTCATAAGATGTGTAGCATCTTTTTTGTGATTTCATAGATAGATGTGAGAAGACTTTAATATGAGTTTTGCTGTATATTTTTGGTAAAACGCGAACAATACAGTGATCAGAGTTAAGTATCAGTGCACGTTTACGTGTTTCGTACATTCCTTCGTCGTTTGTCTGTCTGTCTGTTTTCGACATAGCACTTTGCACCAATGTGCGGCCGTTCAAGTCGCCACACTTCACTCAGCACACAAAGCAAGAGAAGAAAGTAGAAGAAATGCACAATACAGACAGTGAACAGAGGTATGAGGCAAAAAGAATAGTAATATCGAAGAACAATAGAGTTTCATTGGATATGATAAATCACAAGGAGTGGATGCATCTGCGCCAGCCACTGAGAACAATTTTGAGCCATATCACCGATTGTCTCCAGTCACTGGTTTCTACCGTCCCGAGTAACCCCAACCAGCCAGGAAGCCAGTCTACACCATCCTACGTTACTAGCTTAAACTAACTGTTGTGGATTTCGTTGACTGATGAAGCTATGTTTTGGTTTGACCGCCACTAACTCTTTCCCAGCCTGACCCTATGTCAGCTAACATTCCCTGTCGAGGAAGGCGATGACTAGACATACGTAACACATGTCCCAACCATCTCAATTGGTGTAACTCCACAGTCTCGTCGATTGATTTCCTCTCCTTACCTAGCACTTGACGCCTAACCTCGATATCATCACAACTCCCACATATCAATTAGTAAACAAATGAAAATCAAGAAGCACAGTAGACATCCATCTATTCTCCAGCAGGGCATAAAACCAACATCCTAGGAGACGGTTGACAACTAGATGCCATCTCTCGTGTATCTAGGCATTGGAATACGACAGTCTTTGTCTCATAGTCTATCATTCAACTTTACTAACTTCCTAATTATTGATAGGCGACAATGAGTCTTTGAGGCTTTCAAACTCCAAGTTGTATTATACTTCAACTACACGACACGATGTCAAGTTAATAATACCTTCTGTTGTCATACGCTACACAGATGAATGTTGTCATTTCTATGCACCGCCTAGGCATTGATCACTTCATCGTTGTAAGCAATAAACACAAGATAAATATAAGCCAAAAACAAATGCATGCATTACGTTAAACAAATTCTAAGACCTACAGGCATGAGAACATAGTGAAATATAGCGTCAAAGATGTATTTGAATTCGTAGACAAAATCAAAGATATTAATATCAAGTACAAAACCATGATATCTCTGGACATAACATTTTTATTCCCAAATGTACCTCTAGTAGAAACAGTTAAAAACTTATGCGAACAAGTGGATAACCAGTCGATAAACATTGGCATCCGTACTGAAATCCTAAAAGAATTGTTATTAAGGTGTACCATAAATGTAAATTTCAAATTTGACGGTACACTTCACAGACAAGTGAACGGGGCGGCGATGGGCTCCAATTTGGGTCACATTCAGGCTGATTTCTTTCCAAATAAACTAAAAAATGGACCCATGTTGTTGCCGGTATATGGATGACACCTTCATTCTTTGTGATAATGATTCAGATAGGAGTACAATAATAACTCAATTCAATGAAGTACATTCGGCTATAAAATTCACGTGCGAGGAGGAATTCCAAAACAGAATTGCCTTCCTGGATGTCCCCCTTACGAGGAAACCAGATGGTAGCATAAAAAGAAATTTGCAAAGAAAAAGTAGTTGGACAGGACAATATACACATTTTCACATCTTCGTTCCTATCAAGTACAAAGAAAATTTAGTAAAGACCCTCAGCCACAGAGTCAGAGCTATATGGCCAGAAGAAGTAATTGAAGATGAATTAAGCATCACATATGATACTTTGATCGAAAATAGCAATCCAGGATAGTTCATCAAGAAACACATGACAAAGAAAGCGGAAAAGGATTACTCACTATCCGTAAACAAGGAGCCTCTTTATGTACGACCGCAATTCAACGGCGACATACTAAGTGAAATATTTACAAAGAAATCTAGAAAATCAGTTCGAAGAACTTTTAATGCTGGTGAACTACACGCCTTATTCTCTACAGCACCGATGGTGATTCCTCGACTGAAAGAAGTACCTAGACTAGCCACTTCAAATTGTATCTACCAATTCAACTGCGCTTGTGAATGAGTTATACCGGCCGTTTTTCTAGTAACTTGACTTTTCATGCTCTAGAACATCCCCCACTATGGCTAAGTAAAAGGATATTGAAAACCATTAACAGTTCCATATTAGGTCATCTGGTCCAAACAGGCCACAAAGCCAGCGTTGAAGAATCCTTCTCTATCGTCATTTACCGACTACCAAAAACATTGAAGCACTCCATGCTCCAAACAGCAGAGCCTACTGCAATTCGCCTTAAACAACCAGTGCTCTGTGTGCAAAAGAAGTAAGTCCAGCCCTGGCCTTCAGTAGAGACTATAAATTCATGAATCTGTAATATTACCTTTCCTAATCTTTCTGACATTCAGCCTATTTTTATGTTGATGCTATCGAACTGTAATCCATTGATATTACTATTATTGATTCGTTGTTATTTAAACGATATTTATGTTGTTAATAACACCAATTCATTCATTCACTATTATGTATATATAACTGTAGAGCCTGATGATGAAGTTATCGAAAAGAGTATTCTTTGTCCAGTATCCATTCTTTTGAAGAACCAAAAGGTTGGCAGAGGAGACGGGATGCAGTAAAGACAGGACTTAAAGTAAACATAAAAAGGATAAAGGTGATGAAGATACCTAACCAACCAATAATAACAAGCACTAATCACTATCGAAAGTAGAAATTTGAAAGAAGTCAACTTCTCCTTTCACTTATCTAGGGCAGTATCGTTTCAACTACAAGTGAAAGTACGGATGAGGATGTCAAAACCAGTCATGATAGGAAAGGCGAGTGAGACATTCATCACTCTGAAATCAGTTGGGAAATCCTCCGCACTCAGCTAGGATAAAAAACAAGATTCAGATTTGCAATGTCAATGTCAAAGTCAGTCAGTTCTTCTCTTTTATGAATTAGAGACTTGGCGCGTCACCAAACAGGCTTCAGCCACTCACCTCGCTGCACACTAAAAGGTTAAATGGCTGGTCAGAAAAGATAAGTAACAAGGAACTCTGACAGCCAACGAATCAACCAAGAACCTATTGTTCAACAAATATTCCGAAAATGGAGATGGATAAGTCAGACGATGGAGAGACTGGCGCCAGCTAGGCCATCACTCAAGTGGAACCCGAATGGAAATAGACGGGTAGGATGACTGAGAGTGTGATATGGAGGAGATCGTGTGAAGAGGAAATGACAGCTTATAGTCAATTGCAGAGTCAGCTAAGTAGGACAGTAGAGAACACCACGAAGTGGAGATGTGCGGTAGAACCTTGGGGAATAATAATAATAATACGTTGAAAAAATTAATCAGGTTAGGGAGTACATAATGAATATAAATTTTAAAATCAAAATTACACAAATATGCATCTTTTTCATACTTGGATGATCATTTTCAGAACCTTTCAATCTATCATATTCCTCCCATGATTTTCTTAAATATAACGGGAATGGCCCTTGGACTAGGTGAACTCTGAAAGGATAAATAGTAAAAGAACGCTTGTTTATTTGACTGAAAAAAAAAACAGTTAACATGTTAGATTGTTAATACACGTAATTGATTTTTAAAGAAAAAGATTCCATCGTAGTGTAGCAGTTATCACGGTTGACTTCCAAGCGCAGTCGATGCACGTTCAACTCCCAGCGGTCGCAAGTACATTTTATCGTCCTTTTCGAGGTTGTACTTGTATACACTTTTGAAGAAAAACCTAGAACAAAAATGAAACACCCTGATCACAGTCAGTCACTGATTTAAAATATACCTCGATATATTGGCCGATTAATGCTCACAGGTTGAGTAGAATAACAATCATCTGATGCGAGCGAAGAATAGTTAGCTTAAGCCAACCAGTCAGGTAGGGAGGTGTAGACTACCTGGTTGGGATCCTTGGAATTCTAAGAACCAATGATAATTGGAGAAAATTCGGTGGTGTGACTCGAAATCGTTGTCAACGGGTGGCGCAGATGCATTCACTCTTTGTGATTTGTTATATTCAATAAACATCTATTGTCCTCTCATATTACTATACTTTTTCCCTCACACTTCTGTTTATTATCTCTCTTTTAAACCTCCATTTACTCTTTCCTCTTGATTTGTGTGCTATATGGAGTGTAAGTGGGAACTCGAACTGTAGCATTTCTGTGTAAAGTTCGATGTTGAAACTAGTTAGTCTTTTTTTTTAATTTCCTTCACGTTCCCCAGTGGAACATAGGGCTTCAAGCTAGAGACTCGAAGTTTCTGTAGCAGTGGTGTTTACTTTTACGGGATGGGGTTGCTAGCCTCATGCCCAACCTTCCCTCTTTGCCAGTTCTATTACTGGCTTAGCGAGGTAAAGGAGTGCGCCGGCCGGGGATCGAACCCCGGACCATGTGCATGGTCGGCGAGCGTCCTAGCCACTATGCCAGTCAGTGTATATATATGCCTAGTGTTTAGAAAGACACTCACCGATATAAAGTTAAGCTTGAAGAGTAAGATAACTTGAGCTGTTAATATTTAACCTCAATTTAGATTGTCACGATATAACACTGTCTGGAAGTGGAAGAGTGTGGGCGGTTGTTACTTCCCGGCTGCACACACCGTGGAAGTTGTTTGATTCTTCGGGTACCTGAAACAGAGAGAGGGTTGATGTTGTGTGACCGCTGAGTCCAGGGGACAACTGCTTTAGGCCGGTCACACAAGGCCTGTATCAACTGGTTTCTTGGTTTGGTTCCGTATTAGTAAACTTACCGCCGGTTACGGGCCACCGTAGGGTAAGTCAGGATGTACAATTGTTCGGGTCGACGTTTTCCAATCCCGCTCTCCGGAGTGGAGAGACAGCACAGCTGGCATGTTGGTCATCTGAGGGAAACACCTCACTGCTGTTACAACCCTGTTCCCCAGCAGTACGACTTCGCCCTCAGACTCCCAGCTTAGTGTAAGAGAGATTCTCACACAATACCGGTAACTGCTTTCAATCTAATCGCTATCCTAACAACCTTCCTGGCATGGTAGGACCTGCAGGAACATTGGTTCCAGCCAGTGTAGCTTGTTGGGTCATTGCGATGTGCAAGCCCGATCACCACGTCAAGGTAGCAGCTATCGGTCAGGCGATATAACACACTACTCCAAGGTCGTTGAAAACCAGGACACAATGGACAGCTGTTTCGTCTTACATTGGAACTCTTCGACACTGGTCACGCGAAATCCAAGCAGCGATCAAGCACTGACTTTCAACTGACGAGTGAAGCTTGACCTGGATAGGTGTCCTGAAGATGTAATGAGACGTCGCAAACGGTGGAGTCAACTATGTTAAGGCGAAGTGGATGCTTATCGAAAGGAATTACTCGGCGATAATTAACGAGTGTCCTAGTAACCAAAAGGTCCCGGATTCGATCACTGGCAGGGTCACAAGTGATCACCGATGAGGAGTCTTAAAATAGGAAGAAACAACTGTCTAGTATTTCCTGATGAGTTTTAATAGTCTGTGTAACCGGTATTAGTTCATGACGAAATCTATGTTGAAATTAATCCAAATATCCCTACAAAAGAGAACATAATTCGAAAACAGGAGACACTAATTAAATAATCGAAATATTGTGGTGGTATCTTGTGCAATTTGGTGTTACAGAAAGCGTAATTAGAATGCATGAACACTCTTAAAAAGACTTCAACGTAAACAAGTATACAACTTTATCGTGAAGCTTTAAGAAGTGTTGAATAAACGGGATGCACCAACAGTTAGCAATACTAGTAGTTGAAATGATTCAAAATCATTTGGCTTCAAAATTTGTTGACAGGATTTCATCATGAACTGACATAGGTTAGAGAACCATTGGAAAACTAGCTGCGACAACTGAACAGCCAATCACTTCGTCCCAGTTTACGACTGTTCAGAAGTAGGTATACACCCACCAGGTTTACAGCCCACGACCTACCGGTTACAAGGCGAGCTCGTAGACCATTGAGCCACTGGGACTCGATTCAGTTGCCAATTCACAATATTGCGCGACTGGCACTAGTCAATGTCACCCACGGCGAGTATTTGTCCTCACATTCGACCAGCTGGACCCCACTGGTCACTGTGTAGCTCAGAGAATACTATTGATAAGTAGAGAACAAAGCGAGCGAAACTCCTGACATGACGTTAATCTAACTGCTCATACTACCACCTCTAATGGTATGTATCTTCGTACAGCATTTTCTCGTTTTCTGATACACTATTTGGAGCGTCGAACAAACAGGTTGCGAAAGACACCACAAAATATGTACTTTTTCAATATAACCAGTTAGACGAGTCTTAAGAATAGTAGTTACCAATATTATTTAAATAAAGCAAGAACAACAGTGGTTTGTGAAAAATAAGATGATATGCTACCGTTTATTTCGTTGGCTTCTCATCATCTGTGTACAACTCGCAAATTTTATATCATGTCGATGTGACAGAAAGCTCCAAACTAAATAAAGTGCTTAGAAAATAACACATACAGTTTTCACGCAGAGAGTTCAAGTCTAAACAAAAATCAATGTATGCACATAATGACAAAAAGAGTTGCGTGATAAAAAACAGGGGTGAGTAGGATGATGAGTAATTAACAAATTGAGTAACAATGTACTTAGTTCAACTCAAATCATAGAAACAAAAGACAAGCGAAGTCACGCCAAATCTAAGGACAGTGAGGTAAAAGTCAAAGATCACGTAATCAAGTGAAAGAGCGAATAGAGACATCCAGTTACCAGGTGGGTAAGGAAAGACTGGTAACTGCTTTTTGCTGAACACATATGTCGGGGTTTCAGGCGTTTGACAGAGATTGCCTTAGCAAACTCGAGAAGTGAACTATTTTGTTTGTTTATAATTTCAAGGGATTTCATGATGTCCACCTTCTGACAAGCATCACAAGGAGACGTCTGGTAAAGACACCGCTGTAAGTGTTTTCCCTTTGAGACGTAGGCTTTTCGGTACATGTTCAGAAAATCAGGTGTGCCCTTCTTTCTGTTTTTCCAATGTAACTGCTTCTGCAGCTTTTTTATTCCTTCACATTCCCAGTGGAACATAGGGCTTCTAAAAGGCTGTAGCAGTGTTTATTTTTTACAGGATGGAGTTGCTAGCCCCATGCCTAACCTTTCTTCCTTACCAGCTATATTACCGGCTTAGCGAGGTAAAGGAGTGTGTCGGCCTGTGATTGAACCCCGCACCTCGTGAGGCGTGGTCGGCGGGCGTCCTAACCACTGTGCCACCGACACGGCTCCCGCAGATACGTTTAAGTTTTTAATATACAGTTAAGTATGAATATGAGAAGCCAACAAAATAAATGATGAAACTATCTTATTCAGCATAGACTGTTATTCTTGCTTTAGTCAAAATTCATAAATTTTATTTTATTTTTTTTAATTAATTTTTAATTTCAATTTAATTTTTTAAAATTTTTTCTAGCTAGATTCCACACAGTACTTTTGGTACAAGTATGAAATTTTCAGCATGCGATATCGGTAGCCCAAATTTAGCAGGCCGACCACAGATATCAGGTATGCGTCGGCAGGGGATCGAACCTCGGACCATGTGCATAGTCGGCGAGAGTCCTAACCGCTGTGCCACCGACGCACAAAGGCAATAAATGTATGAACTAATAATAATGACACTCTACACCATTTAACCTGGAACAAATTTAATCACACAGTGAGTAATAAAATCAAAAGGCGAACTCTCACCTTATCAACTCTACAAAACCAGAAGTACAATTTGTAAAGCCCATACCAAGAGCTGTTAGTTCTCTAAATGTTAGATATAATAACAAACACATCAAATATGTTGAGATACTTAGTAATGTAAAATAGTTGATGCGAATAATAATAATAATATTAATACTGATAATAATAATAATGATAATAATGACAATGATGATAATGATAATAACAATACTAATAATGTTAACGAAAATTAAACAGTGAACGTTGAACGAACGGATCTCCATTTTAGCGGCAGGTAACAAAATGCCAATAGTGGTCTAATCGTACAGTGTTTCACAGAAAACTGGAGAAAAAAAATACCAGAATTTATTATTGTGATTTATGCTGATGCTTTAATCATAGATTTTGTGTGCCGTAGCAACCACCCTGCAGTCCTGGTTCATTGTCGGTAAAGAAAGAAATAAACAATCCTCAAATAGCCAATATGTTCTTTTTGATATCTTCGAGTCGGTTACTGTATATAGTAGCCTGAAGCAACAATTAGTTTTCTGGCAGCAGTACTAGGTGTTCAGGATCTTTTCCGATCTGAACAAATGACAGTTTCTGATTTGGCTTCTTCAACAGCATATCTCTTCTTATTCAACAGCCTGTTCATCAGATACAAACTTAAATTGATCACTGCATTACACCATTCATATTATTTCACTACAATTTACGACAGACTTGGTACCAGGAGAGAGCCACATAAAATCGCATAGCTTGTGTGAAAGCTGCAATACTAGTTGGATATTCAGACCGAAGCTAAAGAAGGACAACCGCCGAGTCTGTGACTTGAAGTCTGAGCAGCATCAGAAGCTGTGTTCCCGTCGTTCCTGGTGGCTAAAACACGACCATAACCAATTCGATACAATCGGATTCGTGTACACGTATGCACACCATAGGTTAAGAATCAGGGTTTTCCAGTTTCTTTAGATATACTCGGATGTCCACCAGTTCGGTTGTAAGCTCCTGACTTTCGAATTCGCCCATTAACTTATGTGAAGAACACCCCTTTGACGTAAAGGAAGTGAATACGACTTCTCTGACAGAGGCTATAAAGGCGTGGACATATTTTGAGAGAAAGACCGGAGTCTATGTACCCTCGGTCGGCCGTACTAAATTGTTAATACGAGCTTAGGCCCATTCGGCTTAAAAATGGTTTGGACGGAAAAGTACTACAATTAACATTATTATTATTATTATTACACGAATTGAAATTGCTGCAAACTAATAATTTGGTCACCAACCGACATCAGTTGGTAAAACCAGTGATAAGCAAAGAATACTGAAAAGGTGCTTAGTTCTACTTTAGGACCCTTTAGCAGTGGATGGAACCCACAATTGTCGGCTTACAAAATGGGTCGGAAGCCAGTAATCTACCTCCATAGGTCAATTTCAATGAATAACCAGTACAACAATCTGATTAAGGTTCCTTCACATACAACGACCATGAAGATTGGTTCTCGTTAGGCGTGCGGAGGAGAGACATGAAAGCAGAGCTTGCATTCACCAGAAGTTAGAAGCCTAGTAACTTATCCGAGACACTGTAAACCACAGTGGGAGCGGTACATACCTTCTATCTGGTCTGAGACTACTCTACCGTGAATACGTACACGACAACATTTTACTATATGGTAATATAAAGGCTAAATAAATTCCACTTGATGAACCGGTGACCAGTACATCTGTAAGTATTTTAGTGGCAGAATCCTCATGTCAACCACACACGTGACCGGGGTTCGACATCCGACCAACCTACTACTACTGCCTAACCTATAATAAGTCCTGTAAAGCGACGGCAGATTTACCTCTTTACCACCGTGCTTACTAACGGCTAGTAAACAAGGCAAGATTCAAGAGTGCATCAGCAAGGTATTCGAACCCGGAACACGTACACAGTTGACGAGCGTTCTACCATTGAATAACTACCGACACATACATCACCTAAAAAACTGTTGGGTCAACATCTTGACAAAGTAAACATATGAATTTAAACAAGTATTTGAAATGAAATAGATACGCCAATTCCATATGTCAACACCTTAAGTTACCGCAGAATTTGTTACAATTGTCAGGAACCAGTCAAGAACTTATTGGCGTAGTTGTGTTCTTTGAACTGGATGGTTTAATTTGCGAAGCTTTCATTGCCTTTCTAGACAACATTAAACACACTTCAATTTAAGGTGAGCTTTTTGATTTGATTCTCCACAAGTTTAAATTATTTATCCCTCCCGGGAACACCTTGAAAGTGATGGTTGGTGGAAATTTCATCAAATAATTAGTCAACATTGTATTGGTACCGATTATTATTTTGTTGACCTGAAAAAGTTGACCTTTTGTCCACATGAATTTCCTTTTGTTGATGAATGAAACCTTTGTATCTATGTCATTGTGGTCTATAGATCACAGACTTGTTAGATGACATCCATCACGCTCCCGGCCCTCGAACGTAACCCAAACGGGAAGTGTCGAGTTGAGCCTCCAAGGTTGACGCGCAGAAGATAATCTGAGTACGAAATGCAAGCTTGTGGTGAATAGTCTTGAAGCCACGTGAGTGTTCAGAGTGTAATGTAGATTCTCCACGCTGGCGGCCTTACTCTCCACTGGGAAGGCAACCAACGAAAAATAATAATAATAATTATAATAATAATATAGACGCTAACTTGTACAAAATCAACTCACTATGAAAGCTCTTCACACCGAAATGTAGATAAATAATTTAAATTGTAAAAAAAACGTACTTAGATACAACAACTTCAGAAAGTACTTCATCGAAAGTCTTCTGGGTTTCACCATTAAATTTAACATTTCCCTCTATTGGGATAAACTTAATGACGACATGCTCAGATCGGCGATTCCCAGTCGAACATTGGAATACTTCACCAAAGCATCCTTCACCGATTTTTTTCAAACTTCTTCGTCGACTATCAAATTTCCAACAACAACAAAATATATTTGTTTATCACATTGAACAGGATTCAGAGGAAAAATAAAAATTACACAGATTTTTGTGTAGGAAATAAATTTTAGAATATGATAAAATTAAGTAAATTTTGAAATGAAATTTGTAGGGAATTCGAAAAACGGATGATCAATAATTCAGATTGTCGCAGATGAAGAGGCATTCACTCCTTTTACCTTTCCCATGTATCTTCACAACGCCGTATTATTGATTTGCTTTCTTTGACATCCAATCTATCTCCCTGCTAATTGATGTTTTATGCCAATGACCAACTCTATACATTTATACACTACTGATAAATCGTATCAGTAGCACTGCGAACAACAGGATACAAACGTTAAATTGACTTACACGAAATAAGGCGGAACAACTGTGGCGTGTGCTATTGACAAGATGCAGACTGATAGGAAGTAGCCGAAATTGAAAACAATAGAAGCATTTATTTCTCAAATCTGTACCCAGCTTACGTCGTAGTCAGGAAATCATCTCAATGTTTGACCTTCAGAAAATCAGCAACCAATCAAAACAGTTTATTGCCCGTTGGCCTAGCCGATCGTAAATGTGGCTAAAAATATGAAAATATGATGTATTTCTCCTCAATAGGAAAGTTCGTTACCAAGTCTCTTGTCATTTCCCGTTCACAATCTATCACCAGACAAGAAACTATAGCCCAAATAATATGTTGTAAGAAACGAAAATCGATTGAAGCAACGAATTGAGCACGTGGGGGTGACATAGGGGATATTATATGAATAGTGGTGTAAGGAAGGAAAGACCGATGAGGCTCAAAGGATAAACTCATTGCAGGTACATCAATTTAATATACTATACATCCAATGCTTTATTTGTACATTATTTGCAAATCGGTCGAATATCACCCACCACATTCGACAGCTTGTTGGATTATGTACAGTGTTTGCAACGTTCTTCACACACTTCTTTTTTTTCCAGTGCCCCAAAACGCATTGTTACTTTTCTGAACTCATTTACTGATATACTACTTATATCCGATTATAAGTAGCACACACCACAGTAGTGATCATAGAACCCGTTAAAAAAAGAAATGACGGTAGGGAAATGAAAGGGCGATGAAGAGGTGCCTTCTTTGCCTCTCAGAGAACCCAAACAACTAATACCAACAACAATCACTACTACTTCAAACAAATCTTATTATTTCTCAGAAATAAGTGTAACTTACGCAGGTGCAAAAAGCTGACTAAATGTTTTGTAATCAGTTTGTTCACAAATCTTTAACAACGCTCCTTTAGCATCGCCGGCTTCAAGTAATTCCTATACAAACAATTAAGATACATTGAAAATAGTTTCAATGAGATTGAATGACAACCTCTCATTATTGACTGACCAAACAATTATTTCCCATTGATAAACTTGAACAAAAAAACAACAACAATAACCTGATATTTCAGGAGAGATCTAGAAATGTTATCAGTTGGTGGAACCAATGCTCAAGTGAAAAATAAGCTCGCTCAGCAACCCATACGACCTGGGTTCACACAGTCATCGGTGGAGTCACGGAAGGGTACTGATGAAGAGTCGCAAACCAGGACGCAACAGATATCCAGTATACTCCCTGCTTGTTTTTTTAATGCCTCTCTAACCGATATCACTTCATAACTTAACTTGAAAAAGCCGATCAAATCCCTGTAAATCAACACTTGAAAAACATTGGATATCACACTTTATTTGGTCGGATCTTCTGAACAACTGCATACAACCCTGAACACTTATAGTAGTGTCTAGGCACGAAATATTTACATACTTTAGTTATTTATATCACGGAGATTGAGGCCACCAGTGTTATGTAATTCAATATATGAAGGATAAGTTAAAAACCAAGCCTAACAAGTGTTAGTAAGCGTGCATTGTATAATATCAAGTTGCATGCAGTTGAAGATACCAAAAAAAATAAAATGATATCTTTGTGTCATTATTATTTCCTTGGGATCCCAGGGGAACATACAGCTTCAACAGCACATCTCCATTTTGTCCTGTTATCTTCAATTGACTCCACCATTGCCCACACGCTTCCATCCCTTCCTCTCACACCATCTCCTTCATATCACGATCAGACCTTGATCGAACTCATCGTTCCCCATTTGGATTTCAGTCGAGGGTTTGTCTGGCTCGCGATGTCATCCGACAGCCTCACCAGGATATGTTCGACACATCTCTATTTTCCCCGGCGTATACTTGTTGAGCAATAGATTGATGGTTGGTTCGTTCCCAGAAAGTTTTTGTTGCTTAGATTTTCTGGTCAGTCACCTGATCTTCAGTATGGAGCCAGAGAAAGCACTTGTTGGTAAAAGTCTTATTATCATACTTAATTAGTTGCTTATTCTTTGTTCAAGTGTTCATCATACTTTAAATCAGAACAATCGATTAGAATCTGAGTGTTCTGTAAATAGGTGCTCACTCTCTCTCTCTAACTGATGTCACTCCATGGTTAAACTGAAAACAATTCAAATTCCTACAACAAACTAACACTTGAAAAATAATCGTAACAACTGAACAAATAACTTACCGTGTATGAACGATTTAATATCATGTTTTCATGACGAAACTGTCGAGATAATCGTTTTGTGTACGCACTCGACTTTTTCCCAGATCCTGGGCATTGAAATTGATATTGTTGACAGTCTCGTCTGTGTTCATCTGAAGGATTATACGGTGACAGACGAGAGGGATTGGAAGAATAGATTGAAGTGAGTTGACCAACCTTTATTCACAAATAAACAAATAAGTAAGTGAGTAAAATACAAAACTAAAACTGTGGCACTGGTCTACTGACAAGATTTGTAAGTAGTATATAGACACAAAAATATGTATATCATCTGCGAGAATTTCGAATAGCAGAGAGAAAGATTTAATGCTGAAGTGAAATGAACGATGCCTGTGAAGCATGGAAGGAAGACATAGGAGCACCCATACACAAGGTTAAAGTCACACAATACGAAGATAGGTGTAAATTGTGATTATACATAATATAGTAGTAGACGTATTTTGCTTGTATCTGTACATCGAGTTGCTATTAAAGGCAATTAAAGTAAAGAATAGATACCACAGTCATATGAACTTGAAATAACCCATCAGTTTAGCATTTACAGGATATATAAACATAATAAAAATGAATCATACAGTGTATATGACCTCCCCCTCCACGCAATATATTGTGAAAACAGGTCCCATTTTCTCATTGGAATGGTTGCTGACATATGCCAGTTTTGGTATATAACCCAAACTCTCGCATAGCCTGCAAGTGCGACTTTTATATACAGCGAAGGCAGCCGGAATTCATTTGCACAAGCAAAATTTGTGTTCAAAAGAAATTTGTACAGCCACTTTCTGAGCACTGTTCACTAATTGCGGCACCTTCTGTCAACTTACATCATGAGAAATTTGCAAGGACGTTGAAACTGTTCTGTACATAAACCTCAAAGTTTATTTAGGCTGTGAGCAGCTGATGGGAAGCCAACGAAATTAATGATGGTACTATATCATTCTGCAAAAACCACTGTTGTTCTTGCATTATTCAAATACATAATATGTATTAAGTTTTTAGAAATGATTTTCTCCCCTTGTAACTTATGTTTCAACATTGTTATTTTCACAATTCTAGCTAATTCCATTAACTTGTTTGTATTTTACGTAACTCTTCTGAGTCATCCTTCTCTTAGTAGTCATCATGGCTATTTTACAAATTTCTTGATTATGTAATAAATTGTTGCTAACCCCAACAAATTAACTTATCTTGAAATCCGTGATTAATTAGCTAATAATTTTAACCGCTCCCTCCTTCAAAACTTCGATATCATGTTTACTAACATCCACTAGTTGATTTTTTCCATGACTTTTAACCTGTTAATTTCACCCAGCCACCCCCAACACGACAATACCTAAAGCTGATGGACTAAAATAACCACATGGTTGGTAAAATTTTTATGTAAAAAACTACATATATATATATATATACATCAGCAGTATAGAGCCAGGTGATAATGAGGAACTAATTTCAAAGGAATATAATTCTTTGCTCACTTTGTTGTTGCTTGAAACATTAACAATACATAAGGGCTAAAAGGGAGTCGATACGAAAGAAATGCTATACTACTTACCACTTTACGGTTACGTAATGAAAGAGAGTAACGTATTGCGTTATTAGATGCATCCTTTAGATCATAATCCACCTGTGATGAAGTCTTTCTCATTTCACAGGCTGCTAGTGAATTACTTCGATGTTCTGGTGCCACCTAAAACCATATTATTTTATAAAAACACAAAAATGTCATCTTAGAAATCACCCAGAACAAACAAATATGCATTCTCTTAATGCAATATATAATACAATAAGAGTTAATTAGTAACTTTATTCAGTAAGATTACAATAGTCTTTATTAAAGCATCAACACAACTATCTCCAATAGTTTTAGACACAATTCTGTGATTCACATTTAACGTTAAAGTTAAACTTTAAGCACCACTAACTACCAATCAGCGAATGACCTCGAATGCACCAACCACGTGGAGGCATTTTTGTGTATGCAATACATATATTTATGGGGGAAAAATGCATAAAAACTGTAGGAAAATGTTACAGAAGATAACTTCCTCTCACATGTGATAGAAATAGCTCTCAGTTTTAGGTTGAAGTATCAACAGAGTATAATTCCCTTGTGGGTAAAATTTATTTCGATATTTTCATAGTGTAATACAGTAATATTCACTGAGCAATAAATTCTGCTCGAAACGTCATCAGTACATATTACTGCATAACAATGTGTGATTTTATCAAAAATTGTTATCCATAATGGAGTTATACTCTACCACAGTGCACAAGTTTTATTCTTATATCAATAGAGTAATTAAACCACATTCTATGCATGTAATCATTTAGTTATTCTAACCCTACCAATAACCATGATTTTTCCTGAACCTAACCCTAACGTGAAAATGTCCTTAAACTAACTGTAATCTAACTTGGATCAACCTTAATGTCGCCTTTATTCCGTTAACCTAACTCTAACTTGTCCTTGGCCTAAACCGTAACTGAATCTTTCCCAAACATAAGCTGAAACTTGCCAGATATCCCATTTAGTGGCAAAACACTTCGATGAGCATATTTTATTAATGATGACAACGTTATTTGTTAGGTTTCACTAACTTGCTCAGTGAGCGTTACAAGGCCATTAATGCGGTTGCACTCCATTGATAGTTAGTGGTGCTTAAAGTTTAACTTGGCCAATTAGGCAAAATTACTAATTCACTCAAATCACTAAGAATAATGTTATTTCCAGCGGAACATAAACATAGAGTGATTATTTCTTTTCAAGTTAGATTACGAACTGGAATCAGTGAGAGAATCATTGGAAACTAGGGAGCATTGGGCAGCTGTTTCACCATATTTTGGGACTGTTCACCAGTGACCACTAATACCTCCTCTCAACTAGAGATAAAACCTAGGACCTTTAGGACACAATGCGAGCCCATTGATTATTCAGCTACATCGGTAGAATTGAATGGCCTATGAATTCAAACACCTGCTAATTTGTGATACATAGTGCAACCACCAGCCAATGGTATCAGTGAGTATATAATCCCCTCAATACCCCATTTCGGTGGATTCCACTGGTCATTATTACTGCTCACTAGAGCTCCAAGCAACTTCATTCTGTAGTCAGTCACTATCAAAAATAGAAGGCTTCCTCCCGACCGATAGCTGCTACATTGACGTGGTGATCAGGCTTGCACATCGCAATGACCCAACAAGCTACACTGGCTGGAACCAATGTTCCTGCAGGATAGCGATTAGACTAAAAGCAGTTACCGGTATTGTGTGAGAATCTCTCTTACACTAAGCTGGGAGTCTGAGGGCGAAGTCGTACTGCTGGGGAACAGGGTTGTAACAGCAGTGAGGTGTTTCCCTCAGATGACCAACATGCCAGCTGTGCTGTCTCTCCACTCCGGAGAGCGGGATTGGAAAACGTCGACCCGAACAATTGTACATCCTGACTTACCCTACGGTGGCCCGTAACCGGCGGTAAGTTTACTAATACGGAACCAAACCAAGAAACCAGTTGATACAGGCCTTGTGTGACCGGCCTAAAGCAGTTGTCCCCTGGACTCAGCGGTCACACAACATCAACCCTCTCTCTGTTTCAGGTACCCGAAGAATCAAACAACTTCCACGGTGTGTGCAGCCGGGACCACAGCCTAAATCGAAACATTCATTCTCAATCTCTGATTCCACAGCTAATCCTTGTCTATGTGTGCATGTCATTCTCAGCACTAGCCTCCCCGGAGTATACGACCCATCTGCTGTCTTTAACATCAATCAATTCACTCACAGATGTAGAAGACTCGAAACAACTTCACAAGTAAGCACGACGGAAACTCTAACAAAATTATACACTACAACAAAATACGAAACAACAAGTAAACACAGTGAATCCAAAAACACCAACCGATATGACACACCATGCATATATACAAACAGTACATATAACCTCGCAGACCATGTCTTGATGGGCTACCCTTAAAGAACTGCAGGACTTACAGCAGTAAGCCTACACTCCCCAGGTTGACGATCCAAGTGGAAAGAGGTCCGGACAAAAGCAAAATTAACCAACACACAGATGAGGGATAATACCAAATCAATATATACAACAAGAACATATGTACAAAACAACACACCAAGTACGATGGATTGCGCTTCGATGTACTACCCTTGAAGAATTGTAGGACTTACAGCAGTACGCCTACAACCCTTCTCAGGTTGACGCCCTAAGTTGGGAAATCGCCACAGAGTTCATTTGCTGACCTCCTTCTATCACCTATATACTCAACTCTGAATGGTGACACGCCCATTACATTGTATCGTGGAATGTAGATGACTAACATACGACGTACCTGACCAACCAAACGAAGGCACAGAGTAATTTACACCAAAGATAATAACATTCAAATGGTAACTTGAAACCTGAAATACTTTTATTCGTGCAAGTCAGTTTAACAATTACCCTCTCGTACACAGTTAGCTTATCATCACTAAACTGACCATTCACTTTCGTCCTTTCAAACGGACCGATACTAGCATAATCACAGCATAAGACACATGGGTTCATGGACAGCCCTTTCACGGTGAATGACAACACCAACGACGATTGACTGATACAAGATCATGAACTTAGCGGTGCATCAGAAGCTGTTGTTGTTTGACCTTTAGAAGGTTGTGTAACCGCAGGATTACCACCACTGCTATGTTTTATGATTAGCTCCAGTTTAGCATTAACATCTGTCGATAGGTGGACTACACACGGATCATTTACACTAACGGTCTCATGAGCATCCATACTTTCTACCACCACATCTGCCACTTCACGTTCAAGTTGTAAAGAACCTTTGTTCGACTCCGTAGTAGTAGGCATTCCGCTCGTCTCATCATGATCAGCCAAAAACAAATGTGTACTATCATGATCTTTATCACAAATATTCACTTTACCGCCGTTTATGGTCAACTTCATCATTTTCAACCCCTTTAATAACAGCAGTAGATGATTTGGATTCTTCCTCATGAATCCTTAAAGGGGCAAAGTTAAACTTTAAGCACCAGTAACAACCAATCAGCAAACGACCTTGAACGGACCAATCACATGAAAGAGGCGTTTATGATAAGTGGTAATGTATATTCATAGAAAAATGCATAAAATATATATAAGACAATTACAACGGGTATCTTTCACGGACATGGGACAGAAGCATTTCCTAATTCAGCGTGCGACTGCCAATAGAGAAGTCACACCAAATGATAGCCTTTCCACTCGTCGGTATGTACAACTGATCCCGGTTTCACAAGTCGCTTTATAATAGGTACCAGAGTAGTCGCCTTCCTGTCTACTATTGTTTCGACAAACCCTTTTCGGAGGGATGTGTCGTATAAACCTATGACCCAAATGTTGTTCGCTTTCTGATGACAAGGGTTATATTTCTTCTTCACCAACACTGCCTCATCCAGATGGACTACTACATCGTCCCCACCTAACAACGAAGTACTTCTGTACATTTTCCATGAGGCGATGACCCTGCAGTGCTGGTATACCACTGAACTGTTGAGACGAGGCTGTTCTCCGTCTCGGCAGCAGCGGCTCTCACGGGCTGTTTCAGTATCCAGTAGTTACAAATGTACAAAATCTAGGTTAGGGAGAGACGCGACCTAGCAAAAAAGTTCCTAAGAAATATTACCCTCTCTAATACTAACTCGCTTCCAGCATATTCCACAGCGATGTACAAAACCATCAGTTGACCTAGTATAGCTTTTTAGAGTCACTACACCACCACACGAACAACTTTTCTCCTTTCCAAGCAAGCCTCAGTCCAGGTAATAATAATAGACACTAACCTCCTCAAATTGCAAACGTAAACTTGTAATGGCACGCAGTGAAATGAATCAAGCGCTATGCAGCATTGAACTACGTTCGTGAATCTCATTGGATAAATCGACGTCGTTCGCTGATTGGTAGTTACTGGTGCTTAAAGTTTAACTTGGCCACTTTAACTTTCTTCTTCTGCACAAACTGCGGTGTCGTCTGTAACACGCTATTCAACAATGGCTTATCAGATGCAACTACAGGCTTCTTCACCGCACCCACCATCCTCGTCATGGGGTCTAAAGGTACTGTTACAATTAACGGAAATCGCCGGTTCGTTTACTATCCTCAAAAGTGGATGCAGATCTGTTGAACCGCTACCTCCTTTGTCTGTTGCCTTACAGTTCAACCTTGTGTGTCTCACCTTTAAGCAACTAAAACACAACCGCTTCTGTTTGGCCATTCTCAATCTTTCTACAGGAGACATTGCAATGAAACGATTACAATCACTAAGCTGGTACGTGTTACGGCAAATGATACACTCTTCCTTTCTCGTCGTACCTTGTGCATTCACTACAAGTGACTTCTTTATATTTACTGATTTCTTAGGTTCTAGTGTTGGATGCGAAATGCTGGCAAAATTACCCGTCGCTTGATTGACACTGTCCTTTACCTGTCTGTCTGTCTGTCTGTCTGTCTGTTTTCGACATAGAACTTTGCACATGTGTGCGGCAGTTCAAGTCGCCACAATCCATGTAGCACGCAAAGCAAGAGAAGGAAGTAGAAGAAACGCAAAATATAGACAGTAAACAGAGGTGTGAGACAAAGGAATAGTAATAACGGAGAACAAAACAGTTTAACTGGAAATGATAAGTCACAAGGAGTGGATGCATCTGCGCCACTGAGAACGATTTTGAGCCATGTCGCCAATTGTTTCCAACCATTGGTTTTTACCATCCCGAGGGCCCCAACCAGGAAGTCTACATCTTCCTACGTGGCTTAGATTAACTGTTGTGGATTTCATTGATTGGTGCCATGTTTTGGTTTGACCGCCGCTAGCTCTTTTCCAGCCTGACCCTATATCAGCTAACATTGCCCGTCGAGGAAGGCGATGACTAGGCATACGTAGCACATGTCCTAACCATCTCAGTCGATGCAATTTCACAGTCTCGTCGATTGATTTCCCCGCCTTACCTAGCACTCGACGCCTAACCTCAATATTGCTCACCTTATTATACCACTTCACGCGGGAGATAGAACGCAGACACCTATGATCGAAGACAGCTAATCTTTTCATGTCTTCTGCTCTCAATGGCCAGGTCTCACAGCCATAAAGGAGGACGGAGCGGACTGTTGAGCAGTACACACGCCCTTTGGTCGATAGTCGGATATCGCGTCTACGCCAGAGACGGCGAAAACTGGCGAATGCGAACCTAGCCCTCTGTATTCGTGCTGAAATTTCGTCGGAGATCAACCCGTTGGGGCTGATGGTACTTCCCAAGTAAGTGAAGCGGTCAACGTGTTCTACCACTTCACTTCCTATTTCTAATCTAGGGGTCGATGAAGTCCAATCCTGCAGCATCATCTTACATTTTATAGGGGCGAATCGCATGCCAAACATGCGGAGGTTGTTGCTCAGGGTGTTCAGTAGACTCTGCATTTTGTCAGAGTCCTCGCCTAGAAGGACTATATCGTCCCCGTATTCTAAGTCAACGAGATTCTTCCCTGGTAGCAAGTCAATCCCTGAGTCGCTGAAGTGAGATAGGGTTAAGTCCATTAGTACATCTATGATGAAATTGAATAGGAATGGGGATAATGGGCATCCTTGACGGACGCCACTAGTCGTCACCACTTCAGATGACAACTCGCCATAAGCCCTCACCTGGCTGCATGAGTACGAGTAGAGTGCCTTAATCAGTGCAATGTATTTTCTTGGCGTTCCCTTTACAGCCAAGCATCGCCAGAGAACCTCCCGGTCGACGGAATCGAATGCCGCCTTTAGGTCAAGAAATATAATGATTGTCGGACGCCGGTAGGAATGCCTATGTTCCAGAATCTGTCGAAGGGTGAAGATGTGATCAATACACCCTCTACCTGGCCTAAAACCTGCCTGGTTTTCTCGTGTTTGTGTCTCCCGAGCACCACTTAATCTACGCAGTATTATTGAGCCTAGGATTTTAGATACTATATTAGTCAAGCTAATCCCTCTGTGATTATCACAAGACGACTTGTCCCCCTTCTTGTATATCGGAATGATCAGTGACTTACACCAACACGATGGGACTTCCTCTGATTCCCAGACGCTGCCTAGAACCTCCGTTAACGCAGACAGTAAACTGTCGCCTCCGTACTTAAATACCTCTGGAGTCAATAAATCAGGTCCCGCTGCTTTGCCTAGCTTCAGATTGGTGACAGCTTTAGTATGCCCTTTACCAGTCTCACAATATCATCCAACCCGGGCTCTTCTAAACGGGAGCTGATTTTTATGAACTTTCTTTGTAAGCGGACGGGTAATCTCTTAGCGATTGCCTCAAGAACAAAGCTTGAGTTCAAATTATCCATACAGTTAAGATAAACGAGAGTATTTCTGTACACCATTAAATTATCCAAAAACTGCGAGTTCCCCGGAGTTATCACTTAACTGCGCCCCATTACCTTTAACGGTCTCAAAAAAACTACGAGATATCGTAAATGGCTTTACAAACCTTTGACGTAACATCTTCATAGCCTCAGTATATCCTTCGTTTGGGGGCATAAACTTGCAGCACTGTATAGCTCTTGCAGCGACTCCAGTGCAATACCTCAACAAATACGTCAACTTCATTTCGTCATTTATTACAAAACCACTCAACATGACTTCAAACTCCTTTACAAACTGTGGATAGTCAGCTGGGTTTCCGAGGCTCAAATACTGCCGGTTTGAAACCCCTACTATCACTAGACGGCGAAACATGAACATCTATCTTATCATGGTGAGCATCATACACATCATTACAAATAACAGGCAATTCTTCATTACTTACTTTCCTGTCTGATTTCGAAACGCTTCGTCCTTTCCTTGGTCTAGGCATTTTTGAACTTTACCAATCGATCCAGCAATAACACTCGTCCAAAGAAAAAGACTTGCAGACACGAGGAAAAACAAATTGGCAACAATACGGCGGGCAAAGTCTAAGAATAAATGTCATAACAATCATTCACAACAATACTTCTGATATATTTCTCTGTCTCCTAACGAACAGCGCGCAACGGGACGACGACTGCAGTGCCGAGGACTCCCGCCAAAATACGAAGTTAATTATGAGGAAACAACCGTGAATTGATCGTCCAATATCCAATATCCTGATTACGAGCTAGTATAAACCAGTGATTTTTTGAGCTCGCTTCTTGATTGTAAGGTAGACGTTCCAGATCTTTGGTGAACTTATGCGTAGTAAATCCCGCCACTCGACTGCTTTAGCTCTGGTAGACTCCAAGAGGAGTGGTGCGAGGATTGGTCAAGATGTGGTTTGTAGTGTGCAGTATGTTAGGACTCAGTTGCTGCCGTGAATGGAGTTTGACCTAACACCCGTTGGTCATTCGGTGTAGTCATAAAAGTAGAATAGTAATAATAATAGGTTGTAGTGTAGATAATATAGGTTGAGATAAGTGAAATAATAAAGGTGACCAAAGAAAAGATAGAGTAGTCGGTACAGTGAGAGAAGACAGGACGGGTCGTGGGGATTTAGCTTGTATGCTTATCCATTGACAGTGTGGTTTCAAATCTTAAGAGGATAAGCCATTGAGACACAAACCATGCATTTCTGCATGACTGTCCAGGTTCCGCTTAAAAGTCTACACAGATGGCGCTGTAGTTACGGCCGCCGGTAAAGCGTTCCAGAGACGGCAAACTCGAAGCTAAAAGAAATGTGAACGCACTCGAGTCTCTGGTCTCTGGTGTGCTATCCTTAGCGGGTTACCTCGTAGAAGCTTGTAATCACTTAATGGCAGGATGCTTTTATTAGGGTGGGCCTGGCCATTTAAGATCTTATAGACGACGATGAGGTCTCCCCTGTGACTACGGTAACTAAGTGTGAAAAGACTTAATTTCTTCAGTCTTTCCTCGTGTGATTTGTTGCGGAGGCCGATCACCCATTTTGTTGCTCGTCTCTGGACACTTTCTGGAATGTTAGCATCCCTTTTGAGTAGCGGAGGAGCAATGATATTATGCACCTCAAGGAGTGGGCTCACGTTTGTCGTATACAACCTTAAGAATAGTTCGGGAGTAAGAGTTCCCAGCTGCCTATGCATAAAGTGTAAAGTTGCGTAAGCTTTGGCGACATCCCTCGTGTAATTTACACTGGTGTCTAGCTTTTCTGTTAAAATAAGACCTAGGTCGCGTTCTGATGGCACACAACTCAAGTTCTGGCCACCAAGGGTGTAATTTACACTCTGTGATCTGCCGGAATGAAGTTGCACTACTTTGCACTTCTTTAAGTTGAAAGGCATTCCGTTAGCCAGAGCCCAGTCTCCCAGAGTTTGCAGGTCAGCCTGCAATCTGTCGGAGTCTTCCGATGAGTTTATTGCTCTCCAAATCTTTACGTCGTCAGCGTAAAGAAGCGCAGAGCAGTTCAGTTGACAGGGCAGGTCGTTGATAAAAATCAAAAACATCAACGGCCCTAAGATAGAACCCTGAGGAACCCCTGATGCCGAGGTGTGCCAGGATGATCGGATGCGGTTGACTTTGGTGCGGAATTCTCTCTCGCCTAAGTAATCTTTCAGCCATGCGAGAAGTGCTCCAGAAACACCCGCCTTGCTTATTTTGTGAAGGAGCAGACCATGGTGAACTGTGTCGAATGCTTTCGCAAAGTCGAGAAAGATCACGTGGACTGGTACCTTTACGTCCCAGGATAGTGTCCAATCGTTCCAAGCTAGTAGAAGATTCGTCACACAGGATCTTCCCCTCCTGAAACCGTGCTGTGCTTCATGGAGTAGGTTAGTCCCGTCGAAGTATTTTCTCATGTGGTCGTCAATGAGACTTTCCAATATCTTCGATATCAGTGGAAGTAGCGCAATTGGTCTGTAACTGGTCGCGTTCTGCCGGTCACTACCCTTGAAGATAGGGGATAGGATGGCTCGTTTCCATTCACATGGAAGTTTCCCTACATCAAAGGTGTGTTGAAACAGACCACTTAGGGGTTGGCAGAAACTTTCTGAACACTGCTTCAGGACTGATGGTCTTATGTCATCGCAAACTGCAGACATTCCCGAAGCCAACTTTCCCAATTTTACGAGTACCATAGCCGGGGTAATTTCAAATGTACCCAGCAGGTTTTCGCACGTTGGTTTTCCATTGTAATCTTGATGTTTTATGGGTGTAAAATCCTCGTTACTGTTCAGTTGCCCGTGCAAGGCTAGACTGAATGTCTCTGCCATTTCCCATCAGAACCCACTAGATTCCATGCTCCCTGGTTGGTCGGTTTTCTTTCAGACATAAACCTGTATAGGCTTTTGATTACAGCTTGATGCCACACCGTAATTTTAGTACAAGTATGGAATTCTCAGCATGGAACTGTCCAGCTGGAGTATTTGAGATGCTGAGAATCACTAATTTGAGAATTTTGAGAACATGGCTCGAAATCATTTTAATGGAGGAGATGTATTCATTCTTTGTGATCTCACATGCCCGTTAAATCCTGGTGTTTTCCCATGTTACTGTTCTTCCACTGTACGTTTCTGCTCAAGATCGTTACTTTAAATTCTTTCTCTTTTTGTTGCTGTGTGATATATTGATGCACTTCTGTGTAAAGTCCTACTTTGAAACTGAGACAATAAATTAGTGATTCTAGTTCCTGTGTTGTTTGCTGAAGTGTCGATTTAACGGAGTCTTTCCATGCTTTACGACACATATGTTTGTTGTGTCACTTTTTATGATAACTCTGAGAATTTTTGTGTGTTGCATTGCGACTGTTTCACAAGCCTAACAAATATTATTTGCTTTATATTAGTTCTCCACAATTCACTTTTGGGTTATCGTTAGGTCAAGATTTGATTCGAAATAGGATATTAAACTCGATCACGAACTAACGCGATGAGTCGGTTGTAGAATGCTGTAGAATGCTCGCCGATCACGATGCGGTCCGGGGTTCGATCCCCGACCGACGCACTCCCTTACCTCGCTAAACCAGTGATAAGACTGGTAGAGAGTGAAGGTTGGGCATGAGACCAGCAACGCCATTCTATAGAAATAAACAACATAGATTTATATACATAATTTATAATGTAGGTATCAGTAATAATAATAAATAATAATAGTAAATATAATAATAACAGATTGGATGCATAATTATTAACTAACTCATACGTCAGTGCTAGTAAAACTGATGGTATGCCCACTTGAAAGTTACTCACAACACATACATGCATACATACATACACACATACATACATACATACACACATATATACACACATACATACATACATTACATACATACATACATTACATATATTACGACCTATACTAACTTACTTACACACTCACTGTCATGCGTTTGATAGAAAGCATAACAGGCTCTATGCGATGTGTTTGTTTTCTGTAACCTACTTTCAATCCTTCATTCTTTCGTCTCCTATCAATTGTGACTATTCATCAGGTGACTCTTCTCTTGTCAATCCCCACTCGATTACCTTAGATTATTCGTTTTTTTTCATAAATTATTAGTATTATTATTATTTACTATACATGTTGACTTATTCTGATACTAACTGACTGAAAATACCGCATCTGATCATTTGTTATCATTTAACAGGACTTCAAGTGAACATAGAGGAAAAAAAGGTGATGAAGATAACTAACCAACCAACAAACAACAACAACAAGCACCAATCACTATCTACCGGAGATATCAGATAGAAGTCACTTATCTGGGAACCATCGTTTACAGACGGCACGGCTGAAGCTGCATAAAAGTCAGGAAGGATTTTTGAAGCAAAAACAAACATTCATTATTCTCGAAACAGCCTGGAAATGTGCTGCACTCAGCTTATAGAACAGGATTCCGATTTGTAATACGAATCCCAAGTTAGTTTTTCTTCATGGGTCACAGAATTGCAGGGCGCACCTCACGAAATGCATTACCAACAGCCAGCTGCAGACTTTTATCCAACAGCAGAGACGGTTGTGCTGGGGATACTGCTGAGAGGTTGGGCAAAGCTAGCGTAAGACAGTGCGGAGCGGTCAGGTGATAAAGAGGTCCGGTGAGTAATGGTGGAACGATTGGTGGCAGAGTTCGACAGTCAGAACAACAGGAAGCAGGTAATTCAGCAGTTCCATGCTATGAAGCTGGCACTGGACGGAGATCTACTCGTATTGACGGTGAAGCAGACAAGCCTACTTCGTCGGTCTCCTCCAACACTTGATGAAGAGTCTGAGACGCAGTTGTTGGCGTCTCAGGTTATCAAGTGTACCACAGCACTTTGCTCAGCAATCACAACTGGTCAACACTGCACAACATACAGACGTCGGAGAGCACACGAAGGTAACAAGACAGATACTTTTCACAACAGCGGCCGCAATAGCGCCATCGAACCAGCGGGACAGGAAATTGAAGATTTGCAGAGTAAAGTAGCGGCGCTACGAATGAGCGCCAGGAAAGACCAGTGTTTTGAATGTGACAAAACAGAAGACCGGGGGAGATGCTGTCCGGATAGACATAGAAAAACGAATTTAGACACATTTAATATTATTCTATCGAATTATGAGTGTGTGCCCTATCCATCTCCATTTTCTCCTACATATTTGTTGAACAATAGGCTCTTGACTGGTTTGTTCTCAGCCAACCAGAGTTTCTTGTTCCTAATTCTTTCTGGCCAGCTAACCATTCGATCTTCAGTATGGAGCCAGCAAAGCGGACAGCTGTTGATAAAAGTCTATAACTGGCTGTCGGAAATCCTTTTCGTGACGCGCACGTCAAGTTTCTGACCCTTATAGAAGAACTGACTGACTGACTGTCTGACTTGACATTTGTGTTGAACAGAATCCGAATCTTGTTCTTTGTGATGCTGAGGCGGAGTGCAGTGCAGAAGATTTCCAAACTGGTTCCAGGTTGATGAATGCGTGCGTATTTCTCCTTTCCGATTCTGACTGACTGGCTGGCTAGCTTTGACATCTGCATCCAGTCCGAATTCCTGTGGTTGAAACCATGCTTCCTAGCCGCATAACTCAAGGAAGTAACCTCTGACAAATCTCTCCGGTTGACGGTGATTACTCCTGGTGGTTGTTGTTACTGTTGGTGGTGGTGGTTGGTTGGTTATCTTCACCACCTCCGCCTCTCTCTATGTTCACCTGCAGTACTGTCTTCGCCGATAGCCAGCCTCATCAGCTAGTTTGTTGGTTTTGTCCAGTAAGTCTTTGAATTTACATGGCGTCTAACACATGAATCGTCCGTGATGTCCAGATCTTCTAGAGCCTCCTTATCGGTCCAGCGTATTTCTGTCTTCTCAAAACCCACAGTCTTTCGCGTAATCCAGTCAACCACAAAACAGAACATCATCGGTGACAATAGGCAGTCAGTCTTATCTTCCTCCCGTGTTCACTTCAGACGTTTCGTTGAGCTTCCCGTTGTGGATTATCTGACACGTGGCATTGTCATATAGCCAGGTGTTGAATGAGGTTGATCAAGACCTTAGGTACGTCGTAGTGTTGAAGTAGTTTCCAAATTACTTCTCGGTCAATGGGAGAGGTTATTGCGATGGCACAGTGGTTAGGACTCTCGCCGACCATGCACATGGTCCGGGGCTCGATCTCAGGCCGACGCACACCTGATATCAATGGTCGGCCTGCAAAATTTGAGCTACCGATATCACATGCTGAAAACTCCCTACTTGTACCAAAAATATGGTGTGGAATCAAGTTGTAATCAAAAAAAAATAATTAACACGAAGGAAAGGGTAGTGATGACAAAGTGAGAATCTATCAGCATGTCTGAGAATAGCAAGATAGCAGGCATGCAGGCGTGGAAAATACAGAATATACGTCAGTTAGAGGATACGATCATCTGCTCACTGGTGATGGAGGGCAGAAACAATATAGCTTTAAAGGCATGCCGTTCGGATTATTGGGTGCACCCTTTCCATTCAGGCGAATAATAACGTTGTTACTTAAAAACTTGAGGAACATGGAAGTGTCCGGTTATGATCTCGTCATATACAGCCGAACTGAAAGTGACCGTGTGAAACATGTCAAAGCTGTGTTAAACGCACTGCAGAGTTAGGACTACATTTCAACAAGACAAATTCGCAAATAGTCAAACCGAATTTCACGCTTTTAGAATCCTACGTAGAGCATCTAATGTTTTCACTTTATATGGAAAAGAAGTGACGGGGTACATATTATTCCTGAAATTATGTCATACCAGTCAACATGGGAGACTATAATGCAAACACCTATGGTCAAGATTAATCTGGTAATAGAATCTCTACTGACATTTAAAATCCATTAAACATCCCATAAAGAATTGTGCAGTTGAATAATGATGAGAAAAATGGAAAAGGGGAAATTAACTAACCGACAGAACAGAAAGCAATAGATTTTTTGATTACAGCTTGATGCCACACCGTGTTTTCAGTACAAGTATGGAATTTTCAGCATGGATATCGGTAGCCCAAGTTTTGCAGGCCGACCATAGATATCGGGTGTGCGTCGGCATGGGATCGATCCCCGGACCATGTGCATGGTCGGGGAGAGTCCTAACCACTGTGCAACCGACGTACTTGCACCGATATCCTCAGCCATGTTTCTCTGGTCATCTTCAAGCATAAGAGGTGGGATAGCATTACTCTTACGTGTTCTTCTCTTGATATATGAGAAGAGTCTTTTTGGGCAGCCTGGTGAACTTTTGACTAACTGGGTTTCGTAAGCTATCCTTGACTGGTGAATCAAAGTTGTACACTGGTTTCTGGTTTCACAGTATTTCAGCCGGAACTGCTGTAGACCAGTAGAAACAAAGAGATTCCAGAACCTTTTTCTCCGTCTTAGGAGTGTTATAGCTTGTCTATTTATCCATGGTCGCCGGTTTGTCGGTCTTTTAGGAACCCTCCAGGGAATGAAATCAATGATAACCCTCTCAAGTCTATTCTTAAATCTATCCCATTCATCTTCAATGGATGAGACAATATTGACTGACCAGTTGGCAGTTGAAGCACGCTCCTTTATAGCGACTATGTCAGCATGCCAAACACTAGGTCGGGATTTGGGTTGAAAACTGACTAAATTGCCAGCCCCTAAGTTAAAATCTAACACCCCATGATCACTGTTTGATAGAGGTGAATGAATAACTAGACCATCCACGTCGTCGTTGTCATGAGTAAGCACTAAGTCCAGCAAGGAAGATCCTTGGGTAGAACCGAATCTTGTACTACCTAAGACATGTTGTGTCAGGACATTTTCCATGGTAGTCAAGAGTGACCGGCTGTCAAACTTATTAGTGGATCCTGGAGATGTGACAGCTACCCAGTCTATATGAGGTGCATTAAAGTCACCTAGAATAAGACAGCTGCTGTGTTTACTCCATTGTTTGAGGTGATCTAAAATAAAGTCATCACACTGACAAAAGGGACTTCTATAGAGAACACCAGTGAGTAAAGTGCCAGTTGCAAAGCTTACTTCACAGCTAATTACCTCACTTGTCCCACTGTAATGCGCTTCAGATTTCACGGAACGAACATGTAGGGAGTTGTTGATGCACAGAGCAACCCCGCCACCTCTACGACCCTTAACCCTGTCGCTGCGCAAGCAACTAAATCCGCATAGCTCAGGTGTGTCATCTAATCCAGAAATCAGCCATGTTTCAGTAATGGCCACAATACTTGGGCTAAGGTCTTCCACTAATACACCTAGCTCGTGAAATTTGTTCTCGATACTACGTATATTAGTGTACACTACCTTCAGGCTTCCTATGCGGTCCGGCTTATCCACACAGGTCTTGGAAGCATACGTTTCCAAGACCTGACTATTTGAAAACCTACCAGTTTAAGGTTAGTCTCACCATTTTTACGCCTTTCAAGGTAATAATAATATATATATTTCCTATCAATGTAGGACACACCAGTTGTACAGGCATGGATAAGTATTATTTAAATTACATGAATTTGATTTATAGTGAAATTACATGGTTGCTGTCCTCTCTGATATCAGTTAGTGAGCACATTCTGATAGTTAGTCGTTCAATGGAGCACATAAAGAAATATAGAAATATTGTCTTCGCATTAACAAAAAAAACCAAGTACGTGTCGGATAAATTACAAATATTTGGGAAAAAATAAAGCTTGAT